>CM060636.1:20108662-20841162 GCA_030578275.1 Meda fulgida | reverse complement strand
CATGAAGTAAACTGAGAAATGAAAATAAGCTGAAAAGATGATTACCTCAGCAGCCACAACAACATATTCAATTATAAAAGCCATCTGTGTCCTCTGTCCTGCCAAGAGGTGAGAATCAGATGTAGGCTGAATACTGACTCATTCGAAAAGTCCCTTTCACATGAATCAATGTTCCCTAATGCATTGCATGCTACAGCATGGTGTCAAGCTAGACTTGGCTTTTAAGTTTAACTGTAGAAGCATATCCAATGATTGTATGACATTACATGAATGATGCCAGCAAGATGGAAGAGGCTGAGCCTCTGCTCAGACTTCAAATGCATATCATGGCATTCAGAGGAACACATTCAAGTTTTTTCTTTTTCAAAGCATGACTTTTATACACAAAACATTTGGTCGCTTTCACTATTTTCATTTTGTACATTTCCTCTTTCTTGCTACCAAGCAACTTCCTTCCATGAAGGGCATCTGCAACGCGTCTCGAGGTGGTTAGAGCGGTCAAACCCTGATATGAGTCATGTGAAAAGGCCATCAGCTACATTAAAAGTAAAAGTATCCTCTCTGTATTGCTGTGCATAACCAATAAACCTACAGAGAGGAAGAAGATTTAAAGTAATTAAAAACAAAAGCAGTCCAACAGCCAGTGTCATTGTCCGTGGTTTTCAGTGCACCTTCAGGTTTCATTTAGTTAGATTCAGTGCAGTATCAAATCTGCTGTAAAGGCAAAGTTCATCTAGATCTTCCTCACAAGTTCAATGCTAGTGGAGTCCAACCTTTCCACTCTCAAGCCATCTAGAGAAATGGCGCCTTTTGTCGCTGTGATAACTGGAGACATCAGAGCTACATGCTAGTTGACCTTGTCCTGAAATATGTAGAGGTTGTTGGTAGCAGCCACAGCAATGATGTTCTCGTAGGGGTGCCATGCAGTGTGTAGGATCTTCTTACTGAAGTCCAGACTGTCCACACTGATTTCATCTTTCCGACGCTTGCCGCCAACACACACTTTGCGTGGCTTGAGGATGGCTCTGGGTTTGCTGTTCTCCCGCGAGGCCTCGAGAGTAACATCACGCTTAGTGTTCCGATCGAACATACGGAAGAAATTGTTGTAGGAGCCTGTCATTAGGACACTAATGGGAAAGGAAAAAGACAATTATTAGTTCTTATTACCTGATATCAGCCATATACAGTCCAAAATCAATTTGCAAAACCTGATTGCTTTTGACCAGGGATTTGTCCAATCCTGCTCCTGGTGGCCACCTTCCAGTAGTTTTCTTCCAACCCTAATTAAACACATCTGAACCACTAATCAAGGTTTTCAGGATTACTCGAAAGTTCCAGGATACAGCTAAACACTGGAATGTGGACATCCAGGAGGAGGGCTGGACACACCTGCTTTTAACACACCTGTCAGTTCCATTCCAGACACATTCAAACTTGTCGAAGATGCAGTCGTTTTCGTACAGAGAGCATAGCTTACTCCTAAGGTAGTCATGGACCTGTCAAAGAAAGAACCGAAAGCACAGACGATCAGTATCTTGCGGAATATTTGACTGAAAATGACAAGACTTGTTTATAGCGTCATCATAAACACATAATGACTGTAGTCATTGGTCATGGTCTAATCTGCAGAGCCAGTACCTGGTAAGTTTCCAAAGGCTTGCTCTCCATGTTGACATCCCACACCTTCACAGTGAGATAGTCACGAGTCATCAAGTAGCGTCCACTGTGGCTGAATTTCACATCTGAGATGGAGGAGATGATCTCTGAGAAGAAGGAGCGATTACTGGGGTCTTCTGGTTCCTCAAATACTGATAGGAAGAAACAATAAGATACAGATGAGTAAATATTTCCGGAGCAGAGTTGAGGCCTTGATCTTGTGGTCTTAGTCATGAGACCTCTCATGGCCTTTGTCTGAATCTCATTACTTGGTGTTTTGGTCTTGATCTTGGTGTAGGTTTAGGGCAGGGGTGCCAAACTCAGTTCCTGGTGGGCAAAGAGTTTAGTTCCAACCCTGCTCCAACACACACATACCAATAGTTTTGAAATAAGTCTGATGGGCTGGATTAGCTGGATCTGGTGCTTTTAATTAAGGTTGAAGCTGTGGCCCCTTTTAGACACCCCTGGTTTAGAGTCTAAGATAAGACTACAGTCATTTCCAGCATCTTATGCCTGGTACACATTGTATGATTTTGGCCAGTCCCAGATGAAAGATGACCAATCGTGGTGATTTCAATGGGCGTGGTTCCTAAATGGTGGTCCTAAGTCATACAGTGAGAGAGGTTCAAAGACGATAGCTGTCGCGGCCTTGCGACCAAAGACAGCATGCGATCATTTTCCGATTCGGACCGTGTCAGAATTTTGCATGATCATCTCACAGTGTGTTTGCTGATATGATCTACGTCTACTGACTAGCCAATAAAAATGCAACATGAAATGCTATAGCGGGGATGTTAAATCCTGCTCCTATTTCCCTAATCAAACATACCCGTATCATCAGCTTGTTAATTAGAGACTCAGAAATGGGTGTGTCAGATAAATGAGATATTCAGAAGGTCTGGTCGTGACCCCCCAACTCTGAGAAATGTCATACTGCCTTAAACCCTATTTGGTTTAAACCAAGAGAAAAAATCTTGAGAAAAAGATCTAATAGCTGCAGTAAGTTGGCAGACTAAATGAACAGCACAAAGGATTAAAAAAAGAAATCAATGACTAAGTAAACTCACATTTAGAGTGATTGTCACAAAGTGCAGAGGTTCTCATGTCGCACAATCTTATGGAGCCCTTGCTGCTACTGTAGACAAACGTGTTGCATTGGTTAGGGTGAAACTCTGCCGCTGTGATCACCTCCGTCAACTCTTCCATGTTGGCTGGCTTTATGTCCACAATATCTGAGTAGGGAGAGTGAAGGATCCACAATCCAATTCCCCATGAATCATCAAATACCTTTTAATAAATGTCCTGCTAGATTCATGTGTCTGGCTCTACATGTATTGGATTGCATCAGATCTAAATTTCCCAAATTACTGGATGAATCATCTTTCAAAAAGGTTAATCCGCAACTGAGAAAATCTCTCATGCTAAATTTCTCCCAGGAGAATCTCGTATCTCTCCTTTCACAACTGGCTTATATCAAAAACTTAAAATAAAAGAGCTCGAGGAGCCATAAATATAGCATTAAATCCATCTGTTGGTGTTGGGTAGTGCCAGGTTATCCATCACGACATGCAGCGAGGATCATACATTTATAGTGTGACCGTTGGCAAATAACAGGCTTTATCACCACTACAACTCCCTTGAGCAACTCCACAGAATCACCAATACAGACTATCCACAGACTCCTCATCTCAGCTCTGCGGGGTCCTTGAGAACAGTAATCAATAATGATCGATAGGGATGCGTGCTTGGGTAAGCTGGACACTATTTACCTTTGGGAGGGGAAGCAGGGGTCAGGATTAGTGGCAGACACTTGATAAAGGGTAATGGGCGTAATGTGTATCACAGAGGTGTTATCTGTCAGAATTAAGTGACAGCAGAGACAGTCTGCAGGTGGCTTATTGGGTTTGTTTGATTGCTGGTTTAGCTGAATCCTTTTGTTCTTAATGTAGTAACAAAAGCTTGTCAGTATTTATTGTGTCTGGATACAAAGTGACTTCTGGGAAGATAAAGCAATAAGTCACAAAAGGTAGGGCATTACCGTGATTTTACAATGGCTAAGGAATGCAGTGACAAAGGCTTAACTTTTATAATATTGCAGTTTGAATCAATTCTTCTATCAAGTAACAGGCCTATAGTTCAATATAGCCAATGCCATGTTTACTTGGGACATTACTTAAAGTATTACATTTTTACGATTTGATTCTTCTAATAGGTTCAAAGCCTGGCTGAGCAAGGAGGTCTTTCTGTCTGGAATCTGTATATTCTTCCTGTGCTGGTGTGGTTTCCTCCGGGTTAGCTTGGAGACAATAAATTGCTCGGAGGTGTGAGTGAATGTGTGTCTCTGTTTGTAATAGACTGGCCAACCATCCAGGGTGTTTCCCTGTATTCGCCCCGAGGTGCTGGGATAGGTTCCCGCAAACCCACATAGAACAAGTGGTTTAGAAAATGGAAAAATAGACTACTCTAATTTGATGTTAAAGCTTGAAACATTTACTTTATAGCCAAATAATTCTGAATGATGTCAATTCTTTTCAATCATAGACCAAAAAAAAATGCAGACATGCAACCATCTGAAATTGTAAAAGGATACTAAAGCTTCGGTTTGTGATCTCCAAGTTCCACAGGTTGATCCTCAGGTCATCTGTGGACATGTAAGTTTCGTAGTCGCTGTTGACCGAGATGGAGTTGATGTGATAGGTGTGAGCATTAGAAAAAATGCGACGAGGTGTTGCCTCCACCATCAAGTCCATGGGTCTTAACACAGGCACCTGAGAGGAGGAGGAAGACACATGGTTAGGAAAAGAGACAGTATTTGCTGCAAATATTGACATTATTTCCTTTCTTTGTCTAAGATATGCGAAGCAGGATGGTCCCTGGTTCGAGTCCCACTGAATTCCGGTCTCGGCAACGATCCAAAGACAAGTGAATTGGAGAATAGACCATGTGTATTAGCCCTGTGATGGGCCAAAAGCAGGGAAACAGGGAATTATAATTATATATTGTGATATTATAATTATATAATACTGTCAAGGGTATTAGTTGGTCTAGTTACTATATTTTAGGGATGCACTGATATGAAAGTTTTAGCCAATAGCGATAACCGGTAATTCTTTATATTTTGAAAAGCCGATACCCGATAAATTGGTGTAAAAAGTATCACCATTAAAATTCATGTCCCAAGCACATAATTATAAAAATGTTCTCATTATAATTTTATGAAGCCTGTATGACAGACTTGCGCTGCACATGTTGCACTCAACTGTATTTTCCTTTTTTTTAAGGGATTCCCATCATATTTCAAGCAATTCAAAACCATCATGGCGAACAGAGTGCATCTGAAGTATCTCAACTGTAGGAAAATAATCCATTATTTATCGGATTTAATATATCTGCCAAATTTTCTTATTGGGCCGATAACGATAACATTAAAAATTAAGATATATAGGCCGATACCTATATGGTGTCGATAAATCGTGCATCTCTACTATATTCTGTATTTTAGCTCTGCTGAAACACTGTATTGACCAATCATCATGCAGGACCAAACCTATCTGTTTCATAAATTGGAATTACATGGGTCATCGGTTACCCTTTTCTCCAAAAATCAGTATCTACTGTATATTAACCACTGAAAAACACTTTATTATACAACATATATTGTTTTCAAGATCTGAAGACGTGTGGAGTATAGCTCCCACAATGCAGTGTGGTAATAGGAAACACAGGTCTACCGTCTCTTTTATGATGACTAATCATTGAGCCGATGCTCCTACATGTGCTTCACGGGAGGGGTATTGCGTCGCAGTCAGTGTCTGACTCCCCATGAGGTTTTTAATGCGCGCAGCCCTCCACTAATGACAGAAGAGGCATGGCAGACATGTCCTACTCACTACAGAGATGAGGAACGCTCATCACCGAGCAGTGGGACGTGGAGGAGGGGCACACGCTACCATGCCAGGTCATTATCACCTAACACATGGGAACTCCATCTTTTCATTTCTATTAGAGTGGGGGTGGGGTGAGGGATGTCCTATTGTTGATGTATACATTATAAATACATTTTCTATAGCCTTCACCGCCTTAATTATTAATTTCACATATAATATGTGAAAGCAAATCTGTTATTTCAAACAAAAAAACATTCCGCTCAAAAATAGTGTGTTCTAATCTGACAAATTTAATTTACATTTCACATTTCACTATAAATAGAAAAAAAAATATATAAAGCATATTTTAGGAGAATTTAGATTTGTTATATTGTGACAGAAATTGTGACTAATTTTGTTCTTTCAGATTTCCGGTATTCCGGATTGTCCTCTACCACCCTACATGTGCTTTTAATAATAAAATTAGCCCATGGAGCATAGTGTCATGAATTCAGTTGACAGGACCAGTCGAGACTGATAGAAGCTATTATCTCTCAATCAAGCGTTAATTAAGTTTGACTGCTGGGATATTCAGTCACTAATGATAAGAGGGGGTTGAATATGTGGGTACACTTTATCAACACATTATACATAATTCATAGCATTGTGGATTTAATGTTAATATGGAAATCATGAATCAGCATGGAATCTGAGACAGTATGTGGAGTAGTAAAATGTGTTTTTCTTTCAGCACAAGTCCACTGCTGGCCTTCTTATTTCTTAAAAACTTGAAAAGACACAGTTGCTATGTCAAACTGACTGATTTTTAATGATTGTTAATGAATTCAGGCAAACCATTCTTTTCTTATAGGCTATGTTCACACAGCAGCAGAATACGGTTGTCATTCCTGTATATTAGTCTGTATATTACGGTTACGTTCACAGTGACAGTCGCATTCTATAACCGAACTCAAACCCGTACATTTTCAGGACTCACAACCGCATTCTCTGAAAGCCCACACTGTGTGAATGAAACTGGACTGGGAAAATATTTGTCTATCACATAGTACAGTACGAGAAAGACGACAAATGCGTGTCTACCATGTGTTTTCATGTTTGGTTTCGGTAACACAGCGACAGAGATATGAGCTGTGTGTGATCTGAAGATTTTAGATCCACTCACTTTTCTCCACTGGAGCTGCTCCCGTCAGTTTGGGGTTTTACGTGCGACTCAAATGCTCAGCTCTCCATCCAGATATATTAAAAAATGTATTACCAGGTAATGAAGATTTGACGGCTAAACTTGTGACTGAGTTTTTTATGGATGTCACCATCCTTAATATTACTTTAGTGACTGTGAATGAGTCATTTAATCATTAACTCAACTGATTCGTTCAAAGACGCTGATTCATGGTTTACTGATAAGAGAAAACTGGCTTGACTCCAGTTGCACGTTCAACCAGACAGTATTCGAGATCCTACTGTAAGTTGCTGTGTGAACTGGTCATTTCAAAATTCAAGTAAATGTGGTTGCCAATCCCAAAATCTGAGCGTGTGGATGTAGCTCTACTGATTTTTGCCTACTATATAGGAAAGTATGCATATTCAGATGCAGCCAGTCCCTATTTTATTCTTAAGTGAATTAGTGATTTTGAATGAATTGGTTAAGTGAATAATTCAAAGATGGTCACTTATTTCATACCTCAATGAATCATCAGCGTCTTTGAATGTCTCAGTTGAGTTAACGATTAAATTACTCATTCATAAAGATTAAATATCACCACCTACTGGTGTAACAATGTAACCTAAAGAAAGAGTCACTGAAAATCCCCACCACTAATACACAGACTTTCTAAAATAAGAAAACAAAAATAACTGATACAAAAAGGAAATAATCGTGGACCAAAATCGAGGAATGTTTTTGTTGATTCCAAAAAATCCAATTTTTTTTTTTTTGCAAAACATAAAAACATATGTATGAGATCAACAAATTGTTCCCCGGAAACCATTGCTTCCCTGGAAAGTATCATTTTTCCACTAGGCTGCTTTTCTTAGGCTAACAAAACCAAACATCCTTTTAGCCAATATGTTTCTTTGTCTTTGAGTCAAAAACAAAGCGTACATGCCTTCCTAAAGATGTCTCAGATTCACTGTTTTATTGATAGTGACAACCCCCTCCCCCCAGCAGAAACAATTTTGCTGGGTGAATCCCCTCATGTTTGGAGTGCAGACAGAGATGAAGGCAGTAAACACTCGGTAGCCCCTCGTCGCTCTGGATAACAGTCGGGGCAGATGTACCCTGTGGAGACCCTGAGAGGGATCCACCCTCACCTCCCCCTTTATCTCTCTGCTCAGTCTGTGCAAAGTGATAAATGCCCTGATTTTGTACACACAACACACACACACACACACACACACACATTTGTGAGAGGATTTCAGCTCTTCTTGCTCTGGTCTCCAGTGGGCTGCAGTGTTAGTTAAGGAAAATTTAATGGAACTGCTGCCCTGAACACATTACAGCCGTCTCAAGAACACTCCTAAATATATCCCCTATCCAGAGCCACCAGTCTACTGTATCCTCAAAGGAAAGAGAGGTGTAAATTCATGCTAAATAATTAATGGATGCACGTCGAAATCCCTGGAAATGTCCCAGATTTGGTAACCAGTAATATTAACATGTACAATTTTAATCAACTTAGATTTTTACTTTTAAGTCAACATGAACTCAAATTTGTCATACAAAAGAAATGCACAAAAAAACAAACTGAAATATTTTTTAATGTAAATGATTCATAAGTCAAATCCCTGCTAAATGACAAAAATTAAAGGTTTTCCTGTCCTGAAACCTGCGCTTTTGTTAAACCAGAAGTTGACATGTCAGCCCAATTGCAAGAGTGTTTGGGAAAACAACCAGTGAATGGCTTTGATTTGATAAGTGTCTTATCCTCCAGCATTCAAGACTGATTCCGGACATCTGTTCTTTTGGCAATAATTATATGAGAGAGCCCACAGGGCATCAACAGTTACTTTAAGCTTTGGATAGTTTATTACGTTTCAGTGAAGTCTAAGAATTGCATCTTCTGCTCCCATCATGCGATTTTAAATCGACCTCCTAAGACCTAAGTCACCCATTACGTGAGGGTCAATCCAAGCCCAGTGAAGAAAATAAAGCATCACTCTGCGATGACGGGATTAGAGTACAACTGGGGTTGAATATTGACATCTTTCTGAGTGGATGACTGCTGGATGAATCAATATCATAATTACTGAGAAATTCTCAAACAGGGAAAAAACCTTTAGTACAGCCAAGTATTTGGATGAAGGAAAAATTATATTATAGTATATTTACTTGGGTCAAAAAAGTTATTTTAATTGCATTTAACAAACTGCAATTAACTAATATTTAACAATTGTTATTCATGAATAACGATGGCTTCAAACTTGTGTTGTCCTAATGAGAGCCACAGCTCAGAGTTTTGGAGCAGCTGGGTCTGACAAGACAATGTATAATTAAAACAGTTCAATTGCACTAACATTTGTCAAATGCCCCACTTCAGGGATAAACTTCTTTGCATTTCCGAGTGTCGAATCAGCTGCCTAAAAACAACAGCAAACAACACATACTTTCCGAGATCATCTCAAAGGAAAAGTGGATGTCTTTGGTTTTTCTTGCAGTCTTCTCCCAAACCTCATTAAATCATAGAAATATGTTGTTGTTTTTTTAAACTGTAATCAATTACTCAATGTCTCTTAGGCAGCTGCTAAAACAAAATCGAAAGGAGGAAAAAAGTATACTCAGAAAGAGGAAGAAATGACAAAAAAGACCCTGCCTGGCATCAATCTAATGATTCCCAGGAGAGAATACCACAGTATCAACACAACATTAACATTTGACATTTATCAGCTGCCCCCAGCTGTAGCAGCGGGTCACCCCTGGACACGTTCCACTTATACAGAGTAAATTCATGTATGTAGGAGGGTATATTCCTGTGGGTCCACACTGGCACATGTACAGGCCTTCCTCCACTCTCACACCTCAAACTACAGCTCCATCTAAAATTTGATTAGACCAAGTCTCTAAAATACTCCCCAAACCCCCTACCTTGTCAGCTGTGTTTGGCGAGATATGAAATTCCTTCTTCCAACCCATAATCCTCCTCTGGTGCGCTAGGAGTGCCCACTTCCACTAGGGAACCTACGGCTGCCAAATTACAACAGAGCTTGACCTTATTTTTTTCCCTTCACAAACTAGAGCCAACAGATTAAGACTCCCTTTCTCCTTATGCTTGGGGAGACCGCATGGCTAGGGGAAGACAAGAAAAAAAGAAATTGTATCTCTCTGTACCTTTAGCAGGGCTATAACCCCCATAGGTATTGAGAGGGACAAGTGGCCCTCCAAGAGCAGGACATGTGGGAAGTGTTTTTGTATGTCTATTGCCACTAGGCTTCGCAAAGAGACCGTCGAGTGAACTGTCTTGATTTTAAGGGATTGGCTTACCCTCAGAGCTGTGATGGTGGTAGGGTCGCGTATCCTGCCATCTTCATCCTTCAGATTGTAGCCCTCTGGTCGTTTGTCTCGCTCACTGATTTTCCATAGTTTCACTGTTTTATCTGGGAAGAGAGATGATATGAGCAACAATGTGTAAGGTGGAAGCAGTGTTTGTGATGTTAGTAACAGAGAAAAACTGGCCGCTTTGCAGTGGACCAAAAAAGGGGAACTTAGCTGGCACGACAAAATGGACAGGATCTCCCAATTCACCTGACTGGACCTTGCTGTTGTCTGTATACCTAACTGCTCTAATGTGTCCATCAAAACAGGTCTATAGCTTCATGAGAGTCTGGAAAACTGAAGAATGTCAGCTACTTTTAATTGCCTGCAGTTACTGGGCAGAAAAAAAGTCTTTAAGAGCCTAACTGCTCAAAAAGGTACTGTAAACAACAAATGTTACATTTATTAATCAATGTGTCATTTCAGTTCTCAGATTTCTGCCTACTAGTAATTATATAGGCAAAAAAAGAAAAAAAGTATTATATATATATATATATATATATATATATATATATATAAATAAAGAGAGAGAGAGAGAGAGAGACTATATATTGTTACAATTTAAAATAACTATTTTCTGTTTGAATATATTTTAAAATGCAATTTATTACTGTGACAGCAAAGCTAAATTTTCAGCATCATTACGTCAGTCTTCAGTGTCACGTGATCCTTCAGAAATCATTCTATGGTGTTATTATCTGTTGAAAACAGTTGTATGGTATTTTCCCCTAATTTCACTAACTTTGTATCACAATGAAAAATAACATATAGCTTAAAGAAGCACGTTATTTTTTCTTTAAAGAACACCCTTTTAATTCCAAAAATTCAATATATTGTATTTTTTCCAAATAGTGACAAAGTTAAGGAAAGTTATATGCAAGTGCAACAACACAAAAGAAAGAAAACAGCACATTAACATCCCGTGATGAGGGCCAACATCCAAACACACATATGCTAGTGACCAACAAGTCTTTTCAACAGGAAAGTGAGAAGCATCAGATCATATGAAGAGAACACATTCTGTTTGCTCACCATTGGTGGACAGGAGGAAATACGCGGCGTTCTGTTGAGGCAGCCAGCGGATCTTGTTGATCTTCTCCTCAATCTCAAGGCTTTTCAAGTAGTCAAATTCGGGCTCGTGGCTCTGAAAGGTGCTGTAAACATTGTACTCCCCCCGACGGTGAGGGTGGTTCTTACTCTGCAATGATAGAAGTTGTTTATGGATTAAAAAAAATAGCAGTCTGCAAATGCTACTAATCAAAAAGACATTCTATGTGTATTTGGTGCATTGCTTTGTTTCACTGCCAATTTTTACAGTTTAAATCACTGCCTATTTAATGTATATCATGAAATTTTTTTTTTAAATGCATCCCCCACATTATCAGAGGATCGCATTTACAAATCATACAGCAGTCTACATTTAAAATGCTTGAACCTAATTATACATTTAGGACATAATTAGTGGCATCAACAAATGATAATTGGAAATTTCAGCTCAAACATTGGCTTATATTAAGTCTCTCTGTGTCGCTCTTTTACAGTCGTATGTGGAATGTGTGTTGATTTTTTTTCTTTGTTGCTGAAGGCCGTGAAATATAAGAGGGGCAGGTCAGGATCTCAAGGCACAAAGGTGGTCCGTGTCAGAGGAATATCTGAATACGGATCAGAGCGTGGAATCCTTCAGGGTCAGTTCTCACCTCGGGAAGCGTCTAAATCAATAAGCAGAACTCACACAGGCCGAGAGAAGAAGAGGGTATTAATGGAAACAGATTTGCCCTCGGTGGGAGGGAGGGGGTTAAAGGGGGTCTGAAACAGAGTGGGGCATGAATCATGGTGTGAGGATTAACAGACACCATGAAATCTCTTTAAAGGTGATGCGAGAGTGAGACGAGGAGGAACAGACGGCAAGGTTTTCACACTTTTGTGATGCTAGACAAAACATTGAGGGGTTTTTTAGATCTTTGAAGGTTTGTAACCGACACACAAAAACTAATTCAGTCAATATTCAGTTATATCAGGACTACCATATTGTCAAGACTACTATATCCATAGTCCTATTTTGTGGTTTGGGTACAGTGATATTGGGTGTGATATACTGTACGCATTCAGATTTTAGATGTGTTTTATAAACAGCAGTTTTAATATTAATAATCATGATTGGTGAGTAGTAATACTCTGTAGATTTTGGTGAATACAATGTCTACCCCGAATTACCTCCTGTTCTCTCTGGAAGACCACCACTCGTCCACCTTTGTCCCCAGTGGCCAAGAGTTCTCCTGTCGGGTTGAACTCAACCGTGGATATGATGTCAGCTGGAAGGGAGGAAGAAGAAAATATATTATTTTAAAAGATGATATTTTAGAGCTTCTAGAATTTCCATTTAATAATATACTTCGAGACAAAATATATTATTTATATATATTTTTTAATTTATTTATAATTTAATTTATTTATATAATCTCTGAAAAGACCTGGACGAATTGCAGAATCCAGTCATAAAGTCGAGTTTACCGGCCAGACCATCTCATGTAATATGATGAAACGCTCACCCTGCTCTCTTGAAATGTTTCTCCTCTCCATCACCATATGTAAATCTCACCAAATATCACCCACCACCATTATCCCACCAAATATATTCTTCTAAAGCCAGAAAGATCCAGAGACATTTGAAATGTGAAGCAAACAGCAAGAAATTCAAGGTTACTAAAAGAGAATTCAGGTCTTGATCATCAACATCAATCCAAGATGCACTTAAAATCCCCTGTGCATGTTAATGAACTGAAGGACATTGTTAAAGATCAGACACTTAGATAAGATCACAGACATGCAGTGGACTTATTGCTTTTAGACTAGACTATATTGCATTTGGACGTGCGTAAGAACTACCCAACACAGTAAAGACAAGAGGACAGACTATATGAATTCGTTACAACAAGAACCTTTTTTTCCCCATTTAATGATTAATTTTACTAAAATATTACTTCACCTGGTACAATACTGCACTAGCAATGCGGACGAAACACGATGTCACGATAAAACAGCTCAATGACTTTGGCATGGTTGCTTTAGCAAATGTGTTTATATTTCACGTTTGCTTTTGTATCAGTGTATATACAGAGTATAGTGTACATTATTTTCAAATATGAGCGAGCATTACTGGATGAATCAACGTTTTCTAACTAGGCTCCAAAGTGAATAATTCATTGAAGAAATATTGCAGATCTGAATGTTTCGGTGTGATTTTGTTAGCGGTTTAATAGGCACAGGCGAATCTGTCACTACGGAATAAAATTACATGGGTCTTAGAATAAAATCGCAATCTTTTACCAATTAGTCGTGCAGCTCTAACAGGCACGCATTTCCAACGGTTAAATATGTCCGTCTAGCACGTGTTTAAATTGAAAAACAATGGAAAAGTAGCAGAGTGGAATGAAAAAATGTGTTCTGTGTGAACGCCCCCTTACTGGTGTGTACTCAACAGCGCTCGCTCTCAATACACAACATGCTCTGAACTGCAAGTGGCCCGGATTCAAACCTGCAAAGATTCCTGACACTTCAAAGAGCTGCACAGCTGGATAGCTCCCATTGTGGGATGACACTGTATCGAATCGCCAGCCCACCACCAGAAGAAAGTGGACCAGGGTGGGATGCTTCATCAAGGCAGCCCCACTAACAAAAGACGACCCAAAGTAGCAGCAAATCCGTTTCCATTTTGGACTGTCGGTATTGTCTGCATTATCTCAAACATTTAAGCACATTATTTGTCGCCGTTGTAATGTGCTGGCAGAAGTCTACTATGTTAAGCATTACATCATTCAATTCAGATCTTCACAGAAAACAAAAAAAGTTTAGCATTGTATACATGCTGTTCTTGTAGGAGACGGATGTTTACCTCCAGCTATCTAGGTTTTCTTACCCAGAGCCAAGGTCTCAAAATAACCTGCAAATTCGAGCTCTTTCTGACCTAGCTAGCACACGACCACGGTTTTGAGATTGTAATCACACTCCCTTGCTGCCACATCATTGTAGCCTTAGAAATTCTCAAATGGTAAAAGACATTACAGTTCAGAGTTCATTAGCAAACACTGCTCTGACTCCCTCTGCTGTGCTAGTCCCGATCGATTCCTACCTTTGACACATCTTCCTTGGTCTTCCTCAAGGAGATGCATCTGTTTCTCTGGCTTTGAGATGTACTGTTGCTATGGAATCCTTATAGCGAAAAGAAAGGGTTGTTTCTGCTGCGATAACTGCAGTTTTTGCTCTCTCTCTCTCTCTCTCTCTCTCTCTCTATTACATGCAGGTAACTATTTCATCGAGCGTATCATCTCACAATTCGTCAGCTCTCCCCACACAATCTCAAAATGAGTCCAGCGCTCCCGAAATAATCTGCCTTGAGTCATTTGCATAAATCCCAAACAAATACAGAAGAAATGACTTCTAAATATTTGCTTTTATCCATTTCAAGTAGAGAAAGACAAGAGGAAGAAGCTAGACACAGAGAGATGGAGAGAGAGAGGGAGAGGGGGAGAGAGAGAGAGAGAGAGAGAGAGAGAGAGAGAGAGAGAGGGAGAGGGGGAGAGAGAGGGAGAGGTAGAGGTAGAGAGAGGTAGAGAGAGAGAGAGAGAGAGAGAGAGAGAGAGAGAGAGAGAGAGAGAGAGAGAGAGAGAGAGAGAGACTGACTGACACCAAGACAAGAAAAAGGGATTGAAAAGGCTTGTTGTTTTCTTACCCCGATACACCTCTCCAGGCTTTTATATTGTCTGGATGGTGAATTTAAGTGCAGCGTTTCCATGACAACTCTTCTTTGGACTAAAACAAGCACTGTGTGCGATTCTTGCAAAGACTTTGTTCATGTGGTGTGAACTGGCATCGCACTGACAGAATTTAGAGTAGTCGGATAAATCTTATGGAATGTCTGGGTCGAAACAAAGAAAAACAAAATCATGTTTCTTAAGGAAAATAAAGCCTTTTAGGAACACTGATAATATATATATATATATATATATATATATATATATATATATATATATTATCAGTGTTATATTTATATACATACACGTCCTTCTCAAAAAATTAGCATATTGTGATAAAGTTCATTATTTTCCATTATGTAATGATAAAAATTAAACTTTCATATATTTTAGATTCATTACACACCAACTGAAATATTTCAGGTGTTTTATTGTTTTAATACTGATGATCTTGGCATACAGCTCGTGAAAACCCAAAATTCCTGTCTCAAAAAATTAGCATATCATGAAAAGGTTCTCTAAACGAGCTATTAATCTAATCATCTGAATCAACTAATTAACTCTTAACACCTGCAAAAGATTCCTGAGGCTTTTAAAAACTCCCAGCCTGTTTCTTTACTCAAAACCGCAATCATGGGTAAGACTGCCGACCTGACTACTGTCCAGAAGGCCATCATTGACACCCTCAAGCAAGAGGGTAAGACACAGAAAGAAATTTCTGAACAAATAGGCTGTTCCCAGAGTGCTGTATCAAGGCACCTCAGTGGGAAGTCTGTGGGAAGGAAAAAGTGTGGCAAAAAACGCTGCACAATGAGAAGAGGTGACTGGACCCTGAGGAAGATTGTGGAGAAGGACCGATTCCAGACCTTGGGGGACCTGCGGAAGCAGTGGACTGAGTCTGGAGTAGAAACATCCAGAGCCACCGTGCACAGGCGTGTGCAGGAAATGGGCTACAGGTGCCGCATTCCCCAGGTCAAGCCACTTTTGAACCAGAAACAGCGGCAGAAGCGCCTGACCTGGGCTACAGAGAAGCAGCACTGGACTGTTGCTCAGTGGTTGCATGTCATTCGGAAATCAAGGTGCCAGAGTCTGGAGGAAGACTGGGGAGAAGGAAATGCCAAAATGCCTGAAGTCCAGTGTCAAGTACCCACAGTCAGTGATGGTCTGGGGTGCCATGTCAGCTGCTGGTGTTAGTCCACTGTGTTTTATCAAGGGCAGGGTCAATGCAGCTAGCTATCAGGAGATTTTTGGAGCACTTCATGCTTCCACCTGCTGAAAAGCTTTATGGAGGCTTTATATTTCTTTTTTCAGCACGACCTGGAACCTGCTCACAGTGCCAAAACCACTGGTAAATGGTTTACTGACCATGGTATTACTGTGCTCAATTGGCCTGCCAACTCTCCTGACCTGAAACCCATAGAGAATCTGTGGGATATTGTGTAGAGAAAGTTGAGAGACGCAAGACCCAACACTCTGGATGAGCTTAAGGCCGCTATCGAAGCATCCTGGGCCTCCATAACACCTCAGCAGTGCCACAGGCTGATTGCCTCCATGTCACGCCGCATTATATATTAGTATATATATTATATATTAGTACATATGTATTTACATTTTAAAGAGTTTACATATTATGTTACCATTGAAATTTGCGATTGAAAATGTATGCTGATTTAAATAAAACAAAATTGTAAATGGCAATATTTCCTGTGTAACTGTAAAATATACTGCATTACAGTAATGACAATCTAGTAAGATTAAATAAGAAAAAAGCCCAAATATCTAGCTATATATAATGTATACACATAAATAAGTAAAAAAATTAGAAGGATGAAAATAAGTAATAAAAGTATATATAAATATAAATAGAATTTGGATGGAAAACATGTCACAATAAGTCTTCATATTCTATATGCAAAATACAGCTTCTTAGCTGATTTTATAGGGCACATGAAATGTGTGCGCTGCTCTGTTTTAAAGTCGGCATGAAATAAAAATTCTTTGAACAGATCATCCGTGCATATGATTCATTCTTAAAAATGGTTTGACATCGTAATGTTGAATCAAAATATCATAAATGAACCTTCTGGTGACATATACAGGACTTTTCCAATATTTAGTCTTTTCCTCCATTGCATAATTCCACCTACCAAGATCAATAAATTCCATCACCTCCCTTTCGTTTCGCCATGTTTGAAAGCTGTGTACAAAAGAGCTTCTGTGCTCCTATTGGTGTCATTGGTACAGATGTGATGGAACCTGTCGTAGAGGACCAAAAGAGGACCAAAAAAAAAAAATGCTATTCTTTCTGTTGTGAAATCGTGAAGCCTCACAGACACAGCGTCGGTTGTCGTCCACTATCACACTATACGAGATAAAACTACCGATACTTGCATCCCGACGCCCATTGTCATTTACGAAACACCACGACACCTTATGTCAAATGGATCGAGGCAAAATTGAGCTGATATTGTGTAGTCTGAACCCAGCATAAGGACAATCGTTTATTGCACAAAGAATGTTCTTGATCACTTCTCAGTTTGTCCACAGACCTTGTATAATCACTGGTAATAAATTAGTTAATAAATTAGTTAATAAGTTAGTTTAGTTAGTTAGTTTGAATTCAATAGGACAAAAATGAAAGGCATGTTTTGATCTATGGTACCACAAGTAAGCAACATCTGTATGACAGATTAAAGAGCAGTCACTCAATTGTGAGTTTCACACATTAAAAGTGATATTGATCAATTGAAGTTGGTCAGTTAGGTTTAGAGGCTGCCTTAGAAGGTAACTCTCTATGTAGGCAGTACAACTTGTTTGCATGAAAAAGGAGAGTTTATGCTGCTGCGCTAACAGTGGTAAAGCTTGGCAAACACTGGTGAAAAAGCGGAGTCATTGTCCTGTGAGTTAATGTGTGTTCTTTTTAAACTGTCAGCGAACATTTACAACAGCACTCTGAGTCTTGGCTGATCAACTTCTAGGACAATAGGTTTTTTTAGAAAGCACATCTAAAGAAAGTGCAACAACAGTTTTCTGTAGAAGCACACCAAACAATACAATACAGAGCTCTATTAGACACACACACATACACACAACATTTCAGAGCACACAAAGGATGATGTGGTCGAGCATTAAGGGGGTGGTGGGGTTGGGGGATGGAATAATTACATCAAAATCATATTCCGATTCCTTGCGGAAGCAGAATTCTAAATGTGCTCTCAAAGACGCAAAACATGCTGACCTAATTAGGCCCCTGGAGTACACCATTTTTTTAGTACTTATCTCTGCATTCTTTTTGCTTATCATCAGCAGGGAATGTGGCAAGTATAGTGGTGTATGAATCACATACACCAAAAAAACTCTTGCCATCATCAGGCAATTTCATGAGGTCTTTCAATGTGTGTTTTTGGAAGGAAGAAGTATCTAATATAATGGAGGGATGATGTGAGAAAGACAGTAATGGATAATGTGTAATAATAGTGGAGGAGGTTTTGGAAGGATTGAGCGGACAGAATCACAGAGCACTGGCGTGTATTCGCGGGTAGCGGCTTGGCAGCCAAAGTGTTATTGGACGCTGGATCCAACCATTATTAACACATTAGGAATGTGAGGTACTGAATAGGAAACCTAATTAATGGAGCAACACGGATGAGTGTGTGAGCTGAAGGCTTTGTTCATGTGATTATTCCTATGCACTGTCAATGAGTACCATCAGTTCATCAAGAAAGAAAAATGTTGTTACTGAGGATTTGTTAGTAAATAAATCAAATTGGAGGCTTATATACTATTGCAATATTTGTGAATTATAAAATTTCCTGTTTGAGGATAGTTCACACAAAAATGAAAATGCTGTCATCAGTTACTCACCCTCATGCCGTTCTAAACTCATAAAATTTTGCAACACAAATAAATATTTTAAATGAAACCAGAGAGGTTTCTGTCCCTGCATTGACATTCCATTCAACCAAAAATGTCAAGCTCTAAAAAGGTCATAAAGGCATCAAAAAAGTAATCCATGCATCATGTAGTTGGGTAGCATTGGGTAATTGAATCCCAATTTTATGGAGCAATGAAAACAAAAACAAAACAAAAAAGAATTATTTATTTATGACCACGACACATGCATGTGGTGTTTAGGCGAAAGCGAATATTCTAATTAATTATTGGTGCCTCATAAGATATTTTCTTTTCGGCCAAATTCCAAGGCAAAATCATATGTATCCAACTTGGAGAAGGCCATCCCACAATGCACTGAATTGATCTCAATCAAAACAAAAAATATCCAAGATGGAGAACAAATTGAGAAAATTAGATTAAAAAGTATTGAAAAAATAATTCAGTGTGTAATTAAAATTGACTGTTTAAAATTGTACTGCCTTTTTATGCTTCAGTACATTTATTCAATAGCCTATCACAGTGTTAGCTTAGCGACATGCTAACTCCACTTAAAGGTCTACTTGAACTTTTCGACATGCTAACTCCAAACTCTTGAAATCAATTGTGCGTTGTGCTTCAATTTGTATGAGTTTGTGCTTATAGAAGTGATATTGATCAATTGAAGTTGGTCAGTTACGTTTAGAGGCTGCCTTAGAAGGTAACTCTCTATGTAGGCAGTATATAGCAAGGCAGTTGACTAAGTTTTGGAAGAGAGACTCTGTATTCCACAATTATCTCAAGGTTTGGTCTTCTCTGAGATTGCTTTGCTAAGGCATGCATCCCACCCCAACAATATATTCTTACGCCATATGTGGCATCGAGATTTCATTTTGCTTTTGTTATTGAAGTATGTATCTATCAATTTCAGACCAACTCGATCTTGCCTGGTGGATCAGTGAGAAAATAAATCAAAAAGCCAGTGAAGCCGGCAAATGCAGCTGGGTCAAAGGTCACAATGTGCAGAAGCAGACTGTCCTCAAATGAAACCCTTTTTTCTAATAACACATAGACGACTCCAGGGCTGCAATAAAACAAGCAAACCCATATAGACACTGTCATCTCTTATATGATTAAACATGAACGCAGGAGATTGGCTGTGGCCATCTTTGACTCCCTGATTGAGTCGAGATTGGATCCTGTGATGCCCACTATGCTCAAAAGATCAAAGGCTAAAAATATCATAGAGAGGATGCAGATAGTGCTGGATTCACAACCGTGCTAAAATCGGAATGCGGAGGGTGACCAAGACAATTGTAAAAAAGGAGGTTTCAGTATGAAACAATAGATGAAGTGAATTCTTTTTTTAACCTGCTTCAAAGTGTCAGAAAATTATTTAAAATAAAAAGACACAAGGGTTCAGTCTGCATGCCCGCATTTCACCATGCAGCTTAGTTTTGTTAGTGTGCATATAGTTTCTGTGGATACTTACAAGGAAAAATTTGTTTTTTTTTTAAACATTTGCAGAAATTCCACAGGTTTTGTTCTGTTTGTTAGTAATGTATGCCGTGTGAATTAAATGTATTATTTGCTTATGTGGTAAGAGCTAAAAGAGAAGAATTTAAGGCTGCAAAATGATTATGGTTACAGTGTTGATTACAGCATACCATGTATTTATAGAAGTAGGCGAAAAATACCTGGATGACCTACTACTTCCACTGAGATTCTGAAGTGCGCATCTGATGAACACTTCACTATCCCATGAGGCCACGGGAGAGGCAGCCTAACTGACGCCGGTAACTCACACAACAGTGACAACATGGCCAATGTAGTATGTCTGAATTTCATTCATACTACACAAAAACATACTACATAGAACATACTTTTTAATGGTCACAAACGTTACAAACCAAATGTAGTTGTGTAATGTAATGTGTTAGACATTAGATGCGATTTCAGATGCATCTATATTTAACTTTTTATGAAGAATATGACGAAAACTCAACTCGCCAACAAAATGCTAGCGTGTTACAAGATAGGTGTGTGGTGTGCTCTGGTGTGTTCTGGATTGTCTCTGGGATTTTTGTTCACTAGTTATATTGTGCACCAAGTGACCAATTAGAAAAGTGAAAAGCACACACAATTTGAGGTAGTATTCGTGTCCAGCAACGCAGTATAAAAAAGAAGGTGCAAAAATGTAATACTGAGTGGTTATCATTAGTGGGTTTTTCATTTGTCTTAGCAAGTACTAGGGGTGGGTGATACGCAGATAGACACGATAAACTGGATTTTGGATTATCGTCTCGATTACGCTCATGTGATGTTGCCAGGCTGTGCTGTCATGAAATGTAATCAATTGAATGCGTTTTTAAGACTTGCAAATTTATATAGTGTTTATTCAAGTGCAATAAGTAGAACAATTTTCGGTCTGGGAGATGGTTTCGGAGTGCACACACCTGAAATGCAAGCCGCTGCTCATACAGCATGAGTACTTTTTGCCAGGGTTGTGGACTCGAGTCGCATGACTTGGACTTGACTTGGACTCGAGTCCCAAATTTGATGACTTGCGACTCGACTTAGACTTTGACAACAATGACTCGCGACTTGACTCGGACTTGAGCCCTGTGACTTGGAAAGACTTGACCTACCTTCTAAAACCACAGATCAGAGTTGTAATAATCACTGACTGTAGTATAGCTCTGTATCATTGACGCATGATCACTCACAGCGCTGATTAGCGCTGCTTTCGCACGTTTGGCACTGAGCCAGAGTGCGTGATAGAATATGTTCAGCAGCGCGTGTCAGTTGTCATTTATTATCACACGTTCAGACAGTTTTCAACCAAATAATGTTTTCTTTTTCAGGCATTTAAATACACAAGTACTAGCGAACCATTTATAATTTGAGAAAAAAAACACTGATATCTAAGTAAGCGGAAATAATAAACCTTTCAAATGTAATTTTGAGACATGTTATTTTCCCCCCACAACAAACGCACATTTTAGCCTATAGGCAACTATAAAGTCTTCTCCCTGTTCACCAGCCACTCACTTGCATGTCTTTCAGGAGAAATGGATGGATTTACGTTACGTTTTGTAAAAGACAGGCACGTAGCCCCAAAAATTGTCACGTGCGCTTGTTACGTCGCCATGGAAATAGGAATGTTCTAGTAGCCAACAATTACTGTCGTTAACAAAATAATTTAACCAGGGACTCAATATTTTAAACGTAATGTGTAGCAAATCATGATTAATTTTCCCAATGAACAGTTACTTTTATTTTTTATTTTTAAATCTGCATTGCCACAATAAATTTGATAATATTATATATCATTATATTATATCATATTTTAAAAGCCTTCCTGATGTAAATTAGTATACATTTAATTTACTATAGTAATTAACACTGAGACAGTAATTTGTGCAAAAAGCACTAATGACTTGTTTAAGACTTGAAGCTTAAACTCGAGGACTTGCAACTTGACTTGGACTTGTCTGTCTTGACTCGGGACTTGACTTGGGACTTGAATGCAAAGACTCGAGACTTACTTGTGACTTGCAAAACAATGACTTGGTCTCACCTCTGCTTTTTGCCGACTTACTGGGCTTGAGCGGTCAAATACACACACTTGTGTGTTAAAATGGCCGTCTTTGTGAGTCGTTTGTCTTAAGTGAACATAAACCGTTGTGAAAGAAATTGCTAAAAGTTTATTGGATCAGTGCATTATGTCTTAAAGTGACAGCAGCCTAACATACCTGCTGCCATCTGTGTCATTCTCAAACTTAAACAGTGGTTCTCAAACTTTTTTGGTCAACCCGATTTTTTGGAATTGGTGTTTGGAGACGCTTTTTAAAGGCAGAGCGCCAACTGCTATTCACGCACTTGCAACGGCTGTTTTAAATCTTTTCATTTGCTTGATTTTTTTTTACTTATGTTAGTTAGTAACATAGTTACTAAGTTTAAGTTATTAGTTTATTTGAGCAAAAAGCAAAAGCAATATTATCTATATCATGATATATTACATAACGATAAAATCATAAAATAAAATGACTCATACCGTGATATTCAATTTTCGCCATATTACCCGCCCAAATACCAAAAACAAATACCATGAAATATCATATGTAAATGCATTTTTATATGTTTTTATATGTGCTAGTTACATTACATAAATATGAGGAAACTCATGTGCCATTACTCGAAAAACATAATATTCAGATGTAAGCTGATTGCTTAAGTTGATTTCTAGGTACAACAGACAGACAGCTTGTAGAGTTTAATGCAATGCAAAAACAACTGCATGGGAAAGGGATTAGTGCTGTAAGGTATCTGAATTATGTGCGTCAGAGGGATAGACTCTGAGATAATCGTTCTGGGTGCGTCCTGACCCGGTTTCAAAGACACTAGTGGAAAGGCTATGAACTGTGCTTAATATAAAACCTCTGGAAATATACTCTTATAGACAAATTAACTAATTTAAAGTCACTGGGTTCACAGATAGATGCTATCCTG
The DNA here is from genome assembly GCA_030578275.1 of Meda fulgida. Taxonomy (NCBI): domain Eukaryota; kingdom Metazoa; phylum Chordata; class Actinopteri; order Cypriniformes; family Leuciscidae; genus Meda; species Meda fulgida. The sequence goes on along the minus strand of CM060636.1, from coordinate 20,817,958 downwards.
CATGAATCACGATAGGGCCATCACAGAAGGCCATCTACCCTTGTTTCCTGTTGATCTGCTGCACTAAGTAGCTTAGACAAACATTTCTAATCTTGCGTTCCCTGACCAACAAACAGCCATCCAAATTTCTTTCTGGAGGTATAAATAACTGACCCATACTAGTCGGCGGCCATGTCACAGATCACCAGAGGCACGTATCCGTCTGGACAAGAGGATTGTAGAAGTGTGGATGGATCTCCCAGCTCCTGGGGCATCCCAGATCCATCTCACTAGTCAGTGATCCTCTGTCCAACACAGGGATGGGTAACGTCTTGCCTGGGTAACGTGACTGGGTCTGCCATGTAAAAAGTCATCATGAAATGAAAATTGCGACGACTTTTCTCATCTATTGTGCTTTTCAAGGGAGGAAGAGAAAAGAAAATTCTTGACTTTGCTGTACCAAATTATTTAATGAATCAGAGATCTAGTGTACAATTCAAGCCGATGAGTTCATAAATTCATAGGTTCATAACAAACCTGTTGCAGGGCTTCAAAAAAGTAAGCAGGTCTGTAGGCTAATTTTGCCTTCAAGAACTAAAGTACCTTTAGAAGATCCAAAGTGTTAAATCATTAACATCATTCCTCATCGTCTGTGGCAAGTTTATTACTTGATATGAGCAACATTAAGAGTGCCTTAGGAAGCACCAATAATTAAAGCTGTCAATTCAAGTTTCAACATCTGAGGTTGAAACTACATGTCAGTTCGAGGTTTCTTCATTTTAAAACGAACGTTGGAGTGGAATTTTCTGCGAAATCCAACCTGACAGCTTAAAATTTAACTTAATATTATAGGCTTACTGTAGTGAAATGGAATAAGGAACACTGCATTTTATGTATTTGCTTCATAATGGAATTTTATTAATTTTGAACCAAAAAAATCTTCTGCAGTGCACCTTAAATTAAAGGGGTCATGAATTGAGAAATAAAATTTTCCATGTAAGAGGTTGTTGTACTATTAAAACATCCTGTAAGTTTCAGAACTCAAATCTTCCTAGTTAATCCAAAAACAGCTTTTGTTGAAACCAAGCTCCAAAAACAACTGGCTTCGTTTTTTTGTCACATTATGACGTAATAGCGTGTCGAAAGACCGCCTGTGCAGAATCAGAGAGATTAAGGATCACTGGACTAAAACTAACATTACCTTTCGAAAGATCCTAAGGCTAGTAAAGTGGTTATTTGTTTTTAACTAAGTGAATGTCTCAATAGAGCATTGTTTGTTTGTTCGGGACATTTAACTGTGGATTCTTTGGTAAATCAGTCACAATTTCGGCACAGGCTTTGCAAACAGACTTCTACTGTAAGATATGGACCCTACCAGGCCTTGAGACTAATGGCGTCCTATCGTCCTGGGGACGATAGAAAATGTGTTTAGGACGAACAGAGATATTCTCCAGGACGCCTACAGGACGAAAGACATTTTTGTATGCATGTTCATTTATTACTAGCCTAACTTAGAAAGTGCCAAAATTAACCGACCAAGTGCTGACTACAACGGAGTGCGTCTTCTCATGCTGTAACTATAGTTACTATCACTGGCCGGCTACTCACCCGGAAATTTATTTTGCGGTACATCGATCACATGGCGAAAACGATACGATAACTAAATAAAAACAAGTTTTGAATGACAAAAACTATGACGAAAATCTATTGACATTTTCGTCAACGAATAAAAACTAGACAAAAATGTTAGATAGTGACGATTTGGGAAGCGATCCAGTCAAAAATTCTGTCCTGAGTTTGTGGTAGGCTACTGTAACGTGCTGATCTACCCAGCGGCACACGGGTTGACATGCACATAAAACGTTAAAAAATGTAAACGTCTGGGAGAATGAGTAGAGCAAACATATAGATCTGAATAAGAGTGACGAGGCAAAAAATTCGGTATGGTTTTCTGTGCACACACACCCGACCCGAAGCTTGCAGCCATGCACATAGACACCTATACAGCGCGCGCTCTCTTTCGTGTCTGAATGGACAAATACACACACAAAGATTTTAAAATCATTCATATTAACAGGTTAATAGATGATTTCTCCGGAAGTATGTGGGTTTGGAAATTTTTGAGAAATTCTAAATTAATGCATTACAATTGAACTAGAAAAATTTTCGTATATGTAAAAAAAGAAAAAGAAAAAAAAAAAAGATTTGTTCTGCATGAATACAAAAAAGCATTTAACTCCTGTTATTTTTTATTAAATCTGTTTTTTTACCTGTTTACAGGTAACTACTTTGAATGGAGCTAAATACATATAATAATATATATCATAAACATTTTAAAAGTGATTTATAATGTGACTAACAACTAACAACTATAGATGAAAATAACAAAGTACAGAAACAACATTTTTATTTTAGGACGGTTAACATTCACTTTAGGACGGTTCAAATTGTTTTTCAGGACAGTTCCAGGACGGCGGTGAAAAAAAGTTAGCCTGGAGCCCTGACCCTACAGTAATGCCACAACATGTAAGTAACTGTGTTAATTCTAATGCCTGATCTGTGATCAGTGATTTCTGATAACGATTCATGTACAGTCAGATGTTGTTTCTTTCAAAATCGTTTATTCCTGTTTATGCGTCAGTTAATCAAGCTAGAGACTAAAAAATTAACTTCACATTGTTTCTCTTACACCCTATTAAAAAAGGCGATTAATAACGTAGTAAAATTTTAAAGGATAGAAAAAATACTAAAAATCTAAAATCAGCCGAGCTGCCTCCTGTCTGCCAACAATCTACCTCCTGCCTCTCACCCTTTTTCTTGAACTATACTGTGAGCAGATTTACTTCGGGAATAACGAATACGCCTCCAGGGGCTGAAGCTAAAAAATTTCGTTTCATGAATAAATTGAATGGAGTAGCCAGGGGGTGTTTGGCTTAGCAGCAACGCTTACCGGGAACCAGACAATAACAAACGGGACCCGCTCTCCATCTAATGATCCAGAGAGATTAAATGCAAACTGTGATACAGCAGCAGACTGCTGGAGTTTGCCTTCTCTTCACCCATAATGCACCTTTCGGTCAGAGAGGTCAGAGTGCTAAGAGAACAATCATTTAGTGCTCAGGGCAAAGAAATAGAGATGCTAAATATAGAAATTCAAGATCTGGGTTGTGGCTTTCAAGTAAGGATTAGAAGAGAAAAAGTTGCTATACCAAATTGTTTTATTGTGCATCATCAGTAACATATAATAACAGTGTTTTGAGAGCTTTTAATGGAGACAGGTCCATAAATAAGCTGAAACAAAACCACAAAAAGGTAGTAAAAAAAAATGTTTTTCTTTGATTCATTGAAAATGAACTTATATGGCAACAAAAGCCAAAATTATGACATACTAAGTCATTATTATGTAATAAAAAGTCAGAATTGTATCAATGACAATAAATAAATAATGATGAATTCAAAATTACGACATACTATTAGGGCTGTGCGATTAATCGGAATCGTAATAAAATCACGCTTTGAGCATGCGCGATTTCTAAATCGCTTCATAGCACGATTTTTTTCGTGCTCCCGGCTCCAACCTCCCAGTATGCTATCCAAACCAATCAGAATGCAGCGCGCCTAAATTGAGCGCGAGAACAGGACAGACCGGGCGAGCATAACGACACAGAAACAGGGAAGTTAAGTTCAGGACAGGATAAGGACTTGGTGCCCAAAAAAAAATCAACATCTGTGGTGTGGGATTACTTTGGATACAGGAGAGATGATTTATCACAGAGTCAGGTAATGTGCAAGACCTGTCAATCTGTCATTGCGGCAACACAGGGTAACACAACAAATCTTTTTCAACACCTGAGGCAGCGCCACACAGAGCTTCAGTACATCCCAAACTCATTCGGAACAAAAATCGATAATACAGGCATTTGCGAGCTGCACATCATATGACAGAAGTTCAAAAAGGCATAAAGAAATAACCGACGCTGTCACGTATCATTTATGCAAAGATATAATGCCAGCAAATATCATCAGTAAAGCCAGCTTCCAAAAAATGATACAGACCCTTGATAAGAGATATCAACTGCCATTGCGAAGTTATTTTTCAAGAGTTGCCATCCCTGAGATGTATTCCAAATGCAAGGCCCTTGTTGAATCGGAGTTAAAACAAGTGAAATACTACGCAACTACTTCAGATATGTGGTCAAGCAGAACATCGGAGCCTTACTTAAGTTTAACGGTGCACTCTATTAATGTTTTTTGTTGTTGTTTTGTTGGTTTAATTACCCACATTAATTTATTTATTTTGGCCATACTGTATGTCTGTTCTAGAGACGTGTTAACTTTTCAATGAAGCTCTAATTGATTTCCTTTGGAAATATGTTTCAAATTCACACAGAATGCATTAAAACTGTAAAGCATGTCTGTTTGTGTCAAAATCGTGATTAAAATCGGCAAAAAAATCAAGAAATTGTGATCTTTTTTTTTGTCCATATCGCACAGCCCTACATACCAAGTCATAATAACAGATAAAAAGTCTTAATTATGACATAATAAGTCACAACTATCAGATAAAGGATTGAAACTGACATAATATGTCATAATTGTGATTAAAAAGTCTAAGTTATGACAATGTCATAGCTATGAGATAAAAAATTATGATATAATTAGAATTATGTATTATGAAATGAAAAGTTGATTTTGACATGTAAAAAATTATGACCTATTTGTAATAATAAATGTAAAAAAAACTTATGTAGTAGAAATCCACAGAGCCCCTAAGGGCTAAGGACTGAAGAAAAAAATATGAGATGGGAGGAAAAGTCAAGGCTTTTGCGTTCTTTGCGAGTGACTGCAAAGTTTCTCGGGGGAATACAAACTAACACAAAAGCATTGATTTATTCTTTTTCCACCAATCACATTTTTTTTTCCCCGTCACCAAAGTCCCTTTAGGAGCTCCATAGAAATCGGCTTTTTACTTAATTAAAAAAAATGACTGATCTCTAAACTGTTTTGTAAAAAATTGCTTGGATAACGGTGTCATCAAACCAGTGTTTGGCAGTGACTGAATAAGCTACTCATTCTAAAGAGCATAAATGATATGGGCTATGCACTTTTTTCACTACCTAAATCTCTTTTTTTGTGTTCCACGGAAGGCAGAGTTCAACTCAATTTACATTTTTGGTCAAACTATTTCTTTAAACACATACAGAGATAAACTGCGTCTCAGTCCCCCTACACCTCAATAAAAGCTTTTACCCATAGACTGTAATTCCCTGCAGAGTTGGCCCTCCATTGTTAGCTGTTAGGGGCCAGAACTCAGAAGCTTTTGTCTGGCTGGTATTGGGTGGCTTGATGCTGACTGGGGGGATTGCAGTAAATATAAAGAGGCGTTTTGCTGAGTTCAGGTACTGAAGCAGCACTACTCTTCACTGCAGTGGTGGAGAAAGGTCTATTCCATATGGATACATAAATAACCAAACAGGAATCAGCGGGCTTGGAGGAAATAAATCGGTCTTGATTTATGGCCATGCAGGAGCAGAAAACAAAAACGCAAATGCAAAGAGGATCGAGAGCAGAGCGGCACAGGATCTCATAGGCTAAAGACAATGTAGAGAAATCACTAAAAGAAGCGGCAGTACTTACTTCACTACATTTTTCAATGGTGTGACAGTAGTTCATCGGTCTAGTTCAAAATATTTTTTCTTTAATAATGTAACATCACTATGTGGCAATTTTTATGCCATATATTTATAATAGGGGTCCTATAATAATTATTTACATTTTCAACTTTAGTGTGTAATGTTGCTGTTTGAGCATGAAAAAGGTCTGCAAATTAATAACGTACAAAGTCACTCCAAACTGAGTTGTTGTCTCTATATCAATAAGCACCTGAAATCCATCGATTGTAGTCTCAAGTTTTCTTCCAGGAACGTACACTTAACAGAATCCCATTAAAACAATTTGCACCCAAACCATATGCTAAATAAAGGGGTGAGGCCTGGTTGAGTTGCATTAGAAGTGTGTTATGGTAAGGGCGTACATTTCCAAAACACACGCAAAAATGTTGACCAATCACAATACAGTAGTCAAGCTGACCAATCAGAGCACATTGCACTTTTCGGAAGAAATGGCTTTTAAAAGACGGGAACTACAAAGGGTTGCAGACAGACTGGTAAGACAGGTGCTGTAACAATGTCAAATATGTGAAAAATAAGGTGTTTTTGAACATGTAGGCATGAAACCTGTTGCAGTAGACACCAAAAACAAATTTAAAACTTTGAAAAAGGGCAAAATAGGTCCCGTTTCAAATTATGCGGTTCATCATCATTAACATTTGGTGTTTTTTTGTAGTTGTTGTTGTTATTGTATTTATGGTAAATGTATCTGTTTAACAAGTGTAATGTCACCTGATTTAAGATTTTATTGATTCAAGAACCATGACAGTTTTTGTGCCAGAAAAAAATATGCCTATAATGAAATACTTCTGGTGAACCTAACTAGTTATCTAAAAGAGTAGTGTGAACGTGAATGCAGTTAAATGTATGTGAAGATGGCATCTTGGCAAGCTACAGTTTCAAAGTAGTTTCCCCAACATTGGCTAAACAGCATTACTGGACTTGGGCTTACAGTTATTCTGATCTACAGTGACTGATCCATGTTAGTTGTGAATATCTGCAGTTTACAGTGTGACTAAGCAGCTGTAAGAGAAAGAGAACATGTCTGTGAATGTGACATCTGGTCCACATTAATGGGTCTGGTTGTAATCGCTCCTGCAGTAGCTTACGAATCCATTAACATCAGTATCATGGGCATCCTGCACACTGGCACTATTTGTCTCTATTACAGGCAACATCTGCGACCATCTGCATCTCTAATACAGGTTTATCGTGCCCATAAGCTGTAAACGGAGACAATATGGAATGTTTTTGTATTGGGAGTATGGGAGAAACACGTCACACACACATCACTTAGACAGATTTTCTCTATTTGCTCTGCCAAATTTATTGACTTGACCTTTCACCAGTCTCAGAATGTCCAAACTACTATTTTCCATACAAAAAAAAAGACCACAAACTAGGGGTGGCCACAATACCAGATTTTCACTACATGATTATCATGGCCAAAATAATTTACGTTAATGACAATAAGGCAGTTGTTAGGCTGCATCAATTATGTCAACCGGAACCGGTCTACACTTATATTAGTCTGTCTGTCTCATTTTTTTTCTGAGGTTATCGTAGTCAGGTAAGCTCAGAATCCAGTGCATATCCATACCAGATGGAGGACCTGCCCGCTGAGACGAACACAACGCAACCCTGAGTGAAGACCATGACAATAAACGGGCCCTAGGAGCAGATCCCCTTTGAAATCTTCATCGACTAGACAGCCATCAGCAGAGATCCTCAGTGAAGAACCAAACAATCAGAACCAAAAGAACTAGACTCTGCAAATGACACCTATGACCAGTTATGAACGCGCCATGCTTGGAACACGACGCAGCTTCATCAGTCATTGATAAAGCATTCGTCCACTACTGGCTAAACGACAGCTCTGCTAGACAGACTACAACTCCTCCCTACAAATGCTGGCGTTTAGATTCCTTTTCATTGTCGTCTTTGGCGTGCTTAGTCTAGGACACTTCATATTCAGCAATATTAACGATTTGACTGTATCTGTATAAACCACTATATAAACAAAAGGTGACTATTTCACTTGGCAATATCAATAGAAATTATATAATAATAAGGCTATTAAATCAAATTCATATATACCTACTAGACAAGATCCAAATCTCACATCATCTACTAGTAGGTACTACATTTGGTACGAAACCAACTTCATGACCGTTGAAGAAAGTGTTTTATATATTATGAATATGGGTAGTATGCATGAAATGTGGATGTTCATTCACAAATCCTCTACCGTGGGCCTCATGAGATAGTAAAGATCTCATAAATCAAATGCGCATTTCAGGATTTCAGCAGAAGTAGTACTTTTCGCCTACTATTTTTCGAATACTATGAATTCGAACATACTACTCATTTTGGAATACTATTTTTTACATACTATACAATAGAAGGGAAGTAGACATTCGGACGCAGTGCCTGTCTTTTTTACAGAATCCAAAAAATGTTGTGTCCTTAGTGTTAGTGTCTCTCTTTCGCCTGTCACCTCCTCTGACATGAATTTGCGCAGCAGTAGTAGCTACTCACTGCATCATTTTCTATTTTTCATTTTATGACAGGTGGCAATCAGCATTAAGATGCAATACCACAACTTACTATGTTGGAGTGTCAACCAGATAGTTACTGGTGCTGGATTATTTACAATATTACCATGAGTAGTATTAACATTATATAAATTTTTAAAACATCACAGTTATCATCAATACAGGTATATTGCAACACCCCTACCACAAATAATATTTAATTGTATAATAGAACAATCTGGACATGCTAAATAACACAAATTATAATTATATAATCATGTATAAATGATGATGACAAAATGTTCATTCTTGGATGAAATCGGAACACGTATGTTCTGCTTTATGAATTTATATGAAATATATTCTGCCAGGGTTCTCTCAGTTTCCATTTAGCGGTCTCTTGTTTTTTCACTGTGACCACACATGCTAATGTGCTATACTTAACTGGGAACATTAGCATGTGAAATTGAATAATCATCAACCCTCCTGGCTGAGAAGAGGATGGCGTTACTCCACCGACAGAGCAGAAGAGCTGAGAAATTCATCATGGAATTAAAAAGACTTCTTCACAATTATAATGTTATTTAAATTACCCAATTTGGCCACACTAGCAACAATTTAAACTGCCTATATTCTGAATAGCATAATACTATACTACTCTTACTTACTACTCTAACTGTTTCTACAGTATTACAATTTGCCAAAATGCCCAATATATAAAACAAAGAAGAAGTGATATGACAGCCACAATTTTTAACATCTTTTTCTTGGCTCATTTTTTGATTGGACTGGCAAAAGTAAAGACATTTTTCAAACAACTAGATTTATTTACAAAGTGTTGAGGCTTTCTTCATCATAAGCCAGATTCCACTGATCCACAATCTGTTTAAGAGTTTCTGAAATGATTTTTCAATGCAATCACCATACATCTTTAGAATAAAACGATTTTGAGCATTCAATATTCAAATCCTCTCTGAAAGATAACTGCGCGTTTTATGGAAATAAACCTTTGCCAGTTATTTTCCCCCTTTCCTGGCTCAAACAACTCTAAATTGAATCTCGAGAGGGCAAAATTCAATCTTATCGACCTCTAATAGCCACAACCATCACATCACATTTCTAGAAATGATGGCTGTGCACATTAAATGAAGAGGTAATTTGACATGTTTTCATACAGATTTCCAAGCTATTTTCTTCAAAAACGCTGTGGTCAGTAATAGGGTGGCTGTTCCACATAGATGACTTCCAATCTAGTTCAGCTCTGGAAAAATCGTTTGTCTGACTGCTGTTAAATGGTTGTCAATATGCACCGGTCTGGGGCACCTCCATTTGTCTGTCAACCAGCATGAAAGAAGGGAACCATGATGCTGACGGTGCAGTAATGAGGAGAGGAAAAGGAAATACAGGTTTTTTGTCGTACAAATTGGGTAAACATGATGAGAAGACACAGGAGGTGACAGAGAGAGGCAACTGCGGTGCAAACAGTGTCAAAAAATTTGGTAGCTCGTGCTACAATGCCGCAGGGCATTTGATAAACAGCGAGAGAGAGAGAGAGGCGCCAAAACGGGAAGCATCAGCAATCTGATTTTAATGAGCCTACACAAGAGGTTCACAACGGAGCCAAAAGGATATTCGGCTAGACCTCAACCCCCTTCCCGAAATGAGAGCCATTACACTAACGCAAGGTCAGAAGGTCCGAAAGGCACGTCACTATCCTGTGCCTGTAAGGTAATGAACAGCCTGTGTCCAGAGACACCACCCCCTACAAACTGTTAATGTGTCCCTGGTCCACTCCATCAAGTAATGGTGTAATAACAAGAGGTACTGTGTGAGCAGAAAAGGGGCTTGGTTACAACTACCATTTAATGGACTACTGTATTACTGTAGTTACTGTATTAACTACGACTTTTGCCTCAAACTCCTTACTGTCTCACATTTCATGTGATTTTCACTAACAGACTACACTTCACCTGTAGGTGCCACATGGACTTCATTTAACCAACTAAGATAGCTCCATCCAACTCCATTTTAGCAATCATCTTTGAAATGGCTAAGCACTGCAAACAGTCTGTGACTATTTTCAACTGCTTTAGTTTAAAACTGCTAAAACCTTAACAAGCTTCGCTCGAAAAAAAAAATTCGGATAAAAAAATTATTAAAAATTAATTTAATAATTCCAAATTATGTTACGTTTTTAGTATAGAGTGCATAAGTGTGTTTATTCACCAGCCACAACCAAATCGTAATCGAGATTTATTACAGTTCGTCAGAGGTGGTTCGCTCACAGATTTAATAGCAGCAAATGGCACACACTCCTCGTGAAGAAACACATACTGGAGAAAGCTTGTGCGCATTGTTGCCAGACTGAGAAGATTAAGTAAAACACTGGGCAGAAAATGTCTCTTTTTAATAGGAGAAAAGCTCTTGACATCTGGCAACCCCGAGCAAGAAAGACACAGGAGGCTTGTTATCAATGCAAGATAACAAATGTCACCACAAAAAAAAAAAAAAAAACCTTTCAGGATAAATAACCAGCAAATATCACGATGATTATTTTTAATTAATCAAGAAAAGAAGAAATCGTTATCATGGTTAAAATACAATGAATCATGCAGTCCTAAACTGTAGTCCTTAAAGCAGCTCTCAGTCTTCCTAAATATACTGTTCTAGAGAAAATCTTCTGCTTTCCAGAAAATTCAGAGGAGGCATCTGGAGATGAGCCAGATAAGACTCAGATCAAATTAGAGAAGCATCGCTCATCAAGTGACCCCACTTTCTTCCCAATCACCCCTTGAGCGCGCCTGACCAGGCCTAACTCTGCAGATCACAGTTTTACTCTGACCCGCATCCACTGTAGTTCACCTCGAGATACTACACGGACAACTTCTTTCAGTCTTGAGAAAAATAAAATGACTGAGCTGAAGGCAATGTCTTTGAATGGTGCGGGATTATTTTACTGCAGACTAAACACTCACTGGGTTGTTTTGTCTGCTCAGCTGTGATTTAGAAAACATTGCCTTCGATCTCTCTATGTGACTGAGGTCAAAAGGTCTTGAATGACGTCTGTTTGTCAACATTTCAGCCCATGCATAAGTTTCACCTTTGCTTTTATAGTGAAGGCTTTTATTTTGTGGTGTATATATGCTCAGTTGTTGTCTACCCTGCTCAAAGATGCTGACAGATAAACATGGGTGCTTTAAAAATGCATAGGTCATCATTTATTTATCTGATTGTCAAAACCACAGAGGCATCAGTGTGATGGTAGTTACAACTCAAGCTGTAAGCTCTTCAGCTGTGTCTGGTAATGACTGTTTGTCAGTTGTTTGCAAATGATATTGCTATATGCTAAAAAAGGCAACATTCAGAAACTTCTGGATGTTTTCCCTATTGTCCCATTACCCAGAGTCAAAATGCTGTTTTAATTCTAGGCAAGAGTGCTTCAAAATCTCAGTTTGATGACGATTTTGCTGACTGACAATTTTCTATTGATTGTCTTGAAAGGTAAGAGCACATTTCTACTTTACACACCACATCACTCATTGTCCGTAGAATGCTGAAAAAAGTTCACTCAAAAATGAAAATCAAAAAAAAAAAATATGTAATTCCAAAGCTCTATAAAAAGAAAAAACTTCCTTGCACACACAAAAGGAGAAATTTTTAAATACTGTCCTGGATGCTTTTTACCATGCAATAGACCTTATCTAGGTTAGAATTTTACGTGGATGAAAACGAGGCTGTGCGGGATAGACCTACAGTCTTTACAATGGCATGCACTGTATAAAGGTCCTATCACGTCATTTAGACATGCCGTTATAAGCTAATACGATATCTCACGATAATGAACACACACAATGTTTTTACTGTGGGCACTTTTTAAAAAAATTATAGGATTCTTTATTGTTGTTCTGTAAAGCTTTACAATAAGGACCCCTTAGGTAGCATCAGTTAATTCATTAGTTAACATTAACGATGAAAAACACTTCTAATGCATTTATTAATCTTAGTTAATTTCAACATTTAATAATACATTATTAAAATCAAAAGTTGTAACTTTATTGTTTAATGGGCCTGAGCTAACATGAAAGAACAATAATCAGTTGCATTTTTTGAACTAATGTTTACAAAGAATAATAACTTCTGTAAAAAAATTTTGCTATTTCTCATTGTTATTGTTAATTAATGTATTAACTAACATTAACTAATGGGACCTTAATTATTGTAACGTGTTGCTTATTAATCTTCATAATTATATTTGCACTTAAATCTGTTTGAAACATTTGATTACATTGAACATTTAGATACAATAAAGCAAAACTTATAGAGTTCTTTTTGATATAAGAAAAAAAGTTATTAAACCTGTAATAGTCACAATACCTTTTTTGCAACTTATTTGAATATCGTGATAATACAGTATACCGTGATAAAAGCTTCAGCAATTATCACAACATGAAAATGCTATACCGTCACATGCCAACTCGCAATTTTAATAACTGTTTTCTAGAATTTTTTTAGAGGAAGTAAACCTAAATGTAATGCTGCAATCAACACCTTTCACTATTTAATCACAGCAGCCATTATCATCATGTTGCTCATTTTTCCGATTAATTGCACAGACTTTATTGTTAATAAAAGTTTTGACATCCAGCTTTCCTTGGTGCATTCACAAGAGTTTATGATAGAAGTAGCAATGTCCAATTCATAAATGTATCACATCTTTTCAATGAATCGGTTGATCCAGTTAACAAATTGAACTCAGTTTACTTCAACTCACTTGACTCAATTACAGTGGTTAGCAGCTCACTAGATTATCAGAGGATTAACGTAAATGTCAGCCTGTTCCTCACACAAAGCAATTGTATGACTTCAGAAGACTTAGAATATGGTGCACAAATCATTTGATTACAACTATTTTAATGATACTTTATACTGTTATGGTGCTTTTGCTTCATTTTCAAATCTAAAAAATGAACGGAATGGAAAATGAATGGAGAAAAGCAACCAGTACAGTCATACGGGGTTTGGAATAACAAAATTGTATTCTTAGAATTACAGGTTTGATTATTTTTTATGTTAAAAATAGATTTTTTTTCTGAACACTATGCTATAAATAGTCCATGATTTAATAATTTGACTCTCTTTCAGAGTAAGGGTAAGTTTGGGCATCAGATGCACAGACAGCATGTTCTACAAGAGCTGTAAGTGATGGATGAGAGGGAAGCACTTGCATAATTCACAGAATTAACTAGGGAAGATGAGAAGCATGTAGTAGATTCTATTGGGTAGGTCAGTGGGTGAACAGATGCAATCAATCCTTTTAATGCTCCAAAAACAGAAAACAAGTGTCAAACCATGCAGCTTTGACGTCAACACGTTTAGCCCAATAGCTCAACAAATTATACATAGAAATGGCTCCTATAGTTACCAAAGTAACCATCAGCATTTTGACTCCTTTTACCCCAAAATACAATGAATAAATCTCCCATATTTTGGTCATAAATAAAAAGGCTAGTAACAGCAATGTGGATGAAGAAAGTGTCCATTTTGATTTCATTAAGAATAAATACTCTTAAAGACTTGGATTCGAGCATAGCCTGCCTGAAATGTGGATTTTCACAGCTGGAATGACATCACATCTGACTACGTGTTCTCTGGCTTTAATCTCCGATTTATTCCCTTCTCTCGCCATCCCTCCCTCCCTTTCTTTCTCTCTCCGTCTCTGTCTCCACCCCCCCCCCCACCCCCCATTCACTGATGCGTCGCACCAGTCCTGTTGAAGGCTTCTTGTCTGTGCATGAGAGGAGTGTCTGATGAAACTCTTCAGCTGTCTATTGTCAGAGAAGAAGAATGCCTTTATACTGTCAATATAATCTACAGTTGGAAGACAAGTACTGCAACAATTTACAATGGAAAACATGTTTCTAAGTTAAAAAAAAGGCCAATTTATATAGTAGGTTTCCACTGTAAGCATTTCAGTCGATGATTCTAGAGAAATGACTAAAGTACGTATTTGTCAATAATTCTGTACCTCATAAAATATGGTATTATTTTCCACATAATGTATGTGTTCTAAAAGATCTAGTTTTTCTTTTATGTTGGATAATTCCCTTTAAAACTGGTTCCTAATTGATTGAAGTTGAATAGCTGGTTGATATTCACAACTGTTTGTCAGAAATAGATCAAATATCCTACATTGTTTTAGACCACATTCAAATATTGCACATATGTAAACTGCCAGCTCTTACACCGATGGAGCTGGGCGGACTAAACCACTAGAAAATCTTCTTAAGGTGTTAGCTAGACTGCTCAGCTATTTTTAGCTTAAATAAAACACTGCAATCAGTGTTTAATATCATTATATTTGTGGTACACATGGAAGATGCCAGCATGACTGACACTTATGATCAGAGAAATATGCATTAAAAAAAGGACATAAGCAGAGTTGCTAAAAGAATTTCCATCATAATTTGGCACCGTTCCTAATGGGATCACAGAAAATCCTAATTCATAAACTGTAACTCCTAATAAGATTTTTAATGCCTTTTTTATCGAGCTCTACGTATGTTCTAAAAGATTCCGGTTTATCCAGTCAGTCTTTTTGAAGCCAAAGCCAAACCCCAATTCTTTCTGCATTTTTGACTCTATGTGCACCTGAGAGGAGGAGATCATGTGAAGAGATATACCTTCAGTTGCATAGTTGTGGTCTCGGAGGAAGCTGTTGTTGATCTTGCGGGTGTCTATTTCCTCATCCATTGAGAAAGGCGCTGATAACACTGACAAACGCAGAGAGAGGGACGCGCTATCTATCCATGATCCGCGCGTGTGCGTGCGTTCAGCCCAGAGCCCGGAGCGCAACACACGGACGCACCATTAACCAACGTTACACAGCAGTCGCACTGAAATCCGTCAATGAATAAACGTGATGAGGTAGAAAGCCGGTGTCGGTGCGCAAGGTGTCACAAGGCGGGGCTGTCTGCAGCAAACCGTGATTTGACGTAAAGTTGCACAAGCCTCATCCGAAATGACAACAACCCGCGTCCAAATCCATGCCTTGAAATGAGTTGTCATGCACAGTTTGACGAGTTTCAGATGTGGGTGTCAAACTGCCGGCATAGAGAGATCGCTTTCCTCTCTGTCGCTCCGTATGATCGCGCTGAAGTGCTGACGTGACGCTGACGTGACGCTGCCGTGGACGCGCCGCATCGGATGAAGTGAGAGACTGGCGCTGCAACAGTGACTCCGCCCCTCTCTCACTTCAGTCTGTGCGCAGGGGATCATGTTATGTGTGCGATGGTGTTTCAGCACTTGTTGAATTATGCCCATCTGCATTACTTGTATAGCCTTATAATTATGGTGATGATGAAGCTCCTGCGTTTTATAAAGCAATGTCATTGGTAATTGGAAGGGACATTTTTTTTACGATTTTGGGTTAAAAATGTGTCTAGTGTCACAACACGGGCTATATTTCAGAACGGGTCTGTAGGGAAAAAAAGGCCAGTTAGCAGTTTGTAGGTTTCAAACCCAATTTCTGTGAATTCTGTCCTTCAAACTAATAGGCCTATTCTAAAAAATAAAATATAATATTGTGTCAATTATTTATGTGAACAAAACAGAACCTCACTGGTATACATTCAGACAGGAAATCCTAATAAAGATCTTGAACTGTTTGGATAATGAAGAGAATAAACTGTATATTTTATAAATGCGAGGTCTGCGGTGCTATAGTCAAGTCAGTTTTATTTGTAAGCTTTACAGAAAATCATGTTAATGTTTATATCTTAAATTATTGCATTTAGCAGATTAAAGCCGGGCAATATACTTTACATTTTACAGTGAAAAAAAGAGAACTCAGAGATCGAAATAAAACAAGAATCAACATTGTCTTGGCTTTTCGGAGATGTCGAGAACTGAGGGATTTGAAATGTTGAGGGATGGAGATGGCATTTCTTACTTTATTATTATAAAGCATTATTGCGAAGGGTCATTTCATTATGGTTGTTGTAGCGCTGTGCTGGAATTTATTTTCAAGGAAGTAACATCTATTAATGGGTAAAGCCACAGTAATGTCTTCAGCTAGTCAGCTTGAGATCCTCTCCATTTAAACTGCTTATATCTCTTAAGCCTAATAGTGAATGTTTTACGAGCAGTAGGATAATCTCTTTCTTGCACATGCAGTCCGCAGAGCCGAAACACAACCAAAAGAATCTTCTTCCGCAAAATGAACCATTTGAGGGCCAAGTTACAAAGTGTATCTTTAAGAACTAGTCACATTTATCATGTTTTAAAAGTTGTACATTTATACAATTAATTAAGTCTTTGTTGGACAAAATTATAGTTTGACATTTGCTTCTGGTTGTTACTTTTGTGTTTCATGAATTTTGTTGCGTTTTAAAATTGTTTTATATAAAACTTTGAATGATTGCTTTTTTCAATCCTTGGTTTTGGCATCATAACTTGACAAAGTATTTATTTAATGCTGTGAATTATTTCAATGTATACCATGGTCAAAAATCATGATATTACATGGCACACTTTTATTATTGTAGACTCCTTCAAAGACAAAAGAGTAGCATTTATTATGAACTTTTCCTGCCAATGCACATCTATAAACAGCCTGTGATTTCTTCACATTCCATTTGCAATGAAACCGGTCTCATTCTTGATCGTGCTAAAACATATACAGCCTGCACAGGTTATTTGACACATCACTGCTCTTGAACTGCGCACAAAATGAGTCAAATGCATTATCTCTATTCCTCTATAATAAAGAGCAGTAAGGCATGGCTCTTAGATCTTCTCTTACTGTTGACCACTTCAAAATCTGCATGTCCCAATCCTATTGTGTGTCACTTTGTGGTGAATTAAATCCTCTCTGCTTCAAATCCCTTTAAGATAACAGGGAACGACAAAACCCTGGAGTAATCTTTATACTAGTTCAGGTGGAATTACAAAAGATTATTTCTGCTCAGTCAATGAGGTTTAAACTCAGTCACAGCCATATTCTGAAAGCTGAGGATAAGAAGTGTTCCTAAAAAATGATTCCAGGATAATTAGAATTTAAACTCTAATTACGGAATCTGTTGTTGATTAGCACAGAAAATTATTTTGACTTTTTCCCTCAGTTTGTTATTAAAAACAAATAAAAAATCCATTTGCAGTAGTGCACAAAAAGGATGCATGTATAAAATATACTTGACCTTTACTTAAGTAGCGCTTTACTTACTAAAATGAACTTGAAGTATACTTATTTGTGTAAGGGTATATGCATGGATGAATCATAATAATATCAATAACATATCAAATATAAAGTAGGTAGGTGAATAGTGATTTTTCCATTTCATGCTGACTTGAACTTCCTCCCTGGCCTCAGAAGTAGATGTGTGGCGGTGTGAAACTGATGCAACAACTTTAAGGGAGCAACAACGTTATTTAGGATAATATCAAAATGATTTACTATAAATAAGGAATTCAGCATGCAGTCAAGCTTCTATATTGTTTGATTTAAACTCAATGAATATTGTTTTTATGACAAAGGTTTGTTGAGTTTGAGCACCTTTCTGGCAGCTGGGTTTTAAGGCATGAATTGCAGTGACAATTTCCAGCTCAATCCCAGCGGATATCACTGGTAATAGGTGCTATGGAGGTCAGCTCAATAGTGTCAGCAGCAGAGCATATGGTGGGAAATAAGTGGCAGACAGACACGTACACCAGCTAGGTCTCTCTCTTTCTCTCTCTCTCTCTCTCTCTCTCTCTCTCTCTCTCTCTCTCTCTCTCTCTCTCATGGACTATATGTGATACACGAAAATATATAGATATTTGCTATCATGTTCACTCACAATTTTTTTTAATATAAACTAACAATGAGCAATATATTTTTTACAGCATGTGAATTTAATTGAATTTATTAACGTCTGCTAATGTTAAATACAAATGTTCATAATAGTTCACAATGCATTAATAAAGTACTTGAGTGTTGCTGATCCCCTTATAAAACATTGCTCCAGTAAAAATATTAAGTACTAATATAGTATAAAAAGTACTTGATTTGTAATGTACTTAAGTATTAAAAGTAAAAAGTACTGAATGATGAATGTTTATTTATTTTTCAATTTTTTATACTCCATCCTACTGCTCAAAAAGGTGTTTGGGGGTGGGGGGTGGGGAGGGAAATGTACTAGACACAAATAGGTTACAGCTCAGTCTGACATCATTAAGAATTATTATGAATTTTCAAGTAGCCAGCATTAGTGTCACAGTCTTCATTTGCACCTGTCTGTCTTAGTCCGCACTACACTACCCAGAATCCTCCTTGTCTCCACACCTGAACTCACTCCCTCACTTATCAGCCTGTTCATATTCATCTTCATCCGTGTCACCTGTTTTCATCTTGTTATGGTTGATTTGTGCTTGTATTTAGTCTGCTTCTGTTCAGTCTGTCCTTCTTGGTTGTTAGTCGTATTTAGTTGAGTTTTGTGTGCGTGTTCCTGCCCGTCATCCTGCCTGTACCTGTGAGTGTTCTAATAGTAAACTGTTTGAATTGGAGCTTTTGCCTTTGAGTCCTTCAACCCGCACAACACCGAGACAGAAGACCCGACCAAATTATGAGCTGGGAGCTCGCTGGACAGATAGTGGCTTTGGCTCTGGATAGCCGCGATCTGTTCCACTACACATGGAAATTTTTCCCTCTCGCTGCTTCCTGCACTCTGAGTGATGAGACGATAAAGGCGTGTTATCAACTGGGGGCTAAAACGGTTGACCCGAAGAAGCTTCCAGACCTCTCCAGTCTGGACTGGAGAGAGGCACTCTCAAGGTGTCTGGAGAGCTTCCTCCCGTGGCATGCCATAACACCTAATCTGCACATCTTCTCTCCTGAAATCACTTCAGATCCCCCTTCACCGCTGGTCCCGTCCAGCCCAGAGCCCTCACCGCTGGTCCCGTCCAGCCCAGAGCCCTCACCGCTGGTCCCGTCCAGCCCAGAGCCCTCACCGCTGGTCCCGTCCAGCCCAGAGCCCTCACCGCTGGTCCCGTCCAGCCCAGAGCCCTCATCGCTATACGGGATTAACGGGGCTATACGCCTTCGCCGTGGCCGGCCAAAGACCCACGGAGGCCTGAAAAAATATCACTGCCGTGGCCACCCGAAGGGTCCTCACTGCCATGGCCACCCGAAGGGTCTTCACCACCAGGGCCACCCGAAGGGTCTTCGCCGCCATGGCCACCCGAAGGGTCTTCACCACCATGGACGCCCGAGGGTCCGACAGCTCTGCCCTGGCCGCCTGCACGTCCTGCTCCACCCTGGCCGCCTGCACGTCCTGCTCTGCCCTGGAGGCCATCAGGGCGCCCATCCCCCCACCCCTGTTCTTCTACGGCGTGAGGCCACGCCTACTGGGAGGGGGAGTAATGTCACAGTCTTCGTTTGCACCTATCTGTCTTAGTCCGCACTACACTACCCAGAATCCTCCTTGTCTCCACACCTGAACTCACTCCCTCACTTATCAGCCTGTTCATTGTCAACTTCATCCGTGTCACCTGTTTCACCTGTTTTCACCTTGCTATGGTTGATTTGTGCTTGTATTTAGTCTGCTTCTGTACAGTCTGTCCTTGTCGGCTGTTAATAATAATAATAATAATAATGTTTATTTTCTATAGCGCCTTTCAAGAACCCAAGGTCGCTTCACAATGTAATACAAAAAACAAATAGCAAACAAACAACAAGGGAACAAATACAAAGGCCATCTGCTTACGAGACACAAAACAGATGGAAACAAGCATACACTGGTTTGCATGAAAAGAAGGAGATATTGCATTATTTATCAAAATATGCTATTATGATAAAGTATGTAGCAGATAGAGTTGGAAAAGTGTAGAACAGAGAAAACAGTGATAAGGAAGATGATCTATTGGGCAAGCTTGAAGAAATGAGTTTTCAGATGTTTTTTGAAGGACCGGATGTTGTCGTTCGCATGAAGATTCGGGGGCAGCTTATTCCAGAGCGTAGGGCCAGCAACATTAAAAGCCCTTCCGCCCACCGTGGAGAGTCTGACCCGGGGTACCACAAGAAGGTTTTCTGTGCTAGATCTGAGGGTCCGAGTTGGAACATATGGCTGTACCAAGTCAACAAGGTATTTGGGTGCCGGGCCATGTAGGGCTTTAACTATTAGGATTAACAGTTTAAATTGGATGCGGTGTATGACAGGAAGCCAGTGCAGTTGGTGAAGGATAGGAGTGTTTTTATTATACGTGAGGGTGCGTGCAGCAGAGTTTTAAACCATTTGGAGGCGGTGTATTGCTTTGGTGGGTAGTCCGCTATATAATGAATTACAGAAGTCCAATCTGGAAGTGATAAAAGCATGAATAACAGTTTCTGCATCTGTAAAGGTAAGAGAGGGGCGAATACGAGCAATATTCCGCAGGTGGAAGAAGCATGATTTGACAGTCTGACTAATGTGTGAGTGAAAGCAGAGCGTGGGGTCGAACAAAACTCCCAGATTGCGTACAGTTTTTGAAGGCCTAATCTCAACACCATCAATGTCAATAAAAATGTCATGTCTGGGTGAGTTTTGTGATCTAGGGTTAATTAACAGGATTTCTGTTTTACCAGCATTAAGCTGCAAAAAGTTAGAGGACATTCATGTTTTAAGGTCGTGAAGGCAGGAGATAACTGAAGGGGGTGGAAAAGATGAGTTCGGGTCAATCGTGAAGTAGATTTGAATATCATCAGCGTAGCTATGAAAATTGAGACCATGCTGTCTGATGATCTGGCCTAACGGTAGTAAGTATATTAGAAATAGAAGCGGGCCAAGTAGCCTTGGGGCACACCATGGGAAACACAAACTGACCGTGAGCGATTTTTGCCTATCTTAACAAATTGTTGTCTATCGCATAGATATGAGGTCAACCACTGAAGTGCCGCACCCGTGATGCCTATTTCAGACAGTCGTGAGATAAGTGTAGAGTGGCACACAGTGTCAAATGCTGCACTGAGGTCAAGGAGAACCAGGATACTATGTGCACCCAAATCAGAAGCCAGAAGGAGATCGTTTAATACTTTTAGGAGTGCTGTTTCTGTACTGTGATGTGTAAGGAAACCGGATTGAAGGGGTTCAAAGAGATTATGTCTCTCTAAGTGTGATTGCAGCTACGCCACAACTACCTTCTCAAGTAGCTTGCCAACGAAAGCGAGGTTTGATATTGGTCTATAATTACTGTGAGTGGCGTTGTCGAGACCAGGCTTCTTAAGGATTGGGGTAATGGCTGCTACTTTCAGATTAAGTGGAACAGTGGCAGTGGCAAGAGACCTGTTAATAAGGTGGGTAATAGGTTGAATGAGTAAGGAGGAATGAGTTTTTAACAGGTATGTTGGAATAGGATCAAGTGTACAGGAAGTTGAGTTTGATTTGTTGATAATATTTGCAACCACAGATGTATTTGTGAGTGAAAAAGTGTCTAGCGGACAACCAATCAAATATGGAGTTGAAGGGGTAGTGGCAGGAGAGGAAAATGACTGATAGATGTTGTCAATCTTTTGTAGGAAGAAAGACTGAAAATCTTCACAAAGATCAGCAGAACCAGTAAGAGCTACGGTGGACGGTTTGACCAGTTTATTTATTTCTGTAAAAAGAGTTCTGGGTTTGCATTTAGCTTTGTTAATAACAGTAGAGAGATAGTCGGAGCGTGCGATGTTAAGCGCGTTTTTTTGTATTTCACTACCGATTCGGAAAAGGCTATGGCATGAACAAGAAGGGAAGTTTTGTTATGGAGTCTTTCAAGACGCCTACATTGAGTTTTCAGAACTCTGAGCTCAGAGGTGAACCAAGGAGAGGAGTGAGTAGACGGAACAGCTCTAGTTATTAAAGGAGCAAGCTCATCCAATACATCACCAAGCGATTTATCGTAGGTAGAAGCTATCTCATCAGGACACAGCAGATTGAGTGAGGAAGGAAGAGCAGAAACCGCAATGGCAGTGGAGAAATTTTCGACAGTTTTGGTTTTCAGATTTCGGTAGGATATAATAGTGTTAGTTATAGGTTTTACAATGGGTAGTGAGAAGTCAAAAAGTATTAGTTTGTGATCAGAGATACCCAGATTGTGACCCTGGGCATGCACATTGTCAATACCAACCGTACAGAGCAGATCAAGAGTATGAGAGTGAGAATGTGTTGGAAAATCGATGTGCTGAGATACTTCAAAATAATCCAGAACAGACAAAAAGTCTGTTGCAGCGGGTCTGTTTGCCAGGTTTCAGTCAGAAAGAGTAAATCAAGGTATCTCTCAGATGTAACTTCATTCAGCAGTGTACCCTTGCCAGTCAGAGAACGAGTGTTAAAAAGTGCACAGTTGTATCGATGGGGAACATGCGACTAGTAGGTCACATCTTTAGTTAGGGGTATGAGAGTCCTAGCACGGTGGAGAGTCACATCGTTACCATGGTAACGCCCCAATCTCGGTGACAGTATCACAGGTATTGAGAGAGAGGGGTCATAGTTGTAAAGCCATCTACGTTTAGCAGACCGATGGATATAACGTGTACAACGTGCAATTCCGAGAGTAGTACCTAAGTCAAACGTGGAGGATTCCAGACGGGTTAGACTATTGAGGTTGCGCAGTTGCAATGAAGTATAGTTTAACTCCATTCCGTGAATGAGAAGCAGAACAAGGCCAGCAAAGCCCATGGCCAACAGTCTCAGTGCCGGAGTTTTATAAATGGCAAAGTACATCTCTTTGCAATAAAAGACAGCACTCACAGAAAACCAAATAGCCATCCACGTTACTACAACACTACGTTAGCCAAAACCCGACTGATATTGAGTGAATCCACAAACCTAACCAAGCAGCTCGCCAAACAAGTTAAAACTTGCCTACCTGCTGCATTAGATGTTATGGGACTCACAGATATGCAGCGGCAGAGGGCTCGCAGGGAGAGTGATGCGAGGCCAGCACGTTAGCCAGACCAAAGAGGGCAGAACCACAATAAAACACTACGCAATGAATAAGGGGAAACTTACCCACCAAGAGTGCAGAATGGTAAAGCCGAAACAGTGGACAGAGGGCTCGCGTGGATTTCATAAAGTGAGACGCTGAGCAGAGATTAGCAGAGATTGTCCAAATTGTCCAGAGAGTGTCAGGGACTTCGGAAAATGTAACATCCATGCAACAGGTGCTTCGAACATCCAACACTGTTCCATTAAGATTTTATGTCGCAAAAAAGCACATCCGAAGCCAACAGCAGGATTTATCCCAAGTATATCCTTAGTAAATATCCAAGTTTCGTGACCCGGGAAAAAGAAAAAAATCCAGATTCTCCGTTCAGCAGTGTCGCCCAGAAACAGACAACATGAAGTTGAGGATGAAACGAAGCAAACACGTCCAGATTCTCCGTTCCAGTGTCCGCTTGCCAGTGTCACCCAGAGGCAAGCAATATGATGTTAATAGAAAAAACGTGACACAAAGATTTACAATTTACAAAAGATTAACAATAACAAAACAAAACAACGGTTTGCGATGAGAAGCGGCAGCCATTTCGCGCACAGCGTACTCTCAGTCACATGACACCCTGTTAGTCGTATTTAGTTGTGTTTTGTGTGCGTGTTCCTGCCTGTACCTGTGAGTTTTTAATAGTAAACTGTTTGAATTAGAGCTTTTGCCTTGAGTCCTTCTTCAACCCGCACAACACAGAGACAATTAGTCAATGAGGAAGATTATGCAGCATTAGTACGTTTTCGCACCATGAGTCATGTACGCACTCAAGCTCTGAGAATCTCCCATTCTTGGCTCATTTTGAGTCTGTGAATTCAGTGAATTGGTAACTTAGAGACATGCTCTGACCGGATCATTTGAATCAGTGATTTGTTCACTCGAGAACAGCTGCAATTGGATCAGTCCAATTCATGAATGAATCGTTCAGTGCGATTTGTGAAACGATTTGACGGGTCAATGGAAAATAATCAGCACGTTCATGCATCGGACATTGCTATCAAATCTTTTAGCGAGTAACGATTTCTTCAGTTCAAAATAATGACAGTAACAAAGTAAAAATTCCACCTTCTGTTAACAGACAACTTTTGATCTAAACATTTTTTGAAGTAATTGTTGAGATTAACATTAACTAAGATTAATAAATGCTGTTAGCAAATGAAACCTTAAGTGTTACCATAAGAAACTATTATTTACTTGATCCTTGTCAGGGTTCTCTATAGTTTTCTTATGTTCTTTATGTTTCTTGTATATCCTTTCAGTTTAGCGTTCTCGTATCTTAGTTTCCTTAGTTACTGATTACTGTCACCTATGTCTTGCTTCAGTTCCCTCCTTAACTTCTGTATATATACTCCTAGTTCAGTTCAGTTCATTATGGGTTCTCGTCTTTTGTGAATGTAGTTTATTTCTCCTGTGGATATTCTCCTTATTGATTAAAAAAAAGATCTGTTTTTGTAATTCTACGTCTTTCATCTCCCTGTGACCATGATATACAGGTCCTTCTCAAAAAATTAGTATATTGTGATAAAGTTCATTATTTTCCATAATGTAATGATAAAAATTAAACTTTCATATATTTTAGATTCATTGCACACCAACTGAAATATTTCAGGTCTTTTATTGTTTTAATACTGATGATTTTGGCATACAGCTCATGAAAACTCAAAATTCCTGTCTCAAAAAATTAGCATATTTCATCCGACCAATAAAATAAGTGTTTTTTAATACAAAAAAATCAACCTTCTAATAATTATGTTCAGTTATGCGCTCAATACTTGGTCCGGAATCCTTTTGCAGAAATGACTGCTTCAATGTGGCGTGGCATGGAGGCAATCAGCCTGTGGCACTGCTGAGGTGTTATGGAGGTCCAGGATGCTTCGATATGCTTCGGCCTTAAGCTCATCCAGAGTGTTGGGTCTTGCGTCTCTCAATTTTCTCTTCACAATATCCCACAGAAAGTTTATTTTTTATCATTACATTATGGAAAATAATCAACTTTATCACAATATGCTAATTTTTTGAGAAGAACCTGTATATGACAGAAGAACAGACTGAAACCACAAACGAAAAGGCCAGATGCTGCTGTTAGGGAAGGATCATTGCTCCTTCACAGAGTGTGTAGATTACACCTTTCCGGGCATGTACATCTTTCACTGTGCGGATCCTCCCTCACCATGGGAGTCACCAACTCCCCATATCCATGGAATACATGGAAATATCCATACTCTACAGCAGCCATCTCTCTGCACGCTCCAGACAGGATCCATCGTTCCAGCCTAGAGTGTCCCGGGAAGGCACGAGATCTTGACACCTCAACGCCCCGCCACAGAAATAAAACCCAATCCAACGCCTGTCACAGACCACGCACAAGAGCCGCTTCCACCCAGAGAGCCAGAGCCTGCCAACACGTCTGTCCTGGAGCTAGAGCCAGAAGCCACCTCCGTCTCAAGGCTGGAACCTACTGCCAGGTTCATCCCACAGTCCGCGCTGTGGGGGCAGTCCACTCATGAGCCAGTCGAGGTGCGCTTTCCCAATAATTTCACAGCAGAGCCAGCTCCCACCCTTGTCCCCGTCCCTGAACTCACTCCTAGGAATCCAGTAGATGATCGATTACCACCCTACTGGCTCAGTCTAGTCCCCTGAATTCATTAGACTTTCCACTTCCACCCATTCACCTGCCCACCCCGTTGTCTCCATCACTGCTGGCTCGAGTTACTCACCAGGACTCACCTGCTCCGCTGGTGCCTTGCAGCTCCTTGGCTCCATCCTAGCCGACTCTCTCCAGCTCTCTGGCCCCGCCGTGGGTCTCCTCTACACCATATCATCTTTGCGAGACAAATCCCCTGGCTTCACCTCGGGCCTCCAGAACAATGATGCCACCTTGGCTTGTCAGCTTGTTGGATCTGCGCTCCCTCAGCTCCACCATGGTCTGACAACACTCGGGCTTCATTAGGCTCCTTCATCCCTCCGGCTCCACCTTGGCCTCTCGTCAGCCTGATTCCGTAGTGGACTTCCGGGCCTCTGGTTGCACCTTAGCCCTCCAACCCTTTGGCTCCATCAGGTTCCTCCTTCTCTCCAACTCTGCCTTGATCCTCACTCGCCCTGTTGTCTTTGCCTCGTTCCCTTAAATCCTCACTCACTCCAGGCTCGCCCCATTAAGCCAGGCCCCCGTCTTCGCCTTGGTCCTTTAAGTTGGCGGCATCGCCTTGGACTTCTGGACAGCTCCGTTGGTCCTTCGATTACATTGGGGTATCCATCTCACCCAGCTTCGCTTCCGTCGGTCGAACTCAAGTCCTGAAAAGTGAAGCCTAAGCGTCTCGATCGCCCCCAGGTGGTTGGTCCCAGTATAGGTCGTAAAGTTCGCCCTATCCATGTAATGTAATGGACGTGGGGCAAACTAAACAATCAAATTACACTTCAATTTTTTTTTAGGTCATTTTAGGTAGTTATCACACTATTTAAGTTTAAGTGTTAATTTTTGTAATAATTTTGGTCTTAGTTATTTGATGCTATAAAAACGGGAGTATGACGTCATGATTTACAGCTGTGATTGACAGCTTCTCTGAGCGAGGTAGTCACTGAGGCACCAACGGACATTTTTGGGGATTTTCGGGAGGAGATTGGAGCTTCAGCTTTAATTTCTACATTTCCTTAACTGTTTATTTCACGCCGACATAATGAGTTGTTCAGCAGTAAACCATTTTCTGCGTGAGTGTTGGCAGGGCCTTGACGCTCACTACTGTGCAGACTCGGGCCCTGCATTCACAACTGCGCGGAATCAGGTCCCAAATCTGCGCAAGATGTCAGCGCCATATTTATGCACATTGGCGGCTTCACTTTTCTACAACGGAAGAGAGACTCCAGCCTCCAGTCACAAGACCCATCAAGGCTCCGCCTTGGCTTCTCACTCAATCAGCTCTGCAGTGGTCTTCCATATAATATACCAAAATAAAATACCCCCCCCCCCCCAAAAAAAAATAAGTGCATGAAAAAACAATGTTTTTCCCTGTAGTGTTTTTACCTCATCTTTGAAAATGTAATAAAATGAAAATTTATTTTCAATTCACAATTTATTTACTAACCTGTTGTGCAGCATCTTATTTGACTAAAAAGGTTAGTAAACAAATTGTCAATTGAAAATCAATTTTTCATTATTAATCACAAATTAATATAAATTAAATCAAATCTTGGTTGTATAATATTCCTTAAATATAATATATTAATATAAAATTAATTAATAATAATAATTAATTAATTAATAATAATAATAATATATTTCTGTCATAATTTCTTCAAGTTAAACCAAACTTTTATTTTAACGTGTTGTCATGAAGATCTGTGGCGCTCATTGACACAGAGACGCACAGAAAATGCAAAGAAAATCAGGAAGATCGAACTTAAAATGTTACAAAAACACTACATAAAAGTAATTTATGCCATTTTGGAGAAAAAAGATTAAACAGACAGATACATACACACATTTTATGGACTGATAAGTGAGGAACTGATGAGGAACTCCAAAATGAGGAACTCCAAAAATCCTCCCCCCACACATGTAGACACAGATTCATGATAGAGCTGGCAGACTGCTGCTGGTTTAGTGTGTGTCCTGAATGGAGGAGTGTTAATTAAAGCAGGAAGACTATTGATCTGATCCTCCTACACCAGCCCCCCCGACCCGCCTCCTGCACCCTAATAATGTGTGAGCGTGTGTGAGATGGAAAATGAGAAATGACTGTTAAACAAAATTTGACAGTGTTAAGTAGGGGTGGGAATCAGCTGGGACCTGGTGATAAAATATTATCTCAATATCTGGGTCACTATATGATAATGATTTGATGCTTGATGAATGATGCACAATAACAAATTGTTTAGTATTTTATTTTCCTCTAAGACAGTGGACAATTTGGAAGTATAGTGACAAATAAGTAAATACGTAATTTATAAATTTATAAAAGTATAAATAAGATAAATTTAGTAAACTGGATTGTGTGATAAGTCAGCAAATCACAGCTATAAAAAAAACAGGACGCTTTGGATGCATACTGATAAATCAATGGGAGACTGTGAGGTTGATAAAAGTTTTTGTAAATTTCACCAAAAAAAAAAAAGGTGAAAAATTTGAAGTAGAACATTTTAAATAGTATTTACGTGTAATTTAGAATATTAAAAAAAAGAAGAAAAAAAAACTTTAATAGTATCTCAATACTAAAATAACACTGGTTCAACATAACTGCCATCGACAGCCAGAAAAAGTACTTTTAAGATTGTCTCTGAATTTGATATTTCTTTTAAAACTGTGATTCGAAACATTTCTCTCTCATGCCAACAAATCAATGCCAGTAGTGAGCACCACAGAAACTGTGATTGTGCACAGCAAAAGTCAACTGCAGTTGAGTCAGCACCATCAGAAAAGAAGTTTCATTAAGGTCACTTTTGTACATATGGGTACTGACTATTTCGAGAATGAAGGACAAACACAAAGGATGACCTGCCTCTATCCAGTCTCCACATAACCCCTCAATATGTGCCAGATATACCCGCTGTCAATATGTTCTGTTCCACCACGGACGTCACTGCCACACAAATTGATTGGACAGATTTTTTGTTATTCAGACACATGTAGACTGTGACATTGCCATTCGAAAGCGATTCAATAGTCATGCTTACAGAGTTTACCCGCAACTGTCCTTCAATAACGCTGGCCTGGTTCTTACATTTAAAACAACAATCAGAAATCTTACTCTTCCGCAGACATGTTTCCCATTTGCACACAAAGAACAGATACGACGGTATGAATAAATACAATTTTCACTCTTTAAAACTAGGTGGCGCTTACAGAAAACCATAAGGCCAGTTCCCCAGTCCACACCAGAGGAACGATATTAATGGAAATTAATTTAAGAAGAAGAAGAAAATATCAAAATATCTTCCATTGTGTTCAGCAGAAGAAATAAACTCATACAGGTTTGGAACAGCATGAGGGGGAGTAAATGATGGCAGAATTTTCATTTTTGGGTGAACTATCCTTTTAATACAGGCATCCAAGTAGAAGCCTGAGCCAGAGAAGCACACGAGCCAGGACTCAAACTCAGGTCACCCGAAACATGTCGGAGCATTACCCACAAGGCCATTTGCTACAGCCATCCAATTTTTGTATTCACTATTATGTTTATCAAACAACACCAAATACAATAGTACAGAGAAAAGAGATCTGGATTCTCGCTTTGTTATTCATTTTCGCTTAACAAAATAGCTGTAGTTTTATTTAATGACATCGGCTCCGGACACGTGACCAAAAACATATACTTACATAAAATTTACAAAAAATAACTTATTTGTTGGCCATCTTGAAAAGGTTGAGAACCTCTGCTATACTTGCTTTAACAGGTTAATGCAAACCGAAAATTTTCACTGGATACTGGAGAGAAAAGGCCCCTATCAGATTAGGGGTAAGTGCCTGGTCTTAAATTTCCACTCATTTTTCACTTTTATCCAAACAGTGCATTCAAGGTACAGTATACAATTCCTGGGTATTAAACCTATGAGCCCAGGCTACTGCTGTGCTATTCCAGTTGAGTTACAGGAAAATGATTTTTTGAATGAAACTGAATCAGACGGCTTTTCTGCCAACCAGTAACACCATGTGGCTTCCTCTCCACTGAGCCATTGCTCCTTTTTGTCCATAACATCAGCCCCGATTTGCAGAAGGCTTTTCCGTGAATCAGGCAGACGGCTCGTAGCGGGAAACTCCGCACCCCTGCTGGTCCCACCGTGTCTGAGCCATGTGTAACCATGACAATGAGGACACACATCTCTCCTTCATTAAACATTCATTACAGTGTACTATATTCTCAATATTCAATGGTTTATTGAGAATATGAGATCAGAGTCCCTACCCCATAAAGGCTGACAAATTAAATATTTCATACATCAGACTGTTATGGTAACTTTCTGATTTATTTTAAGGTAATTATTGATTACAATAA
Source organism: Meda fulgida (assembly GCA_030578275.1). NCBI lineage: Eukaryota > Metazoa > Chordata > Actinopteri > Cypriniformes > Leuciscidae > Meda > Meda fulgida. The sequence continues at coordinate 20,787,820 of CM060636.1, read as the reverse complement.
TAAATGTTTTGATCACCAAATCAGCATATTAGAATAATTTCTGAAGGATCATCATACTACTGAAGACTGGAGAAATGATGCCTGAAATTCAGCTTTGCCATCACAGGAATAAATTGCATTTTAAAATATATAAAAATAGAAAAGTTATGCATGACATTAACATTAAAAACAAATGTTCCTGTATTTTTTGATCAAATAAATGCAGTCTTGGTGAGCATAAGATACTTTCAAAAACATTATAAAATCTTACTGACCCCAAACTTTTGAACAGTAGTGTATGTTAAATAAATAAACAAATTAATTAATTTATTAATTTATTATACTCTATTGTTCAAAAGTCTGGGCAATCTTATGCTCACCAAAACTGTTTATTTGATTATATAGTGAAAAACAATGTAGTTTTAATAATGATAGAGCAGGCTGCATATATAAAAAAAAATGCATGATAATATAAGTTACCTCTTCAATGATATTTACATGTTTAATTAATATAATTTCATGATTTGATGGTCCTTTATTGGGGTTTTAGGGTTTATGTTAGTATTGTATACAGAAATTATAAATTATATACAGGTCACATGAGGAGAAGCATCATAATAATGGAACTCAAATAGACAGTTTACAATTATTTTTATTTTTAAAATGTAGATTTTGTCATCATTTACTCACAGATAGTCCTGATCCACTTTCATTGTATGGAAAAGAGATGAGTAAACATTCAGCTAAACATCTCCCTTTCTGTTCCACCAAGAAACAAAGACAATTTTTCGGGTCAATATTACTTTAAATAGAAAAAAGGTGACCTTTACAATCTTCAGGTCTAGATGTTTGGGGGCTTATTCCAATTGATTGTGACTATGAGACTATACACCATGAATGTGTCTGTGGATGACTGGGATTAGTCTGGCTGCATTTTGGGCTGAGCTGATAGCATTGCTTCAGCGGGTGCTGTTCTGATTTTGTCATTTAGTAAGAATAACAGTGACCATATGTGCTGTCAGATACAGAGGAAATGATGTCACGTACACACAATGCACATGGACACACACATACACACAAAGTCTCATCCACATCTTCTAGTGTGTCAGAGATCTGTCAGTCCAAATGTTTATTCAGGCCTAAAATGACGGGAGTACAGGACAGAGGCAGTGGTGCGGAAACAAGACCACCTGGCTTCACACACTGCTGTCCATCACAGCCTTCTCAACAATTACAACACTTTTCAACTAGCGCCCCCTTCTGACCAGCTTTACACATTACATTTGTTGATAGATATGATGCTGATTATATTGTAATGCAAGTGAGGCGGACTACTGCTGTGAGGTTCAGTTAATGATGGATCTCATTAAACACTGAGTATAATAACTGTGGTAGAATTACAGTCAAATGAAAATGGCTGTGAAAAATGAAAAAAAGTCAGATTACGGATACATTATGTTGTTCAGAGTTATAAAACATACATGGATTTATAGATGATGTTTGTAACAAGTAAGAGCTGGAGAAGTTTAATTTCCATAAATCAATTCAATCGTTTCAAAACTGTGATTCAGCGACGTGTGGTCTTTCTAATACAAATGTGTATTGGTAAATGTATTGATGCACACATAAAAAAAAATGTAATATCGTTCTTCCTTGCATGGCACACTATCGTTGAAAAAAGTTTTTTTCAAAGACATTAATACTTTTAATCAGCAAGGACGCAGTTATCAAGTGACAGTAAAGACTTCTACATTGTTACAAAAAAAATCTATTTCAAATACAGGTCCTTCTCAAAAAATTAGGTTCATTATTTTCCATAATGTAATGATAAAAATTAAACTTTCATATGTTTTAGATTCATTGCACACCAACTGAAATATTTCAGGTGTTTTATTGTTTTAATACTGATGATTTTGGCATACAGCTCGTGAAAACCCAAAATTCCTGTCTCAAAAAATTAGCATATCATGAAAAGTTTCTCTAAACGAGCAATTAACCTAATCATCTGAATCAACTAATTAACTCTAAATAGGGCTGCAACAAACGATTATTTTGATAATCGACTAATCACTGATTATTTCGCCGACTAATCAGTACGTTTGGAACGATTATTCAGCTTTTTCAATTACTTAAAACACTGAGTTATACATATTGTAACTAAAATATAAAAAAGAAAATCACTTTAGCTTTTGAAATGGTTGTTTTAATGAGCTTTGAGCCAACTAAACAGGTCATTCTCTCTTTAAGTTTTCAGTTTTCGGTCCAACTCAAATCACACACAAATGCTCTCTAAGCATTGTTTAAATATTCTGTTCTCTTTCAATAAAAAAAAATAAAAAAAATAATCAGCTGCATTACAGACGAACTTTATCTGCAAACAATCATTATAAGTATAAAAAAAGAATTTAAAAATGACAATTGAGCTGACAGAGACATTCTTTTAATTTTTACCTTTTAATTTACAGAATGAGAAAGTAATTGACATGATATTCTTCATAACATCACTTTTTGTAAGTCTTCATGAATATGGAACAAAATACAGAGAAGTGAAAAGACCGAAATACTGTTACAATAATAAAAACAGCCCAAGCTCGATCAAGCTTTATTCTATGCGAAAATAAATCATCACATTACTGTAATTATATTATTATTGTTAATATTATTACTATTATTAGTTGTATTGCATTCTCTAATAAAGAGATTTACTGCTAGTTAATTAGCTCCAGCTGGAGAACATTCACCTCTCACCAGCTCCTCTTGTGCCGGGGTGTTTCCTCTTTAAGTGCTTTAACATGCATGTTGTGCTCCCGTGAAAAGCAAGTTACACCTTGCATGTATTGCACACGACAGCATTCTTGGTTTGAAATTTTGTGAAATTTTCACACACCAGCTAGTTCGGATTCGTTTGCACTCCGTCATATTTCGCACTGTTTTCTTTTACCCCAATAGCATTTGTAAGGGCTGCATTACACTCTAGCGCTACAGCACCGTAGCGGTCAAATCGTGATATTGCAGGCCCTTACATTAGGTCACGTGAGATCAAACGACTACTTGACAACAAAGATATTTTGTCGACAATTTTTTATTGTCGACGTTGTCGACAATTTTTTATTGTCGACGTTGTCGACAATGTCGACTAATCGTTTCAGCCCTAACTCTAAACACCTGCAAAAGTTTCCTGAGGCTTTTAAAAACTCCCAACCTGTTTTATTACTCAAAACCGCAATCATGGGTAAGACTGCTGTCCAGAAGGTCATCATTGACACCCTCAAGCCAGAGGGTAAGACACAGAAAGAAATTTCTGAACAAATAGGGTGTTCCCAGAGTGCTGTATCAAGGCACCTCAGTGGGAAGTCTGTGGGAAGGAAAAAGTGTGGCAAAAAACGCTGCACAATGAGAAGAGGTGACCGGACCCTGAGGAAGATTGTGGAGAAGGACCGATTCCAGACCTTGGGGGACCTGTGGAAGCAGTGGACTGAGTCTGGAGTAGAAACATCCAGAGCCACCGTGCACAGGTGTGTGCAGGAAATGGGCTACAGGTGCCGCATTCCCCAGGTCAAGCCACTTTTGAACCAGAAACAGCAGCAGAAGCGCCTGACCTGGGCTACAGAGAGGCAGCACTGGACTGTTGCTCAGTGGTTGCATGTCATTCGGAAATCAAGGTGCCAGAGTCTGGAGGAAGACTGGGGAGAAGGAAATGCCAAAATGCCTGAAGTCCAGTGTCAAGTACCCACAGTCAGTGATGGTCTGGGGTGCCATGACAGTTGCTGGTGTTGGTCCACTGTGTTTTATCAAGGGCAGGGTCAATGCAGCTAGCTATCAGGAGATTTTGGAGCACTTCATGCTTCCATCTGCTGAAAAGCTTTATGGAGATGAAGATTTCATTTTTCAGCACGACCTGGCACCTGCTCACAGTGCCAAAACCACTGGTAAATGGCTTACTGACCATGGTATTACTGTGCTCAATTGGCCTGCCAACTCTCCTGACCTGAACCCCATAGAGAATCTGTGGGATATTGTGAAGAGAAAGTTGAGAGACGCAAGACCCAACACTCTGGATGAGCATAAGGCCGCTATCGAAGCATCCTGGGCCTCCATAACACCTCAGCAGTGCCACAGGCTGATTGCCTCCATGCCACGCCGCATTGAAGCAGTCATTTCTGCAAAAGGATTCCCGACCAAGAATGGAGTGCATAACTGAACATAATTATTTGAAGGTTGGCTTTTTTTTATTTATTAAAAACACTTATTTTATTGGTCGGATGAAATATGTGAATTTTTTGAGACAGGAATTTTGGGGTTTCATGAGCTGTATGCCAAAATCATTAGTATTAAAACAATAGAAGACCTGAAATATTTCAGTTGGTGTGTAATTAATCTAAAATATATGAAAGTTTAATTTTTATCATTACATTATGGAAAATAATGAGCTTTATCACAATATGCCAATTTTTTGAGAAGGACCTGTAAATGAAAAAAATCGAATAACATTCCAAGGGAATGCATGAATGGATAAAATGTAGGCCTATTGGATGCAATTAAATAAGATAGAGATGGGGATCAATCACAAGAAATTGCAGACACGAGGGAAAATTGTATGGAACATTTATACTAAGAAACATGAAATGCCACCTCCCTACAGGAGAGACAATTATGCACAGCGACAAACAGTGAAAGTATAAAAGAGCCCACTTACAGCAATTACCTGCATGCATGTTCAGTTGAGGTAATGTGCAATGGGAGCCAAGTGCATCCTCTTTATGGATTTTAACGAATGCACTGGCTGTTACAATGTTCTGTACATTGCTCTTGCATTCATTGAAGCACTTAGCTTTGTGTAGCTGAATAAAACAGCACTATAATATAGTCTTATTTAAGGGAACACATGAGCAATTTTGATTGTGAAAGACCACACACTGTGCTAACTGAATCTTATTAAACTTTGTGTTAGCGGCTATTAAAAACATGGTGGAAATGGATAATAAGTTTAAATTGTGAATGTTGACTCTACAATTTTAAAATCTTAAAATATACTTTTCTCCCTCTCTAAAGTGTAGACAATAATTTAATATTTAATTAGTATACCAGTCGTATACCAGCATGAGGGCTTCAGTCAAACCTCTCAAAGCGTGCAACAATTTAGAGCAAATGGGGCTGTCTAGACTTTCCTGCTTTTGTGCCATTGAAAGCCGAATGAGGCTAAGAAGCCTGAGCTAAGAGATACTTATAACTCACAAAAGCACCTTAACTGGTGGAATCAAATCTGTCAAGATTTACACAGTGCTCCACATTTTTGAATGCATTTAATGTGTTTAAAAAAAACAATACTTCAGCAAATTTCCGATTAGCTTAAAGGGTTAGTTCACCCAAAACCGTTGTCGTTCCGAACCCGTAAGACCTTTTGTTCATCTTCGGAACACAAATTATGTTGTTTTTTTATGAAATCTGAAACAATTGCGTTATAAAATATGAATTCATTAATTATATTCTTTTTTTTTTTACTTGTCTCTCTACCTCTGCCTCTTTCTCTCTCTTAGCCATCGTTGACACAAAAGTGCTTATAAAGTAAAAGAGGATTTACTTGTGAAAGTTCAACGTTCCTCATACAGCCTCTGAGGGAAATGTATGTCTTTATTTAATAGCCTAGCTGTTCTAATACAGTTCGGCTGAATTCAAGAGCTCCTTTTGCTGACCTGTTTACTGTGACTTGTATTGCTCACACTGGGTCAAATTCAAGACTGAGTACTTTTTTATACAAAACTAAAACTCACAGCTTATATGCATTATTATTTACCAGTAGGTTCATGACTTTAAGTTGTCACGGTATAGTGCGGGTTGAAAGAGGACTCAAGGCAAGAAGGCTCCAATGCAAAGATTTACTTATAACAAAACTCAAACAGGTATAGGCAGGCAAATGGGCAGGCAAAACTCACACTAACACAACTAACACAACTCTGGCTGGCTGGCTGGACGGCCTCTGGCTGGCTGGCTGGCTGGCTGGACGGCCTCTGGCTGGCTGGCTGGCTGGCTGGACGGCCTCTGGCTGGCTGGCTGGCTGGCTGGACGGCCTCTGGCTGGCTGGCTGGCTGGCTGGACGGCCTCTGGCTGGCTGGCTGGCTGGACGGACGGCCTCTGGCTGGCTGGCTGGCTGGACGGACGGCCTCTGGCTGGCTGGCTGGCTGGACGGACGGCCTCTGGCTGGCTGGCTGGACGGACGGCCTCTGGCTGGCTGGCTGGACGGACGGCCTCTGGCTGGCTGGCTGGACGGACGGCCTCTGGCTGGCTGGCTGGACGGACGGCCTCTGGCTGGCTGGCTGGACGGACGGCCTCTGGGCTGGCTGGCTGGACGGACGGCCTCTGGCTGGCTGGCTGGACGGACGGCCTCTGGCTGGCTGGCTGGACGGACGGCCTCTGGCTGGCTGGCTGGACGGACGGCCTCTGGCTGGCTGGCTGGACGGACGGCCTCTGGCTGGCTGGCTGGACGGACGGCCTCTGGCTGGCTGGCTGGACGGACGGCCTCTGGCTGGCTGGCTGGACGGACGGCCTCTGGCTGGCTGGCTGGACGGACGGCCTCTGGCTGGCTGGCTGGACGGACGGCCTCTGGCTGGCTGGCTGGACGGACGGCCTCTGGCTGGCTGGCTGGACGGACGGCCTCTGGCTGGCTGGCTGGACGGACGGCCTCTGGCTGGCTGGCTGGACGGACGGCCTCTGGCTGGCTGGCTGGTCGGACGGCCTCTGGCTGGCTGGCTGGACGGACGGCCTCTGGCTGGCTGGCTGGACGGACGGCCTCTGGCTGGCTGGACGGCCTCTGGCTGGCTGGACGGCCTCTGGCTGGCTGGCTGGCTGGACGGCCTCTGGCTGGCTGGACGGCCTCTGGCTGGCTGGCTGGCTGGACGGCCTCTGGCTGGCTGGACGGCCTCTGGCTGGCTGGCTGGCTGGACGGCCTCTGGCTGGCTGGCTGGCTGGACGGCCTCTGGCTGGCTGGCTGGCTGGACGGCCTCTGGCTGGCTGGCTGGCTGGACGGCCTCTGGCTGGCTGGCTGGCTGGACGGCCTCTGGCTGGCTGGCTGGCTGGACGGCCTCTGGCTGGCTGGCTGGCTGGACGGCCTCTGGCTGGCTGGCTGGCTGGACGGCCTCTGGCTGGCTGGCTGGCTGGACGGCCTCTGGCTGGCTGGCTGGCTGGACGGCCTCTGGCTGGCTGGCTGGCTGGACGGCCTCTGGCTGGCTGGCTGGCTGGACGGCCTCTGGCTGGCTGGCTGGCTGGACGGCCTCTGGCTGGCTGGCTGGCTGGACGGCCGCTGGCTGGCTGGCTGGCTGGCCGGCCTCTGGCTGGCTGGCTGGCTGGCTGGACGGCCTCTGGCTGGCTGGCTGGCTGGCTGGACGGCCTCTGGCTGGCTGGCTGGCTGGACGGCCTCTGGCTGGCTGGACGGCTGGCTGGACGGCCTCTGGCTGGCTGGACGGCTGGCTGGACGGCTGGCTGGACGGCCTCTGGCTGGCTAGCTGGACGGCTGGCTGGACGGCTGGCTGGACGGCCTCTGGCTGGCTGGACGGCTGGACGGCCTCTGGCTGGCTGGACGGCCTCTGGCTGGCTGGACGGCTGGACGGCCTCTGGCTGGCTGGACGGCCTCTGGCTGGCTGGACGGCTGGACGGCCTCTGGCTGGCTGGACGGCTGGACGGCCTCTGGCTGGCTGGACGGCCTCTGGCTGGCTGGACGGCCTCTGGCTGGCTTGCTGGCTGGCTGGCTGGACGGTCTTCTTGGCGGTTCGTGCGGCTTTTAATGGTGGATCTGCCTGGCTGGACACCAACCCTTGACGTCCATAGATAGACCTGATGGCAGGCTCGTCACCCATCACCGTGAACGGCGAATCACAGGACACCATGCAAGCTTGGCGTGGGGAGGTAGTGTTCCGGATCGGGGCTCGACACTCTCCAGACACCGGAGAACGGTTTCCCTCCAGTTCAGACCGGTGGTGTCTGGGAGGTCGATCCGGTGGTGAAAGGTGGCCCCGATTCGGAACAAGGTGCACAACCGCTCATCGTCCTCCTCGCTGTTAACAGCAATGCGGATGAAGCCTGCAACAAATGAACGGAGATCTTGGCTCTCCTGGGCCAGGACGATGATTTTCACCCCGTCGTCCATTTGGGGCGGTCGGTTGTTCTGTCACGGTATAGTGCAGGTTGAAAGAGGACTCAAGGCAAGAAGGCTCCAATGCAAAGATTTACTTATAACAAAACTCAAACAGGTATGGGCAGGCAAACGGGCAGACAAAACTAACACAACTAAGAAAGACTAACAACCAACAAAGACTGAATGAACTGAAGGCACTAAATACAAGTACAAATCAAACATAACAAGGTGAAGACAGGTGACACAGATGATGATAACGATGAACAGGTGGATGATTGAGGGAGTGAGTTCAGGTGTGGAGACAAGAGGATGCTGGGTAGTGTAGTGAAGATGACGAAGACAGAATGGTGTAGACGATAACTGTGACATAAGTAGGTTCACAATCTCAACATCACAAAAGTTATATTGTTTAAATTAAATGTAAATTTTTTGGAATGTCTGCTGAATAGTTTTCTGAAAGAAAGAAAAAAAATCACAGAAACTGGGAGGTTTTAAGAACTGTACATGTTCTTCAATGGAAACAATAGTTGCTGATGTGGAAAAAGGAAATGATTGCAAGAAATATTGCATTTTAATTTAAAACTAGATTAGAGTTTCTTTATTACTTTACAACTTTATGACTTTTTTATTACTTTTTACTTTTTTAGAATTGCAGGAGCGTGTTTTGCATGGCCAAGCAAAAACTTTTCTTCAGAATAAGGTAAAAAAATCTTTCATAACCCAACTTTAATATTTTCTGTGATAACTCTCTTATGGTTCTCATATATTCATATGACTTACATGTCTTGCACGGCATGGTGAGGAGTCAAGCATTCAGCAGCTCAAACAGTAGCTGTCAAAGATGTCCCCTAATGCCTGGTACACATTGTACGTTTTTGTCCATATTCTCCTTTCGCTTCCTCTTCTTTTTTTTCAGCACACATAAAAAACAAAATTGCCACAGTGCGATTCATCTCGATCTAATTGTTTACCACTTGCGCATGCTGAGGACGTTTTATTTTTCTATACTATCTTGCGTCATTGCCTACCCAGGAGTGTAGTGCACTGCAGGGTATACGCAGGTCTACGTCGTATACCCACTTCTTTTTCAGTCGGCATTGCGTACACACTTCTAAATCCCCTCTATGCGCATCATTTAGTAGCTAATCCAATCTCATGTGACAAAAAAAATATCCAGTCAGGGTCGTTTTGTTGAGTGTAGCCTATATAATGAAAGTTGTGAAATAATTCCCTAATATTAACTCTAATTGGAGCTGCAATGATTCGCCCATCGCGACGATAACTGACCTTCTCATTTGAGCCGCTTCAGCACCCAAACACCCACTCGTTAATGTCAAAATGTTTGAGACCAATCAAAGCAAGCAGGATTTTTGTTCACAGAAGCGCGAGCCGAGCGCGAATCCCAAAGCGACGCTTCACTTCAGTTAACGATCATACAGTGCGGGATAAGATGCAAGTAGCTAAAATAAACAGCTGTTTTTTCGATAGAAGTTTTAAATGACCGACAGAAATAATCAGTTTGATCAAAGACAGTGGAAATTATAAGCTCAATTTAACAACACAAGCACTTTGTTGTTTGTATCACTCCGCTTGTCTGTGTTTGAGCAACTTGCATCATTAAGCCGGAAGGTGGCGACAAGTGACTATCTTTATGAGTGAGCAGTTGAACCATTGATTAAATGAACAGATTAGTCGAAAAACATTGATTAATTTAGGAAAGAAAAAGTAGCTGATCTTTGATGCTTTGCTCATATGCCTCTGGACACAGAAGGATTGCATCGGCGTTTGTTTGAAATGTAACATCTATGCAAAATAATCCTTGAATCATTTCTTATTCAAGACCATTCCCATTTTGAATATGTGATTGTGCATTGTCAACAATAAGCATAAACATTCTGCATTTCCATTTTGTAGAGTGGATCATTCATTGCGACATTTAAACTGATTCTCATGTTTAAGAATCTGATCAAATACTTCATGCTACTGCCCACCGACATGGTTTTAAAGCTTCTGTTGTCCATTTTTTTGGCCTTCAAAACACCTTAAAATGCTCATGTCGAGATCAGGAAAATCTAAATTTTCTAATTTATGGGAACTCTGTATTTATAAAACCCTGTGTACGGCCCTGATATGCAAGAATACTAGTAACTCTTTGTTCTATTAATTATACTCTATATTATATAGTCTTGCATATTCAATACTAATATGCAAGACTAGTCTTACATGTCACTGGTTATAACACAGAGCGTTCATCCTTTGCTGGGACGCTTAAAAAAAATATTGGGGGCATAAATTAAGAGTATACCCACTTCTCCAGACACCACTACATCACTGACACTAAGCCTACCATTCAATAGGTTTTATCATCGTACAGCCTACATACGTCGTCCCCAAGTTTATAGATCCGTGTTGTACAGTGGGATTTGTAATGATTTTATAGGATTGCCGAAATTGCATTCCACTGTTTAGATGTCTCATCAATCAAAAACACCTAATTCAACTCATCACCTCGCTAGTAAAGACTCCAAGCAAAGCCACTTGAAGGCAAGCCTGCGAATTAAAAAGCGTAATGCCTGCTACGGGATGTTTTTTTTAATAGATGTCAATGGGGGAGAGCATCACTATGCTGAATAAAGCACTTTTGTGAGGAAATAGATTATAATTTAATGAATTGACAGCCCATCGGCTAATCTTCAAATAGTCTTAAATCATCAATCTTTAACATGTTTGCTCTTAAACATTAATTTCAGATTACAGTATTTTTAGAGTTTACACCGAAAAAATGCTGTTTCACAAAAGAAGTCATGGACAATTGCGCAAAAGGTATGATTCAGTTTACGCCATTGTCATTTATTTCTATGGTAGCCACAAACAGGGTTTGACTGTTGCCCAACTCTGAATGAAATTCAATGGCGTCAAGGCTGTGTTTCTTTATCAAGGCACACATGATCCAAGTTAACCGTATCGCTTTTTCAAATGGTAGAGCCACAAACCCTCGTATCTCCCAATTATAAGACCATCTCCAAGATCTCAGATGGGTGTGTCAGATAAGAGAGACATCAAAAATGTGCAGTGTTGGTGGTAGTCAAGGACCAGGGTTGGGAACCACTGCCCTAATGAACACACACCCAAATGGCCCCAGATTTCTCTGACTGATCCCAGGAAAGAGAGCATCTGCGTAGGATTGATTCTAAAATTCCAGAATGATCTGTGAAAATTTAATTTCCACCATATGACAGTATCTATGAAAGAAAAAAGCAGCTGAATTTGACAAAAGGCGCTTGAAACAAACAAAAAATAAAAAAATAGAAAAAACTGGGTTGGACCATCAATCATTTGTGATCCAGGTTGTACCAACATAATGTATTTCCCACTTTCAAAGTCTGTGCCTTTTCCCTGTTTCCAAAATCTTACTATCTTCATCTTGTTCCGTCATCCTGATTGATACTTTTCATCCCCTCATCTTGTCAAGTCAACTCTGCTTTTTACTTCACATCTCAGATACAGTCTAAAAACTTCCACACTACTTATGCTGGTTGCCCGCCTTTTTCATACTCTACACAATTATGTAAATGCAAGCTCGATTTCATACATTCTCCCTGTTCTCTCTTACATCCTTGCACTCCATTTACATCCACTCTCTCATAAACACTAAATAAAGTGTTATTCCAGGCATTTGTGATCAGCAGTTGCTGGTAATATGTATACTATGCATTCACTTTGGGCTGGATCAATGCAATAACCTCTATTCTGCTTCTACACAAATGTAGGATGCTTTGTGACCACTGTGTAAGTGGCAATTAGCAGATGCTTTTATACAAAGCAACTTACGGTACACTTACTAAACACTTTCTCAAACCCTAACCATTAACTACAGTGCATATGAAATCAGATCATATCTTATAATGAAATCATTATAATTTGATAGTGTTGTTTGAAACTCAACACCATCCCAAAGCCTTATACTAACAATTACCCTATCTCTAAAATCTGATTGATAAGAATATTGTTACTTTGGTTGTAGATTTGAGTTGCACACCTGTTCACTGTTATGTTGATTACTCCTTGTGTATTTAAGAGCTTGGGGTACATTTACACTACAATGATGTACAAACGGAAGAGTTTTTCTTTTGCATTTTTCGCATACAGATGACAACGTAGTCAAAATGGATCCACGAAAACAACTAAAACTGCTGTGTTTATATTTACTCCAGTAGGTGGCGATGTAACTTTGTAAAAAGAAAAAAAAACACTACGCTCCTTTAGACTTAACACGTAAAACTCATGCGCATGTCTATTTTCACAAATGTACATTTTTGTAGTTTACACGGAGACAATAGCGGTATTGTTTTGTTTCCTATGTTCATGGTTCCGTCACCTTAGGGGCCATTCACACAATACAGTAACAGCGTTTTTGCTACCTGAAATCAGGTTTCAAGGTCCAAGTTTTTGAAAATCACACCATTATCATCTCCATGTAAAGTTTCTTTACGAAGTGACATCGCCAACTACTGGCCTTGCCATGCATAAGACAGCACTTTTGTGTTTAAAATTTTTTTATTAGGGAATCCAATAATTTGACAATCATTGTTAAATCGCTTTTATTGTTCCCTTAGCATAAACATAAGGAAGAAACAAACAAAAAATAAAAAAAAATAGAAAAAACTAAACAAAAAACAAAACACAATGAACAAGACAGACAGAACAGTTCCCATTACCACCCACCCCACCATAGGGACTTAAGTCATATCACACTATAGCTCAATTTATACTTCTGCGTCGAACTCACGCCGTAGCTACGTCTATGTGTAGCACGAGTACCCTTTGGCGTACCCTGACGTGCACCTCTCCAAAAATGTAACAACATGTCAATTCTACGCAGATGCAGGCGCTGTAATTGGTCTGCTAAAACCCCTCCCTCGGGTTTCACATGCATATGTAATTGCGCATCAACGCGGACAACAGCGCAGAAGTATAAATGAAAAACAATGCGTAGTCTATAGTGTAGACTAGAGACTCTGACGTAGGTCCGACCCAGAAGTATAAATCAGCCTTAATGGGACAGTCAATGCTATACACTTAGGCCTACTTAAACTACACTATCAAGGTAATGGAGAAGGGGAAACCAAATCTTATCAAACTGATCCCGCCTGTTTAATAGAGAAAAACAACTTTTTTCCAGATGTAATAACCTTACCATTTCATCCAACCAACATTTTTAGTACATCACTGTCGAGTATATATACCCTTAGTGTTATGTGGTTGTGCTATTATATTACTCCTTGTGATTGTTGTGCATGTTTCACCTTTGGATTTATTATTAAAGACTGTTTATTTATATTCTCTGTCGCTGTGTGTTTACTACAGCCACCAAATGTGACAAAAGCTATATGAATAACATTTTTTTATATATAAAATCATTAAATTAAAGTGTGTTGTTTGGGTGTTAAAGGCGTCATCAGATGCTAAATTCACTTTTATATGGTTTGCATATTAAGGTGTTTTGCAGTGTGTGGACACAACCACCATACAATGAAAGAAATCCATTTACTCCTTTTTTTTTAAAGCCTAAACACTCTCAATAATCGAGCCGTTTGGATTTTCTGAGCAATATGATGTCATATTGCCCATGCTCCGCCCACGACCACTGACGGACTGTCCCGTATTAGCATATTTCCGCCCTCAGCCATTTGTATACTGTCCACCAAGGCAGCACTTTATGTGTCTTGTGTCAACACGCCCCATGAAAGACAGGGTTGGGGTGAGCAGTTGCTCATTATCATTTAAAGAGACATGCACTGAAACGGGTCACTGTGAACAGAGCTGTTTTTGAGGAGGTAAAAAGGGTGTTGTTTTACACAACTATTGAGGAATTTTAACCAAAGTATGTTACAAACTTGACACGAAGACCCTAAAGAATCATATTATTATAATTATATAATAATAATAATTCCAATTATTTCACAAGCACAATGTAACTTTACTGTAAAACTTTAACTCCAGGGCACTGGTAACAGGATTGCATAATACAGTATTGTAATACATTACTGCAAGCAAGGCAACTGTAACCTTTTAAGATCCAATTGATCCGGCCTGGGCAGCAGACACAGATGGAGACAGCAGGAGATGAGAGCACAGAATCATGCATGAAGACAGACAGCCAACGGAAATCTTTCACAAGGCTCTTAAGAACCAGAGTGCAGCATGTAATGATAGCCCAGTGTTTACCTCTTCTGGATGAAAGAGGAATCAAAGGAAAATGAAAGACAGCAAGTGAAAGGAAGAGGATGGGAGAAAAAGATGCGTAGCTGCAGGTGTTGAATGGTATTGCATGTCCAATATGTTGGCTACAGGAGGTTGTTATTGGAGCTGGGCTTGTAATGAAATATCTCTTTCCAGGCAGAAACTCAACACTTATTGTTACAGGGCCCTATAGATGTTTATCTATTACTATTAGTACCTCTACTGCTGCAGCAGCAATGTTTGAAAAGAGGTATTTCCCTCTTAGGTTCATAGTGTCCTATATATAACAGAAGAGGTATGAAGGTAATATGATCCAGACTGCTTCCTTTCAAATACAATTTTGTTCTTCTGTAAGGGTGGGTAAGTGTGTGTGTGTGTGTGTGTGTGTGTGTGTGTGTGTGTGTGTGTGTGTGTGTGTGTGTGTGTGTGTGTGTGTGTGTGTGTGTGTGTGTGTGTGTGTGTGTGTGTGTGTGTGTGTGTGTGTGTGTGTGTGTGTGTGTGTGTGATAAACCAATCAATCAATACTGAGGAAACGTCCATGCAAGGTAAACTGGTAAACCTATAGTTTAAAAAACATTAGGCAATTAAATTCATTTAAAGTTAGATTCTAGAATTATCTGTTATGCAATATAATGTCACTCACCATAAGATTATCTGCTAAATGCTTTACATGTAGATGTACTTGAGAATAAGGTCTAGTCTAAAGCTGCTTTGGATGTCAACAAAAAAAAGAGACTTATTATTTCAAAAGAAATAATTCTGACAGAACTAAATGCGTGTGACTGGAAGCACAAGCTCCTGCAAAGAAGACACATTCTGCTGCGTATAAAGTTTAGTTAATTCGAACCTGCGATTTACATTCTTAAAAAAAAGCCTGAGAGTGCGACAATACAGTATCCATTGATGGAGATAAACTTATCCACATATCCATTGAGACTCTACGGAGTAAATATCAGCTGTAAAACAAAACTGCTAAATTGCTAAAGGGCAGGCGCAAGCTATAATAAACTGACTGATTCATCATATTCAATATTAAATAATAGTTCTGAAATAAGATGTAAAGCCTGTATCATATTTGATGCATGATTTTCAAGAACTCTAAACTATGAACATGATCAAAACTTTGCTGAAAAAACCTGTTGCACATAATCTACTACATGCCTTCTGTCGTCTGATTGATCGTTTATATTAGTTTTATTCAGCTAAAGTCTTTCATTTCTCATCCCTTCCCTGTCACTTCTGGTGTTCCGCAGGGTTCTGTTCTTGGTCCCATGCTCTTTTTGATCTATCTTCTTCCCCTTGGTCACATCTTTAGGAAACACAATACTCATTTCATTGCTATGCGGATGACACCCAGCTCTACATCTCCAGTCACCCCAACAGCATACTTCCACCTTCCTCCCTAATTAACTGCCTTCAGGAAATAAAGTCCTGGTTCACCTCTAACTTTCTCAAATTTCATAGCAATAAAACTGAACTTCTGCTCACTGGCACTAAATCCACCTTAAGTAAAATAAATAATTTTTCAATCTTCTTTGATGGCTCCTCCATTTCCCCCTCCCCTCAGGTAGAGTCTGGGTGTCATCCTAGACAGCACCCTCAGCTTCAATGCACACATGAATAACATCACCCGTTCAGCCTATTTCCACCTCAGAAATATTCACCGTCTTCGTCCTGCTCTCACTCCTCTTTCCACTGCCGTTCTTGTCCATAGCCTTGTCACTTCTCAAATTGATTATTGTAATTCTCTTCTGTTTGGTCTCCCTCAAAAAACCCTCCATGAACTCCAACTTGTTCAAAATTCTGCTGCACGTATCATTACTCACACACCCTCCATAAAGCACATCACCCCAGTCCTGCAACAGCTACACTGGCTTCCTATTTTATATCATATTCACTACAAAATTCTGCTCCTCACTTTCAAAGCCATCCATAACCTCGCCCCTTCATATCTTACTGACCTCATTCATATTGCCACACCAGCCCGCTCTCTTCGTTCCTCCTCTTCTCTTCATCTTACTGTCCCGCCCGCCCGCCCGCCTCATCACTATGGGAAGTAGGGCCTTCAGTCGCTCTGCTCCCCAGCTCTGGAACACTCTTCCCCCTGACCTCCGCAACTCCGATTCCCTCAAACACTTTCAATCCACACTCAAAACTCATCTGTTTAGACAAGCCTACTCATTGTGACTATGGATGTATGATACTATGTATGATGATTTATGTATGATTCATGTATGATGTATTTTAACATGTTTTTATGCTAGTTGTTAATATAGCTAGTTTTTAGTTTGTTCTAATGTACCATTCTGTAAGGCAACCTTGAGTGTCCAGAAAGGCGCCAAACAAATAAAATGTATTATTATACTTTTTAGTAAGTAAAAGGCCTTTTAATATAATTTAATTTAATTTAATTTAACATCCACCTTCAGGTCGTGCGGTACACATGTTTTTTTGCTGTGAAATCGTTAATGTAAACATAAGAACTTGGTAACACTTTATTTTGATGGTCCCTTTTTATATTATTAGTAAAATATCAAGATGATAATTTACTGGACTGAAACAACGTGATTATCGTTTTTGTTTTGTGTATGTAGGCTATCAAATATGATACATCAGGCTTTTGATGAACAATTATTTGTACATTTCTCAATCATCATTGTTTTGCACTGCATTATATGTTCACTACCAACAGCAAGTCATGGCATGGGTTCCATTACCAGGAAAGACAATGAAATGGAAGTTTCTTTGGATAAAAACATCTGCCACATGCATAAATATAAATTTCAAAATACAAAGTGCACACATTACTTTTACTCAGTACTTCAGTAAACACACTAACATTAGAACTGTAATGTAAAGTGTGAGCTGTGGCCGTGGTTGCGTGTCAAATTATAGGCTAGTAACTTTTTACCTGCCTAGTAATCATACACATGTAGAAAGTGGTAAAAACATGCAGTTGCGTTGAGAATTTTTTTCTACTAAATTACAACCAGTTAATTTAGAAAACATTTTGCACTGTAGGGTATTGAATATGGCTTTTTCATTAGTTTACTTAGTCCTTATATTGTGTGTTCCGAAATCTACAAGACTGCCTATACCTAGACTAGCACTGTGTCTAAAAGGGCATCATACATGTAGACGAGAACGCCCCTACAGTGACCCCAAATGTTGTCTAGGTAGATTGCTCGCTACGTTTTTAGACACAGCCCGCGTTCCTAACGTCATCCGATCAAACAAACATCTATAGTTATGTATAGAGAACACTCTATTGCTTGCACTTTAAACAGTGCTTCATCATCATCTCCACTCACATACTGTCAGTCTGAAGCGAGAACAGTGACTTACCCTCAGTGTGACAGCTGGAGGAGAGGAGGCTGCTCGGTGGTCTGAAGATGTAAGGCAGGTACCGGGAGAAGCATTTCATCTTTCGACTGGATTTAGTATGCGCATTAGGCTACTTTATACTGTCCTCCTCGTGAAGTAGGGGAAAATTCGATGGAAGAATCTCACGCTGACTGTCTCTGTCGGAGGGAAGACATCTGTGTTACTCGGGCTGTCCATGCTTCTCGCTGCTCCCGTCGCCTGCTGGCTGGAGGATGGCTTGTTTTGCCCCAGTTTGGTGGGAGAGAGGGAGGGAGGGAGGGAGAGAGGGAGGGATGTTTGTTGAGGGCAGCTCCTGCGTCTGTCCGCCTACTGGCCGACTTCGAATTTACCGCGTCATCTGGTGTAACCCCGAGGACTGAACAGTTGGACTAATGAGGAATGACCTCCTATTAAGCTATGCCGTAAATGTTCGTGCTTTTATGTTGTTATAAATTTGAACTAGGCCTACATATTAAAGACGTAAATTGTGTGTGTGTGTTTGGTTAATATTTGCTAATATCATGATTTGTTAAAGTCCCCCTATGGTGAAAATCAAGTTCTAATGTAGTTTATATGTCTACGTGGTGTTATTAATAGCCTATGCTTTAAGACAAACCATATGTAAATTCATAAGTCAACACCAAAGACAGTCTCGAAAACGCAGTTTGAAATGGCTGGTGTTTCTGACGTCACAAACTACCTGTAACCAATCACGTCAACGTATGATCGTCAACGAGTGGATCTGTAACCAATCACGTCAACGTATGATCGTCAACGAGTGGATTTTTAAACTGGGCTGCGTTCAGCCCCGACCGACAAAATGTTGCAAAACGTTTTTTTTTAACGGCAACGGTGGTGCGTTGAACACCCTGTTCGCAAGAGTTGCAAATATGGCTGCTGAGAACCCATTCTTTGTAGGCCTATTCTTTTTGAAGAATTTTCGGAGCCTGATGAAATCGGTACAAATAGGCTGTGTTTAAATAGTGCAAAATACACTCGATGTTATATAACCGCGTGGTTTATATCCTGTATGTTGCTGCTGATTGGGCTGACATTTTTGACATATCCACTAACCCACCAAAGAGAAACCGTAGCCTATTTCAAACCACGTTGCACACTGTTTCCAGGAAACACTTTTAAATATGTCATTTTGGTGATTTTGGTACATTTTAAGGGTTAAAATTATTGACTGGGAGACTTAAGAGCGAATAATGTTCGAATGTGAGATTTTCCTATGGGATATTTCGATCTATGTGTAAAATGAAGCCTGTGGTAAACAACCTATATTTTAATTATTTCAATGCAATTACACATTGGTTGACATAAGCAGTTCCACAAAACACGACTTTATATATGTTGTTCATTATAATGCGTATTACTGTACACTGTAGAACCCTAGTGTGACCTAATTTAAAGTAATATGTCATATGTAGGTTACCCCCAGTACCATGAATTTTTTAACTGCCTAAAATCTCTAAATAATTTAGATAGTTATACTGTGCAGCTTACTCCAAAGCCTAGTCTAACTGGAGCAACATTTACTGTAATAATGTTCTTGTTTGCTTATTATATATAAAAGCATAAGTTCACATCAAATTGATGCCATTTATGCTATTGTCTTGGATTAAATAGTAAAGTAGGGCTGTTTATATTCAGACAAAAACCTCTCTGTGTGCATGTCAAAAGTGTTCTGCTGCACTGTGCACAAGAGAAATGTAAACATGACCTTTGGTGAGGTCATTGCTGGAAGCTGTGATTTGCATTTCTTATTGACTCTGTACAGAATGTAACGTGCTACTTAGAAATGCAAGCCGAAAATTCACATTTTGGGCTGATGTTAATTGATAGAGGCATTAACAGGAAGGCATAGTATAGCTGAGTTTCTGTGTCAGTTTCCTTCAGCCCCTCATATGTAATTATTTCTTTGTTTATAGCAGAAGCTTAATCAATAGCGGGTCCCTGGGTGTGAGGAAAAGGGGCCATCTGTGCCTCTCATGGATAAGCATATGAAAAGGCTAACACTCATAGTGCCAGTTCCTCCACTCTGTGCCACCACAGCATAATGAGTTGAACACACACATTGATTTTTCCAAAGGACACCCACAATGCATTTGCATGTGAGTGTGTTCGAGAGAGGGAGAAAATAACTTAAAAATAAGGAATATTAACATAGCAGTACATTATTTTTTCTTCATATCTGTGATAGAAAATATAAGATGCATTGTAGATAGATTGAATTTGTTCTATTATAGTTTTTATTCATATTTTGAATTAGTTGTTTTTATGTTTTATGTGTTTAAATTTTGTAAAATTTTGTTTGTCTTTTTTTCATTATTTTGTTTTTTATGTATATAGTTAAAAACATTTATTTCAGTTTTAGTTGAGAAATGTTGTCTTTACAACTGGTTGAAATAAAATTAGTTTGTATTTTTTTTTTCATTCAAGGTTTATTTGAATTCAAGTAACAGTTTTAACTATAATAACCCTGGTGTGAGACTGCAAGAAAGTGATCTGGGTGCTCTGTTCTCAGCTAATTATTGTTTTAAAAAAAAACACCTAGATTTTATGAAGTCGGTTGTATAAAACTTGCCACCAGAATGCTAATGTGTTATGGGTGGTTGCGGTACATTTTTATGCTCTTTCTATATAGCACATTGCCATGCAGTTGCTCAAGTGTTTTGGGTGGTTTTTATCATGAAGTTGCTAGACTAGAGCATTATGGGCATTTTTTTTTATTGTGCTGTATGTGGTTGTTAAATTGGTCTGGGTGTTTTTTATTGTGTCGCTATGCAAGCTGCTATCAAGTGGTTGCTTAAAGGCCCGAGTCAAAAGAGCCTGATTATTTAGAAAACAAAAACAAGTAATAGAAAAAGCTGCTTTAGTTTAAAGCCGCAAGGTGAAGGAAGTAGTGAGAGATATTTATTGTGATATGCATCTGATTGATACAGATTATCGAAAAAGAAAAAAATTCAGGTGGTGACTTGATATATCTATCGGTTGTTGATTAGATGGAGGCAGATCTGAATGAAAGCTTGCAGTTGATCATATGAAAGGGTCGAGGTTTAAGCAGGAAAAATTATGGGAGAAGTCAGAAGTTCCTAAGCGTCACTTTTAAAATGCTTAAGGTACCCTTTGCCCTTGGTGTCACTATATAGACCAAAAAGGAACTCCATTTCTTTCAATTGTTTTTCTTATGCGTCAGATCATATATTTTTATGTATATATATCCAATTACTTTGCTTGGAGCAGGGGGACCGTCCACTGAAGGACCACACCCAGGACTTTCTCAATCTGGTGTGCCTGACTTGCTACCCGGACCACTCTCTCTGTGTTTTCTACTACACCAGCCTTAGTGAGCAGTCCAAGGCACGCCTCCCAGTGGACGATCCACAGGGAACATTTCGATACATTTGTGGAGTGTGTGCTAATGGATCACCACCTACCATCTGCCCCGCTGAGGACTAAATTACCAGCCCCACTACGAATCCAGAGCCCAGCCAGCCATCACCCTGCTGCATGGAGCGAATGCCAGAGCCCACCGTAGAACCCTTGGCTCCTCCCATCCTCGGCTACACCAGATACCATTGTCCCTGCGGCTCCACCGGGCTCCCTCATCCCTCCAGCTCCGCTTTGGTCAGACGTCTCCAGTTTGCATCCAGCTGTTTAGATGTTCCAGTCCCATCTGGAGTCCTTCCTGCTCCACTGGTTCTGTCAAGCCTCCAGTCTCCTTCACCAGACAATACCAAGTCTGTTTCGTTGCCCAGCACCAAATCTGTTTCGTCTCAGAGCACCAAGTCTGTTTCGTTACCCAGCACCAAATCTGTTTGGTCTCAGAGCACCAAGTCTGTTTCGTTACCCAGGACCAAGTCTTTTTCATCGCCCAGAACCAAGTCTGTCACTGACTCTGCGTCTCACTCACGTGGAGTTCCTCAGGGCTCCATTCTTGGGCCTATCCTGTTCTCCTTATACATGCTTCCCTTAGGGTAAATTTTTAGGAAATATGGCATCTTGTTTCATTGTTCAATTAAGGGAAAACAGAAGTCATGGTATTTGGACCCAGCTGTGCATGTAAGTCACCTTATTAGGATCTGGGTGCTATAAAACCATATGTGGAGCCCACTTTAAAAAACCTGGGAGTTATAATGGAATGTGACTTTAAATTGGATAAAGAGATTCATTCAGTAATTAAATCTAGGGTTCTTTTCTGTCTTTTAATTATTTTGAAAGGGTTATACGTTTTTTCTCGACCCACCTTGACAACTGTAATGGTCTTTATGTAGGTATTAACCCTCCCTGGTTAAAATTAAACCAATTTGGACATGGAGCTGCTTTAAAATCCCAATATCGCTGGGACTGAACCATATGTGGCCTAGATTCCAGGAACCAGAATCTAAAATGATATTAAGATAACTTTAATAGTTCTTGAGTAACAGGCAGGCAAACTTCAGTCACAAACTTCATACATTTTTGGCACTCAGACAGGTATGCAATTCAACAATTTGGACATCGAATCACAATGAGATCCCCATATCTCTGGGATTTAACCATATAGGGCCTTTAAAATGAAGATTGCAACAGAGAAGTTTATTAAGATATAGTATATAAATATATAAAAGGATATTAATATATCTTAAATATTCTAGAGTTACAGGCATACAAAAATATGTTTGGTTCTCAGACAAGAATGTTCTTTGCAATTGTTTGATAAAGGGAAACTAGAAACATTTCTAGTTTCATCATTATATTGTCTTCAGACTTTCCACTTTGAAAGATAAAAATATTAACTGTATGCAGTGACCCACATTTGTTTTTTGACTCGTTAAAATGTGTACAACTTACTCATGAAGCCACATTGAAATCCCTATCTCTGGAAATGAGCCATATAGGGCCTTAAGAATGAAGATACCAAAAGAAAAGTTTAAGAACCAAAATCTAAAAGTATATTAAGATATCTGTAAAACTTGTGCTTTTCCCCAATTTTGATCTGTCACCGTTGGGATATAATGCAACAAAGATTGCTAAAGTCAACAGATTTATTAATAGACCTACCAATCCCTGTGTAAAAAAAAAAATAATAATAATAATAATGATGCAGCCATCTTTCTAAAGTCATTTTTACCCCCTGTCATTTGCCCAATCAAAGGTGAAATTTAGTCATTTTCACCCCTTCTACAAGATATTGGATTACTCGATATATATTTATCAATGATATTTAATATTTTAGTTTTAAAAGTAACGCATTACTTTTAAAATTACAACAAAATATATATTTTTCGTTTTTATATAGGCCTATATGATTCTATATAGAACATAGTTTATGGAATGGAACAGAGTGGGGAAAACTTCTTTTTTTTTAAATGAAAATAAGCATGGATTTGGATTTGATATGACTTAAGAGACCAGACAAGATACAATATACTTAAGTATTACTCAAGCAAACACAGACTCAATCGTTCACACAGATGGTCAAAAGGTTTCAGAATGAGGCATTTTTCAAAGTTTGTTGAATACTTACACACCACTAGATGGCAGAAAAGCTATGTTTTAATGTAGTAGTAGGGCTTTGACTATTTTTGTTCTTCTTTCTATTGGTTTTGAAGAATTACAAATACAGCCAGGGGGGTACGTTGAATAAACATAGAAAATAAAACAAATGAATTACTTAAACAGAGACAAAAAAAAAAAGACAGAGCAAAAGTTACATACAAATACAAATTGTTCCAAAATAGAACAGCTTTCCTATTTTTCAAATATTGTTGTTGTTGTTGTTTTTTGTTTGTTTTTTTGGTATTGTTGAACTTCTGTCTTTAAAATTTAAAACTTTAAAAACAAAGGCTTATTTCCCCAAAAATATTCCTTGACAAAACAAATCGCACAACAGACCATCAACACCATTACCAATGACAGCAGGACTGGAGACAATATTCCTTAATAAGCCCGAACACAACGATTATTATTCCTAAAGGTGGAAAGAGAGAAACAGATTTGACCAATTACACTATCAACAGGATCCAATGAATATAGAGAGAGCTGAAGACATGTATTTTTAATAAGCATTTTAGACCAGAGGAGACAGCATACATAACTGCATAACTTTAGGAGTGACTGGAATTTAGAGAGGAATGCAGAATATGTCAACATAAGTCCTGCATGGTTGAAAAGATGGCTCACCAAAACTGTATCAATAAAACAAATATTTCTCAAGAAAGAAAGAAAAGATTTAAACAAAATGTGTTAGATAAAACACCTGTTTTGTGTAGATTACATTTCAAGGAAGGTAGCATCTGTTTGTGAAAAATTTGTTTAAAAGTTAGTTTCGCAAGTTCACACTTACAGATATATTCAGATAGAGTAAAGTATATGCGTATTTGGGGTGCTGTCCGAGGAGAGGGCTCCGAGCTCTGTATTAATGCTGAGGTATATTACACATAGATATTGATACTGAGAAATTCAGGCCTCCGAGTTCAACCACAGATTTATATATGTAATGAGTTTTTATATATAAAATTGTAAATGCATATTATGAATAATCTTATTATTAACTGCCAAGGAAAAAATAAACTCAATTAATGGTTGGATACAGTTATAAAGTGATTTTTTTATGGTTGTCAAACTAAAAACTAAAACATTTAATTGGAAAATAAATAAATAGGTAGAAATCCTTCGAACTTTGTTCCTCCTATACAGAGACAATAGAGACAAAACTTGGTTGAGATGTTTTTATTTATAAATAAATATTTATATTTAAGTCATAAAAACAAGCACAAAACATCTCGGTTACGTATGTAACCCGATGGGGTTTCGCTTAGAACACCTATCGACTTCGAGTATACAAAAACGAGCCAATAGCAAAGAAATACCATGGGTCTGGGGAATTTGCATGACGTAACTCCGCTCCACCTCGTGGGTATAAAAGGAGGACGCCGGCAACATACAGTTATGTTTCTTCGCTGAGGAGCTAAGACTGAGCTCAGGCGATCCTCTCGGTACAGCGGAAGTGGCAGGAAGACGTAACGTCTCCGTTCCCTACTCAGGGAACGAGGGTTACATACGTAACCGAGACGTTCCCTTTCGTGGTCACTCCGAGTTACGTCGGATGACGACGAATGGGGTTATTAGTCTAATCACGCCACCTTCACAGCTGTCTTCCAGTGCCCTGCGTAAATCTGAGACCCTTGTGTGAGACTAGCACGGACGAAGGACTCCTATTTAACACAGGAACACCAAGGTACACTGGGAAGCATACCCCATAGTTTAGAGGAAATATGCAATTAACACCAACCCAAAGGGGGGGGGGGGGGGGGCATTTAGAAAATACACATATGACCCGAAGGATGCATATGGAGAACACTGGGGTGTCCAGCCGCAGGTGGAATATTTCAACCCCAGGGGTGGCAAGGTGGCTTGCCAAGGGAAAGACACATGCTCAGAGAGGCTTACAGTGGAAATACACGTGTGGGGGTAGCTCCGGAGAGGGACCATGCACACGGGAGGCACCTAGCCGACGCACAGGCAATAGACACTGGCGCTAGCATCAGGGATGCTGGAGGAACTCAGGGCTTGCGGAGAAGCTCACCTGAGGAGAATATCGCACGTATCCAGTCCGTGGAGTGGAATGGCGAGCAAGCGAAGACACCTGAGCGGGTCCAGTACTAGCTAGTTGAAGCGAGTACACGAGAGGACACTGGCTCCACTCGGAGATTATAGAATCTGGCGAATGTGTTCGGTGTCGCCCAGCCTGCAGCTCTGCAGATGTCTGTTAGCGAGACGCCATGCGCTAGAGCCCAAGAGGATGCCACACTCCGGGTGGAGTGGGCAGTCACACCAAGGGGGCACGGTCGACCTTGCTGCTGGTATGCCAAAGCAATGGTGTCCACTATCCAGTGAGACAACCTCTGCTTGGAGAGAGCCTTTCCCTTCAGCTTCCCACCATAACAGACAAAGAGCTGGTCTGAGGTCCTGAAACACTGCGTCCTGTCTACATAGGCGCAGAGAGCGCGCACTGGACAGAGCAGTGCCAAGGCTGGGTCTGCCTCCTACAAGGGCAGCGCTTGCAGGTTCACCACCTGGTCCCGGAAGGGAGTGGTAGGAACCTTGGGCACATATCCAGGCCGGGGTCTCAGGATCACGTGAGAGTAAGCCGGCCCGAATTCCAGGCACACTTCGTCAACGGAGAATGCTTGCAGGTCCACTACCCTCTTGACAGAGGCCAATGCAACCAGGAGCGCTGTCTTCATTGACAGGAACTTAAGCTCCACTGATTGCAGAGGCTCAAAGGGAGCACTCTGCAGGGCATTTTGAACCACCGCGAGGTCCCAAGAGGGAACGAGAGGAGAACGAGGAGGATTCAGTCTCCCCGCTCCCCTCAAGAACCTGACGACCAGGTCGTGCTTCCCTAAGGATTTACCTTCCACCAAGTCATGGTGTGCGGCAATAGCGGCAACATAAACTTTGAGGGTGGAGGGAGACAGCTTTCGCTCCAACCCATCTTGAAGGAAGGAAAGCACGACACCGACCGAACACCTCCGGGGGGTCTTCTCGGCGAGAAGAGCACCAGTTGACGAAGAGGTTCCACTTCAACGCATAGGCGTGTCTCGTGGACGACGCTCTAGCGGAAGTGATGGTAGCCACCACCGCTGGTGGTAGGGTACTCAAACCTGCCTCGTCCTGTCCAGGAGCCACACGTAGAGGTTCCAAAGATCGGGACGAGGGTGCCACAGGGTGCCCCGTCCCTGAGAAAGGAGGTCCTTCTGCAGAGGATTTGGCCAAGGAGGTGCTGTCGCGAGGAGCACCAGTTCGGAGAACCAAGTCCGGGTGGGCCAGTACGGCGCAACCAGAAGGACCTACTCCTCGTCCTTCATGACCTTGCGCAAGACCTGCGCTAGAAGGCTCACTGGGGGAAACGCATATTTGCACCAAATCATGAACAACATTTAGTTCTGGTTTCTGGTTGATATTCTGTAAAAAATATTCTGTAAGAACATTTCAGCCTTCTTAACTTTTATTTGTCCTCAAATGTATGTAAACTGAGGTACAGTAAACGGTGGGCACAAACACAGCTCCAGATATATTACTCACTTTGATCACCATATGTTCTGTGCATTACGCATGCATTTAGGGAACAGCATATCATGGACTTGAACATACGGTCCTGGGCAAATAGTTCGTTTAAATGTCTCATAATATAAGAGAGAGTTTGGGAACAAGACTGTTTGACAGGTTCATTTAATGTGTAATATTAAATAATGAGAATACAGAGTTGGGGAACACTGAAGCTCCACAAAACGCATAGAAAATTAATGAAAAATTGGGATGACGTATACAAGGCTATATTGCCTTACATGCGTCTTGAAAAAATAAATATCTTGGATATAACAGAAATATGTTTGAAACCAAAAGTGCTGGAATGTGTACGTCTGAGGTCAGCGTCCAGGTCAAGAGTACTGTAGGTGCTGATGTGGGAATGGCCGCTCCGGCTCCGGGTCTTGACCTGGGCATGTGTTTCCGAGCAGAAAGTGAGCAGAATGGTGGTGATCCGCAGTGTGAGGGCTGGTGTCAGCTCAACACCTCCTCAGATAAGACCAGAGGTGTGAGGAGAGCATGAGTGAACAGGGTCACGAGACGGTCGATGCTTAAAGGGATACTTCACCCAAAAATCATCATTCTCGTCATCATTTACTCACCTGCAATTTGTTCCAAACCTGCTGAACACAAAAGAAGATATTTTGAAGAATGTCAGTAACCAAACCATTGATGTGCCCCATTGACCTCCATTTTTTTTTCTCCATACTGTGGGGCACATCAATGGTTTGGTTACCCACATTTCTCAAAATATCTTCTTTTGTGTTCAGCAGAAGAAATAACTTCATACAGGTGTATGAATCAGAAATCATTCTAATATGCTGATTTGGTGATCAATTATTTTTGGTGCTTAATTATTAATAATGGTAAAATGTTGAAAACCGTTTCTGTTATTTTTGTAGAAATCTTTTGTAACATAACTGTCTTCACTGTCACTTTTGATCAGTTTTTTGATCAGTCCTTGTTGAATAAAAGCTGGCTATAATTGCTTCTTTAAAATTGTTTTTACTACATTTGAATGCTCGTATATCACAGTTTCCACAAAAAAGTTAAGCAGCACAACTGTTTTCAACTGTAATAATAAATGTTTCTTGAGCAGCAAATCAGTATTAGAAGGATTTCACAAGGATCACGTGGCACTGAAGACTGGAGTAATGATGCTGTACATTTGAAATTGAAATACATTTTAAATTGAAAACATTTATTTTACATCATAATGATATATCACAATACTGTTATTTTTGACCAAATAAATGCAGACTTGGTAACTTACAAACTTTAGAACCGTTTACATATATATATATATATATATATATATATATTATAATTATATTATGCATTATTATTTATAATATATAATCTTTTTATAATTATTATTATAAAAATATAATTTTAAATATATATAGGCCTATATATATATTTAAAATTATAATTTATAATTTGATTTGACCTCTCCCTCTGAGAAATACTTATAACTTTAAAGCTTGTTTAAACTGAAAATATTTTAACTTCAGATTTATGCTGAAATGCTGATCTAGTGTTTTTTTAACTGTGTTCTGTAAAATTCTACACTAAAATATTAACTCTTTGTATATAATTTTGTATATTTGTTAATACAGCCAATTTGAGACAGTCTCTGGGTTGAAGCGGGGTCAGTGTTTGTTCGAGTGAAGGTGCTGATGTGAGAACAGTGAAGCAGAGGGAGAGAGAGAGAGAGAGAGAGAGAGAGAGAGAGAGAGAGAGAGAGAGAGAGCAGAGCGGATGAGAGAAGTGTGCTCAGTGAGGAGGTGTTAGGCCTGGTGTCGTCCACACACACCTCCTCAGACGAGAACAGAGGTGTGATGCTTGTGTAGAAGTGAGGATGACGGGGTCAATGAATGATCATCACTGGACACTCTGACTCTGAGCCGAGGTCAGCCGTATGATGGATGATGAGGTAAACATTTCATTTTTAGTGACTAAATGTAATGATAATCTAAAAATGCCAGGTGCCATCATCATTTACTCAGCATCATGTCTCCCCAAACCCATGTCACTGTTTTTCTTCTTTTTGTGGAAAACAAAAGTAAATGTTCTCTTTCTAATTCAATAAAAGCATGTAACCATTCCAAAAAGAATGAAAAAAACTACATAAAAAGTATAATAGAAATAGGCTAGTCACTTATTTTGTGAAGAACAGATAGAATAATTGCTAAAACACTAAACCCCATTATCTGAACCAAATTCTCAATAGCCTAAACCAATTTGTCAGATAAATCCCTCTTTCTGTAAAACATTAAACAAGTTCAGGTAAACACTGTTTGCAAATCTCATGCACTCTTTTTGCAAAACTCTAAACCCATTCTCACTCGCTAAAAACACATTTCGCACTGTGATGCATGCAGTTATGTTTTAAAACGCTAAACACATGCAGGCAAAAGTCAAACAACTACAACACAGTTGTCATCATTTACACACAACGGCTCAAAATTGTTCACATTTGTTATTTCAAATGATGTGACCAAACCAACTGTACACAAGTCAGTTCAGAGTGCCAAAACTGACTCAAAATGTTGCACTGAATGTTGATACCAATAATGGATGGTAACAATATAAGAGGGAGAGGAGGAAGAGTATGTGTAAGAGGTGGTGGATGAAGAGGAAGAGGAGGAGGATGAGCAAGATCATGTCAAGGCTGGATCTGCTATAGGGGTTTTCCCTTTGCATGCAGAGATGACAGTGTCTGCGATGTGGAGAAACTCCTCAGTCCAGATCAACATGAAGACATGATGCTGAAGCAGAATCAATCTCTCACTGTCACAACTCTTCTGAGTGACTGTAACATGCTACTCTTACTGTAACCTTTTTGGCTTTTATACAATTGGGTCACTGTATTTTGACAGTATGCAAGTGCTGAATATACAGACATTCAATAGGCCTACTACAATATTCAGTACAATACTATACTGGCAGTGTATACAATTTATTCACCTTACTACTATAAGTTGTCATTACTATACTTTTGTTCTGTAACTGCATGCTTTGGATTCTGTGCTCTCCTTTTTTTGTGTATAGTGTCTAATGAATGCTCTGTTGTGTTTATTGACTCGTGTGTGTATGATCTGAAAGCCTTGTTTGATTTTGAGCACAGATAAAAAGGGTTTTGAGGCAATTGTTTGATTTTGCCAGAAGAGTCAGGGGTTCTCTGAATGTGGTTTGAAAATGTGGTTTTGTGTTTATGGTTTTGAGAAAAATAGTGATGGAAAAAAAAAGGTAACCGCGACTTTTTATGCAACTGCGAGTTAACATCTCGTAATTTTTTTGAGAAATAAAGTCAGAATTGAAAAATATAAACTCAAAATTCGGACTTTTTTTCCTCAGGATGGCAAAATGTAAACTGAAAAAAAGTCAGATTTATTCCCCCTTACAAATAAGAAGATAACTCACAAGTCACAATACCTAAAGCCAGTTTGAGACAGATCTTTCTTATTTTGAATATCACTACATTTGAATGTCATAAAAAAATAGGTTTTTATCTCTGTCATATAGACTTGCTAAGGTTTCTTTTTGCTTATAATATGTTCATACTGTATGTATCTGTTCATACTGCATTGTCTCAGGACAAAGTTCAATGTTAAATGGTATTACCTTTTGTATTTTTTTTAATCCCATGTTGGAAACAAGCGTACAAAAATCTGAACTGTTACAAGACATAAAAAACATTGATCTTTGATGTTACTGATGTCACCAAGTAACATAGCCTATATGAATATGAAACATTCCATTTCGAGCTTTTCTGCAGATGGCTAAAAAAACAATCTGATTGAAATGAATCTAATCAAAAATAAAATATAATAAAGTGAAGTGAACATATGTTAATTAGTATTTATATGTTTCAAACTGGTTCTAAAATAGAAAGGATTTAAATAGACTCAGTTACAGTTTTTTTTAATTGCTTACACACGAAAAGTGGTACTTGAGGCAGACTTAGCAAAACCATAAAGTCATTTTTAAAAACTAATGTTTTGAGAAACAAATACATATTTCACCCTTGCATTTCTGTTTATTTTGTAAATATATACGGAATATGCTTGCCAAGTATGTCACCTTTATTTCTATAGAGCTTTATACAATACAGATTTTTTTTCAAAGCAGCTTCACAATAGTCACAAATTCAATTTCTCCTGAAAAAGCAGTTCTAACAAGCCAAAAAGTGTCATTCAGCTCAGGTCAGTTCACTGTTGATTCAATCCAGTTCGATGACTGTAAAGTTGTAGTATAACAGTTGTGCATGCATACTGTTATACAGTGTATTTAGGCATACAGTACGTGTGACAAACTCCTGAACACTCCAGTGCACACTGAACAAAAGACATAGGAGAGTAGTTTTACATTTTTCACATCTGTGTGTAGTTTGACGTGTGTGGCTATAATCATTTGATGTTTGTGTGTAGAGTTACTGTGCAAAAACACAATTTTTTAGAAGAGTTAAAATAGTTTTAACTATTTAAACTGTAACTACAGAGACGTATGACGTGTTGTGTGCGTGTTTTGTGTGCAGAGTTTTGAGAAATCGCGCCATAGTTTCAGAAACCGCGTATTTTACAGTAAAAAAAGAAACTGCAATGTTTTTGAGCAGAAGGAGCGCCCCCTGTTGGGGATCTTTCATTACAGTAATCTTAATTCGTGTTCAGGCTTCTATCAGAATGCTACGGCCGTGAATGATGGATGTGAATTGGGGTGCTTCAGATTTAAGAAGTGAGAATTTTGGTGCTGATCTGGGAACACTGATGCTGGTCCTGGGACATGGACGGAGACGCAGCCGCCAGCCGGGTGAGAGAAGTGTGCTCAGCGAGGAGGTGTTAGGCCTGGTGTCGTCCACACACACCTCCTCAGATGAAAACAGAGGTGTGATGCTTGTGTAGAAGTGAGAATGACGGGGTCACTGAATGATCATCACTAGACACTCTGACTCTGAGCCGAGGCCAGCCGTATGATCAGGTAAACATTGCATTTTTTAAAGGCTATACCTTATTAAGTAATAATGTAATGATAATATCCAGGTCCTGCATCCAGTACACACAATCTCTGCGTATTTGTTAAGTTATAACATTTTAAAATAACTTTTTTTTTTTCAAGATTTAGGCCTACTCACCATCATGTCATTCCAAACCGGTAGTCATAACACTTTCTTTCTTTTTCCTTTCTCATTCAATTAAAGTGTGATTATTCACCCCAAAAAAAGCATCAAAAGGACCATATAGTCCAGTGTGATATATTCCCAAATCTTCTGAAGCTGTTTGTGAGGAAAAGGCAGAATTGACACTGTTCAAAACCTTCTCCTCAAATATGTGAATGATATGTTCATATGTTTCAAAGTGATTATATAAATACAACGAATTTAAATAGACTCAGTCATCATTTTGAGCAGAAGGAGCGCCCCCTGTCTTTCTTATCTTGAATTCACAAAATGAGGAAATGTCTACCTCACTTCTGTAAAATCACAAGGTTTCATTTCTGACATAATATAGAGACTTTCTGCTAAGGTTGCTTTTTACTTAAAAAGCTGTTCTGTGACAGAGACTTTTTATCTCCGTTTTCTTATTATGTATAGTCTCAGGAAAAAGTTAACTTCAAAATGTGCAATATTCTTATATGAAAGTAAGTTTTCTTAGTGTTTATCCATTGTGTGTTGATTATTATTATTATTATTTAGTTCTTGTCTTTTTTCACTGCTGAAAAAAGATAAGAACTAAACTTTTTTTCACAGCTCAGCACAAAAAAGATCATATGCACTCATACAGGCTGTGCATGTAAAAAAAACTTCACAGTAAAAAAATGATATGCTCAATAAGTTATGACAACCTATGTTTTTACAATGCTTAAACTCATCAAAATAAGTTAAGCAATTTTCAACCTTTTTTAAGTTATACAAGATTTAACACTTTTTTAAGTCAGTTTAATGTAATTTAAGTTTAAATTAAACATCCAAGTTGATTGTACTTTATTTAACGGTGTTGAAACTCGATAATCTTTATTCGGTTTCAGGGTTTAATCAGAATGCTACAGAATGCATTGAGAAGTGACAATGTTGGTGCTGATCTGGGAACACTGATGCTGGTCCTGGGACATGGACGGAGGCACAGAACGTGTGAGAGAAGAGGTGTGATGCTTAGAAGTGAGAATGACGGGGTCACTGGAATGAACATGACTGAACACACTGACCCTGAGCCGAGGTCAGCCTTACCATGGAACAAGTTGGTTTAAAATACAAGTTTTCTCATAAATTAAACTCTTAAAAATAAAGGATTTTAATAGAAATGCAATTGAAAGGTTCTTTGGGGATCCAAACTGTTTTTTTCTTTTTCTTTTGTGAACAGTTCTTAAAATAAACCTTTTTTTCTAATTGTGATGAACATTTAAAAAAATCTAAGGAACCTTTTTCCACTATAAAGAAACTTTTGTGTAATGAATTAAAGGTTCTTCATGGAACCATATTGTTAGAGTAGTAGTATGTGGATTCAGTTAAACAGTACAGAGTGTGAAGAGGCATTCATGAAGAGACAGGATGTTGGAAACATTTGTGAGACATTCTAAACTGCACTTTCAACTTCACTAGTCAGATGACAGGAGATGTGCATCAGTTATAGGAAATAACTTTAGTTCAAGAGCCATAGGCCATTTAACTTAAAGAGAACTGATCTGAAATGTTTAGTTGCATGCAATTTTAGTGAAATCAAAAGGTTTCATTTGACAGTGTAACTAAATAATCTTTTGTAATAATAATGCTAGTATTGCCTCTTGACTGGTTTACAATGTGAGAGGCGTTTGAGAAACATTGTTCCTTAAGAGGGTCAAGAGGGTCTCCTGTAGCTTTAAGAAAAGCTATCAAGTCAAATTGTTGTTTGGTTGTTATACTGTGAATCATTATATCACTTTTTTTTTTTATCATTATAAGTGAATATTTAAAAGAAGACATTGTAGAATATATGTAATTTTGTACATAAAAAGTAATGAATGTTTTTTTTAGGCTTTTTTACTTTTACAATGTCAGAATACACACTTTAAAGATAAATACATGTGGCTATACACATTCATATAAGTATAGGCTATTTTCCCCTTTTTTGCTCAGCATTATTTCCTCAATTTCTAACAGCAGTAGTGTGTGTTTTAAAAAGTAAATCTGAGACGTGAGAAACATTTAAATAAGCCTCTAAAATAATCCATGACATGTATTTTGGAATTTACCACAATAATCTAAAATAAATGATTAAGTCAATCTTGGCTTGAGGGAAAGGTTATGGGCCGGCCACAGCATTATTAAAATATTTTGAAAACATAACTTAATCAGACCAATCAATCAATGCTATAGCGAGCTAGACATAGGTTTAAAATAAACAGTTTAAACTGCCACTATTAGTGTCAGTCACATATTAGTTCAAATCTTTCCTAAAAAAAGAATAATAATAATTTGACTCTACAGTACATCAATTAATTACAAGAACAGAACACATCTTCATATGCATGCGTGCTCTAACTAATCCATTTCTTGTTATTTTAAATTAAAGATTTGTGTTGACTTGCTTTAAAGAAAACAGAGTGGCCAGGCTTGGGGAGCAGCAGGCTGGTGATTACTGACATTCCTGACCATGGGGGAGAAGATTTTTAAGAGCCGTTAGTGGCAGGGGGTTTCCAAGGCTCTGAAATCAGCAAATGTTAAAACAGACTGGGACTAGACAGACCCCCATACGCCAGAACACTCCCAAATGAACAGAATAAACAACTGCACCCTCACTGTCTGATGCTCTGTGCTTTTCAATCTATCTATCTATCTATCTATCTATCTATCTATCTATCTATCTATCTATCTATCATTGCATATATCATCCATATATCTATATCCACCCATCTATCTATCTATTTATCCATCCATCTAACTATCCATCCATCCATATATCTGTCCACCCGTCTATCTATCCTATCTATCTATCTATCTATCTATCTATCTATCTATCTATCTATCTATCTATCTATCTATCTATTTATACATCCATATATCTATCTATCCACCCTTCAATCTATCATCCATCCATATATCTGTCCACCCATCTATCTATCCTATCCATCCACCCACCCACCCATCCATCCATCCATCCATCCATCCATCCATCCATCTATCTATCTATCTATCTATCTATCTATCTATCTATCTATCTATCTATCTATCTATCTATCTATCTATCTATCTATCTATCTATCGCTATTTCACTTGTGTAATCTACTGTAGCCATTACATTCAGTCATTTGACAAATTGCCTATTTACAATATAGGCCTAGCCTATCATAATAATTTTGAAGGAATTACCGGTAACTTTTTAACATCAGGATTTATCGCAAGACGGCGTTTGCCCTTCACCTCTTTTACTAATTAGATTAGTAAAATGAAAGAAAACACATCCGTTAATTGATTGAATCGCATTATCTGTAATTTCAACTGTATGTTTAAGCAATAGCTATTAGCTCGTCGCTATCTTGAGTTGTCCATCTGTGCCTTTTGCCTGGCGCGGGTCAGTTTGCTGGCTCTATAGGAGGTCGGAGTGACGCAGACTCGCAAATTTGCTCTTCCAAATGGAGCGACGAAGTCCATCAAGCCCCTATTAGGAGCTCATTAAATTCGCTTTAGTGAGATATTTTGCACCCTTCTTAACGGGGTGAAGTGTGAACGCGTGCTTTTAGACAAACAGCGCGAAACGCGCTCGGACTGACCGCGGATCGGCTTCAGTTCTTCAGCTTTTGATGAATCCTGCAAGTGTTTAAGTTAAGAGCTGTTTTCAGATCAGCTGTCGAAGGCAGTAATTAAAGAATCAACAGACAGCAGAGACTGATCATTAGAAAATCAAAATAGGCAAGTTCATATGTTCATTTAAAAAAAATCTTTATTTATAATATTAGGCCTATAGGCTACCATTATATGATTTAAAGAATGAATTTGATTGTTCATAAATTGCGTTGTAACCATCTAAACTAGCTAAAAATAAATTGCTAGGCCTATAATTACCATGCATTTAAAAAACAACAGGTTAGCCTATTTAAGCATTTAAGCATACAACACTACATTGGCCCTAACCAATTTAACGCTTAATATTAATTCTAACGTTTAGTTTTTAGTAATCAAACGGTTGCTAACGGCCTACAAAATCAAAATGGTAACAGGGTTACCTAACAAAATAAAGTAGGCTAGGTTATGAGTTCAATAACTTGGGGCCAGTATTGTTTTTATTGATGGAATTGTAGCTTATATGCCTACATCATTTTAATAACAGCCTAACCAAACAAAATATTTGTAATACAATTTTTTGTCAACAGAAATCTAGGTTGTATTTCCATATATAGGAATAGTCTACTGCAAGGATAATTTGGGCACACTTTTTGATCTTTTGATCACGACTGAATATAGGTCTATTCCTTAATTTAAACGAAACCTTACTAACTATATTATATATGGTCGCAGTCCTGTGTCGCCCCCCGTCGTCTTTCTCGCAGATGGTGTGCAAGTTTGCCCCTCCGTGTTGTTGCAATAACCTCACGGTACCAGATTTCTCACCCTCACGCTGGGGCGCATTGTTTATACAACTGGAGAAGTCTTCACACCAAAATGTCCATAGCAGTCTCTATCCCAATCATTTGGCAAACAGCACCAAACCCCCTCTCAAAACAACCTCCGATCATTTGGCATCATCGGCATCATCGGCACCATCGCCCAGCCCCGCCCCTGCATCACCAGCTCCATATAAACCCCGAGAGCGAATCTCCTCCATTCATTCACTTCGACTCATCCACAGCGCACATCGCTCGGAGATCGTCCAAAAACAGGACTATTTGGGACTATCGTCAAGAAAAAGAGAGAAAGAGAAAGATGAATTCCGTGTGCTTTGCAGCACCTCTTTCCAATACTATGAACACTAAGATCCAGCAGTCCAGCAGGTGAGCATTCTTTTCTGTTCTGTTTTGTTGCATTCTTTATTGAAACGTTGACTTAAATGCACAGCTAAATTATTACTATCATATTCAATCCACAGCCCAGCTTCCCTGTGGAGACCGTGGCTCGTGACCAGAAAAGATGCTCAAACTGAATGCCGGAAAACCAAGCTGGCTTGTGTAAGTTTTTCCACCACTGCAATCCTAATATTTCAACGGAATTTCCATCTGTTTAGGAATGTTATTAAACACATGGTACCATAATGAACTCCTGCCACCACAGTGCTATTTATTACACTGTAAAAAACAAAATTGATTGTTG
This sequence comes from Meda fulgida, assembly GCA_030578275.1. Taxonomy (NCBI): domain Eukaryota; kingdom Metazoa; phylum Chordata; class Actinopteri; order Cypriniformes; family Leuciscidae; genus Meda; species Meda fulgida. The sequence goes on along the minus strand of CM060636.1, from coordinate 20,750,747 downwards.
GTTTAACTTAAAAAAGTAAGTCAGCTACCTGGTTGCATTTTGACTTCATTGAAATTAAAACTTTGAGTTAATACAATAAAGGAGATTGGTTTAATAAATAAACTCAAAATATTATGTTATCTGAACAGCATTAGTTAAGTTGATTTGACTAAAGATACACATTTGTGATATCATTAGGCTACATGTTTTTTGCATGGTGACTTGTGCAGTTTTTTTTAAAGCAGCATCAGGTAGCTTTAAGGTGACAGACAGGCATGTGGTGAGCATTAGGCAGCAGAAGGTGCGACCGTTGAGCTGTTTCAGTGCCACTGAGCCCTTGCAAAGGCAAACTGAGAGCAGTTCTAGCACTGAGACACTCAGCCATATGGCACCACTGTCTGAGTGTGAACACTGAGTCTGTGCCCAGAGACGAGGTGTAGGGGAACACAGCTCCCAGAGAGCAAGCGCTAACTCGCTTGCCAAGATTTAAGCAGACACCTCTAGCTAGGTTTGGGAAAGGGAGTTGGAGCCAGTTTCCCACAAACACTTTAGCCTGACACCCTCCATGTCACAGCTTTTCGCATCCTGCCCAGGGCGTTATACACCCACAAAGCTGGCAGAGATATCACCTCATAAACACTGGACAGGAAGCATTGTTTGAGTTGTGTTTTTGTACATGCGGTCTTACACGTCTTTTCTCACTCTTTCCAGCCTTACTCCAGGCCAGAAGTGCCCAGTAACACTACAACAGATGGCAAGATGCAATCTTTCCAGCACCCTGTCAGGTCAGTGCACATTTCATTTTGCTTGAGCAATGGTTTTGTTTTGTAACACGATTTTCTAAAACCCTAATCTGTTCTAAATAAGGCTTATTTTACCATGGTGAAAAAGGCATTTCCTTGCTCTATTTGCGTAATTTCACATTGCTGCCTTAAAATATTTAAGTAATCAACTTTGATGTTTAAGTAATTTCAACTTAAATTACATTAAACTGTCTTAAAAATAAGTTGCATCATGTATAAAAAAATTTTTTTTTTAAAGTTGAAAATTGCTTTATATTGCTGATATAAAACAGCTTCTTTGTAATTAAATGTAAGCACTTTTCTAAATGTGAAACACAATATTTTTCCAGTGTATTTACCAATTTATTTCTTCACACATTAGGCTGTACTGGCCCAGATCGAAATCCTTTGACTACCTCTTCAGCGATGGCGAGTCCCTGCTCCGAAATTTCCCAGTGCAGGCCACCATTAACTTCTACGATGAGTCAGACAGCGAGGAGGAGGAGGAAGACAGCTGTGATGAAGATGACGGCAGCGACGACGAGGAGTGTCTTAAACTTAACAGTCACTTCACCAGTTACAACTGAGCGTTCAGTCTCACCCGCTTTCTCTGCAAATGTGACTACGCTGAGGGAAAGTTCATAAATTTAACATAGACACTGGATAACTCCACATCGCGCTCTATTAGAGAAGTCGTGCCATCAATAATTCAGTGCATGGACATGGTCCTGTCTTATGAGCATCTAAAGCATAAGCAGAATGATTTTACTGATTGTTTTATGCAGGAAATACTAATTACACGAATGCAGAGGCTTGCGTAAATGTATTTCCTGTTAGGAACAGAGAAAATGCATTCCCACATTGGGAATTGTTGTTTTAGATTGATCTCAGGATTCATACCTTCTTTTGTATATAAAATTCTATTTGTATTCTATTACCCATCCCTAACTTATGATTTATGTACTTTAATGTATATATGTATTTATGGCATATTTTTCTACTTTTGTACTTTTGACTATAAGAATAAAATCTATTTAAATGTGTGCAAACCTTGTCTGTTTGGGATCTGTGCTTCAGATAGGTCTCATTTTTGAACTCGCTCGCGTCCTTTGATGTTCTCTGACATTATCTGTTGACTAGAAGGGGCTCTGCTGTTTGTCCATGTTTCAAACAAAAGAGGTTTGATAAAGGGCACTGTCGACAATGACAATGTCCTCCTAAGAATGTCTGTTGTTCAAGATAGGACTCTTCCTGTAAAGTCCTAGAGTCAACAGAGACCTTACTTGATGGCTTTGCTTTATCTTTATATAGATCTTGGAGAAAAAGCAGTTTCTTAGGTGGACACTGTGGCTGTATCAACCAATCAAGAATATTTTGGCAATGGAACAAAGCCACGGTTTGCAGACAATATGTTTGACCACTATAAATTAAACATCAGTTTTCTAGCTTTCATTTCCCCTGACAAATCTTTTTCAAGACCTGCCAAAAGGGCTTATTGAATAATAATAATTCCATTAAAAAGTGTTATAGAATGACATGATAAAAGCATGCAAACCCTTCAAATATTTTAAAATGAGTATTAATTACAGAAATTATTTAAAGGATTAAACTTAAGTGCAAACTGAATGCAATGTTTTCTGACACTTAATTGCTTGTTATTTACAATAAAATGAAAACGTCTTATAGTTTATTATGTCTTTGAAATACGGCTATGTGATGAACTGACTGAAGTGTACTGAAAACTTCAAAAGTTTGGTGCACATTTAGGATGGTCAGCCCAAATTGGTTGTTACGTTTAAAGGTGAGTTTAAAGGTCATTTTGCAGCCTTGTGACATACTGATATTACAAAAATCTGCTGTGGCAAGCTGTTTTAGCATTTAATACCTCTGATTCTACTAGTCGTAATTTAGTTTTGACTAGTCAAAATTCCAATTCCAGGTATCTATTCTGCAACTTTGACTCGTCGTAACTGGAATTAAGATATCTATGTGTGGTTTAAAGATATCCACAATGTTTTTTTGAATAGTCATAATATACGTACATTCGAGATATCTGCTATTTTGACTCGTCATATTATTCCATTGGAAAATATTTTCTGATATCTACAAATAAGTTTTGATTAGTAGAAATTGTAATTAAAGATATCTATAATTGATTTTGTACTAGGCATAATTCTAATGAGAGATATCTCAAATTACAATTTTACTAGTGATATTTAAATTAGAGTTTATCTAATTGAATTACCACTAGTAAAAAATTATATCTCGAGATATCTCTAACTGTGTTAGTCATAATTCAAATGTAAGAAAACTTTAATTCTTTATCATTAAAGGTCCGTGTCCATGTATCATCTGATCATTTCATTTCCTATTTGGAATGGAATAACGAGAAATGAACAGACGAATGGTTTATTCGATTTTTTTGTTTGGTTTAATAAATGGAAAATGAGATTACGGGTCGATTTCCCATTTTTCGTTTGTGGTTTACAAATCAGTTAGATATCATAATACATTTTTAGATATCTTAAAGTAATGTATTACTAGTCTTATTACAATTAGATGTCACGGTTGAGGAATTCATTGACGCTCCCTTGCGCTGTGTGTGTGTGTATTTGTGAATGAATGTATGTGTGTGTGGGCGTGGTCGCTGATTATCCTCCGGGGTTATCAGCGACAGGTGTTGTGCACTACCACTGCCTATTTATACTCATCTCGTGCGTCTTGTGTTTGTCAGATTGTTGTTTTGTGGATGTTACCTGTTGTGTTCCTGTCTCTTCGGCTCCCTGTGTTTCCTGCCCTGTCTTCGTCTGGAGGTTCGCCGTTGTAGTCCTTGTCTTCACTCTTCACCGACACTGGATTCATCACTTCACGTCTGACCATCGGATCGAGTTGGCCACGCAAACCTGCGCTGCCTTGCCATCATCACCACCATCGGAGATTACCACTGCATTGAGAAGGATCTTGTGAACTGCAGCCGCGATTCTCCTATACCACTGAGAACTTGTCTGCTTCTCTATTCTCTGTGACTGGTGACATTTACTCAAATAAAGATCTGTTTTACTTGCTATTGTCCCCTCTATCCATTCGTTACTGAACGATCTGACCATGCAGGGGGCAGCAGGTGGATCGGAAGTCAATGATTACTTCGCACACAACACAGCCCGTATGGAGCAGCAGGAAGAGAATCTCGCTGCAACTGGAAGAGCGGTGCAGGCATTGGTAGCGCAGGTGTCTGGGCTCACCCAACAGATTCAACAACTGAGACTGCCCATTGCGCCCAACCCACCGCCGATTCCCCCCGCACCACCCGTACCCGTCCGTCAACATGAGCCGCGTCTGCCGACGCCGGAGAGTTATTCTGGTGAGCCAAGTTATTGTAGAGCTTTCTTGACCAAGTGCTCTATGTTTTTTGCTCTCCAACCCCAGACGTTTTGCACTGACGATTCGAAGGTGGCCTTCATGCTTACACTGCTGTCCGGACGGGCGGCGCTATGTCAACGCACTCAATGGTCAACAGTTACCCAAAGTATCTCACACCACCAGTCAGATAACACTCGTCACATCCGGCAATCATTCAGAAGAACTGTCATTTCTCCTTATGGACTCTCCTCAGGTTCCTGTTGTCCTCGGTCACCCCTGGCTGGTGCAGCATAATCCCAGGATAGACTGGGGACATAACTCTGTTTCTGCCTGGAGCACTGAGTGTTATGCGTCTTGTTTAGTGTCTGCTGGTTCGTCTCTGTCTTGTTCAGTCTTGCAGGAAGAGTCAGTGAATTTGTCAAACGTGCCCGCTGAGTACCTCGACCTGAAGGAAGTGTTCAGTAAGTCCAGGGCTGCTTCTCTTCCTCCGCATCGTCCCTATGACTGTGCTATAGATCTACTGCCAGGTACGTCTCCGCCCAAGGGCAAGCTTTACTCTCTGTCTGTTCCCAAGAGGGAGGCCATGGAGAAATATATTTCTGATTCTCTGGCATCCAAATTCATCCGAACTTCCTCTTCTCCAGCGGGGGCGGGGTTCTTTTTTGTGGGGAAGAAGGATGGTTCTCTGCGACCTTGCATTGATAACCGAGGGCTGAACAACATCACGGTAAAGAATACTTATCCTTTGCCGTTGATGTCTTCAGCCTTCGAGAGGTTGCAGGGAGCGTCGGTCTTCACAAAACTGGACTTACGTAATGCTTATCATTTGGTCCGCATCAGGAAGGGGGGTGAATGGAAGACGCTTTTAACACCCCCAGGGGGCACTTTGAATACTTGGTTATGCCTTTCGGACTTTCCAATAGCCCAGCAGTCTTCCTGGCACTCGTCAATGATGTGCTGAGAGACATGGTCGATCAGTTCATTTATGTCTACCTGGATGACATATTGATTTTTTTTTTCTTCGTCTCTCCAGGAACACGCTCAGCACGTCAGACGAGTCCTTCAGAGGTTGCTAGAGAATGGGCTTTTTGTCAAGGCGGCGAAATGCGCTTTTCATGCACAGTCTGTCCCTTTCCTAGGTTACGTCATTTCGTCTGAGGGAGTACGTATGGATCCTGACAAGGTTAAGGCTGTGGTGGATTGGCCAAGTCCAGATTCCCGTAAGGCCCTACAGAGGTTTCTGGGGTTTGCTATTTTTACCGACGTTTCATTCGTAATTACAGCCAACTAGCCTCACCCCTGACCGCCTTGACCTCCCCCAGAACGACAAGATGCATCCTTGCGCGTTTTTTTCTCATCGTTTGTCGCCTACCGAACGTAACTATGACATTGGTAACAGAGAATTGTTGGCTGTCAAGTTAGCATTGGAAGAATGGCGACATTGGTTAGAAGGGTCGGGGGTACCTTTTATCGTCTGGACTGATCACAAGAACTTAGAATACATTCAATCTGCCAAAAGACTCAACTCCAGGCAGGCTCGGTGGGCTCTTTTTTTCGGTCGTTTTGATTTTACTCTTTCGTACCGCCGGGTTCTAAAAACATCAAACCCGATTCTTTATATCGTATTTTTGATCTATCCGAACGCCTGTCTACTCCCGAGTGCATTTTACCGGAGACTCGATTCATCTCCACACTCCGATGGGAGGTCGAATCGAGGGTCAAGACGGCCTTAGAAGGGGTAACGCCTCCGTCCCGGTGCCCACCGAACCGATGGTTTGTGCCGGAGGGATTACGGGCCGACGTTATTCAATGGGGTCATTGTTCCAATGTAGCCTGTCACCCAGGAGTATACCGAACTAGATTTCTAGTTAAGCAACGATTCTGGTGGCCATCTATGGCTTGCGACATTCGAGATTTTGTTTTGGCCTGCTCGATCTGTGCGATTGGTAAGACTTCCAATCGACCCCCAGATGGGCTTCTTCAACCGCTGTCTGTCCCTTCAAGACCCTGGTCCCATATAGCGCTAGACTTTGACAGGTAGGTTCCTCTGGGAGCTCCAGGAGACGCTCCTAGGGGGAGGGGTACTGTCACGGTTGAGGAATTCATTGACGCTCCCTTGCGCTGTGTGTGTGTGTATTTGTGAATGAATGTATGTGTGTGTGGGCGTGGTCGCTGATTATCCTCCGGGGTTATCAGCGACAGGTGTTGTGCATTACCACTGCTGTGCGTCTTGTGTTTGTCAGATCGTTGTTTTGTGGATGTTACCTGTTGTGTTCCTGTCTCTTCGGCTCCCTGTGTTTCCTGCCCTGTCTTCGTCTGGAGGTTCGCCGTTGCAGTCCTTGTCTTCACTCTTCACCGACACTGGATTCATCACTTCACGTCTGACCATCGGATCGAGTTGGCCACGCAAACCTGCGCTGCCTTGCCATCATCACCACCAGCGGAGATTACCACCGCATTAAGAAGGATCTTGTGAACTGCAGCCGCGATTCTCCTATACCACTGAGAACTTGTCTGCTTCTCTATTCTCTGTGACTGGTGACATTTACTCAAATAAAGATCTGTTTTACTTGCTATTGTCCCCTCTATCCATTCGTTACATTAGATACCTTGAATTTTATTTTTGACTATATAGGCAAAACTTAATATTAAATACCATGAAGTGGAATTCTTAGTTAAAACTATCTACAATTTAACTATGGATATCTCAATTGATTTTTGACTCGAAGTTCTTTCTGAGATATCTGCATTTAGCTTTGTGACTTGGAAGAATTGAAATGTAGATATCTGGAATTAACATTCTTACTAAATATGCAAATACACTTTTGCTAAACCCCTCTTTAAACATTGTATTAACCAACCCTTCCACAGAAACTTGTCATCTGCCATTTTGTTTAATAATTTTATAATAAAGTTTCTATATGTTTGTGTAATTTTAAACTGCTTTATAAAGAAGTAATTCAAAAGTATGAAACTATAAATGTATCTGGGGCAAGTGTAAAAGTGACAAAAGGAATGTAGATGACTCAGGAAGGTTTTTGTTCTATTCTATATCATAAAGTAGGATAATGTTGCATGCTGTGGATTAAATCGTGCAAGTATTCATTACCAAACTATTTTTGTACACGTCTCATGTCTTCTGAAATTTGCCATAATTAAAAATAATAATAATTAAAACTGCAAGCAGCATTTAGCGGGGTTCAAGCAGTTGAGGCCTGTAAGATTTTTAAGCACACAAGCATCAAAAGACATTAAGTTTTAAGTAGAAAGCATTTAACCACTGAAATCATAGATGGAATAGACCATGTTTTAGCATGATTTACCATGATATACCACATTTTAGTGTGAATTTTCTTGATTTACCATGTTCCAGTATGATTTACCATGTTCCAGTATGATTTACCATAGTTTACCATGATATACCAAGTGCTAGTATGATTTACCATGATATACCCCGTTCTAGCATGGTTTGCCACAATTGAACGCATTCTAGTATGATTTAATATGATTCTAGCATGATTTACCATAGTTTACCATGATTTATCTTAGTTTACTGTGATTTACCATGTTATAGGATGATTTACCATGATACACCACATTCTAGAATAATTTACCAGGATTCTAGCATGATTTACCTTATTTACTATGATTTACCATGTCTCTAGCGTTATTTACCATGATTTACCATGTTGCTAGCAATTATGTGAAGCATCAGAACAAGTGAAGTGATAAACTCTGACAAAATATGATTGTTATAATATTAGATTATTATATAAGTTATATAAAAAAATTTAGTGATATTAGATTTTTAGATTTTTTTTGTGTCTAAATACATGAGTGCAAAAGTACATGTGAAAGGACTATTAATAAGTATAATGGCCAGCAGAGGGCAGTAGAAGACAATTTACTGGCTCACTCTCACTTTGAACTACTTGGTTTCACCAGTATTCTGCACTAAAGCAAACCATTTTTTGTTCATGTTAACTCCATAATGCATGCTTAAACACACACACACACACACACACACACACACACACACACACACACACACACACACACACACACACACACACACACACACACACACACACACACACACACACACACACACACACACACACACACACACACTTCGTGCTTGAACCCCTAATAATAATGGAATGGCGCTCATCACTGAAAACAGCAGGATTTCACCATCATTGATCTCTAGCTTAAAAAACAACACCACCACCTTGTGGGAATTTTTTAAAATATCTAAAATATATTTATGGATAGTCAAACCATTGTTTTATATGCCAATTCAGCCTGCCATACACGGCTCCATCACAAGCGGCTAGAGTTAAAGAAGAGCGGTTCGGCATTATGGGTAATGCTGTCTTTTAATACAAGGCGTGGCATCAACAGGGACCCCTGAGTCTTGACTCTATCCCGATATCATGCTATTTCTCTAATTAAAATATCAGTTGTTTGCCCTCCGCGTTCATGACGATAAGAATAAAACATTAATGTCAAGGCAAAAATACGCAACGGTTTCTTGAAACTATTTCGGAGGACTGTATACGTTCGCACAGACTACACTACCCAGTTAAGAAGTATGACTTTGCGTGTACGAAATCAACGGTGGAATTTCATTGGACAGTCAGGGGGAATCCGTAACTCCAATTGGCCCATCCACATGTCAATCAAAGGTTATCCATGACTCATGTGTGGTCTGCTCCCTTGTTGGAAACAGGGATGGAATGGACTAGCAATTGCTACAGCCTGGAAGGTAGGCTTTATTATTATTTGGCGTCTCCCCCTCCCGAGTTACAAATGTACACGTTATTTTATTTCGTTCCATGGCAACTAAAAATATCGCTATAAATAAACCTCTTTAATCACAGAGATCACATCTAAGGACTATAGTCAGTCAAACTGAATGTCTCTTATTGTATTTCTCTTAGTCGTGTTATTATGTTTTTTTTATTTGACGCGGTTTCAAGACAATGTTAAAGGTGAAATTACGTTATGATGATATTTTTCGTATGTGACAAAGCGATAATAACTCTCGAATTAAATTAATTCGTTAAGGAGTGAGCTCGAGCACGAGTGATATAAATTTAGCTCGCGCATCTCTCTATCTACCCGCTCCGTTACTATGGGAACCTCCTCCCCCATCAGCATATCTTTAAACATGCAAGAGCTTATAGATTTATATAGTGAGATATCAGATATTATTCTGTTTATGTGATATTTTAGAATATTATGAGCAAAGCCAATGCCGTAATTATGATGAATAACAACAGGTATGCACGCAAGATAACTTTTTTCATGCGTTTTTAAATGCATTTTTCTTCTGCCCAGGTCCAAATACTTCAGATTGAGTTCTCTTGTGGTAGTATGGCAGCAGGTAAGGACCAGATTTGAACAACTTCATCTTGAAACACTGATAAGGTCCATTCAGATTGGTCTGATCTAAAAATAGCCAAGTAGCCCTTGAGCAAAAACCTGATTTCATCAAGTGCAACATGTTCAAAGACTGATCAACCAATCAGATTTGAGGCACACGTTTACAGTTTATGTCAAGTTTATGGTTACAACCAGGGTTATGTGCTTCTATCAGTGTTATTCACCTGTCATTTCCCTCTGATCTTAGGGATAACTTATGGGTAGGGTTAGGTTTAGGGGTAGGGACATGGTAAAGACTACATTTTTGAACAGGAATGTTGTTCCATGATAAAAAAAAAAAACACAAAAAAAAACATTTTCTCAGGAACTTTCCCAGGCGTCAAGAACTGAACATCCCGAGTTTGGAAATCGAAATCAGAATGTTCAGTTCTTGACGCCTTGTTAAATGACACAAAACCTTGATGTAAAAGATGGTGTGTCAACCCTCTATGGGTTCCTGTTGCTCTTCTGAAGCCCTGTTGTACTCTTTTCAGCATTTAAATTACCCATATTACAAATTGATGCATATTAATTTCGGTAATAGAAGTCGCCATAAAATGACAATTCAGTCACACTTTAGTTTAGGGTCCAATTTAGTTTGCCTCAATAAACTCCTAATTACTGCTTATTAATAGTTAAGGTAGTTGTTAAGTTTAGGTTTTGGGAAGGATTAACAGATGTAGAATATATCATCATGCAGAATAAGGCATTAATATGTGCTTTATAAGTACTAATAAACACCCAATATCCTAGTAATATGCATGTTAATAAGTAACTAGTTAATAGTGAGAATTGGACCATAAACTAAAGTGTTGCTGAAAAGTCTGTTTTCTAGATGCATGTTTAATATCATGTTGTATTGAGAACAATTCGTCTGTGCATACGTTTAGTAAAAATAAAATAAATAAAAAAACATTTCTTGACCTCATAATGTTTAATCATAATGTCATAACTGAATCTACTGGTAAAAATGCTAGACTTCTCTCTGGTGTTGTATGTAGGACTGTTTGATTGATGCAAAACGAATGATTAATGGATAGAAAATCATCCTCAGAATAATGACAAAAAATAGATTTTTTTCTTTAAGTAATTGCACATTTTGGGAACGGCATAAAACCATTTAGATTTAATGTATTTGAAAAGCCTTATCCATTGGCAAAGGAACTTGAAAACTTACGTAAACCTTTGCTCCCAGTAGCTAAAACATAGAGATGTCTTAATCTCTCAGCGTTTCTAGATGGCAAGGATGCAAACTCTCTCCTCAAACGTTTTCCACGGGATAATGGTTTCCTGGAGGAGCTCCGGCCGGGCAACATTAAGAGGGAATGTGCCGAAGAGAGCTGCAGCTTTGAGGAGGCCAATGAAGTGTTTGAAAATAAGGAGCAAACGGTAAATACTGTCTTTACTAGCAAAAGCTTTAAACAATTCAATTTCCTGAGTTTTTTTTTGTCGTCTATTGTACCATTGTTCTGATATTAGTTGCTTTCACACATACAGATTGTTCCTTTCAGAGGCCTGTTGTCGATATGCCAACAAATCAATTCTGGCAATTTGCTGGCTGAGATAATGCTTTATTATGGTTATGTGTGAACAAGGACTTGCAATGTTTGGAGGATTTTACATTAGAAATCTGCTGGCGTAGAATTTGAGCCTGTCGCAAAGTTCTTAGGAGTCAATGCAATTATGCCACTTTGTTTACTTGAGGCCAACATGACATGCAGATCTATTATACTGTAAGTGGGTGTTTTATTAGGTATTACTATTGGCACTTTTGGCCCTGTGGATTTAAAAACAAAAGTGAACTCACTTAAACATAATTGGAACTTAAAATACACTTTTGCCTCTCTTTTTTTTTTAGAAAGTCATGAACATTTCTATCTAAGGGGCCGTATACACGACAGTTTTTAAATAAAAATGGAAGACTTTTTATGCGTTTTGGCCGTTCATTTACATGACAACAGCTTATTGGTGGCCTAAAAAATGCAAACTTTTTAAAAACGGGTTTCAAAGTGCAAGTTTTGGAAAACGACACCCTTATCATCTCCGTGTAAACTACAAAAATGCGAATCTGTGAAAACGGTGATGTCATGCACATGCGTAGGCTATTACATGTTTTTGCAAATGAAAGGATACAGATATTAACAGTAAGAAAAGGGGGGGGGGGCATACGGACATCATCACAAGTGGTTATAAGAATTACACAAATCAACACACAACATTTTGTCATCATGAAAAATGAAAGCTTCCATGCATCAGACTGATGATGATATATGTTTTCGAAGCCTTTGTGTTTAAAGGTTTTGACATGTTCTTAAAGGAAGTAAAACGGGACTTTATATCAGAGGAGAACATTCTGGGATTAATTAAATTAAATTAGATTAAATTAACAAATTGGGATTACAGTGAATGTTTCTGGTTTTGTGAAGATGCAATTTGATGCAACAAAAACTACAGTATTATCAAGATTAACATCCTTAGAATTTCAATCGGACAAAAAATGATAAATTATATGTAATTTGTTTCTATAAGCATGTGCGTTTGGCTCGAGTGCACTGTAGTGAAATAATGCGTATGTACGCAGGCGCTAGTCTTTCTACTATACAAAGTGACATCGCCAACTACTTGTCTGGCATGCATAATACAGCGTTATTAGTAGTTTTCGCAGATCCGTGTGAACGGGGATCGTTTTGATAACGTTGTCTTCTGTACAAAGAAAAAACTTTACTGTAAACGAACCCTCAATTCCATGTCCATCACTTCTTTAATCTTAAATTACTCTGTGATGGAAAGTAAATATAAATTATATTTTATAAAATTTTGGAATAAAATGGCCAAACCTGAGCTAAGGTGAGCTATGATGATATTAATCAATGGTTTTATTCAATGGTAAGTCATCAGCCTGCATTATTTCAACTTATTTTAAAAAAAAATAATTGTGTACAACAGTGGAATTTCTGGTGACAGAGAACAAAGTATCTATCTATCTATCTATCTATCTATCTATCTATCTATCTATCTATCTATCTATCGACCCATCAAATTTGATTAATCACGATACATAAAAGTTTGTGATTACATGTGTGTGACAGTGAGAATATATAATATATATACTGTATATGTCTGTGTCTGTATATATATATATATATGTGTGTGTGTGTATACAGTATATTTATACACTGCACACAGACATTTATAATATATATATATATATATATATATATATATATAAGTATAAATATAATAATATACACACATATATATTATGTAAACACAAACTTTTATGTTAGATGCGATTAATCGCAATTAATCAATTTGGCAGCACTAATATATATATATATATACATATATATATATATATATATATATATATATATATATATACAGTATATATATATATTTAAGTCTTTAAGTCTACAGTCTTGTGTGTCTTTGCTTCAAATCAAAGGTTATACTGTTGTGATTCACCTCAGAGCTGGTTAGTTTGGTTTATGGCTAATAAATCTTAAACAAAGCGTTAAAAAAAAAAATCCCAATACCCAATTCCCAATAGGAAAATCCCAGAATCAAGTCCACTGAAAAAGTGGACGTAAAAAATAAATAAAATTGATGCCACAACTGTGGGACCGCTGTAATTAAAACAAACAATGAATAAGAAATCTTTGATTAGATCAATTATTTTTTCTTTCTTTTTTTAAACACATTTTATAGTTTATAATTAAAAGTTTTAATCTGTGACAAGGGTAAAACAATAAAACAAAAGAAACCAGTTAGTTGTAAACCTTGGGACGTGAAAGTGTGTCATCCTTAAGACAGTCTACTATGTTGCTATGGTTGTTTTATCCCTTCATTCATAGATGGAGTTCTGGAAAAACCGCAGCATGTACACAGTGAACAGCAATGCAGATTCGGAACGCCCGGACACTGTGTACATGGTGGTGCCCCTTCTGGGCGTGGCCCTTCTCATCATCATCGCGCTCTTCCTCATCTGGCGCTGTCAACTGCAGAAAGCCACGCGCCGGCGTCCGGCCTACACCCAGAACCGCTATCTAGCCAACCGGAACGCCCGCAGCCTCCCGCGCATCCTGGTGCACCGCGAACCTCCCACGCACTCGGAGAACTCTCACGCCAATGACAGGCCCAGTGTGGTGGTCAGCGGCGCCGAGAGAGGCGGGGCTTCAGTCACCGCACAAGACGCCCATCATCACGCCGGCCATTCGCAGAACAATCGCTCCCTGTACGTACAAGATTCGTCCTTGTCTGTAGCTTCCCATCTGTCCGGGGCGACCCCGCCGCCATCCTACGAGGAAGTCACCGGCCACTTAGAGAGCAGCAGCGATGAGACGACAGCCCCCTACAGCGATCCTCCACCCAAATATGAGGAGATTGTGCTAGAAAAGTGAGCACTTTCATAAACAAGGACACATATAGCGGTAACCAAATTTTAGGGATGCACTGGTTCCCAAGCACTTATCCTAATGTGTCTCTCACTTTGAACAGAGCGTGCAGGCTATGTATTTGACAGTCGCCTCGTGTCGTTGATCGGTTTGTGGACTGCACTGGTAAACGTGGTTGTTTTTCAAGTCTCAAAAGGGTCCTGCCTTCACACTCGTACAATCTTCTCACCCTCTTCACATCTACTTCAACCGCTCACACCACAACGCATGACAGCAGCAGCTGCACTTCAGAAAGAAAATGTACAGATGTAAGTGAAGAAAAGATATATGCCTATATTCCGAGAGTCGGCAAGTTCCACTCTGCGTCGTAATCGCGACGGGCATCAAGCTTCAGAGCCTGCTTGGAAACGAAAGGATTGTTCATGAGGATGTGCCAAATCTAATTGGTGTATCGTAGGAATGTTCAGACACACCGAATATTTCTAGAGCGTGTGCGTCTTGTGTTTATAAAGTCGTGATTTCATAGATTCTCTTACACTACTAAGTATACTAAGCCCTGTGAAATCGTATACCAGCAGTATCTCTGATCCATACCAATGTCAGAATTAGTAATACACTCACATGTGTAAATTGTAACACTGATGGGAACAAAACAAATGCAAAATACAAAATACAAACCATATATATATGTTACGGTCACGCCGTCTTGTGGAAAATGCACTCTCACGTATGCACACAATTTGATTGTTTACAGACACATACACAGAAATTCACATCGAGTGTGTGTGGAACTAGGCCTTAGAAACAAGAAGAATAGTCAATCAAATCGTCTGCTAGGCTGCTTGTGATTTTATGGTTATTGAGAGTCTAAAATTTTACCTCAAACGCTGTGCTCACACAATCACTCTCTCCCAAGACACAAATGCACAAAAACTCAAACTACAAACCTGTGTTTGCGGTCCAATCATTGGATAATACAACATTCCAGGCCCTCAATTTCTTGTTTTTGTTGTTCTCCCCGTCATTCTTGGACTGTTTACAATGTGTTTTATTACTCTTTTTTTAAATAACAGCGTAAAAACTGTGTGATTTTGTACAAAGCTTTCTGTGGCTTTTGACATCACCAGGTGCTATACTGTACTATAATGCTGCTTGTTCTCACTGCTTGTTTTCCCTCCTCATCACTATATCTCTGTATACACGGCTTGTGCTCTACCTAGTCAACCAAACATGCACCTGAATCATGTTTTCCAGCTCAGGTTTAAGCCAATGAACTGCTGCTATTGCAGTAAATTTGTAAATAATCTCTCACACTGCCAACTTTGAGTGAATGGGATATTTGGCTTATGGTACGGTCACATTTACTGTTGTTGGGTGAATTTTTGTAGGCAATTTCCAGTTATTTCAATATAAATCCATGTAATTCGGAATTTCGCATGAGGGCGAAAGATTTCTCTACTCAGATTTTCAGGTTCAAGATGGTCACTCAAATTGCGTTGACTAACAGAAAGCTGCTTGGTTTTAAAGTGACTTCAGTAGCACTGTTTACACCTGGTATTAAGATGCGTTTGGTCGATCAGATCACAATTAGACTTTCCCGTTTACACCTGGTCTTTTAATCCCTGTCTTTTGTCCACTTTCAACCACTTCTTCGAGGAGAGGGTCTACGTATGTGGTTTTTCAGATCTTTCAATCTAATGGATGAAATAACCTCACATAATTTACATATTTCGAATGTCGAATGTTCTTTCGACTGCCTCTGGAAGTGGTCGAAAGTAGACAAGCTCAGTTTAGACCACGTTTACACCTGTATTTAGCGTTGTCCACTTGTGAACGGATTGACGAAAAAGCTTCTTAATAGCAGGTGTAAGCAGGGCCTGTGTAAGCTGTGTTTCATACATCACTACACAACTGACAATAGACAATGAACTTTGTTTTGCCCGCAACATTTCTCTATTGTGACTTCACCTTTAGTGTTGTGATGGGAATATTGCTATATCAATTCAATTTAAATGCAAAAGCGACATTACAAGTAGGTCGGTGGGTTGTTGTGCGAAGGACTAAAACTAATGGAGCCTTAATATAATTGTGCTGAAAACACTGTATTATTATAAACTGCTAATTTCAAAAAGGGTTCAGACTTTGGAATGACCAAACGCTTTCATCCAAACAGTAGACTAAATGGATTGCTACAGCTTTCCTGTAGCTCAAACAGTAGAGTGTGGCGCTCGCAACACCAAGGTCATGGTTTGATTCTCAGGGAAAGCAAGAACTGATAAGAATCTAAATGTGTACCACGAAATACAATGTAAGGCGCTTTGGATAAAAGCGTCTGCAAAATGCATAAATGTGATGTAAATGGATTGGACATAAGCAAGCACAGTATTGGAAGGATGCACTGGGGAAGTGAGGTTTGACCTTGCTTCTCCTCATTGAAAATGGACGAATTGCAAACTGCTTACTTGGCTTGAGGCTCGGCTCATGTCTCCTGGGCCTCTAACTCCAGCCACAACAATCAATCCCATGATGCCCTGACAGGCTGTCTTTTACGCTGATGGAGCACCCAGCTCAGTAGACGGCTTTGATAATAGCTGGCACAGACTGGAGATCAGTTTCAGACCGATAAGAGAATAGCATAGACAGCTCGCTACAGTGGATGACAAGCATTGAGGTGGGCAATGAGTTGTAAGTTATGGCTGAACGTTATGATGGCGTATTAAGCAACAGGTTTCTAATGAACAACACAATGTAAGAGGTAGCAAGAACTGAAGATAATGTCAAGTGTGGTTTATCTTTGTGTTTATTTTAGACCAAGAGAGAACTGTACGCGTGAAGAAATGTGTCAGGGAATGTGTGTGTATGTAAATGTGATCATATATCTATGCCTGTTGCCAACAGTCATGTTTCTGTCTAGCATTTGCGCTAGTAAGAATGTGCCACAGGAGCCACGGGCTTGGCTTTATATGCTAAATATATATGTTATATCCAAAACCAAAACATAATGCACCATTGTTGTTCTTCAAGCCAAACTGCATTTTCTTTTTTTAATTTATGTATATTTTTCCACTGTGGCTCTGATTATCTTAGATCTGTTTGTGCTGGTTACACTCATTTTGCATTTAAATTTAAACATATTTGATTAACATAAGCACTACTGGTATTGTAATTCATAATTATAAGATAAAATTGTACATTTGTGTACTTCTTGTGTCAAATGTCCTTCATCTTAAGTATCATGGCAATTTCTAAATCAAATGGATATAATATCCTCAAATATACATTTTGGTGAATATACAATACATATAATCAGATCTGTTGCGTACAAAATTCAATTGCATAAATGGTAAACTGATGCATGAATCTAGTTTAATCTAGAATGTTTTATTATTATTACTTTGGAAGTATTTCATATTCATATTTCATTTTAAGCTTGAATTGGGGGAAATTCAAATACAGCTCTGTGAGCTCACTTTTATTCATGAGTGCTTTGTGTTTTGACAGACAAGCTTGTTTGAAGCATTAATTCTTCAATGAACTATCTCACCAAAATAAAATTACAATTTCTTGTTCTCTAGTGCTTTTAATTAGGCTTTAGACCATTTACTTTTTTTTAAGTCCACTTCCATAATAAATCTGTCTTTTTCTTTAAAGATTTGACCCACATGCATGTTAACAGAGCTTCCAGTGAGATTGACGTTTTTAAAAAAAAAATCATGTTAATCTGGATTTTGTCAAACATCATACATGCATCATTTAATTAAGTTTAAATTCACAGTAAATTGATCTGCTTGAACAGATGTGATTTGAAAAAAAGTATTTTAGTATCATTAAGGTACTATTAAAGTTTGAATTCATATAAAAATTAGTTTTACATAATTTTTGTTATCTTCTGTTTTTGTGATTTTTTAATTTGTTTTACATTTCTGTATATTTGTAATTATATATACATATATATATATATACATATACATGCATACATATACATAATTTTATTTCAAGTAATGTTTATTTTATTTTACGTGTTTTAATTTTACGTTTAGGCCTTTTTTACATGATTTGTTTTAATTTACTATTACAGGCTAACTGTCAGAGAAACACTACATGTTTACATTTTGCTCAGAACTATGGATTTATGGCCAAATGCTCTCTAATTGTTAAATAAAATAGATAAAACAACATTTTAAATGTATGTCACTACTGAGATCCGAATGGTCCAAGTCAAGTGGCAATTTCCTTTTTGTAAAAGCAAGCACTGTTTCTGGAGAATAGTCTATTAAAAAACCTAAACGCTTTAATATTTGTCTGTTTGTTATTTAATTAAGAAAAGTAATGAGCTAATTCACTGTAATTTAAAGCAGATGTCAGTGATTTGTTTCCTAACAGGTTTGTTTATACCAGAGCTGGACAAGCAGTAGTCCAGCCTCCAAACACATAAGAGTTTTCTGATTGGCTAACGCGAAGGTATGCACCGCCCACTTTTGCACGCAATAACACGACGTCACATACGTCAGTCGCCGTGAACTGCATGAAGGTTGGTTAAACAGCTTGTTTAAAGTTTAAAGAAATGTTTATATTGAGGCAAAAAGACACTTAAATGATCTGCCTATAATTCGTCGCTAGTACATGTTCAAAAATCTGTCTAGAAAACCGAAACCAAACCGTTTAGACCGAGTCGTGGACACATTACCATGTACGAGTTGAAAGATTTAACGTTAGCCCCACGAGCTGTAATCAACAGGTGTCTCTTTATATTCGGATTTCGGACCGGTGTTTTGGTAGAAATATGAACTGTATATTTAACGTTTTGTTAAACTGTTTAGCCAATATCGACGTCTATCTAGGAGACTGTGTAGGTCATGATGAGTGAACTATTTTGATGGCTGACCTGTATCACATGGGTCACAGACCGCTCATAATATATAGCAACCAGCAAGTTGCCTCTATCTTGAATACTACTACTTGAATACTACTACTTGAATTGCTACTTACCACGAATTTATATTATAATCTATTTTAGTCCGTGTGCTTGTTTTGCTCACCTAATGCAGCTTAACGTTTGATGTGGAGCCCTGCGGTTGGTCTAATTCTCTTTACTGGCATTAGGATAACGTTAGTCATGGCATCTACGGGATATTTTGGTGACGGTCCGCCGATGCGCGAGCGCGACTTCACTGAGGCCATCAGCCAGAGGATGCGCGTGCCCGAGCGCCTGAGGGTCGGTCCAGCGCGTCACGCGCACGAACCGGAAGATCTGTCTGCTGCCTACAGCATGCACATACCAGACAGACTGGCCTTAACAGGTATTTTCATACGACTCAAATACAAATAAATAAAAAAATCACACCACAGCTCCATAAACACAAAAATTATTAATTGCATGTTCTCACCAATTTCATGTTTTTATTGAATATAGAGCATGCAAAAAATAATTTTGTTATTTATGGAGCTGTGGTTTGCACACTTTTTCAAAAGTTTGGGGTTAGGGGTATTACAAATGTTATGGTTTCCACAAAAAAATGAAGCAGAAAAAACTGTTTTCAACATTAATGATAAAAAGAACCATTACTACTAATAATAATTGAACGACAAGAATAACAATGGAGTACCAAATCAGCATAATTTAATTTAGCATAAAAGTAATGATGCTGAAATTCAGCTTTTCCATCAAAGGAATAATTTGCATTTTAAAGGGGTATTTTTTATACTTAAAAAAAAAATTATAATGTTGTTCTCTGAGGTCCACTTATAATGTTAGCAATATTTTTAATTAAACAAAACATCCTAATTTAGAAGTAATAGGCTATAATCTATCTCTGTTTTTGACCCTCTATTTGAAACACATCATTTTGATGGGTGTCCCGCATTCAAGATTTGGAAGTAAATGCCCTTTGCTATGATTGGGTACACTGAAACATATAATCTTAATTATTCCAAAACTTTCCAAAATATGTCCTCTTAAATCTTTGACTATTTATTTTAAATAGATGCTCCTGATATGAGTCCACGACCTCTTTTCTCCAAACACACATCATCAATGTGGGACCTGCAGCAGGCGTCCTGGGACAGGGAGGCGTTCGTGAGAGAACCTGTCCAGGTAGACATTTGACTACATGGCAGAAAGGTCCATAAATGGCAGTTTATTCTGGCCTAGATCTCACTCAGCCCGACGATTAGCTTGACATACACGTTAAGTGACCAATCAGTTTCTTTTATATGTTTATATTATATTAATAATAGAATGGAGTAAAAATGGTTCCAGGATAACTTTTGAGCCATTTAACAAAATATAGAAATGTCAATGAGGACCATTTCATGATATTTCTTGTAATGTCACGCAGAGTCCACTGCGAAGGTCTTATAGTGACCAGGGCTTCGGTCGAACCCCGCCTGGAACCCCCACACACTCCAGACAAACACTGCACTCCCAGTCTCCGTAAGTCCAGCTCATTCTTTAAGCACTTAGTGGGAATCAAATCATTATAGTGTTATAGTGATCTGTCATACAAAGAAGCTCACAAATATGATTGTACACAATGAAAGTACACTGGTGTGTATGTGTATATTTGCACAATAGATTTTTTTTTAAATAAAAATCTCTGTAAATATACATATTTATATACATAATACACAATATACAATGTATAATGATTTTGCACAATTATTTTTTCAATATGTTTATATGTAAACGAATACGGTAATATACATATTGGTAGTTGAGATAATGTTACATGGATTTTTATTGTCAATATCAGGATTTTCCTACTTTCGCCTTTGCTAGTTCATTTTAAATGGTCCTGCAGTGTGACAGATGAATTTT
This sequence comes from Meda fulgida, assembly GCA_030578275.1. Taxonomy (NCBI): domain Eukaryota; kingdom Metazoa; phylum Chordata; class Actinopteri; order Cypriniformes; family Leuciscidae; genus Meda; species Meda fulgida. Next base: position 20,729,988 of record CM060636.1, on the reverse strand, counting down.
TCATTCCATGTAGTCTCTCAATTAACATGAGCTCATAAAAGCAGTATACATAATTATAAAAGAATCAGCAAATGCTGTTTTAAATTCAGTTTTACTACTTTTTTTAGCCCCTGGTTTCAAAGACAAGGCTTAAGCTAGTCCCAGACTAAAATGCATGTTTTAGCTGTTTTAACTGAAAGCAAATTTTAAAACATTTCAGTGCCATTGTTTTGTGTTAAGCTTCACACCAGTAATATTTTTTTCTAAGGCACATTTATAAAAGCTATATTATCCTAATTGAACTAAGGCCTAATCCTGGCTTACTCTAAGCCCTGTCTGTGAAACCAGGCCTAAGTGTATTTCATTGTCGCTACCCTAATACAACATTTTCAGAGAAGCACTACAGAATGTTCATCATTTCATAGCCTTTATATACACGCCTCACTACCACTAAACATCCACTAGAGGGCAGGAGAGATCGGTTGTTACATTTGGTCAGTTCACATCATCCTCTGCTCTAAAGGAGATGCTTATACCCGATGAGACACAAACCAGTTCACATAAAGACTGTCAGGTTTGTGTATTACAGCTGTCCTAGTATCAGCCTTTTAAATAACAGCGGTGCCCCTCTATGTCCGTACCCCTGTCCGCAATAGCCGCGGTGTTGGACATACAGACTCGTCCCCACCAAAGCCCCCGGGGCTTCCCTCTCTCCCGCCCAACTTGCTGTTCCCACAGAGCATGCTACAGGCCGCCAGGGAGCTGGGCCAGCAGGCGTCCCAGAAACTCCTGCAGAAGTACTCCTCCAGGTGACACACGGATCCTCACCCTGCACGCCATGCTTTTCCCCTTCCCGCTAACCTGGCATATTCAGCCTTCAGCTATTTGCTTTGACCTTTGAACCCATGCTGTTTAGTTGTTTCTGATTGAACTGCATCAATTCGGTTTCCTGCCTGGCTTTCAGAGTCTGTGCACTTTCATGCCTGCAGATTCACATCAGAGCTTTGGGCTTTTTATTGGATTCACTTCTTTTGCTTTACCTGAGCAACTTACAAGCTTTGAGCTTTTAGTTCCGCCTTTCTACTCATTTTAAAATGGATTTGTTCACAAAATCATGTTCAATGTTGACTGCTGTGGTTCCTGCTGTCTCTCTTGTATTTTAAGGTTTGGTTACCCGGAAAAGCATCCCTCTCAGGCTGTGGAGGTTCAACCTGAACAGAGCAGGACAAGGTGACAGTGGCTCATGCAGTTTCCATGCATTCAATAGTGGGACGGCGCTGTATGTTGTTAATGGAGAGTCTTTTATCATAACGGATAGTGTTGAGGAAGCACATTGAATAGTTAAAGCAGTGATGGCAGGGCGTTCAGTATGTTTCGGTTGAAAGATGTCGAAGTGTCTCTGTTAACGCCACGTTCCGTCCCACAGTGCCTCGCAGGAGTTCTGGCTCAGTCCTGAAGAGGACACTGGCACTGCTGTGGAGTTGATGGTGCTCCGCAGACAGGTCAGTGCTGGAGCTTCACACCGACCACAAGCTCAGGTTTCACCGAGACCCAGGGGTTTTATTATTCCATTGGGTGGGTTCATTTTCTATGACAAGCATACATAATTTTACGTTACACATACATTTATATAATGTGTAACGTGTATATAAAAATGTGTATGCTTGACATACAAAATTCACCTACACAAAAATAGAAATGTGTAAAATATGAAAACGATGAAGAGAGGATATTGCACAATGAATTTTTCAGTGGCACTTTACAATAAGGTTTCATTAGTTAACATGAACTAATGAACTGCACTTCTACAGCATTTATTAATCTTTAATGTTCATTTCAAAAGTAACAAATGTATTACTCGTGGTTAACAAATAAAACCTAGTAATGTGTTACCAGTTTTTCAATATGAAATATTTTGTATTATATGAATAGTGTGCATAATACAGTAATATGCAAATCTGTTGTTGACACACAATGTTACATTATTACATACTAATTTTGATGGGTTATTTGGATCCATATTAATTGACCTTGTGATATTTTGGTCTTTCACTTCACTAGTCATTTAGAATTTGGTCACTAGAGAAACAGTGTTTATTAATATTATTATTATCATTATTATTATATTTTTGAGTTTATAATGTTACCAAATTATTACTAGCAATGTTTGGTAACAAATACCAATACCCGAAGGACAGAAAAACAAACGTACAGCATGAAGAATTTAGTCTAATTCACAAGCAAATAACTCTTCATGAGCTGGTTATTTTTTCCCATAAAATATTGGTTTGGCTTTTTTAGTTAATTATTAGTAACTTTTTTTTTTCCTTTTTTTAAAAGAAATTAATACTTTTATATAGTGGGGATGCATTAAATTAAGCAGCAGTAAAAACATGTTTAATGTTACAAAAGATTCTTATTTCAGCTAAATGCTGTTTTTTTCTATATAAGAACAAAGAATCCTGAAAAACTGTGTCCCTGTTTCCAAATAAATATTAAGCAGCACAACTGTGTTCAACATTTATCATGTGACACTGAAGACTGGAGTAATGATGCTGAAAATTCAGCTTTACAATCACTGGGATAAATTTAATTTTAAATGTATGTAATATGTTTTTACTATATTTTGATCAAATAAGTGCAGTCTTGGTGAGCATAAGAGACTTCTTTCAAAAACTTAATATAGACCACACATTTGATGAACTGTAGTTTATACCCTATGAAATCTGTTTGAATGATTTTCCAAATTCCGTTTTTATTTTTCTGGATTCCGTTTTTTTTTCCAGTTTTAATTTTATTGGACTCCATTAAATTAAATTTTAGTAATCAAAAAGCATGTCTAATTAATTAAAAATAATGAAATATACACTTTAACAACAATTTATTAAAAGTTTAACAAAAATTACATGTTTAGGGGCCTATGAAATACGTTTCTTTTCTTTTTCTCAAATTCCATTTTCTTTTTACCAAATTCTGCTTTCTGTTTCAAGTCTTCTGGATTCCATTTGAATGGTTTGATAAAATCAAAAACACGTCTAATTAATTGATTTAATTAAAACATTTTTAATATACATTTACATTTTTTCTCATTTTGATGAAATTGTGATTATTCCTTAAATAGTTCTAATAATAATGTATTATTATTATTATTATTAGTGTTATTACATTTGAGACGTAGCTAAATTCTACTGTAAAACATTAATATATTTCTGTCACAACTTAAGTTAAATTGAACTTTTATTTTGACGGGTTGCCGTGAAGACCTTTCCCAGATAGCACACGTACGCCTGAATATTCAGAGACACCAGACTATATATTATGATTTGATAAATGTACTGGCCTGCTTTTTATTTATTTATCAAAAATTGGACAAATTCCGTGTTATACAGTAAATAATTTTTTATGATTGGGTTCCGCCCCTGTATGATGTATATTATTGTGTATCTCACTGATTGTGTTCCTTGGCTTTGATTGGTTCAGGTGGTGAAGATGAGCAGGAGGGTAGCAGGTCTGGAGAGACAGAACACAGAGCGCAGACAGACAGAGCTGGTGCTCTTCTCTCTCTTACTGTCTGCCTGTCTGATCAACGGCTGGCTGTGGATGCGCAGATGACGGCTCACCTCACAACACTACAAGAACAGCAGAGCCCGCCAACTACAGCACTGTGCACATATGTGTTCCAGTGATTTACATGATGCATTCGTTCCATCCCAATTATGGTAAACTGCTCCTATAGAGGACTGTCTTCAGAATGAGGCATACATGTTTGCACCATCCATTATATGTGTGTTGTGAGATCATGCTAGTGACATGGGTCATTTTGGTCTACAAGTGGTTTGAGGGAACTCAAGCATGTTTTTCTCACAGATGATGTCGTTCAGTAATGCCATCTTTATTTGGCTCTTTGATCAGACTAGTAGTCGCTAGTTTGTTTCGTATTTGATTTATTCTGCAAACTATGTAAATGAGATTCTGCATGCTTTACAAGCCTGGCAGGTTATGAAAGTCTAAATATGAGGGTTTATATTTAGTTTTCTTTTTCTTCCAATTAGGCACTTGAATAGCCTTCATCCATTTTAACAGATTTGCCTAGCCTGATGAATGTATATTTAAAATAAAAAAAAAAGAATTATTCTCAGATGGCTCATTCTCTAAATTGCATTGATGACTGTCAAAAAAACAACAACTAAATGATGCAATTGATCAGTTTATTAAAAAATTAAATTAACCAAGAAAAAAAAGGTACTGAAACGCATTAGACTATAAACCAAATGAAATATGTAAAGCCTTATACAACATCTGCATGAGATAAGATGGAAAATGATAAACAGGAATACCATTTAATTCAAATTAATTGTCAAGCAGCAAACAGAGTGACATTTTGTAATGAATCAAATACTAGTGAAATGAATGAAAACAGTCCTTGTGAGGAAAAATAATACGTAAAATGCCCATTGATGGGACAAAAGGGTAGATACTATACAAAACAATAATACAAAAACAATAATACAAAAACACATTCACGTAATTCGTCCTGAGATGGACTACAACACATTCTCCTTTAGAAGCTCCAACTTTAAAGTATCAAATGTAGCAAGACCATCAAGATACGTTTAGAAAACTACGCTGAGGCTTGAGGTGGAACAAACTGATAAATGTGGTAATGAAATCCAGACTAGATTAGCCTCAGTGAGGTTAAACTTTAACTCCGTTTAGTTGAGCTTTTTCTGTATGTAGACACTTTTAAAGCATTCTGTTGTGGACCGTGAACTACTTTACATGTAATGTGGGTTTATCAGCATTTTGTCCCACCTTTGTCTCAGTCCACTCTTAGGTCCATTGTCTTAGTTAGTGCCTAAATTAGATGAGTGCTCTTCAAACTTGCTGAAACAGTCTTAAATACCCAGCCGTTGAGTGTTTTGACAATGGGTCATCTAACAATACCGGAAATGTTTTCCGATCTTATTTAAAACAGAACGACAGGAAGGAACTAGTTTCTATCTCAAGCAAATGAGATAAAAGATTGATTGTGTACAAAATGTCAAGTACCGAGGCACACAGTGTGCTGAACTGAGACTGACTGTGCTCAAATACTTAATACTTGTAAATGAATTCGATTTGGTCCATGTTTTTAAAATGAATACCATGAAATCAACAACAGTGAAATTTGTTTCCATAACATCAAATGGTATGGAATCTAATTTTCAGGGAAATATATGTGGTTGTTTAACCAAAAACGAAACTGCCATGTAGGATCTCGTTTCTTTAGCCTTGTTTTTGAAATCATCATTTAATGGCTCCACATTAGTCACATGACCTTTAGGGCTCTGGTGATTGGCTCAAAACGACACTGCCTCCACCAGCAGGACCTTTGAGAAGAAATGGAATGCTAACGGATCTTTCTCAGAGTGACATTATATACCTCATGATTTGGCAGTATATACTTAGTGCCCAGTTTAAACTGCTCAAAAGTTTTGGGTCAGTACGAACGGTAATGTAGTCATTCATACATGCTTTTGAGTCCTTTGAAATGATGACCTGCTTTAGAAACTTAAACTTGCTTGTTCATTTATGCGTAAATGACAAATCACTAAACAACCCCAGAGAACGCACACATCATCTGGAAAACATTGTGTATTAACGGTCATATTTGTGTATAAGCACCTGAGAAACACGAGTGAATTCACAAATAAATCAGCTGAATGTTGTTGTAACATCTGCCAGGGAACATTTTAGAAATGTGCTTGAGAAGTGCAGACACTGAATGTGACATGTTCCAGATGAAAACGGACATTTCGAACAGACGTCACATTGACGTCATGGACTGAGTGTCGAGCAGAAGAAAATCTCTCGCAAATTTAGATCCAGAGGTCACTCGGAGGAAATTCCACAAACTATGAAGCACATGAGAAAATAACGAAAGCAGTCAAATCAGATGGTTTCATAGATATTTCCTGATTTCACGGAAGAATCTCATTTACACATCCGTGTAATCTTGAGTTAGGTTAGATCAGGGGTGTCCAAACTCCAAGAAAGTCATGTTCCTGAATACACATATTTGTTAATCCTGGAACAACATTCCTGTTCGTAAATTTAGTCCTAACCATATCCCTAATCAGAGGGAAATGATAGGTGAATAACAGCACCTGACTGGTAGCAAGCCTAAACTTGAGAAACTGTAAACTTGTCCCTCAAATCTGATTGGTTGATTAGAATGTTCTTCCAGGATCAACAAAGATGGTGATCCAGAAACATACTCGGTAAAAATCACATTCACTGTCCAAACTCAGTCCTGGAGGGCAAATGTCCTGCAGAGTTTAGCTCCAACTTGCCTCAACACACCTGCCTGCAAGTTCATTATCTGGTTGAGGTGTGTTTAATTGGGGTTGGGAGAGGGACTGGACACCCCTGGTTTAGACCCTCTTAATAACCTGAGGATCGTTGCTTGGCCGTTTTTTAAAACATTTGTGTCGTCTTTACAGATTCCTTTGGTCAAGAGGTTAATGTCTTGCAGCCACAAGACTAGGAGAAAAAGCTATCGAGAAATTAATTCGGAGTAACTATCACATTGAAACGAGAGGTTTGGAGGACAGACCTGGAAGTTCGGTGTGTGTGTGTGTGTGTGTGTGTATGTGGTACCTCTCAACCAAGGCACGTTTGTGGCTCCTGGAGCTCTACTGGAATGATAGACCTTAGTTATGATTGGAAAAACTACAGACTCTCACACAGACAAACCCAAAACCAGTTGGGTCACTCATACTTTCACATACTTCTGAGCTTCTGGACACACAGGTGAATGCTTGTTGGTCCATTGCTCTTAAACAGTGCGCTGTGAACCGTACAGAACGTGCCGTACAGACATTGCGTCCTAGAATAAAAAAGGCCCAACGACATTCAGATTTACAGTATTCAAATGCAGTATTTACACACAACAACTGTCCGGCAACTCACCATTTTGCTAGATACTCAAGTGCCACATTTGTATTAATACATATACACAACAAAGCAATTGCATACCCAAAAAGATAAGTAAAAACAAACAAAGTAGTGCAATAAACGTAAAAGATTATGGCAGTACATTTGGTCCGAGGGTCTGGGGGGGGAATTCCACCAGACAATACTGTACAAAAAAAGTGTTGATTGTAAATGTTGTTGTTCGCAGATTTGTGTAAAGAGTTTGTTCCTAAACATCTGTCTTGGCATCTTGATCTGAAAATGTAACGGAGGGAAGGATTCCTTCACCTGCTTTGTTTCTTTATCAATATGTGTGTGATCAGATCAGTATTTCCACCATCTCGCTGTCCACGTCCTGTGGCGGGAGCGACTGCACTGGCGCTCTCCTCTCTAATGTATTGGTGTGAAACACTGGCACATCTGTGGAGACAAAAGACGAGTGCAGATGTTTATGGGTCAATGGTGAATAAGAGTGTCCAAGGTAAAGAAAAGAAAAGCTAGTTTTGTGCCACGTTCTTTTAAATGTACTCTTTGTATTCATGTTGGTTTAATATGGTTTTAAGTAATGTGGTGCGACCAAGTAAAAGTAAAAACATTCTCCTTACACCTTGAATACATCTGAGTCTTCACATCAAGTATTATTTTCAAAAATGGTTTTATATATATATTTCACATCTATTTCTATAAATATTATGTTTTTGAGTCACACCATATGACATTTTACAACCTGAACTAGCGTTGCCTTATCGTAAAGAAGTCAAATTATCTGAGATTTTATTTTCCTCTGCATGTACATTGGCAGCACCACATGCCTTTGATGCATTAAATAATTTAAATATTTATAATAATATTTAAAAACTACTTCAGTGCATTTATCTAAGAAATAAAAATAAGTCATGCCAAACTAAGAATTACATTCTTTTAATGAGGCTTTTTTTCTTCGTAACTATTCCAGGACATTTGCATCTCCCTGACGTTTCTTACTTTATGGAGCCCTAAAAAAAATAATTTTAGTTTAGAAATTAAAAACAAACTCATCATAGAAGTATATTAAAGTGACTGTATTGATGAATAATTTATATAATCTGGATTTTATCCATTTGTCCTCTCTGTTTTACTTTCCACGGCTCACCAGTTGCATGGAAAGACAAACATTTGGCGAAATGCCGTTCAACCAGTCATTAGTGGTTGTTGGGTTGGTTTCCCATAATAAAAACAAAGAAGAAATGCACAGGTTTACACACTTTAACATGATTTTGTGTGTGTGTGTGTGCTGTACCAGCGATGCGGTCGGGTATGTAGACGGGGCTCGGGCTGCTGATCCGGCTGGGTCCGGGAACGCTCTGCAGGGCAGGTGTGCTCGGCTTGCTGGCCTCCTGACCCTTCTCAGTCTGGGTGCAGCTGTCTCTGCTGCCAGTCTTTGAGTGTGTGGCAGCTGGCATCGGGGTGGAGGGCAGGACTGGAGATGGAGAGGAGGAGATGGACCCTGTCCTCAAAGAGTCACCTCTGAACTCTGGGCCCAGCAGAACACCTGGAACATAAACAGGAACAATTCAGACTGAGTGAACAAATAGACAGGATACATTAATAGATTATATTGCAAAATGTCACCACTTTTATAACTTGGTATACAAGTACATTTGCTTTAATATTATTGGGAAATGACAATTTCCAAGCTGTACTTTTATGAATCTGTCTGAATACTCAATTATATGATTTGCTGGAAGGTGTGCAATTAAACCGTTTAATGCACAGGAAGTTCCAGTCAGTTTAATCACTGTTCTATATCAATGCGCTGTTTTTAATGAAGTGTCCACACACATACGTCACTAAGAGATAGCACTACTCAAACAGAAACAATACACAAACTTCTCAACTCTGCACCAGGACTTTTATTGATAAAATGGCTTCGCAAATGAATCGCTACATAATATTTATCAGCAATGAGGGGGTAAAGTTATTAAACTCACAGCTTCATTGTTAATAGAGAGAGACGCTGAACAGATTCAGGTTATTCGCATATTATTATTTTTTATCTCTTTCTTTCAATAAATGCTATAAATTCATTCATTGAAATAAATGTAATTTTACTACTTTATTTCTGTCCGTCTCAAAGCAAGCAGAATGTAACTGACGAAAATGACTGTCATTTTTACTCTTCCGGTTAAATATTGCGCTGCAAACATCAATAAAAGCTTTAATTTGTTAATACTGGCAAATGACAATGGTATAAGCAGGATGATTCACAGCTATATTCACATTAGAACAGCTATATTCTGCATTAAACGATTTGAATGCTCTGTGTTGAGTGATTCTTTGCCTCCACGTTGTGCATTAAAGATAGCCAAGAATTATCCCTTACATATAGGCCTAAATAATAAAACACTGGAATATTTCTGCCAGTATACAAATTCATGTTTTAAGATTCATAATGTGTGATTTTGGCATGTTGGGAGATTAAAATGGTAAATATACTACCGGCCAAAAGTTTTTTTTGTAATGTAATTCTATCAATATCATTACAATTTTAAATAACTGGTTCCTATTTTAATATATTTTAAAATGTAATTTATTCCTGTGATGTTAAAGCTGAAATTTCAGCAGCCATTACTCCAGTGTCACAATATTAGTAAAATTATCTATTATTGTATTACTTTTTTGCTACTGGGGTTTTCTCTGAGGGTTAATTTCAGATCTATTTCTCCCTTCACACTGGACTCACGTACCCAGACTGCCCTTCCAGCTGCGGTCTTCCCTGCGTTCCTCCGTGATGGGGCTGCTCCCGCTGAGGCCCAGAGAGTGTGACAGCAGCCCGGAGCCGCTGGAGCTGCCCGTGCCCATAGCGATGGACATGAGGGACTTGGAGGGCCTCATGGCCGGGGCGTCTAATTTGCTGGCCGGATCTTTGCGCGAGCGCTGATGCAGCACCTTTATCATGGCGTCCTTCTCTATAATCTGAGCGTGCAGGTTCTTGATCCTGCTCTCCATGTCCAGGCAGCGGCGGTTGGCCATGAGGATCTCCTCTTCTTCTTTCTGGATACGTGCCTCCACCGAAGTATCGTAGCTGCTGCTGGGGGAGTGGCTGATGATGACAGAGGATGTGTCTCTGGATAGGTTAGAAGTTAACACACAAAAAACAATTAGAAATGATAGATTTTCAGTCAAATTTAACTAGTTACTTTGTTGTTTTGGAGGAGGTATTTTTAAATTTCAGTTTAGTTTCATTTAGATTTAATCATGCATAGATTTTTGTTTGTATCTAATAGCAATTACAACTATTAGTTTCATTTTATGTAGTTTCAGTATTCATAATAACTTTGAATGAAAGCATCTGCTAAATAAACACATTCTATTGTTTCCCATTTTTGCTGTAGTGCACTTTATAGTTCCAGTTTAGTGTTATTGTTTTGCCAAATCAAAATTTTATGTCCATTTTAGTTAAAAATATAGTGTTAGTTTTCAGCATGATACCCTTGAGAAATCTTGAATAACTTACCATGTATTCCTACAGTGTTGGCTTAGTGTATAGCAGTGAACTTGCATACCTTTGTGTGGCCACAGAAGCAGCGGCGTCCAGCGCAAACTGTCTCATCACGCTCTCCTCCAGGTATTTCTGTTCCCATTTGGTCATGTCGGCCTCCAGGGCCAAAATTCTCTCCTCTTTTTCTCTCAGGTGTTCCATCAGAGCCGCTGTGCTGAACTCAGGACCAACTGTGTTCTGAGAACCACCATGCCTCTGTGAAAGTGTGAGAGAGAGGAAAAACCAATAAGAAATCTTCAATTCTGACTAAAAATATGTAGCTAAAAATAGGTATTTTTCCCATTCCCTTTCCCATAGCTAAACAAGATAATATCAGGAGTTGCCATCCATGCTAAACTGATTGATTGCCTGTGCTGTATATGTTATGCTTCCTAAGGGTACCTTTACACGACAATGATGTACTAAAAAAGTACACATTTTTTTGCATAAAGACGACAACGTCACAATTATCCTTGTTCACACGGATCTGGGAAAACGACTAAAAATGCTGCATTCTGCTGTCAGGCCAGTAGTTGGCGATGTCACTTTGTAAAGAAACACCATGCGCCTATAGACTGAACACGTAATACGCATGCACATGACATCACCGTTTTTTTCACAAATTTCACGTTTTTGTAGTTTACATGACAGAAAATAACGGTTTCACAAGTTTAAGTTTTCAGGTCCCGAAAACGTTGTTGTCATGTAAGTTAAGTCAAAACTATTTTTTTTACGTTTTATTTGAAACTATGTTGTATAAACGGCCCCCTGAATTCTTAGCTAACCTCAAACTTGCAGAATCAATCTGTACAGAGGTCGAGGCTATCACATCAGTAGCTTAGCAACATATCATGAATGAAACTAAATTGCAGTCAGTTGTGCAATTTCTTTCCCAAATCAATTAAGTGCAAACCCCGCCTACGCAGCCGATTCTAGGTTTTCATTGGTCATGTCAATTACAGTGCTGATTGCCTACACAACGCTGAAACAAATACTAAACCCCTAACCTACACCCATAACATTGGTAGCCCTTCCTGATAACATTACTCTGATCTATCCCTAATATTTCTCTAAACATGAAGTCTGAACTTTTCTTGACAGGTGACAGGTGGAGTTGTTTGAGTGATTGAGTGGGCTTTGACTTTGGGGGGTGGGGGACTGTGTAAAATTTTTATAAAAATTTGTCTTTTATGTTTATTTGAGTATTGTGACAATAGCTTAGCAAATACTAATCAATCATGAGCCGAGTCTCTTGTGAGGGATTCTATATACAGCATGTGCTGTATGGAATTTCTGCCTATTATGTACAGCATTACAAATAATGTTAGCTGTCTATGTATTCAGTATACAGTGAGATTAACCCACTAGGTTTTGCAACAAAGCCAAAGCATGTCTTTATGAAGCATTTTTTAATAACCAAATTTATGGCATTTTTAAAATTTGACTCTTGCAGACAACATTTGTCCATTTGGCTCTTGAAGAGTCTAAGGCCGTGTGTCCACCAGAGTGTTTCTAGCCAGCTGAAAATACCTAGCTGTAGTCGCTTGAGAGTGCTTCGGCAGCTCAGTGTTTTTTTCAGTTGAGACGCTTTGCTTGCTATGATACGGAATATCAGCGGAAGTGTTGCTAGCATCTCATTTCGCAGATAGATTGCTATGGCTCTTGTTTTAAATTATTATGCTCTGTTTTTATGCTTCTTGTTGTCATATGTTGATATTGTACAAGCAGAATGTGGAGGTTGGTCGGTGTTGTATTTGACCCGCCCCTCCTCCACTGTGATTGGACGGGTGGGTAAAAAGTGACAGTGATGAGTGCTGCGTTTTACCCAAAGTTGAACACTCTCGGCAACTAGAAAAAAAACAGAGCACTTAGAGCTCAGTGTGAAATAGACGCTTAGCGCCTCGCCACGCTGCTGCCGTTTTTAAAAAAGTGCTACTCCCATTGAAAATGATTGGAAAAATCTGCAAGCTTCAGGGGAAAAAACGCTTTGGTGGTCACATGGCCTAAAGGTGCGGTCACGTTTACCGTTGTTTGGCAAATTTACACGTGCAAAATCCCGTTATTTCAATATGAATCCACGTGTTCAGGGATTTTGCGTAAAGGCAAAAGATTTCCCCACACTGATATCGCATCAGGTTGCCAAGCAGACTAACTAGCAGTCTGCTTGGTTTGAAAGTGACATCTGTGCGAGTGGTGCTTCATATATAGCTACACTATTGACAATGGGCATTTTTTGTCTGTGAAATTTTGCTAACGTGACCACACCTTAACATTTGAGTACCGCTGATCTAAAGTATTCTTCTCATCTGAAGGTTGTTTCAGGTGTCCAGGTTGAATGAACAGCACAGAGGAAGGATGAAGAATACAGCTGTCTACTACTCCTTATCCTCTTCTCTCAACACAAACACACATTCACAAGGAGGCTGAGTTGCAACCTTTCCTCCAGATTAGGGGTCAGTAAAAATTTGACACACAGAAAGAGGGTACGTAGGTAAACAGTTAATCTCCACAGGGACAGCGTGAGCTCTTGCTGCTTACAGTTGAGACCCATCCATGTATGGATGTTTGAGTGAAAAGAAGAATTGGTTGCATTGAGCACTTTAGTACAAGGGTCTGGGGAAAGGTTCAAAGAGGAAAAAATATATATTTCACACAGATATATATCTGAATATTGTTATACTTTGCTGGAAATAAGGTTGTTATAATAACAAACAGTTCTGTTCCAGAATGTGGCCAATTCGAGGTAAGCTTGTGCATCACTAACCTGTTGCATTCGCAGTGATTCCAGCTCCCTCTCCAGTCGAGTGCGTAGCCGATGCTCCAGCTGTTCTCTCTTCTCGCACGCGGCCTGAAGCTGTGCTAAAGCCTGCTGCATCCGCTCCACCTTCTCCACATATACCTGCTTTTTCTTCAGCTATACAAACACAGAGAATGCAGGTCAGACGCTGCTGCTCGCGCCGCACACAGAAACCCCCATCCACCTTACAATGCTTCCTTGTATCCTTCAACCTCTCTCTCCTCTACATCTCTCAAATCCACCAGTGGCAATAATTGCAGCCAAAATGAATACCCCAATTTAGCTCAGGGGGGACATCATAACACAGAAGAGTGAGAGAGCGAGTGTTAAAGTATTTGGCTCCCGTTTGGAAGGGGTGGGTGGAGAGGGCAAGAATTCAGCCATCTTCAAGTTCTTTCATGCCAGACAACTCAAGAGGCTTTGTTCGGGGAACAAGCGGGCGTTTGTGACAGGGTAGAACAAAAGTGGAACGGCTTGGTGCATTTTGGGAGGCAAGGGTGCGCCCCCCGTTCAACGATGGCCAAAAGGCCATCTGGGAGCACGCCAGAAGAGCTCAACCACAGACTCCAACGGTTACAAACACTCATGAGCGGAGTTCAGAACCATCATCGATACTTCAGTTAGAAGGTTTTTTTCTTGAAGCTTTTTTTTGGCCTCAGTACATGTGTGGTTTCAAAGAAAGTTGCAGCCAACGGTTCACTCAAGCTTGAAGATCTTGACTGCAGAGATGAGAAGTTGACGGGAAGGACTTCAAAAAACTTGAGAAGGTTGAGCCTAAACATTGTGGCGAAGTACCACAGGGATGTGTTTGGGGGTAAGTGGGTTATGACTCAATGAAATGTCAATTTAATGCTGGTTTCAATAAAGTTCACCCACTGTTTACTAACAACAGACACTCCTAAGCAGAAAATATTGACAGATGTTAGTTTATTTCCCAAAATGCAATCTGCTCTTCTGTATTGTTCAATGGTCAGTTCATTTTAAAGCAAACTGTGTAGTATCTGGAAAATATCAAGCCCTCTCTAAGATGTGCCAAACAGGCAAACTACCCCTTTTGGATGGCAGCATGATTTCGCAATATCCTGTCCAAAATAAATAGATAAATAAATGAAAACAAAACTCATTTGAGATTTCTTTAGTTTTGAGAGAGTGATGTACAATAGGACCACAGGGGGGCACACATATACATAAACACAGAAATTGTAGAAAATGTAAATGAATTTTGTTAACATGTAGGTGAGAATATGAACATGGGAACCTAAATGTCTGCTTTGTTGTAGTGGTGTCCCAATTTTAAATTCATAAAATGTTTAGAAAATGGCTATTAAAAAGTATGAATACGTCGTAAATTTGTAAAACACAGCTTTAGAGTGAGTCAAAGTATGTAGAACGAACTCCTAAAGAGGTACACAGGTACCCTTAATTATCAGTGAGCTTTACCTCCTCCTCCAGCTTGACCACTTTTGCTTGGGCATTGTTTAAGGCCTGGTCACGGATCTCAATGTGCCTGCGCTGGTCCTCGTTGGTGGAGCGAAGCGAATTCAACTCGATATCCAGCTTCTCTTTCTCTCTCTGACTCTCTTTATCTGATAAATGAGTAAAAAGGATATTCTGCACTTTCTTTCCCAATAGATTGCAACTGAAATTTGCTTACAAATAAATGGTATTTCAAAACAAACCCATGATTAATACAAGTGCATCACATTGGCTTCAAGAAAGTTTCTACTAGATGTTGAGGTCCACTCACTCTGAGTCAGAAGCTGTGAGATGGTTTTGCGATTGTCCTCGGTGCCCTCACAGTCTTTTGCTGCAAGCTGCTTGTTGGCGGTTTCCATTCGCTCTATTGAAAGAAAGAGACCATACCATCATACTTTCCCCTGATTTTATAGTTCAAAAATATGACAATGCTTCATAAAGTTTGTGTGAGAGATTAAATCAGTGTTAGAAAATAGGACACCAAAACCAGACCATCTGTCAAACAGATCAAATGTATCCATGTGAAAGTTTATATGGTATCTCATTAACAAATGTTGTTATTATTTCTTTGTAGAGAAAACCACTATTAAGGCTTTCCAAAATACTAACAGAAAAATTAAAACATTTGATATTTACTTCATACACTCATACACTTCATACAATAAATGCAGCAAAGAGCTGTGATTATTTCAACAGATGCTTAGTGCACTATTCTCCATCCTACCAAAAACACCCTATAATATGTAGATCATATTCCACGACTCTTCTCACAAATTATGTATCACTGGGACTGGTTGCTCAGCAAATTGGTGAACAAAAATCTAACAAACATTTTATATTTACATTTTATTTTACAATTCCCAAAGAGCGGTCTTGCCATAATTCACACTGTGCTGTTAAGTCAAAAACTGGCCCAGATAAAAGGGCCATTATATAGAAGGGGTTGCTGTTTTTTTTTTTTTTTAAATGGCAAACCATTCATCAAGGAAGCAGGCCAAACGTTAAAACAATATTTCCCCCGTGTTAAGTCAACCAGACTGTGAGATGAGCATTCCAGAATCAAATGCCTTTCCCCCACTGTGCCTCAGTGCCTCTCAATAAAATTAAGATTTTTATCTAGATTTAAAATATAAATGAGGCTACAAGTAGTTGCCAAGAAGTTGTCAAAAAGTATAACTGACCCTCAACTCGTTTGTGTCCCTAGCACAAACATATTTTGACAATGTGTACCAAAGTTTAATAGTTATGATTGAGGATTTGTTGAAATCCCTGACCCTAAAAATAATCAAGAGTAATATTGATGGATGCCTTTGCAAACAACACTAATTATCGATTGCAAGAAATCTACTTTAGTAACATTTAAGCTTGAACAATATCTGTAGTAGTATATCAGGCATCAGAATATACGAGAATCACAGGGTGAAAGAAAGAAACGGCAAAAGAGAGAGAAGAAAAATTTGCTGTAAAACTCTTGGAGCTCCCTGTGGACAAAGTCTGGGCATACTGCCATAAATCAGGGGTTCTCTGTTCTCTGCTGGACTAAAGAACACAGTGAGGCATGATCGTAGAGGTGGCCACACTCTGGCAGAGCGGGCCTGCTGACAGCAGCAGAAAAATGAGAGCGAGAGACTATTGCTTTGGATTCCAATAGAAACTACACAGAGCCACAAGATATGACACAAAGGAAAGCAAACTGAATGAAACTTCAAATGCTTTGAACTTGGAGAAGAATAAGAAGCCTCTTTGAATGGGAAGGACACAATGTTGGAGCCAGGTGGGACCACCGCAACGTTCTCATTTACTGACCCTGTAGTGTTTCTCCATCTGATGTTCATACACATAATGTTAACAAAATTTGGAAGCTCTACTCTGCTCTACTGCAACCTGTTATATCTTACTGTGATCCAGGAATCCATTTCATCCGGTCAACCATAAGCAGATCTACTCTTGCTGATCAAACAAACTAAAACTTTAGTGAAAAACATATAATAAAAATTACACAAATATGCTTTGCTTATTCAAAAGATGTGATATAGTCGCAAGTTACAATTCATGGACACTTCTTTCATAATATTCTCCTAATACTCTCCTAAAACCTGCTTTTCCATTAAATTATCTTGCTTTGTTCTCACCTCTTAGGTCCCTGTTGAAGTCATGTACCCTGCGCACCTCCATCTCCAGCTTATTTCTCATGGTCTTCTCAAGAGCTTCCCTCTTTGTGGATGATTTGGCCAGGTTTTCATAGGCTTCAGACACCATTTGGATCTCAGTCTCCAGCTTCAAAGTAAAAAGACTTCTTATAGAAAGTATGGATTTTTGAAATTCAAAAGGATATAGTATGGAAAATGGCCTTGGTTTTTTACAGGAAATAAAACCTATTGTCCATTCCAAAGAACACCTTCAAATCTCTTCTACCCCTTCTGTGCCAAAATGGTGCTGCTCACAGAGCTGATACTTGGCGATCTGAGAGCCTATTACAGGGTTTCCCAACCCTGTTCCTGGAGGCACACCAACACTACACAATTTTGCACTCTTCCTGATTCAACTCATTAGCTTGTAAGTAGAGACTTAAAGACCAGAAATAGATGGTAGGATAAAAGAGATATCCAAAATGTGTACTGTTGGTTGGTTTGCCTCCAGGAACAAGACTGTGAAACACTGGCCTATCTTGAACTGGCCTGCATTTCCACAGACTTCAGAACTGTTACAATATGGGTTACATGTCTGTGGTACCCGTTACGACCTGAATGAAACCAGCATTCAGCATTTTTTCCCATATCTCCTCAAGAATCTCCACAGAAGACCAAATTGTAAACAGATCACTGCTGAATGCTTTTGTTAACTCAGTAGCTAGCTAGCCAAAGTGTTGTCGTTCTGAAAACTTTACTTGGTGACATTTTCCTGCCTCCTGACATAATCATAATATAATAAAGACATTTTTACCTTTTGTAGTTTGGACACCTTTTCCCCACACACTTCCAGCTCTTGCTTAAGCAAGCGGTTCTCTTCGGACAGCATATCCACCATCTGCTGGGCACGGGCCAGCATGGCGTAAGGGTCCCCCTGCATGGAGTGTGGATGTGAGTAGTGTTGTCCTGGATTCTGTTGCTGCTGCTGGGAGCTCTGCTGGTGGTACTGGTGCTGGTGCATGTGGAGGCCCCTGGGAGCTGACCCGTAAGGATCATGAGGGAACACATGGCTGCGTTGATGGGGAGGGTGACCTGGACCTGGGCCGTATGGATCACCTTGGTGGGAACCAGGCCCCTGTGGGCTACGAGCACACATGGGGAAGGGCTCTCCCTGGTGACCCATATGTGGAGGATGGTGGGAAGAAGCCAAGATGCTGCTGAGAGTGGAAGACTGAGCACGGGAGAGAGAGCCCCCTGACGTAACAGAAGATGAAGGGCTATGGTGATGGACAGACCTTTGAGAGTGACTTGAACTCTCCTTACTTGACCTAATGAGGGCAGAGAAATAAATAATATTCAGATTTTGACTGATTACAAAAGTGTAAACATAAAAAAAAAATTAGAACTTTCAATGACCTACAAATACTTTAGGCTGAATATAAACGTGCATAACCAACGGCTTCTTTTAACAGATTAAATTACTTCTCCAAAGTAGAAACTATGTAATGCATTCCAACCGTTCATAAAAATATTTTTCACAGGTCAACATTCCTGGTTCTCTGCAACATAATAGAGAAACTGTCATGTTGTGACATGTAGATGATTATTAGAATTAGACACGCATTCTTTTGCTATATTTTACACACTGGCTCTGAGGTAAATGAATTCAGGGAAACAGGCAAAACTTGCTTTTCCCATAACTGGTTTCCTGACAACATGTCCCAGCATCGAAGGGAAGGGCTGTTTTAAGATTCATCATTTGGAATTTTTCAACAACTGATAAGTCAGGGAATGTGAGGGAATTTGTGTTTTGAGGTGTATTGTTCCAGTTCCCACAAATGTCCTATAATTCAGCCCACACTTTGCTTACAAAAGCTAAAGCTATAGACTTCAAAGCTACTCTTTTTGCTCACCGGAAAGAGCCATACTCTGGTGGTGGCTGGTACCGGACGTGAGGAATGTCAGCTCTGGCTGGCTGGCTTGTGCCACGGT
The DNA here is from genome assembly GCA_030578275.1 of Meda fulgida. Taxonomy (NCBI): domain Eukaryota; kingdom Metazoa; phylum Chordata; class Actinopteri; order Cypriniformes; family Leuciscidae; genus Meda; species Meda fulgida. Next base: position 20,711,141 of record CM060636.1, on the reverse strand, counting down.
GGTCTGGGTAGAAGTGTCCAGGCTCCTGGTGCTGGTGGTGCTGCTGGTGCTGCTGCTGCTGCTGGTGCTGCTGCTGCTGGTGCTGCTGCTGCTGGTGCTGCTGCTGCTGGTGCTGCTGCTGCTGCTGTTTGGGTGGAGAGGGCATTGCCTTAAATGGATAGTCTGGTGGTGGACCCCTGTGTTGGGGCCCAGAGGGTTTATAATAGTCTCCTGGAAGTCCAGGTGGAGGCAACTGGGGGGAAAGTGGTGAACTGGTAACAGGCGCATGGGCCTTGACCCCGCTGGTGGCCAAAGAGAGCTGCATTAGTCTTTCACTGAGTGAACGTACATGGCCTTGCTTTAGATCCTTGAGCCCGTCGTCTTGGTGAACTTTGCTTCCATTCACCCTCTGTACCGTGGGCCTGCCCTCTGGGGGTCGTACTTTAGGGTTGCTGAGGCCAGTCACATAAAATGCTGCACCTACTGACGGGGGTATCTGTGGTTGAGGCTGCTGGGGTTGATGACCGCGGAAGTACTGTGACTGCACCTTGGCTTGGTCATAGGTGGGTAGATCTTCGGGATTCTGCCCTTGTCCGCTCAAGCAGCTTCCACTGCCTCCACTGCCACCGCCACCTCCTCCTCCCGCAGTGCGTGTGCTGAGCTTCTCCATGCCACTGTCTGTCTGCAGCTCCTGGCCCTGAGGCTCCTGCCTCGCAATATGAGGGACCATCGAGAGCTCGTCCCCTGGGCTGCCAGGGCCCTGGTATCCACTCACTGGACCTTGCTGCTGCTGTTGTTGCATGGCAATGTAATTTCGGCCGTCGCCATAGCGCATTTGCTCCTGCAAGAGCCGCTGCAGAACTGTATGGCCACTACCGCTGCTGCCTGATGTGTCCTCTGAAACTGAGGCTGCCGCCCTCATTTCCAGCTCCCGTGTTCTACCCACCTCATGGAAGGAGGAGCTTCGGGCACGGTCCACACTCCCTGTGTAAAAAACACCAATGTATGATGAATAAACACAGCCACTACCTATTATCACAAGCTATACCATAATGAAGTTACAAATAAGTCAATTTAAGAAGCTGAAATGAAAGTCAACAGACTGAAGGAGATTGATCAATCTTCTGCATGTTCTAAGAAAACTGCCTGAAATCTCAGACCCCACCTGTCCCAAACTCTTTACACGTTGACAGCTGGGCACCATAGTCTTTAAAGTTATTATTGCTAAATTGTGACATCTGTTTCCACTTTAAATGTGTCAATGGCAACTCTCTGATGATTTTCATTCACTACTAATCACTTGTTAATTGAGGTTTAATAAAAATTGTATTGTTCTGCATTATAAAGATCAGGAAGAGCCCAGGGTCAAGGTGTTGAAGTCCACCCATGATGCAAATCATGTTACCAATGCCATATACAGTATACCACATTACTGTACAACAGATCCATTCCTTTAACATGCATTGCATTTGAGTCATCTGATTATCCAAAGCTTTACACATCTTCAAAGCTTAAACCCCAATCTCCCTACTGTCGGCTTGAGCTGTAGATAGTAGATACTTAGAAATCACACAGAGCAATTTAAAACAACAAGTGAGCTGTTAACGCATACAAAGCCATTATGTGGAAACCATTCCATAATATTAGAGCCAATGTGGAGTGTAATGTGTAACACCTCCACAACTACATTACTACTGCAAAATGAAAGGTTGTATACATTTATATACATTCTGTTTCTCTTAATGGTGTTTATCCGGAATGGTTGCCACTACTGGCATTGAACAGAGTTTGTAGTTTAGTGGTTAATACACCATCTAAAAAAGTAATGAAGGGGAACTTATTACGTCTATTGCTTTCTGATATTCCCCGCATTCTCAAGGAGGATGAGGCTTTTTTCCGAAACATCTGTGGTGAATAAATAAATAAATGTAAAGTGAGTCAGAAACAGAGGAATCAGTGTACAACAGCTTTCCAATTTGGAAAGCCAGAGAAAGTGGGAGATAGAGTGAAAGAAGAAAAATACATTTCATAATGACCCCCCCCCCCCCTCAATACTTAAACTTCCACTTCCTGTCATTCTCCAATCTTTCGCTCACTGAGACCTCAGAGTCAATGAAAGAGATGGCCACAAACAAAAGCAGGATGAGAAAATGAAATGGCGAGGTCACAAAAAAAACAAAAAACTCACGGTTAAGATGAATGAAAAGACGGCTGATTTCTGTTAATGAATAAGTGGCACTTCATATATTTTAAAAGCTGAAAATTGTCCCAAAAAAATATTTGACAGCAGTTTTATGTTACTTGTGTTTACACTACCTTCGTCCAGTGTGGTTAGAGAGATTTAGTCGGGCATACCGATGGATCTAGTACTTTAAACACCTTTACTGCAAAAATGTAACTGCTTTTATTAATTATTTTAAGCATAAAACATAGCACAGGACTTTTTAAGTGATAAAAACTGTATCCAAACAGGTTCTACATTTTTGTACATTTTTAAATCACAGAGTAGGACGGAGCCGAAATGAACTAACCCATAACTTCTAGTGGTTTCTCTTGTCCCACTGATATCCACCCCACCCATCTAGGCTCCTCTGGTGTTCTCCAATCACGGTGTAAACTTTTTTATGTCTCCATTACTCTCCTGTATATTTGACCAGGTCACCTACCTGTGCGGCTGCTGTTGTGTGTCACTACTGGCTGCTCATCGTGCTGACATTCACTAGGGTCAATGCTCTGAAGAAGCTCCTCAAGTTGCTCCAAAACACACAGCCGGTCCGCGAGGTCCCGAATGCCAAGCCACTCTAGAACAGGAAGGCACTCTGGCGAGTTAGAACAATGGGGGTGGGGTCCAAAGACAGACAGTTTTTTTCAAAGGCTTTTTTTGGGGGGTTGTAGAAAGAAATATATTTCATGTGAAAGACAGGGGATGTGAGGTATGTTCATTTCCTGATTGAGACAGAACCAAAAAGAAATGCCCTTGTGTTTTGTTTTTTACCTTCTCACAGCCATTGGGGACCATACTGCAGCTGTGTAGTTAGGTGATAGAAAAATGCCATGCTAAGCTACTGGACAGAAATTCTGACAGATATAAAATAGTTTAAGGGAGTGAGGCTGGTTCCAGATCAGTTGGTAGAGATAGCATGGGGCAGTGGTTCAATCCAAACAGGATGTAGGGATGTGCATAGTTTTAAATGACTGGCATAAGCTACATTTATGCCCCAAAAAATGCCATAACACTCAATTGTCTGTGAAATTTTGATGCTTTAAAGACTGACAAAAGTCTCTGAAATTATTTAAAAGATATATTCTTCCCATATACGCAAATCTAATGAAAACAGGTCAGTGACACATTTTACCCTGAAACCTTTTTAAGGTCATTTAGATTTATTTTCATTGTGACATTTACATTAAAATGCTCATTACTGTAATACAGGATGATTTACTTGCGAGTTTCTCATTTCTGTATTTTATAAGGGATTACAGCAGTTAAACATACTACATTGACATAATTACTTAATTTAAATAATCATATTTTCTTGGGCTGTCAAAGTTAATGTGTTAATGTATGTGATGAAATAGGATTTTTAATACATTGTTTTGTTATTTAATGACTGCAGGTTTGAGTTCACTGTTCGGATTTCCGATGCACTGCAAAGCATGTTGATGGAATATAGATTATGTTGATTTTGTTTGTTTTTGCATCACAGTAAAGAGAATTGTGTGGATGCAAAAAAAAAAAGAAGCCTATTTTATTATAATTTAAGGCTTTAAATTATTTTAAGAAAAATTAAAAATGTATTAGAACATGTCCAGGTCAGAGTAAAATATGACCTGGACATGTTCTTGACAGGTTTTGTGAGTTTCAAAACCTAGAGAAAAAAAAACCTTTGAGACCACACAACTTAAGAGAAGACTCATTACAAGAACTCTTGAATCACTCACACAAAACTTCACATAGAAACAGTCTGAATCATACAATAAACCAGACCCCTCTCTAATACACCCCCAACCTCGGCAAAAACAGAAATAGGCTACAGAAGCCTCCTCCCCTCGCACTCCTGCTGACGCTCGAACTTCAAGTTCCTTGACTGTTTCAGATAAACAGTTTATTCCACGGCCAGAGTGCCCAGAAGTGAATTCATGGAATCTGACATGGTTAAAAGTCCACAGATAGGTCTCCCAACAAAAGTTTCCAAAGGTTCTGACCTCAGAGTCCTGTCATTGTAGTGTCAGTGACACGATGTGCTTACAGTTAAAGTACTGAGCATGTCAAGCATGATTCCCAGAACTACAAACCTGGGAGAATTTTTATCCATCCTATTAACTTCATGAACACATTCCCTTCAAATTTACTATCTACAATGTGCATACAGCAAATGCCTTTTTTGTCAACCGGTCGATAACTTTAAACAAAGTTCAAACATTATCAGTTTAGGTGAATTTTAACTTTGAAGAACTTAGCATCCTTTTTACAGTGCAATCACAAGAAGACAATTCACTGAAAACCATTAAAAAGCTGAAAAATACAGCCGACACAAATTCAACTCACAGATACTCCTTTCCACCAACGACGTCTTGTGTGAGAAAACTCCACTGAACTCTCCTTAACAGTTGACCATCCTAACCATTAGTCTCGAGTCGCACTCCTTTGTTCACACGCTCAAGGATATTACTGCAGTAAGCTTGTACACTGAACTAGCTAATGCATTCCATCAGGTGTGGCTGTAAGGATAGGTGGGCTGGATCACTGCCAGTTACCTACACACCTTCAAACCTGCCTGCTGCTGTTAACACTCCAACTTACATCAAAATGATCTAATTATCTAAGATTGGGTGTGCGATACATATCTAAAATCTGACTAAGATCATGGTTGAAATTTTTTTTTGTGGTTATACAAATTACATTTGTATGAAGCTTGTTCGAAACCTCAAAAGTGATCAAACTTTATTTGATCCAGTTTATCGGTTTCAGAAACATTTATGAATGAGTGATGAGTTTGTTGGAATGTTTGTTAAAATTATTTTTCACCATTTCAAAATTCCGATTTTCGCAAGGGGCTTCTGATTGCTCTTAGTGTGCTAAGAAATTGCACCAATTACATTTCAATTTCTGTATGCTAAAATAATCCAAATATGTTTAATTTGTAGAGAGGTTGACGCGAAATAAGCAACTTGCAGCGAACAAACCTTCCTCAGGGTAGTCACCACATTTAATTGGATGTGAATGAAAATGCATTCAAGACTGCTGGACAGAGTGTTAGTGACAATGCAACATCTACATTTCATTATATTTATGCATTGGCAGACAGCAGGTTTACACTTCAGTACACTATTAGTTCATGCATTCCCTGGGAATCGAACCCTTGACGTTGCTAGTGCCACACTCTACTGCTTGAGCTACATGAATATAAAAGCCAATTATTCAATTTAGGAAACAAGATGTCTATGTAATATCACACAGTATTTTTCTTACACAGCAATAATGGGTCTTTATACATGAATATATATATATATTATATATATATATATATATATATATATATATATATATATAAAGGATCATATTAGGGTGCCCTTGTCCATCAAAAGGCCAAAGAAAACCCCTGGACAAGTCGGTTGTTGGAGGACTAATTGATTAATTGACCATCGTGACCCATCAATAACCCTAACATGTTGTCGACAGACAAATCCCTGAACTTGAGCAAAGAATGCACCTGCTGCGAACAGTTGAGTAATGTAGAAACAGGTGGCAAACCACACGTCCTCCAATAAGAAACTGAAACACCTGGCTTGTCGTAACACAGCCAACAGTTATTCCTTCCTCATATTCCTAACTGCTGCCGCCCGTGTCTTTTTCAAGAGCAATTAAACAGAGCCAAGAGCAACATAGGTACTGGGCAACAACTTGCTGTCAAGCTTTCAGAAAGAGTGCAATTAATAAAAAAGTCTTTATCTTCTGGAATTTGTTTTGTTTTTTTATAAAGAAATAAATGACCCATGGCATGGGTCAATACACATGTAATCCATATAAAAATATCCCCTCTAGTGTGCCAATAAAGTTGAGCAAATATTCTCAGTTAATACAATCTCGCTTACATGACAAGTAATTTGGTTATATAATGAGAAAAATTCAGAAGTTCATGAATATAAACCATGTCAAAATGTCAGATTTTAAAAGGTACACCAAGTAACTATTTTGGTTAAAATTAAGTACATTTAAACAAAAGTCATTACATCATCAATCCTTCCAAAACATGTTTTTGTCTTACCCTGATTCACTATGGAAAGCCTATTACAAGTGTTTATATTTTAGACCAAGCAGGATGGTTTTGACCAGAAATTGTGTACCTCCATCACTTGCCCGTCTCGTCATATCCGTAAATAGAGAAAAGTTTATCTTGCTACTTGACACGTGTGGGAGTGGCATAGGTTAGTTGTTACAACGAGCGAGAAAGAATAACATGGAGAAGCTAAATCTTGAACCTCTGAGGAATCACCAAAAAACGCAGAACAGAAGAGATTCTGCAGGCAAAAAGAGAGCGTGACTAAACTCGTAATAAAACAAGAATCAACATTGGCTTGGCTTTTCGGAGATGGGGGAACTGAAGGATTTGAAATGTTGGCAAAGCGAAGTGGAGATGGCGTTTTTATCACTCAACAGGTCAGTAAGATATTTTATTGAACAGACAAATTGCCATATGTAGCTCTCTACCAGATTTCATTGTAAAGCATTATCTATTGTGAAGCGTCATTTCTTTATGGTTGTTAGCGCTGTGCTGGAATTTCATTTACAAAGAACCATGTCTATTAAAACGACAGTAATGTCTTCAGCTAATCAGCTTGAGATCCTTTCCATCTAAACTGCTTTTATCTTTTAAAGGGATACTCCACCGGTTTTTCATATTAAACTATGTTATTCCCTTAACTAAGACGAGTTGACACATACCTCTCTCGTCTCAGTGCGTGCACTATATTGCTCTGTATTGCCGCAAAACTATGTTAGCACTTAGCTTAGCCCAGTGCATTAAATATGGGCCAAAAACAGAAGCGACCAAACACTTCCTCGTTTTCCCTATTTAAACACAGTTACTCGAGTAGTGTAACTCGACCTAGGCTGGTGACACAAAATGAAACGTTGCGCTTTTCTAAGCGCTTAAAATTGATGACTATATTGTATGGCGGAATACAATAACAAGTGCTTTTGAGCACTTCGACTTGGCGCAATAATATCATCACTTGTGAAAAGTCCTCTTACCGGCTCCTGCTTCCTCTCCCCCTCCCTCTCATTTTCCGTCAATACACCCAACGTGACATACGCCGGTAGTAGTAGTTTGAGCGGAGTTGACGAAGTAACCGGTTGTTGGAAGCTAGTTTGTTTGTGTACAATCATGGTTAAAACGTGCATCGTAAAGGGTTGTGAAAATAAGGAGAATGTACATAGTGCTGTCATTTTTCACTGAATTCCAACACACCACATACAGCGGAGAGCTTGGCTAGCTGCTTTGAACAAGAATGAGAGGGAGGGGGAGAGGAAGCGGGAGCCGCGAAGAGGACTTTTCACGAGTGATGATATTATTGCGCAAAGTCGAACTGCTCAAAAGCAATTGTTATGGTATTCCGCCATACAATATAGTCATCAATTTTAAGCGCTTAGAAAAGCGCAACGTTTTATTTTGTGTCACCAGCCTAGGTCGAGTTACACTACTCGAGTAACTGTGTTTAAATAGGGAAAACGAGGAAGTGTTTGGTCGCTTCTCTTTTTGGCCCATATTTAATGCACTGAGCTAAGCTAAGTGTTAACATAGTTTTGCGACAATACAGAGCGATTGAGTGCACGCACTGAGATGAGAGAGGTATGTGTCAACTCGTCTTAGTAAAGGGAATAACATAGTTTAATATGAAAAACCGGTGGAGTATCCCTTTAAGCCTAGTATTGAATGTTTTATGAGAAGTAGGATAACCGTAATCATCCGCACAGACATGCAGAGCCGAAGCACAACCAAAACAATGTTCTTCCATAAAATGCATGCAGTTTTGCTTTTAACCGCCAAAAGTTACATAGAGTACGTTTAAAATTCAGTTCTAGCTACACTTAGAAAGATCGGATGCATTTCTATAACCTGGTTTCTGATGGTCTGGAACATTTTGAATGGATGCTAACATTATCTAAATATTTACATTTCGTGCACAAGTTTCCCATGGCCCCCACGCAGACAGTGTTTACTCGGGGTAATACATCAGGAATGTGGCCCAGGGTAGGTTTGAGTACAGGCCCGATGCTGGCACACTATCAAACAGCCTCTGACAGTACAGTTCATTCCTGCCCTCATTATGTTGAGACACTCCAGGTTCTTGGTACAGTGCTGACAGATGTCCAGGTTCATATCTGATCTAGGATTGATGTTAATGCTTAACTTATAACATTTAGGAATTGAAGAGTTGCCACCAAATGGTTTCTTGATCATTACATTAGGACATGCTTGATAAACTCCAAAACTATTTCCGTTTGGTGTATAGCAGGGGTCGGCAACAGGCGGCCTGCGGGCCAAGACTGGCCCGCCAGCAATATTTTCTGGCCCGCCGAATTATTTTGGAAGTCCGTTTTTTTTTTTTTTTTTTTTAAATCAGCCTATTTTTATTTGTATTACCTGATGATAAAAATATTTGCACTAAATGCTGCACAAAACTCTTCCACTACTTGAGAAAAGCCACCGCCGCATACTGTGTGAAACGCCCATTAGGAATCATGCGGCATGGGATTACATTTTAAAGTATAAAGACGGTAGCGGTCGGAACTCTGGTGTGCCTACTATACTTCGGACGGAGCGGGTGGTCTGACTGACAAAAGCCCACACCTGACATCTTTTGACAGCATATCCGCACTTCATCCGCAGATATTTGAGTGATAGGCTTTGTCCTATTTAATTTATGTTATTTATATTTCATAAATTTTTTCTGTGACATTTTTTTTTCTGCTGACAGTACAATGTTAAAATAATATTTTATATTGACACGAACACAATTTTTGTATTGCATTTATAATTGTTATAGGCTACTTAATCTCTCTCTTTCCGTTAGAGACATTTGAATGTGAGATTCTAGAAACGAGATAAAGATTTTGCGGACCATTAGGTCAGGAAATAAAGCGGGTGAAAAGAGTGTATTTTAAGCGGTTGCTGAATAGAACCTTGTGGGAGCGGGTCTCGCGCAGACCTCTTTAAACCTTAGGTGTGTATGCGTGTGTCCCAAATAAATAATTAAAAAAAGGAATAAAGTTCAAAAGTCGGACTGTAAGCGAATGAGGCATGATTGCTATTCACACATTTCTTAAAATGGCTGTAATCTGTTACCACAATTGATCTGTTTAAAAGGATTTTATTGATATATGCCTACCAAGGTGAAAATTTGTCTAATCCAGTAATTAATTTTTTCTATTTTTGATCTGAGCACACAATCAGAAAATCAGAAAACCCGTGGTTATTTTTTTATTTTTTTTATTTTAGTTAAGGAAATAATGGAAAAACAACTCGTTTTTCATTTGTTTATTTTTGGGGGAAAAAAAAAAGGTTGAACGAATGATACAAAATATTGTAAGCTACAAATTTATTATTCACAACATTGAAATGGGAGGTGAGCGAGTTCATTAAGAGTATTTAATTTGTATCCATAGGCCTACTCCGTGTAGCTGGCCCACCATCTACTGGCTAAAAAATATATATATTTGCCCGCGCCCAAAGTTACTTTCCGACCCCTGCTGTATAGGGTGACTAATCACATCACATCTAATCTTTCAACACACTTCTTTTACAATTCCAGTGTTTTTAGTCATAAAGACCAGAAAGCTGACACAATAGAATTAATCACCAAACGGATATGTATAGAAGTCTAAAGAGAACAATATGTAGTGGTGTTGTGATATTCTTAGCTAATGCAACAATAAAGAGATCATGGATCAATGACAAATTAGCATGTCCAGTTCTTAGAGATGTAGTATGTATTTAAATTGAGTCTGGAATGACAACTTGATGGTCACACCACATGACTTTTTTTTGTGTCATATTTTCCTTACACCTTGAAAATGTGTCAGTGTACACACACAAATATATATATATTAAATATATTTTCAAGGTAAAAGACAATTTTACACATTTTTAATTCATAAATATATTTAGAATATTTATATTTTTTAACACATAATTTGTTTTAACAGTGATTAGGCTGTTTTTTATGCCTTGTCATAAAAAGTCAAATTAACTGATATTTTAAAAGATTTATGCCATGAGGGTCCTCTTTATGTTGTAATTTCCTGTTTTATGTTTTGGTTTGTTTTTTTTGACCATGTTGGTCATACATCATGAAGACTAAAATGTTAGTTAAGCAGTTTTGTTAAAAAAATTATACCAAACTACTTTAAAAAAAAAATCTAACATTTTATTATTTTTCTCTATTATGATTTCAGGAGGACCACTTTATCACCCTGACATTTTTAACTTATTCTGACCAAAGCAATTCATAAATTAAAATAGTTTTCATAATTTAAGGTATATTCAAGTTACTGTGTGAATTGCATCGTAACATTTATAAATAAATGAAAGATTTAATGACACAAAAATGTCATGTGATTGACCCATACACGCATGTTACTATAGGCAAGAATTTTAACCTTTGGTTCCACTTTTCAGAGAACTGTGACAACAGGAAGCAGGATTTTCCATTGCATTTTCTTGTCTTACTTCCAGACCTCTGATGAATATTGCCGTTGGCAACAACGGTAAACTGTCTAATGCTGACAAGTGGTCGGGCAGCATTCCACAAGGGCTAGAGTTTCACCACGACAACCTCCTAAACATAAACCTTAAAACATTAAAGCGGGAAAAATCAGGAGGGTGACCTTAGAAAAAGTCTGTTAAGGCAGAGCGAGCAGCCCTCGATAGTTAAAAACGCCACCCCCAACTTTCGCAGGCACTGTTTACATAACAGGGGAGCATTAGTGGAAGGTTTCCAGGGGTTTAATGAACTCCAGAGAGCTCGTCCATGTTAAGAATTCTTTTATGCCTTATGTAGGACATGATAACAATGACAATATTGTTATTGGTGAAAGGAGGAGCTTATACAGAAGAAAGTTTGTGTGTGTTTGAAGAGAGATGTTGATGATGATGTTTGTTGATGATGATGCCACAAGAACAGCATAAAGGCAGAAGAAAAAACGTATATGGGTTTATTCGCCTTAAAGTCTCTGTGAATTTGAGTTCAGTTTTCTTTCCATGTTTTTTATTATGTTATTATATATATATATTTGTATTTTATACTTTTTTTTTTTTTTTACTTACATCGATTAGGCTGTTTTTTTATGCCAGTTATGAACCACTAATTTGCTTATATAAACTAAATACACTATTGTTAGTCAGTTCCAGGTGGCATTTAGGGGGAGGGACCATTTCATTCTAGAGGTCATTTGATTGGATAAAAATCTGGGTAGTGCAACATGAGTCATAAATAATTTTGCTTTGGTTTCCTGGTAAAGAAAACAGTCAATTTTAAATGCAAAGATCTTCTCAAAGTGATTTTGTCAACGTTTAAGATTACACTGGACACATATAGACGTCTCAAAACTTAAGGACACAGACTTTTGGGAAAAAGAAGACGTGCACCCCAAACCATAAACTATTCTCACACACAAATTGAATTAGTCTTCCAGCATGCATCCAATGAGTGGATAAGACGGTGACAAAGGCACAGTCCGAGAACAAAGACACATGCAGACAGAGAGATTAAGGCAGAAGGGGGAATTGAGAAACACATGGCAGGAACTGAGCAGGAAACGCAACATTCCATTCTGGAAAGGTCTGGCGCTGCAACCGTGGAGAGAGCGTAAAGCTCAGCCACCCCCTGTGTCCATTACTCCCAGCTCGGAGAGATTCTCACACTGCAGGACTGGAAAAGAAGTAGGCCAAGAAACTCTGACACATCTGCTCCTTCTCTCTACCGCCATTTCCATGTTCGTCGCAATATGTCTTCGCGGCTTTAATTCACCTCCTCCCTCAATGGAGCTGCTTTCTTGGAATTCAACCATGATTCATTTCAAGGGATTACGTTCTTTTAAACATGTGAGAGGCCTGATGGGAAGTCAGTGCTGAGAGAAACCAGAGGACAGCACTCAGGGCCACAACACTTCAGTGCGCACAGTGGATTTGTTCTGTTTTAGGACAGAATACACTTCCAAAATACTCACTTTTTTTGGACGGTTGCTTGGCAATACCAAGTTGTATTATCAAGGCATTCTCTGAAGGATCATTGAGTACCATGTGAAACCACTATAGATTAATATACTGATCATACAGTACCATGGGTGAATCTGGGAATCTTTTTTTGAATGCGATATTGACAAAAAAATCTCAATTATTGGGGGGATTTTGTTGATAACGATGATCAGATTTTTTTTTGTGTGTGTTTATTGTGCTGGTACTTTGGCAGGTTTAGGACTGCCGTGGACAGCTGAAGCCTAAAGTTTTTGTTATTCTTCATATTCTGTGCGGTGGTTAGTTCAGAGCAGTGACAGATATAAAATTTACAATAAGATTAAATAGATTTTTAGCATTTTTTCTGCATTTTTTCCATACCTAATTAAATGTACCCTATGCATAATTTATGATAGCAAATTGTTACATTTACTCAAATTCTATTAGAATAATAAAACACTATAGGGTTGTTACCACTCAAATGAAATCAGTATCAACTAAATCCGACTTTGCAATGCAGAGGAAACACAGAAGCTGCATCTGAAGTGGTATTTAGATGTTTTTACACAGACTGTTTAATGCAGCTCAGAGGTGACAAATCATTTAACCTGCAGTAACAAATGTATGTTTTGATGTTTGATGATATATGAAATTATTTTCAAATAGATACTTTAAATATAAAACTAAAACTGCCACCTACAAGTCACTGTTAATGAGCGAATCACTGAGTCAATTAATTCAACCGATTTGTTCAAATGGACTGATTCAGTAACGAAACACCTCTGTGTTCCTCAGAAACGCAAAACAGTTCTGCTGTGGCTATTTTCACTGATTAAATGGAGCAAAAAAGGCAATATTGAGTCAAAAATGTAAGTCACTTAATTGTTTATTAAACTCAGTGGTGGACAAAGTACACAAATCAAGTACTTGGGTAAAAGTAGGGATGCACGATATATCGGCCACCATATCGGTACCAGACGATAAATATTCATTTTAAATATTACCGTTAGCGGCCCGAAAAGATATAGACACACAGCCGATATATAATGGATCATTTCCTTCAGCTAAGACACTTGAGATGCACACTGTTCTCCATAATGTTTTTGAATTGCTTAAAATATGATGGGAATCACTTCAAAAAGAGATTAGATTTATCGGCCAATATATATCGGTTATCTGTATCGGCCAAAATTTTTATTTGAACTGAAAGCAACTTGCACAGGCATATCTTAAAATATGTCAGTGTCATTGTTTTGTCTCAAGATGCACACCAGTAATGTTTTTTTTTTTCGAAGGCAAGTTTATAAAAGCTACTGAAATACATTAATTGAACTAAGGCCTAATCCTGGCTTACTCTAAGCCCAGTCTGTGAAACCGGGCTTAAATATATAAAAATATCAGTTTATGTTACTGATAGGCTATGTCATACCCGTTGAGATGGTTGTGAGAACATGTCCACATTCAAGCATTACAGTGAGCTGCCTTAAACAGCTCGCCCTTTTACAGCAGATTTTGTTCACAAACAACTGACAGTCATGACCTAAATATGATTTTCATTTATAATAACCAATCCTTAAATTCGGCATTTTTTAACTTACGTTTTGCGCCACTAGACGCAGACGTACTCAAGTGTCGCTCTGAGTCGCAATCGGATCAATACAATTCACGAATTAATCATTTGGTGTGATTTGCGAAACGATTTAACAGGCTCATTGAAAAGAATCACCTCGTTCGTGTTTTGGAGCATGTAACAATTTCTTCAATTCAAAGTAACGAGGAATAGGATATTTTTTAGGAATTGTAGTGGAGTAAAAATGACGATATTATGCTTTAGATTAGAATGTAGTTCAAGTACAAATACTTGAAAAATGCACTTAAGTGCTGTAGTACTGTAACAAAGTAAAAAAAGTACAATTTTCCCCCAAATATCAGCACAATTGCATTTGCAATTGTGCTGATATTTGAGGGAAAATGGTACTATTTGTGTGATTGCTTAACTATATCATATGATATAAATACTGTACAGCCTAAAAGACAAATACTCATACAGGGGCATTTTTACTGCGAGTAAATCATGCAGTGAATGCGTGATTTCTAAATGCGCATGTGTAGTAGTCTGACCTAAATTGAAAAACCTGCATCACACACAGTGCATGCAATTTCAAAGTGAGGGAGGGACATACTCAATGTCCGATTGCAAATCGTTAAAACAACAATTACAATATTATCATAGACGATGCATATCGCACACCCCTACAGTCTTACTCTCCATTAACCTCCAAAAAAAGATATATTATCAAAGTTTCATTTATCATCAGAGATCAGCATTTAATGACCACTGAGTTTTTGAAGGGGCTGAACAAATACTGGTATCCTAAAGGTCACTTTATCTTTAGTCAAAAAGTAAAAGAAAAAGAAAGAGCTGCAACAGAGGCCCTGCAAACCTGTGTGCCATTATGGCAGAAAAATCCAACATGAGTCACAGAATAATTCCCTCTATTTCTTCTCTTCCTCCATACTCCAACTGCAACAAGGTCTCTATAATGTGGTTTTTCCCCCCACAAGTCCCTGATACAGGCCCAAGTATTTGGAAACAGCGCTGCTCCCCTCGATTCCCTCTCAACCCCCACCCACTCTTCCATCCAAAGCCTTAATGAAAAGCATGTGCTGGAGATGCTTCATCTTTGCCACTGAAGCTTTGCACCAGTTTCTTTCCCTCAGTAGAGAAAAAAAAGCATAGACCCCCCCCCCCCCCCCCCCCCATTTTGTCAGAGGAAAAAAAATTACATCTATAAAATCTGAAATTTATGACCGGAGTGACAATTAACAGAGTTACGGTCATGTACAACAGATGTGGGGGATGCAAGCAGCAGGATCTTGGTCAAATATATCCAATGTCTGTACAATTTTAACATCTTTGTTAATAAACCGGAAGATTCAAAATGATTTTCCCAGAGATAACAGTAGCATAAAATTACACATTCAATTAGATTTTTACATTTTAAATTGATAAATCTAAAAAATGGAAATGTGACCTAATGTTTCAAAAATTATATTTATATAAATAAATGTGTATACCGTCACATAGATGTGTGTGTATACCACTAAAGCAACACCACTAATGAAACGCTTTTGGCAAGGTAAATTTTGTCAACCAAATGGTCAAGTTGGTAACACTTTACAGTAAGGTCTCATTGGCTACAAACAATGAGCAATACATTTGTTACCGTATGTATCAATCTTTGTTAAATAATAAAAATACAACATTGTTAGTTCATGACATGTTAGCTCAGGTCCATTAAATAACCATAATAGATACAACTTTTGATTTTAATAAATGGTGAAATTAACATTAGCTAAGATTATAAAATGCTTTATATTTATACTTTTCATTGTTGGTTAAATTAAATTGTAAAAATAATAATAATTAAAAAATGGAACCTTATTATAAAATGTTAGTGATTTTATCAACTAAAATCAAAGAGTTGTCTTAACAGAAAACATTATATACCCAATTTGACCATCTGGAGTTAAATCACTGTCTGGTTTGTGATGGCTTCCCCCAAATTCGGACATTTTGAGTGACACATCCAGCATAAGCAATTAACAGACCCGAGATGAGCAAATGGCGAGACACTGTGCCTCGCCCATGTGATTTTGTCTGAATAATAGTGATACATTCCACCACAGGGGTGTCTGACTTCAATTCCCTGAGGTAAGCAGGTACACATCATGCTGGGGCATTGGGTTACACAAGACACTGTCTGAGATATACTTTGATAGTTAGCACTAGGGCAAAAGCTATTTTGATAATCGATTAATTTTTTGAATTAGGCAATTTTAAGTTGAGATTAGGTAGAGTTATGTTTATTTACTTATTTATTCACACAAACATCTATATTTGTCATTTGGGAATGTGAAATGGATTCAACCTCTAGTTTAACCCGTTTTTTTTTTTTTGTAAAAGTCATTTTGAACGTAAATTTTTATAAACAAAGACATATTACAAAATATTACAAATATTACATAATACAAAACACACAGAAGAGGATTTTGTCTGATCTTGTAGTCATTGTTTTTTTACGCAGTTAATTTTCTTATGTTAGCAAAACGAAAGTCTTAATGGGATAGTTACCCCAAAAAGACAATTCTGTCATCATGCATTTACTCACCCTCATGTTTTTCCAAACCTGTATGAGTTTCTTCTGCTAAAACAAAATTTGAAGAATGTCGGTAACCAAACAGTTGATGGACCCCATTGACTTTCGTGTTTTTTTTTCTCATACTATGGAACTCAATGGTTACCCTTATTCTTCAAAATATCTTCTTTTGTGTTCAACAGAAGAAATTAATTTCCGGTTTGTAACAACTTGGGTGAGTAAATGATGACAGAATTGTCATTTTTGGGTGAACCATCCCTTTAAAGGTTCAGCACAGACTCTAACCATTGATATCTCCTGTCAACTTTTCATTATCAGTTTCATCAGCATTCCTTAGTTAGTAAGCGCGCCATATCCATTTACCAATGTCTTTAAACGGGTGTTTGTGTGTTACATGAACACGGCCGTTTCCTTCGAGGGGATCGGGGGATGAGGTGTTCTCAGCTGGGCACAATCTAATTGTAAAACTTCAAGAAGAACTGCAGGCTTTTGGACTCCCAAAAAGCTCAGTGGAAAGGCAGTTGGGTGAATTGAAGGCTGAGTCAGCAAGCAGAACTCTGGCCCCTCTTAAAAAAAAAAGAGGAGGGTGGCAGGGGGCAAAGGAAGTGAGGGATGGAAAGAGATGGAGAGGAGGGAAAAGCCAGAGCTGACATTCCTCTACCGTGAGTCAGCGCCGCTAGGCACTTTTCTGGCAATCCTTCACCTTTATAACTAAAAGCACCGGAAAGCACTGATAAAAGGAAGAGAGAGGAGACCATTCGAATGCTGAGCGTCCAACTAATAAAGCTGTGGGTTCGTTCTGGAAGTGTGTGGGACATTTCTTGGAATGACGTCCATGGCTACCTCAGTAACGATTTTGGTTATCTCCCAACATTCAGAGAGAGCACTTAAATGCAAAGCACTCAATGAAAGCATTATGAGGAAGGGTCTGTACTCTTGATAGCAATGGTTAAGTAAAAGGCCATTAGTTTTACCTAATAAAGCCCAAGTATTCCTCATAACTTGGCCTCTTGCTTTGATTTCCAATAACACATCACTGCATTCCTGCCCTATGTAGTGTGCATATCTGTGTCCTGCTCCCCCTCTGCTGCATTCCTCAGAGGAGTGGGGTGACATCCGTCAGCAGGACCTCTAATGACCCTGTGCAGCCTAATTCACTACTTAACATAAATTACAATAGAAGTGAGTGCAATGGTAAAAGTAAATGAGGCTGACAGCTATTGTGAATCTGTGTGGCAAAAATGTGCTTTTTTAACAATCAGTTATCATATAGCCTAAAACATGATTCTGCAGAATTAATATGCATATTAATACCTTTTATTCACATATTATGAATAGCTTAGTATACAGTGTTCATGCATGTCGCGACTCGCGAGGCCATATGGAGCAGGTTGACTGGTAGCAAATGTGCCAGAACTGCGCATGTCATAATCGTTCCTACAGAGTAACAGCAATGCTAGCCTACTCATTCACTGCAAGAGGATGCATGCAAAGTTAAAACATAAACTGATAAACCTATTTGATAAAATGTCTTATGTTTTCAAAGAACGAAATCGTTAAAAACAAGGATAAGCCTCACATTTGCATTCGCAATGTTGGGACTTTTGCAGGCTGAGTAAAACTCGCTTAACTTAAAAAAAAAAAAAAAAAAAAAAAGAATCGTTGTAAATCGACTTAAATAATGATTTTTACATGAGTAATCTGTTAAAAGGTAACGTTATTTACCTTGATATGTTTTCGCCAAGTCCCGCTTTATTTCGATCTGCTGCTGGTTTTGTGCTTCCTAAGTTTTAAGTCCGTTAGCCTACAAGTTTTTCGGCGGACTCCAAAGCGTCGAACACGCGCTTCACAAAGTGTTAAAGCGTCAGACCGAGGGGAACTTTGCGATCATCTTTGCACTATTGTTCACATAGAACGCGTTCCCCCGTCTCCTTGTCATTTTTGAGTTGTTGAAATGTGTTTTCTTCCACTAGAAGTGTGCTGTGAGGGGAAGGAAGGACTAGGACTGCCCTCCTCTTCATACGAAACTTACACCGAAATTACTTAAACTCAAGAGTCGTGAGGAGAAAAAACGGTCCCCCTTTGCTGAGAACTTTAAGGGATTCCAAAGCATTTTTCTAAAGCCAGGAGAGCCCTCCTTCGGAGAGTTTGTCGATTGTTCCTGTTCTTCTGTTGGCTTTAAGGAACGTCGCTCAAGCAAGAAAAGTACAAAAAGCTTTTGTGTGGCTTGAAGATCAGGAGCCTGTCAAAGAGTCTTACGTGTAGCACAGCCCACAGATTCAGTCACTTCAGAAGAAAATAATTAAAGAAATATAAAAAGTCTTGCTTTCCTCCTAAATAAATGCCATATTTGTTTATAATATGCTTCTGCATCTAGAAACAGTTCACCCAAAAATTATCTCATAATTTACTCACCCTCAAGCCACCCTAGGTGTGACTTTCTTCTTTCAGCTTAACATAATCAGTGTTATATTAAAACAAAAAAAATCCTGGCTCTTCCCAGATTTAATGGCACTAAATAGTGCCCAGGTTTTTGAAGCTCCAAAAAAGCACATCCATCAATCATAAAAGTAACCCATACAACTTTAGTGGGTAAATAAATTCCTTCTGAAGTGAAGTAATGGGTTTTTCGTGAGAAAATATCCATATTTAAAACTATAAACTATAATCACTAGCTTCTGGCAACGGCAGTACGTGTGTTCATGAGAGAGATGAGTTGAGGAAGGGTAACCTCTGACATGACAGTTTTAAAGAAAAATGTCAGAGGATTTCAATACGTTTTTTGCAAGAGTCGTCTATTCTTATATAAGTTTTCGCTATGTCATAGGTCCCTTCCGCGGGACTCAACTCTCGCGTGAACGTATGTAAAATAATGTAGGCTAAGTTGCCAATTATTATTTAAAAGAGTTAGCGTTGTACATGTAAATTTATACAGCTACTAGACAGGCAAATTTTGTTGGACGTATCGAGTCATCATGTACCTGGCTTTCCATTGTACCGCATTTGTTATTATCAGTACATTTTACAGTAACAAATTGATTTCAATAGCTCAAATAGGTAGCCTATATTAATCTTACATAATTTAATGACATAAACAGGAGCTGTAAAATAATAAAATACCATCCCCTAAAGTTCTAAAAACCACAGCAGTAAATTTAACAAGAAATTGTTTAGTGTTATTGTCAATATTTCTCTGTCCTCTGAGAACAGCCGCAGTACAATAGCAAATATGGCTGCATTTGCAAAAGCCTAATGATAATGGCTACCTTTCTACTAAATAAACAAAACCACACCCTATAATGGCTCTATCCTCTCATACTTTCTAAGATGAATAGCTCTACATTTGTTTGAAGTAATGGTAAATGTTCAGTGGGGTTTTGTAAACAACAAAGGATTGTTCCTGACAGGCTCAGACCTGTAAAATAAATATATTACCTACCTCAATGAGAAACAGACTACTACATGTGACAAAAACACCATGAGGCCCTTCAGTTTGCATGAACAATTATTCATGCAAACTAATTAACACCTACACAGCGACATTAAACATACTCTGTGTAAAGATGGGTAATAAAAATGCTTAAAATCAGGCCTGAAAGTGTTTTTTAAATGTAAGACAAGAAAAGCATGTATTCTTACCTAAAACTGAATCAGTGACTTCCAGGAGATCTAATCCAGAAAATCCATTTTCTGTGAAGTAATACATATGTGAAACTGTTTACATACTCTTCTTATGAGAACTAACTATGTCAATGAACACAATTTCTTATTGATGAGACACTTCAAACATATTATTTGTGTTTGGGGTGGAAATATAATGGCACCACAATACTGTAACTAGGACCCAAAACAAAAAGTAAATCTCAGCAAAACATGAGAGTTGAACACTGTAAATGAGCGCCCTCTTGTGATGGCGCCACGTTTGACCAAGAGAAAAATGATACTTTAACTACAACACACACACAAGTCTACCGCCTTTTAATTCTAATGTCTTTGTGTTGTTGTAACTTTGTATGTTCAATGAAAACGAATCAACTCACCCACAAAACTCTGTGCATATTGAGGAAATCCAATATGCTTCATCCATGTGGACACTCGGTCTGGACTCCACTCCTCGATTGAAATCATGCCTGTTGTATTTACACTCTCGTCTTCTGCATCTTTTCTTAAAAATCCACATCACACAAGCACTGAATGCAACATACAAACATCAAACAATTCCCTAATATAAAGATCTCGGTTTCAGACTGTTTACCAAAGTTATTGTTTGGAATAAATTGTTTGAAAATCCTATGAGAGCCTTTCGTTCAGTCATGTACAATACTCGCCTCTTCCACTGCTGTATGCTGTGATACAGTAGTTGGTTAGATAAATACGCTCTCATAAGTCTTTACTTATTTATTCTTCGCAGGTGACATAATTTCAAAGCATAATCTTACCTCGAGCCCAAAAAGAACCCCGCACTTTTCGCTCACAGCTGGTTTTGAATGACGAATACACACCTCGGCAGGTGAGGGCGGAGCTAAGATGACGTGCATAATGGGAAATGTAGTCCAGATAAGGGGCTCTCAAACTTATGCAGTAGTGGCGAAAATGTGAAGTCCGGAAAGGTTATTTGCACAATATTTCCTTTAATGGCACTGTTATTAAACAATTAAAATATGAGGATTACACTGAAAAAAGTGAAAAAGATTACATGATTTTATCGTGTATATCGGCCCCACGTGAATCAATTAAGTTAAACAAACATAATGTCTTCATTTAACTCCAACATCTAAATAACAACATCATGGAATGAAGTGATTTTAAGTGACCTGATTTAAGCATTTAATTTCAGTCATTTTTCTATTTCAGTTTTAAGTATCTTAATGTGTCCCATAATCAATTCACAAAACTGTGCAACTTTCAGAAGTACTAATTATTAGCTTATATCACTCCTTTAAATTAACGGTGCTCTATCATCGTATCAGTCTAGAGTATAAGCAAATGCTCCACTCTTCTCCACAATGGTAACCCAGTGTAATTTAAATGGTTCTAATTATTCCAACATAATTGAACCTTAAACACTATTACACATTATCATCTCACCCTTTTCTCATCTTGCACAAAAACACACAAAATAACACTTAATTTCAAAATGTACTCTCTCTAGATTCAGCCATATGCAAAGCATGCTGGGAACAAACAAGCACTGCCCATTTTCAGTTAATTCAACAATTCATTCATGTAATCCCAACACAAACGGATTAAGTAAACTTCCATTTTTACATATGTGGATAGAGGTGGTTTGAACACAAACTAAGGTAGGACAAAATCTATAGCAATTGTGTTGCTTTATCTTATTTTAAATAAGCAGCAAAAAAAATTTTAGTGATGTTATAGGCGATTGACAATGACAAAATTATTTGGCAAGAAAGGCAAACTCAGGCATATTACATATGGGTTTTACTGTGTCAAGAAAAAACAAAAGCTCACAGGTCAGGAAGAAAGCATACATGACTAATGCAATTGTTGGTTTTCCCCTGTTTTTGATTACCGAAGCCATTCTCCTGGGCATTGACTCAACTAAAATTGTGCAAATGTTATGCTTAACTTCTTTTCAACCCTCAAGTTCTTCCCAAAGTTAGGCTTCATTGAAAGACCTGCATCACTTATCAGAATTCAGGTTTCTAATTTCCCAAAGGTTTTCAATGGTTTTAAAGTTCAGGGGACTTTTGTTGCATGCACAGTGGGTTTGGAATCGATATCATGCAAAATACACATTTTATCTCCAACAGATCTTGGCTACATTATTCAGGAGGATTCTGAATGGACCAAATATTGGTCTTGAATTTGGACCAATCAGCTGTGAGCAAAGTGACATGTCTGATGCAATAGTCACTCCACCTGTTTACACTCCAAATTAAAGATCACTACACAGCAAATGATTTTTAAAGGCAAAATTGTCCAGCTTTTAGTAATGCTTATTTAGAATAATTCTGTATGATTTAGATATGTAATTATTGTACCCTTAATCGATCAAACATTATAATTTTAGTTTATTATACAGTTTACTTGAATAAATATATAAAAGGTAAAAAATACGCTTTAGAATCAAAAGATAAAACTATAAAATGACTACATGTGAACTTAAAAGTTAAATTTTCTCTACCTTTTTCAAATGTATAAACTAACTTCACAACTTTCACTTGCACTGATATAGCAAGACTTTATTTTAGTTGTCCTCTTTCATAGACAGCTATTATCTTCTTGCTGTGTAAATTTGTTTAAATTCTTTATATTTTTCAATCTCGTAATATTCTGTAGTGAATCGTGCTGCTTCTCTCGTGAGAAATTAATCAGTTTCACTCTCTCAGCATCAGATTGTTTGTTTGCAACTGATGTCAAAGGATCAAAGCCTGAGTTGACAGAGAGTTGATGATCAGCATCATGGTACCAACAAAGCCTGGTTGGATTGGTTTGTTTTTGTCAACTCAAAACTAATCCTGTAACCCTGAGATTGTTCAACTACCATCATGGCTCAGGCCCCTGCTGGAGACATGCATCCCAAGAACCATTCTGCGGTACTTCAATTGCACCACACATACTTTTGGTATTAAAACACCATCCAAGGTTGTTCAGTTGAGTTGTCGGACTGCAGAACATTGCATAACATTTTTACACAAGAAAAATGTATCAGTGTTTCTGGTTCACTAAAAATAACTTACTTGTAGAGGATTTGCTATATGTGGCTTTATGCGAGTATGAATATACACTTGGCAATAATAATACTAAAATATTACATTGTGTGCAGACAAAAAAATAACTCTAGGCAAAACAAAAGTTTCAATATTTTTTTTATTATGATTCTTTCCACGACAGGTCGTCTGGGTCTAACATTAACCCATTATAATAATTCTAGTGCAGACCATCTATCTCATAAGCTGCAGGTCTATGACAAGTGCAATACGGGGAGAAGTGTCTACATTTTTACAGGTCCTCAACATCTGTGGGAAGGCAACAAATATCAAATATAAACTCTAGAATTACAACACAAAACGGTTTATACTGAATGCACACATTCAGACTACAACGGGACACACATGAACACTTAAGCTGGCAACAATCATAACAGGAATCGTCATTACTGCTGATGTCAACCTTTCGCTTATTACCAATGGAAATATCTTGAATGTGAAACCCTTTAGATAATTTGATAGAAGAAAAACAAATGGATGTGTATGAGTGAACAGGACGGTGCTTCAAAAAGCATTGTTAGCCTAAATTGATCGTAGAACCATTGCAACCAATGGTCCCTACGATCAACTTAGCTCACAATGCTTTTGAGAAACGCAGTCCAGGTCAGGGAGTCTAGCACAGCATACTGTTAGCGGTCCATAGAGTGGAGTAGTCGTCTTTTGCATCCCGATAGGTTATAGAATGCTGAACGAACGCCGAGTGAATAAGGATGACAGCTTCTTGGGAGATGAGCACCAAACCTCTGGCTAAAGAGCCTCAGAGCGCTTATACGTTGCTGAGGGCATCAACACCAGGCAACACTTTACCCTCCAGCAGCTCCAGACTGGCTCCGCCTCCAGTGCTCACATGACTGACCTTATCTTCTGTGTCCCACTTGGCACAGCAGGTTGCGGTGTCTCCCCCACCTGAAATAAAAAGAAAGTCAATTATTAGTCTATTATAGCCTGGTTAAAACCAGACCATTCTCAGCTGTAACTGAGTTATGGTCTGGCAAAGCGCCATAGACAAATCATTTCCAGAGGGGCGTCACCAACGGACGTCGCGGGTAGACCTAAAACCAATCAGAGCGATGAAGAAGATGACGTATGCAGAGCGGCGGCCGGCGGAGAAACATCTCCGAATATTGTTCTTCGCTCGGTTTTTCACAAAAAGGAAACGTTCAAATCGCTTAAAACAGACGCGATAGCTGATTCGAACGAGTGATGTTCGACGGCGGCATCCATCTTTGTAATGTAGGCTACAAAATAATCTGCTTCAAAATCCCAGCGCTGTTGTCATCGTGTAAAGCCCGCCCCAACTTTTCTGATTGGTTCCTCGATTTCGACGGATTGGAAATGGGCTTGAATGAGCTCTTTGCCAGACTTACTTTCAAAGTAAATCTAAACTTGCCGGAAGTTGTCTGGGTTTTCCCAGGCTAAGTCTTTTATAGAGATCGATAAAAACTTATCAGTCAACCACTAGTCTATTAGATGTGTGCCATTAAATGTATTCCAGGCAAAAGCCAGCCACTTCAACGGAAAAATATAAAAGAAATTCTCACCAATAATAGTGATGCAGCCATTTTTGGTCGCTTCCACAACTTTGTCCATCAAGTTCTTGGTTCCACGAGAGAAGTTGTCCCACTCAAACACACCAACAGGTCCGTTCCACACAATCTGCTTGGCTCTGACTACAGCCTCCGCATAGAGCTTTGAGCTCTCAGGACCACAGTCCAGACCCTGGATGGAAGATCAACCAGAAGGGCTTCTTTTGACAACTGCTTCTAGTTCACTTACAGGTAAACGAAAGATCTTATAGCTCTAAACAATCTAACATGTCTACCTTACCATCCAGCCAGCTGGAATACCATCTGCTACTGATGCAGTCCCTGTTGCCGCCTTCTCGTCAAACTTGTCTGCGGTGACAAAGTCAACAGGAAGTGCGATCTTCACGCCGTTCTTCTCAGCTTTAGCCATGAGGTCTTTCACAATTTTGGCACCCTCTTCATCATACAAGGAAGTGCCGATCTGAGCACAAAAAGAAAACAATATTTATAACTCCAGGAGTATTCTATAAATCAGGTTATGGGAGACACCCAGATAAGTTTATGCATAAATAAATGAATAACCTCAACTTTCAACTTTTCAAAAATTGAGGTAATGTTCAGGGCTGCGTTTCCCAAAAGCATCGTAAGCCTAAGTTGATCGTAGAACAATTGCCAACAATGGTCTCTAAGATCAACTTAGACTTAACAAAACTAGCCCCCCCTCCCCCCCCAAAAAAGAAGAAAAGAAAAGAAACACTTTGGTTTGCAGTGTGGAGGAAGCTTCAGGCCACTCACCTCCATGTTATTGAGAACCTTGAGGAAGGTAAAGGCCATTCCTCCACCAATGATCATCTCATTCACCTGGTCCAACATGTTGTTGATCAGCTGAATCTTATCTTTGACCTTGGCCCTGTCCGATCAAAACAACAATCAATCAAACAAAGCCTTTTCAATGAAATGTTCAATTTTAAAATGAAATCTAATTGGGATGAAACTGAGAAACTTTCACCTCTGAAAAATTGCAAGAAGTGCAGATCAACTGTCTAATTAGAAGACAAAAGCTTAAGGCTTGAGTTCAGCTTATCAATGGGCCAATTCCCTGAGTGAACTTTGTTATTTGGGACAAACATCAGATATGAACTGCTTCAGTAAGTACATAATGAGTGTGCAAGTTGTGCAATGGCCTAACTTTTGCAAGTCATTTGCATTCAATTATCCATGTCCACAAGAACACTTTGTAGTGATCATGGCTTTATTTGCCATCATTGCATCCTGGACAATTGAATCACAGCGGTTTCACCATCAGGATGAGACACTATAAAAAAGGTAGAAATCTACAAATGTTTTAAATATAATTCTTTCAGCCAGATATGCAAGGCTTGAAGAAACGTAAAACAAGGACATTGTCACATATCCTGCTGTTGCATAAAAGGATAAACGCAACTATTCCTGGACTGTCACTGATGCTTTCTGAAGTGGTTTTCAATGTAGAAAAGACGAATGCTTCCTAAAAAAAAAAAAAAAAAAAAAAAAAAAGACTGAAGTACAGCCCAATTTTCTTTCAGTCATTCATTTCGGTTGGTGAACTCTGTAAAAGCCCTTCCTTAGATCATGAACAAGATCTTGCAGGACCAAAGCAAGGTCTTTTGATGTTTTTAATCACTAAACCTGGGTACTTAAGCAAGACCGTATTCAGAACTAAAAAGATAAGCTATCAGAGTACTCCGTCAATAACACTCACCCCCCGAGAATGGCCAGGAAAGGCCTCTGTGGTTTCTCAAGGGCCATGGCAAAGTAGTCCAGCTCCTTCTTCATCAGAAAACCAGCTGCCTTCTGAGGGAGATTCACTCCAACCATGGAGCTGGAGTGAGACATTAGACATGAAAACCAAGGGGGAAAAATTAATTTGTTTAGACTAAACAATGCAAGTTTTTATTTTCCCATCATGGTTTTGTGTAATGGAGTACCTATGAGCTCTGTGCGCAGTTCCAAAGGCATCGTTGATGTAAACATCACCCAGCTTGGACAGGGAGGCCCGGAAAGAATCGATTTCCGCCTGACTTGCTTTGGTCTGAAAAGATAAATCAAAATCTTTTATGTCATATAATGATGCCACCTGAAGAAAAAAAAAAGAAAAAAGAAAAAAAAATTGCTGCATCAACAGTAACTGTTCATTTACATGAAAATGAAATGAGGCATCAGTGTGAAAATATGGTGCGCTTTAAACATTTTAATTTCATTTCACTGAATATTTATCTTTGTGTGAACAGCCTTTAGTCCAGTTTCCTCTTGGGAAATTGATTCATTGTCATTTTATCTTGTCAATATTATTTAGTTTTAATCACATTATTAGGCAGGTTTTGGGGGTCTTTTGGGCTGGAAATCCAGCCAATCTGGCAACACTGCTTTTCAGTGTTATGTGAAATCAATGTGTAAAACAACAAAATGGTGAATTTAGTTGTGTTTGCATAGTAAACTGGAGAAAGTATTTTAAACCCAGTTACAGAAGGACCCCTGGATCAAAACCAATGATACATGCCGTTATGATCACATTACTGCCATCCACACGCACTCAAAGTTCATAACTTCTAAACTACTGTGAATGAAAGGTTACACGTTCCCAGAAAATGCCAAGCTGCAGTTCACTGCAGTTTCTTGCCAGCAAAGGACATGGTAGTTTCTCTGTCTCTTTCTTTGGTCTCTACTCGCCCCCCTCTCTTTCTCTTCTCCTCTTCCCTGCATGCATTCCAGCCAGGGCTTCGAGGACCAGAAAAGCCACATGATCACACATGACCTTCCTACAAATGTCAATAGGTCAGCTGAGTACAGTATCTCTGCATGCACACACAGCCAAAGAAGGCTTTAACAGTAGAAGCTTGTGCTTTGCAGATAAGCTCTAACAATGATAAAAGCCAATTATTAGCCTCTCGAGCCAAAACAGAATGATTCGGTAAGAGATTTGTAAAACCACTCTTATTACAGAGGGCTTTCTTTACGGTATAGTCGATTTTGAATATATGTATTTATATTACTGCCTATTCAAAGCTACACAAACTAACCAGCTCTCATTTATTTTCATTTCTTTAAGCTTGTGCCATTTCAGGCCAAAGATCCTACTGTATGATCAAATTTAAGGTCTGTATCTGGCATTTAAATCAACGATAACTCTTGTGGCTTCTTTCTGGGCCGCACAGTCAAGGGAAGGAAAGACCAAGAACATTATTTAACATTCTTTATAGTTATTACTAGTATTTGAGCTATAATCTTTTAATTGCCTTTCATTCGACCACATGACCACTCACACTATGAACGCAATCCGATCGAATCCGAACCTCTGGAGAGTGGTAAAAGGGGACAAGCTCAAAACGTTTTAAACCCCATTTACGCCTGCATTTAGCATCATCCACTTGTGATCCAATCGATCAAAAAGCATCTTAACACCAGGTGTAAACAGGGCCTAAGATGACCAAGCACTTTTTACCTGCAGAGCCAATGACATACACTGCACTGACCTTGTTCCCCGATGCATCTTTGCCCTTGCCCTCCTCGGCCACATGGAAACGCAGGTTCTCCAGCAAAATGACAGAACCGGCAGGTGGGTCTGCACAGGCTTTCTCCACATCTGGACCCACACAGTCCTTCAGGAACTGAATGTCTCTTTAGAGGCAAAATAAAAACAGCAAGGTTGGTGGCGAAGTACTAAACTGAATTAAGTATGCATTATTATTAAGATGTCATCTTGATGACACTTTTCTACCATACATTTCTAATGTTTACGCAGTAAAACTATTCATCAGTGCTGTTAAACAGATGTAGCTTGAAGGTTTACATTATCTCTAACTGATGGTTAAGAAGTCTATATTGAGCTCTCCTACTTTCCCAGCAGGCTCTTGAGTTCTGCAGCCACAGGCTCCAGAGAGTACTTGTTTGGCATGGGGACTCCATCAGGCCGGCCCAAGTGGCTCATCAGGACTACAGCTTTGGCCCCATTATCTAAACAGTGCTGAATTGATGGGACTGCAGCCTTGATTCTGATGAGAGCATATATAATATTAGTTACAAATACTGTAGCACAAGGCCAACATGACAAACAACTGAGTTAGGTCTATATACAACAAACTAAACATTAAAAATACTGCTGACATTCTATGAACTAACATTTGAGTAATCTTAATATTTTGCAAGAAAATAGACATTATCCTGTATATTAACACATACAAACATTTTATATGCAACAAAGCTGTGAGAATTTTGAAGGTAAAAACATTGCAGTTGACAGTTTGAGCACATGAACAGCACAAAGTGTGATTATGGTGATTTCAATGAGATAAGAAAGAACCATTATTGGTTAAGAATGCAACAATATTGGTATATCAACAATATCCATCTCACCTCTGGTTATTTGTTATTGTCTTGTCTTTCATAGGGACATTGAAGTCAACCCTATTGGAGAGAGAGAAAAACAAATGGATCTATTACTAAATTAGCTACATAAAATGCTATGGTTTAATGGAATGATTAAAATTATTATTTTTAAATAAGTAGCTTCCAGAAAGGGTCAGAAAGCTCTCAGATTTCATAAAAAAATATGTTTAATATGGGTTTAATTTCCAAAGGTCTTTGAAACAACATGGGGGCGAGTAATTAATGACAGAATTTTCCATATAATAATAATAATATATATATATATATATATATATATATATATAAAACACTTTTTTTTTTTTTACATACACTTATGTTAGATGGGAGTCATCTATTTGACAGCACTGTATATAGCCATCACCTCTAGTAATGTTTTATATGCATTTGAATGTTTATGAAATTCAAAAAAATTTAAATTCATAAAAATACCTGTTAAAAAAACTATTTTAATAAATAAGGATTGTACAGTGACAAAGAACAACTAAACCTGTATCACTGGGAGCTGCATACTATAGGAGTGCACATTGCTGCACGTTCACATGCTCTCCATGACTACAATGAATTACGTAACACTGTAAAGGCCCCTTACAGCAGTTCTCTACCCATTCAGGGTAGAGAACAGCGACAGATCATGCTGTCAATGCTGCTGTACTGTAATATTTGTAAAATAACATTAGACAATATTAAAGCAGGTTGGATCCTGACAGCGGATGTTGTAAGACCACGTGCAACTGCTGCGTATACTGACTCAGTCATTGTGACGAACTCAACATGGCTGTCAATTACTTATTCAAAAAGTGCTATTATATCATGTGGGTATTTATATAAAGGTGAAATATGTTAAATAAAGCGGCAGACGGTGGGAAGGGCAGGTTCGTCTGTTTAATTGCTGGCAGGACATTTGACTGTGTGTGTTCAGAATACCAAAGGTAATTTATGCTAACAGCAGCTGAGAATATGTAAACGTCATTTTGCGGAATTATAAACAATCTTCACTTATGTATAAGAAATTACCTGGCATGCGTGAGTGACATGAGTATAAGAAACGAGTAAGAACATGCCACTAAATGAATGTGCTTACTGGTATAAACCCGCCAGCACACGTTCAAAAGACCTTATAAAACAGTATGTAATGTGAAAATGTTCTGGTTGTCGGTTTGGTAACGTTACAAAAATAAAGTGACGGAGGCTCCCTGACCATTTGACATTTGTAACTGGGTGGTGTCATTGCACCAAGGAATTTTACAGCCTTTATGGGCGAAAAAAAGTGTGAGGGGTTTAAAAATCTTAATTTGATTTTAAAACAACAGAATTATGAGTGATATTAAAGGATGCGCACGAGCTAGTTTTTGGTGTATCTGCCATCCTGCACGTATCGGGAATCTATAAAACGTGACGCGTGACAGATACACTTCCGGTTATAAATGATTGAAGTTTAATTCGCATAACCTTGCCAAAAATCAAAGCTTAGAATGAAAGTTTAAAAAAAGAAAGCATTTAGCCAATAAATGAAGATCACGATGTTAATAAATCGTTAGTGAACGATCATATAACGGAATGCGCCGGTGACAATTCACGCTTACCTCATGATGACGCGCTTTCCTTTCACATCCACCTTGTCCAACGTGAGTTTGTTTGACAGAGACATTCTGGCTGTAGATTTGCAGAAAAAACTCTCCTTAGCTGGTGTGGTGCAGTGCAGGTTCAGTCAGTTCCCGAAAGAGAGTGACCTTAGCTTGATGCTGATGCACACAGTGTGGGCGGGCCTAATCGAGGTATGCGCTTCTAAATCCAGCGCTCATTGGATATACTTGCTGTCAATCAATCAATTACCAACTGAGCACTGTTGGACCTGCGTGTTGCAATAATGCTTCCCCCTTATCTAGAGATCCTACCCTCTTGAATCAAGACAAGACACCACAGGTGAATAGGGTGAAATAGTTAAAAAATATAAACTACTAGATATGACCATAGTTCAGTTAAATTGTTTTCTACTATGTTGTTTATGTAAATTAGGTATTATCTAATTATAAATGCACTAATTTGCATATATTTTCAGAACATAAATATGATCATTGGATAAAGCCAGGTTCACATTATAATAACACATATTTAAAAAAAAGACTCTTTTTTTTTTTTACAATGAGGATTTTAGACATCTCTTTTTATAACTCATTAAATACTGCCAACATCCAGGGGAATATCTTTAATGTTTTTTAGGAATAAAATGTTATATAGATCAGGCAAATGATACGACCAAATCCTTTCGAATATAGATAGGAATAAAACTGTAATGTTTAGTGTATAAGTGGAAATTTCTGGCTCAGTGCAGAAAAAAAAAACTATAAAGATACATATTGAAATTTACAGATTCAAAATAGATAAAGTGGTAAGAAAAAAAACACTTGAATGTTTGTTTTAGATGTTAGCTTTTCTCTAGTCTTGAAGACGACAAGTTGTGGAAGCAAAATAACCCCAAAATCATAAAACTGGCCAGAGCATTAAAAAAAAAAAAGGTTTAGTCATTTGGTAAAACGTGTTACACATTAAAAAATAACTTTTATCTTAAATTTCAGACCTGTAATTGGAGTTGTCACTCCATAGACAGCTTAGAGTTTTATGCTAAATACAAAATTTACATTAATTTGATGGTAAAATACATCAAGGTAATGCAACATTTAAAATTAGAAGCTTAAATCTGACATAAACCCTTTAAGACGACAGATATGTAGATAAAGTAATAAGACAAATATTTAGATTTATATCTTAATTTATTACATTTTTTACAGACATGCCAAGACAGCAAGAAGATTGGATTAGGTGAAAATTGTCTCCCTTTGCAAAACAGAAAAGTTCAGAATGTCATTCAGAATCCCAGAGTATTCGTTCCACGACGGGAAATGCATTCATCACTCCTTCCATGGCTTGGGCTGCACCTTGCCTACAGGTGACAAGTTCCATGTGATGCCTGTTGATGTGATCACCTGCAAAGACAGCGCACAAAATCACTAATAGCAAACTGAAAAAGATATGCAATTACAAGTGTTTGCAGTCACTTACATATGACCAAACAGCTGTGCAAAATGCGATTCCAGAAATCATCAGAGGAGCCCCGTACTTGGCATGAAATTCAGGAGACAGACCAGACCTATGTCGCACAGCCACCTGACGGGCACTTTGACCTAATATAAAGAAAAGGGGGAGGTAGATTTAGGTTTAAACATCATTTAACACACTATTCGTTGAGATAAGGATCATTAAGAGTCGCTGAGTTTCTGAAAAAGAAATTTCTCATACAAAACATTGACCTTTTTGCAAACATATAGCCTACAATGAGTGCGAGCTTTTAGCTAATAGGAAAACCAATTCATGGGCACATTGCAGTTTCATTTATTAGAAACATTTTATAGAAATATTTCGGAATGGAAAAACATCATTGCAATCAATGCGAGTAGTTTAATATGTACAATATTTTGATATCAACAAGATAGACATTTTTTTAAACCCACATATGGCAAATACATTAAAATATAAACATATTTACACGGTAAAGTGAAAATAGATTAAATTATTTACAAAAACGTAAACTGACGTTAATAAACTAAAATAAATAATAAACTACGAGTTTATACCATCTAAACTAGCTTTAGCACACTGGGAAGCAACATCAGTATAACGTTACTGCCCAAATTTGCAACAAATGCTGTTTACTGAAATGTGAAATAAAACGGCCAGTCCTCGAATGAGATATATAACTTACCGCTGAGATTCAGAGCAATCTTGGCAAAGCGATACATGGTTATTTCTCGGGACAACTGTCTGCGCGATCTAATACCCTTGAACTGAATGGCAGAAACAAAATGGCAGAGCGGAAGTGATGAACGCGCGATACTTGCGCGCATGCACGCGCGGTGATCGCAAGACAGTATGGGGTAGATTTAACATGTAAATGTTAAATTAAAGTAAACTCTGATAGCTTAAAGAGATGTGGTTTGTTGTTAACATATACGGAGTTATTCTAAGCATATATAAGTTGAATATTTATATATTTTCTTCTGAATATAATAAGGGACCATCACTGCTGTTTTACAATACACTGTTAAAGTTTGACAGTTCGCGGGTTGCGCAGCGTTACCTTTGCATTGTGCTTATTTCTTATAAATAAGCATAAATGCGAAGCGCATATATAATATCGGGTTTCTAGACAACATTTTCAGTCGTGTCAGGATGGCCGAGTGGTCTAAGGCGCCAGACTCAAGGGTTGCTCCCTTCCGAACAAACGGGCATTCTGGTCTCCGAATGGAGGCGTGGGTTCGAATCCCACTTCTGACACATACTTTTTGCTCGATCTACAAATATTATTATTGTTATCTGATATCTTAAATGTAAGAGACAAGCCTATCCTGTAATTTTTTTTTTTTTTTTTTTACAATACTGTGAGACAATTTTACATACTCCAAAAATTACAGGGATATGTCTCCCCTGTACCCACACCTTATTTTGAGAAGAGAAAAAAGTGTATATGTATAGGTGAATGTGGATTATTTAATTTTTAATAATAAAAATGTGTGTGAAAAGTTTTGAACTGAAATATTCAACCATGTTAAATTTCAGCCCATAAAAATGAAGCCCTAAAAATAAAATGCAAGCATGGTTATGCAATGCATATTTATTTTCAAGTAGTGCAGTTCAACAAGCTTTTTTGTTTCAAATACATTTGTCATTAATTATTGTCATTTTTCATACAAATGTCTGTGGTTTTTATTCTGTGGGCAAAACAAATAATGCAGTGCAATACAATGTTCGAGAGATGAGCTAACAAACGTTCCTCAAAATTCTGCTGTCAAATTTGATACTCTATTTTTAACATGACTTTTATTTAAAAAGCAAAAGCAAATCTAAAGTTGCTTCAGTTCAGTCCATCTTGAAACATTACTAACAAAAAAGATTACATTTTTATAATTTATCATTAAAAATTTAGTAGTTTTCACAGCAAAAAACAAAACAATGATAGGCCTACTAAAAGGCCTTTTTAAATATTAAAGATTAAACTATTAATCAGATGACAGAAGGCATGTGAAAGATTGTGTGCAACAGGTTTTCCAGCAGTGTTGATCATGTTGATAATTTAGACTGGGTTGTAGATATTCATGTCTCAAATAAGATACAGTAGGTTTTAGAGTCGACTCATACTGGGACAGTTATGGACACATATGAGGAATATTTCACAAGTAATCAGCAACATTCACATACACTTTGAACCAACATAGAGCTCTTAAAAAAATACAACAATGCACAATGGTAATAAATCATTTTCTTTAATAATGAACATTATGAACAGAAAAAATGTTTTGTAAATACTTGTTTTTTTGTAAAACAAAAAATCTCATGGAATGTTGCATGTATCTAATCTACAGATTTCTTGAGCAGATGATAAGACTAGCATGTGATGATGAATTTGCTTAAAACCCCTCTTTAATATGGGACTCCTCTCAATCTGTATCAAGTAAACTTGAGGAGATTTCCACTCTGACTTTTTAGTAGAATGCTCATTTAAAAGTATTCTAGTGTGTATTGATGTTTATATATATATTGATATTGTATATATATATTGAATGTTTATTATATATATATTTATTTTGATTAAATATTCTCTGGTTAGATAAAATCTAGAGTCGGCAATCCAAATAAGATGAGTGGGGAAATGTCCCATATTTACAGCAAGCCATATATTCCCAAAGAATTAGTTTACCACAGAATTCTTCAAATGACATAATTATGAGTCAGAGTTGCTGTAGATATACCATATGCTACATTACTTTTAAGAATACAGTGATATGAAATTATTTATAAACATATGACTTGCTTATTAACATCACATTAAATTACATGGAGGTTCAGACAAAAAGGCAAGTGTGACTGCAACAAATCTAGGTCATTTAAGCACAGATGGAAGAGCTAGGTTCGGATCAGTGTTCTCCATGTTCTAATCCGTCTTTTTGTCCTTGACTTCCTCATCATCCGTGTACTCTGTCGGTTCTTCTCCAGGTTTAAGAAGCTTCCCAACGTAATCATATTTCACTGCGGAGGAACATATGAGCGTTTAACTCAACATTTAGCAATGCAAGCTCATTGCAACATCCCTGAAGAGCACAACTGTAAAATCAGGGGGAGGATCCAAAAGTGTCCTTCAACTCACGTGTGAACTGCGTCTCCCACTCGCTCAGGCTCTCCTGCTGCATAGCATTGAGATCTGAAAGATCATCATGAGTTTCTTTCAAGGCCTCCTTCTCCAAACAGAACGTGGCCAGTCCTCTGGATGCATCCCTGCCCGCGAAAACCCCGTAAGGGCCCTCTAAGAGTCAACAAATTAGCTCTTCACAAATATATCATCTCAGAATGCAAAACAAGTTGTATCTATAATCTTTAAGGGACAGTTCACCCAAAAATGAAAATGTTGTCACCATTTACTCACCCACATGTTGTTTCAAACCTGTGTGAGTTTCTTTCTTCTGTTAAACACAAAAGAAGATATTTTGAAGAATGTTGGTAACCAGATAGTTGATGGACCCCATTATTTTTCCTACTATGGAAGTCAATGGGTGCTGTCAACTGTTTGATTATCAGCATTATTTAAAATATCTTCTTATGTGTTTAATAGAAGAAAGAAACTATTTCAGAAATGTTTCATTTTGTGTGAACTATCCCTTTAAATTAAGGAACATTCTGGTGCTCAGTGAACATCTGAAGTATCTAGTCAACCTTTATACGAGTTAAGTTAATCATTCACTGATAAGCAACAGTTTTTGGCATTGCAAAAGGTTAAATAAAAATACTGCAGGCGTCTCATTATTAAAATAACAACAATGTAAACTTTAACAAGGTTGCGTGACATCACTATTAACCTGAATTTTCAGTAGGTTAGGGGTTATGACTTTGCATCGGTACTCGTTTAAAAAGTGCGACAAAGGGGCGTGTCTGAAATTAAATTCATGCGTTTTTAATAGGTCATGTTTAAAATAAAATAAAACAAAATAAAACTCGCCAATTCAAACATAATTCAAAAACCACGTAATTCTTATGGCACAAAATCACCTAAGATAAGTTTGCGGCAAGACCTGCGATTGAATTTGTGCCATACCTGGTCCGTAGAACTTCTTCCCTCTCGTTACATCAAACACTTTCCCGCTGATAGCCATGAGGATTCTTGGGTTTTTCAGTCCATCGTACTCTTGCAGTTCTGCTAAAGTGAAATCTCTTTTCTTTAGTTTAGGCAACGGCTCCTCAACCGGGCCAAAATCTGCAGGCTTGTCTCCACGGACGATTTTGTACAGAAGGAACAAACAAAGACATAGCAAGCTAATGTTCAGGGGCGAAGTGAAAATCTCCTGAAAAATTCCAGAAGTTTGCTCAACATTTTCTTCAGCCATTTCGTTTCTGATGTTGTGCGTGAGAACATCGAGAGACTCGTCGACGACCACAGCAGTGCACCAATCACAGAAGCCAAAAACACACAATGGTGTGACGCCAGCCAATCAGAGTCGAGGTTAATTTCTGGGGTGTGTAGTTTTTGAAATGGGTTTTGAAGTTAACCTTAATCTCAGAGCCGTCAAATAATAAAATTTTGAGACAGTTTATGCTGGATTTAGTGGGTAAATCGTTTTGTTTACGAATTAGAGGCTTTGTAGTTGTTATATGTTATAAATGTTATAAAATTGAAAGGTAACTACCAACTCACAAAGTAAAAACCTGTAAGTTACACAAATAAAAAATACACTGAACTGTGGCTATTATTGTGGCGATGAATAATATATCAGGTTGTTAAATGTATGTGGCACAGTTAGACTGTAAATTAAATGTCTTTGATTAAATTTAAAGGGATAGTTCACCCAAAAATATAAATTTCGTCATCATTTACCCCCCCCCCCCCCCCCTTATGTTGTTCCTAACCTGTATGAGTTTCTTTCTTCTGTTGAACACAAAATGTGATATTATGAAGAATGTTGGTAATCAAACAGTTGACAGCACCCATTGACTTCCATAGTATTATTTTGTTTCCTAATGGGTTCCGTAAAAACTGTTTGGTTACCCATTACTTTAAAATATTTTATTTTGTGTTCAACAGCAGAAAGAAACTCAAACAGGTTTGGAACAACGTGGGAGGGATTAAGTAATGACAAAAATTTTAACAATTTTGGGTAAACTATCCCTTTAACTAAGATGTGCTGTTGTTCTGTTTGGAAGAACGTCCTCCAAGCGGCAGGTGGCGGAATGGTGTGTTGAGTCGATGTTTTCATTCCTCAATGGAAGAGAGAGTGGAACGGGAAAAACAAAACACAGCTGAAGTCCAGTGACGTGGCTGGACCGAAGAGAAACAGGCATCAATAGGTTGGATATGTTATGGTTATCCTTATTTATTGTAATAATAACTTCTTCCCTATAATGACTTTTATAGCGTCCAGCTTCCTGGATGTTGACTAACTATTGCTGGTGAAATTTAGCTTAGCTTTAAATACAATACAATACAGTATTCCACTGACTGTGGCAGACATATGTAATGTGCTTTATTTTGCAAGTATGTACTCCAGCATCAATTACACTGGCTATTCATGATCAACTCATCTCTAGAAGTTCACTAATGTCTATAATCTGTGTCTTGAATCTTATTTTATTCAGCATCGTCTTTGTCTACAAACTCAGCAATTTGTGATGTATGACACGTTGTGCTGTTTTAAAGGCAGTTTAAAATTAGTTTGTTTTCAATTCCATAAACTACACTGTCATGCACACATTCACATGCACACATGCACATTCTTTGCATTAAAAGTGAGATATGAACTGTTTATTTGTCCATTTCAGGAGGCTGGAATGTGTTAAGATGTCTGACAGCGAAAGCTCCACGAGTGACCGAACGGAGAAATCAATGGATCAAGAGCCCAAAGAGCCG
Organism: Meda fulgida; assembly: GCA_030578275.1. Taxonomy (NCBI): domain Eukaryota; kingdom Metazoa; phylum Chordata; class Actinopteri; order Cypriniformes; family Leuciscidae; genus Meda; species Meda fulgida. The sequence continues at coordinate 20,673,128 of CM060636.1, read as the reverse complement.
TCATCAACCCCCCGAGATGAGCCCTCCGCTGACGCTCAGAGTGACAGCTCTACTGATGTAACAGTAACACCAACCCGAAAGACAAGGAAAAGACCAGAACTTAAACCTCCAGCAGAAGAACAGAAGAACCTAGAGACACCGCAATCAGCAGAAAGTGCTCCAAAAGTAGGCTTCTATCACACTTTTACTTATTCATAATAATAATAATAATAATAATAATGATATATACAGTATACACACACACAGAGAGAAGATTTTCCCACCAGATCTGCCTTCCATGCATATATATATATATATATATATGCATATATATATATATATATATATATATATATATATATATATATATATACATACAATATTGTACAATATAGATTGTATCCCAGAAAATGTATCTGTATTTTCCCATTCATTTTCTATAGTGGTCATTTTTGACTGTGAAGATCACAAGGAAATGAATTTGTTTTATTTTATTAAAATGTGATTCCCACCCAAGTGTATGCTCATTTACAAGTTCATAATTTTATTTCAGGGGCTAGAATACATTTACATGATTTAAAGTAAAAACATTCTCATGTTGTACATTGTCGCAGCACCTCTTTTCACTCTTTGCCTGAAATGCTCTTTTTTAGTTCCTGTCTTTTTAATGCCGCCTTTCCGAAAAGCCCAATCTGCTCTGATTGGTCAGCTGGCCCAGTCTGTTGTGATAAATCAGACAACTGAGCCAAGCTTTGCCTTTTCTAATTATGTCCAAAACCTATTCTAAACTGATCTATTACTAAACTGTCACTTTTTTCCCCATCAGGCCTCCACAGAGACGACTGTTTCCCAGGGAGGTTGGGGTTACTGGGGCAGCTGGGGTAAATCGATCCTCTCCACTGCCACTGCCACTGTAGCTACTGTAGGTAAGTGGCACAAGATTTTCACTTTAATACAAAAAACAGCTTAGTTTATATATCATCAACACTAATACTGTTTTTTCATTGTCTAAGGCCAAGGTTTGACACAGGTTATTGAGAAAGCAGAGACGTCTCTTGGAATCCCAAGTCCTGAGGAGCTTTCAGCTCAAGTGGAGGAGGAAAAAACTGATGGTAATGATGTTCTTTTCACTTGACACGTGAATTGGTATATGGTATATGTGGGTTTACATATCCCTAGTGTTTATGATCTTTCTGCCTTCTTTCTGCAGGTTCAGACAGTAGTGAGACGAATAAAGATGAAGGGGAGAAGGCGTATGGGATGGGTGGTGCTATGGGAATGATCTCCTCTAGTAGTATGGGAATGCTGTCATCTTTAACCACTGTAGTTCAGAGTACGGTAAGAGCAAGCTAAATGTATGCTAGGTAATGTTAAAACTCAGTTTATTTTGAGTATCTATATTTATTTTAATGTTTTCAAATTTTTCAAGACAAAACAAGCTTTAAGTGAGTCTTATTTTGTTAATTGGCTGTAATAGGTTGAAAAGATTGGCAAGCTTTAATGTTCAAAAACACATTATTTTTCACATACTGTACAATTCACTAAAGCCTTGTCTTCTTTCTTTGCGTATGCCTATGGGCGGGCATTATACTAATATTTTAAATTGTGAAGTCGACATTTAAGGAAGTAATATCTGGACTTCGATCGAGGCATTTTAGGCTGGTTTGGATCAGTGTTCTCTGTTAGATGAGCTTTTGTGGGAGATTATGAGTTTGTAACTTTGTAGATCTTATACATGCACAAACAGCTACGTTAAACACTCCTTTAAAATCAGATAAAACTGAAAATCAAGATATTTCTTAATAATTTAGCCGCTCAACAACTGTGTTTTCCTTTGAAGAACCTGGATATATGAGAAAGCTTACGTATGATTTCTAGGCTGGAAAAGTTTAGCATAAAAGCATTTTTAAAATGAATATACATTTTAAAAGTAATTTCAAGTTCTAAAATATTTTATCAGTAGAAATTGAGTTTAAGATATTTGTAAAAAACAATTAGCCAGTAGAATCAAATCATGATTTAATAAAAGTATAATTAATAATTATTTATTTATTTATTTATTTATTATTATGTAATTATTAAAATTTCTGAATATAAAACTTGGGCTAGAGGCCTTCAAATATGTATAGGCTATAATAGGCTATTTGTTTTTATTCTATTGTAAATATATACTCAAAATCAGTTTCTCCTGATCTTATGCTTAAGTGCAAATAAACATCTATACAAATTAAAATTATAAGCAAATTAAATTGTGCTTACTTAATAATTTCATTATAAAACAAAGAAAAATATAGACTGGAAAGTGAAGTAAAAGCAGCGTCCAGCATTTATTATTTGTATTAATTATGATTATTGTATGAATAAATATTGATAAATAAAACAATTTTAAGCATTCATTATTTTAAATGCTAATTCTGTATGTTTTATTTGATTGTCTTCTTATGCTTGTTGGCTAGGGTAAAACCGTAATAAGTGGTGGTTTGGATGCATTGGAGTTTATTGGGAAGAAGACCATGGATGCGATAGCAGAGGGAGACCCCGGCTTTAAGAAAACCAAGGGCCTGATGAACAGAAACTCCACACTGTCACAGGTGCAGAAGCTATGATCACTGTCTGTCCTAATCCGATTCATAGCAACTTCAACTCCCTGCATAAATATATGACCTTATACTTATACAGTTCAGTTTTGGTTGTGAATGAAACTGACCTGATTCAATTGTTTATCTCTCAAAGGTCTTAAGGGAAGCAAAGGAACGTGAGCAGCAGCAGAAAGATGAAAACATCTCTTCGGAAACAGACAAAAAGGCTCATTATGGGATGTTGTTTGATGAGTTTCAAGGTCTGTCCCATCTGGAGGCTTTGGAGATCCTCTCTAGAGAGAGTGAAGCTAAGGTCAATAGATTTTTTTTTTTTTTTTTTTTTTACAAATTCAAACAATGATAGAATTTAAAATGGTGAAGGATTTGAATGCTGGTGTGGTGTTTTTGCGCAGGTGAAATCTGTGCTGACCACTCTGTCCGGTGAAGAGTTAGCTAAACTGAGAGAGGAACTACAAGACATTAAAGAGCCTTTTTCCCTCATGGAGTTTGACGATGAGTTGGAGGATGACATGAAAGGTAAAAAGTACAACGGATACAAAGTTAAAGTAAAAAATATTATATATTAAAGGGTACCTATTATTATTATTATTATTATGCCCTTTTTCAAAATTTTGATTTTGTTTTTGGAGTCTACTAGAATAGGTTTTCATGCTTGAATGTTCAAAACACATTATTTTTCACATATTTGAAATTGTTGCAATACCTTTCTTCCCAGTCTGTCAGGAACACCCTGTAAAGTTCCTGTCTCTATAAAGCCCTTCCTTTAGAAAAGTGCAATATGCTCTGATTGGTCGACTGGACCAGTGTGTTCCAATTGGTCAAACGCTTCAAACATGTTTCAGAAATGTCACCTCCATTAACATAACCACAACCACAACCATGCCTCGTCCTTTATTTTGCATATGCCTAGAGAGGGAATTATTAAAGTGAGAAATATTGTGATGTGTGCGTTCCCAGAAGAAAACGGTGTTTCAGGGAGTTCAGAACTGATATAGAGAATAACTCCCTTTGGAGTGATTTTGTGCCTTGTAACTTTGCAGACATTTTTCCATGCTCAAACAGCAACATTACACACTAAAGAAAGCTGAAAATAATATACATGTGTGTGTGTATATATATATATATATATATATATCAAACCATGACGTCTTAGTGTATTACCAACAGTAACCTTGGAAACGGTGGTCCCAGCTCTTTTCAGGTCATTGACCAGCTCCTCCTGTGTAGTTCTGGGCTGATTTCTCCCCTTTCTTAGGATCATTGAGACCCCACGAGGTGAGATCTTGCCCTGAGCCCCAGTCCGAGAGAGATTGACAGTCATGTTTAGCTTCTTCCATTTCTAATGATTGCTCCAGCAGTGGACCTTTTTTCACCAAGCTGCTTGGCAATTTCCCCGTAGCCCCTTCCAGCCTTGTGGAGGAGTACAATTTTGTCTCTAGTGTCTTTGGGCAGCTCTTTGGTCTTGGCCATGTTAGTAGTTATATTCTTACTGATTTTAAAAGGCAGACGAACAGGTCTTTGGGGGTCAGAATTCTAGCTGATAGACAGGTGTTCAAATACTTATTTGCAGCTGTATCATACAAATAAATAGTTAAAAAATCATATATTGTGATTTATGGATATTTTTTTTAGATTATGTCTCTCACAGTGGACATGCACCTACGATGACAATTTATACTTATTTTCCTCACTGTATATATATATATATATATATATATATATATAATATGCATGCATAATTGGACCTCTTTAACACTTCAGTAAATAAACAACAAATTGTTGTTGTGCACATAAAGAAAATAAATCTTCATTTTTATCCTCAGGTGATGATGGAGAGGATTTTGTGAAGGAACTGACAGATGTTCTTGAAAGATTACAGATCTCCACATCAGCAGACAAACTAAGCAAGGTATTACCAGAGCATCTCTGCGTAATTGTAATCTTCAAGTATTATGTGTGTCCGATTATTTACTATTACTCATATCCACTCAGGCCAGAAAAAACGCATTCAACCATATAACAAACATGAAGCTACAAAGTGAAAGCACACAGCAAGAAGTAGAAGAAGAGGAGAAAGAACAGGAAACGCCAGTGACAAAATGCAGCATTGAGGTCTTCAACTTTTGTTATGAGGCCTAAAATGAACTAAATGTCTTTTAAGATATGCATACATATCTTTCTTAGAGTAATGTATCTTTGTATTGTGTTTTGGCAATTCAAGTTACTCTTTTTCATAGGAGGCCCATTTGTTTGCCATTACAAGTCTGGCCGAGTTCACAGCCAGATCCATAGAGCAGTTCCAGAAAACAGCTGAAATGCTGCTTCACTGTAACACTGAGGAGGCGACGGCCGCGGAACAAGCCAAAGTCTTATCGCAGTGAGTTATCTTGTTTCAAAAAATTTAGCAAAATTGGTATTTGGAGATATTAAAATCATAATGTGTTTCACTTTCAGAGTTACTATTGTTATTTGTAAGGAGGTAACACTACTATCCAAAAAGTACACGTCGTGCTTGACTACCATTGGGGTGAGACGCTTCACTTCTCATAGTACAGTCTGGAGATCTATAATATTGTTTATGATCATTATAATAATATTAGTTTTAAAAGAAGAAAGCATTTGGAAAAAATATATTTATGAGAAAATATAAAAATATATATTTTTATCATATCCTATTTTTTATTGTTGAAATTTTCCCAATATATATTCAAATTCCATGTCGAAATGTTTGTTTTTCAGGCAAATGAAAAGGGAGAAGTTCTCAATCCACTGATTACCAGCGTTTTTCTGGAGGTTTGTCTCTATGTCTGCCCCGTTTGTCTTTGTCTTGTCTTTTCATCATGTTAAAGGTAGGGTAGGTCATTTTCAGAGAGGCTAGCAATAGCGAGCTAGCTTTGAAAGCATGAGATCCCACTCTCCCTTCAGAGCGTCTCCAAAGCCAAGCCTTCTTCAAAACACATAAACACGTACAGCAGGGAGCAAACAAAACCGTCACGAGAGACGGCGTCAAACTACCTCATGTCTCAAAACACATAACATTACAGTAATAATGAACAAACAACTTGTTTTTTTTTCAACAAGTTGCCATTGAAGCTCGTAAATTCAAGTCACAAACCGCTCTGAGTATAACGTCATGGGTTTCCATCTCCATAAGCTTGTTGTTTCTGTAACTGTATTCGTCCGTCTAACTCTGCATAGCATGTAACACACTGATGACCTGTGATGTCTGTGCGTGGAGGTATGGAAATACACATTGACAGGTAGGTAGGACATCGTATCATTGCATTCCGACCGAATTCTATGATTGGACAAACATTTTATGGTCCTACGCCTTCAACAGATGATATATACATATAAACACATTTAGACCAATTAACTTTCAACCATAACAAAAAAAATTGTTTTACAAATCACCTACCCTGCCTTTAAAGATGGTCATGCATATTCACATGAACCTAAATAATAATAAAAAAGACATTTACAGATGTAAGTCTTGCATGTTGATATTTTCTTGTTTGCACAGGGGTATTAAAATCTTCACTTTATTTTCCATTTTAAGGCATCAAACAGTGCATCATATATCCAGGACGCGTTCCAGCTCCTCATGCCAGTGCTGGAAGTGTCTCATATTCAGAGGACAGTGGAGTCGGCTCAGTGAGAAACACTCAGAAACATCAGACATGCAACATCATATCATGGAAGTAAAATAATGTGCGGTTGTACGTTCAGGTAGACGTGGTAAGAATATGACAACATACTGTAAAATGTGCACAGCTTTAAGGTCGATTGTTGGCTTTTTTCCTATCTTGGTATATTTTTTGAATAGACTGTCATAAATCTCCCTATAACAGACAGTGTATAAATGAATATGGTAATTTAAATATCTTTTATGTCTAAATGTATAATGAAATGAATAGAAATCATCTTTTTAAGATCTTAAGACTTATATTGTTTTCAAATAATTATGCAAGTCATATCAGTATTAATGTTAATATCTCAGTTCTCTTTTAAATAAACAATTACTTGTCTTCTGGATTATAGAAAACATTTTACTTGATTAAAATTGCAATTTATACACTATATAGAGTATGTTAGGTAACATGTTTTTATTAATGTAAATGTATAAAATATTATTAATCTTATTTTTTTGGACATTACAACATGGTCTGAGCCATTATAAATGACAAGAAACTAGTGTGGAAAGTATTACTGGTCTTTACTTCCACTAGAGGGCGCTGGCACATTTAACTTCCCAATGAAAATATCATAATAATAACTCAGTATAGATAGTATATAACTGTACAGTAAAATTGTCGGTCAGTGTAAAAAAAAAAAAAACTTAAGTAGAAGAATTTTTTGTAAGGTCAATGACCACGCAAATAATAGGCAGTGAGTGTAATAATATTTAATGTGAAAATCAAGATATGCATACATCAAAGAGAGAAACAGTGCTACGAGAGTGAAGCAGGTGATGAAGCAGTAATGTTCAGTTGCTCCAGTTTTTCCGTTAAAGATACTTCTGCGTCTGCTGTGCTTTCCGTAAGAGGCTCCAAATACTGCTTCCCAGCGACCCTCTTCCCAGTGAGCGGGTCCACCACCTGCCCAACTTTATACACAACCTCGGACAGTTCATGTTTGACATGTTTGGACCTCTTTTCCGGCAAGGCCTTCAACAAAACAACATCTCCAATTGTGCACTGCTCCAAGGCATCATGGGCGAAGTAGGTCTTCCTCTTGTTGTAGTACTTGGAAAGGAGAACGTGAATATACATAAGGGACCATTTTGGTTACAAACCAAAAGTTACTATTTTCAAGTAATGCGTCATTATTTTAAGACAAGTGCTGCGGTTTTCTTCGTCAGATACGTATATTTTAAAGCAAAATATCAGAATCAATTCAACATATCTTACCTTGAGCAGGTAAGGATCGAGCACAAGTCTGGTCACTCGAACCTTTGCCGTTTTCTTCATCTTGGTTCCGATTACTTGACCAATGATCCATTTCGCATGGACCGATGATTGACGCGCCGACATGCCGTTTGAGGCTTTCAGTCCCCTGAAATGTAGTAAATGTTCACGTTAAACGCACTTGCAGTCAAACAATCAGCTGCTAGCTCTAAGCTAACCGGTTTGCACACATCTGTTTTACCGAGGCCAAGTTTCCATTACACAACAAAAGGCTGTTCTATGTGTATGTTAAATAAAGCTGTGCATAATACACTCACCGGATTCACTTTAAAGGTAATGTAAAGGTCAAAAACTCATGAAAACATTCCGCATGCGCCTGAATGTCAAGACTCGTGGCTCATGTTGATGACGTAGGACGGTACCAAAGTATCAATTATGCTGCAAGCATAATGAAACGTATTATTTTTCTTATGTTAACCCCTTAAGACCCTGCGGTCATTGGAATGGACATTAGATGTTTTTTGTTTAAACTAATAAAATGTTAAGGAGTATGTCTGTATATTTATGTAGCCTATATACGTATGTGTGTATATGTATATATATGTATATATATATGTATATATATATATGTATGAGTAATACTTGATTATGGTTATGACCCCACACATGGTTATGACCTATGGTTATGACCCCTAACACACAAAATACAGGCATTGCTAACCAACTAGGCAGGCTGAAGCTCCATTTTTACCTTTTAAATGCAGATTTCTGTTCATGGTAGCCTTATCAACTTGCACCTATTATAAACTTAATAGTATCAAGTGATAATATTGAGAGTTATTTTGAAGATCTTTCAGAGTTGCAGAACAAGCATTTTTTTTTTTTAAAGTTGTATGTCCACCTCAATAGAGATCAGTAGACATCTTGAAAAATATCAACAGGAACCTCGTGAATTAGTTGTCAGGTTGTGAAATTTTTTGCAAGCCTTTCAAAGCTAACATATAGAGATTCAAATTCTGATTGTTAATGTTTTATGAACATTAATGTTAATTAATTAAATATTATTCAAAGTGACCATAAACTGTCAATCAATTTTTCCTCTGGTCTTAGTGAGAAACAGGCACAGTGTGGATGTGAGATGAATAATTATACAGCAACACACACACACACTGATGTCTTGATGCTATAATGCACACAATCATATATTCATCAAAACAACCAGCAAGTACACATAAACACATCCACAAACACACACACAGACATACACATTTACTCAGATTCACCCACTGCAACCAAAAAAATAATTTAACACGTTTTTGAGATTTTATATCATCTTAATTTTTCTACATTCTTATTGCATTGCTCATTCTTACAGTAGCCTGTGTTTGTTTTTTTGTTTTCAAAATCTTCATAGTTCATAAACTCTAGTTCATGAGTGTGGTTAAAATGTGAGGATTTGTATGTTGCTTCAGGCTTGGTGTCCATTGTAGAGGACAGGTAGAAAATCAACAAAAAAAAAAGAATTGTTGGCAAAATTTTAGTTTTTTAGATTCATTTCTACATCGAAGAAAACATTTGAGGGAAAAATCAGACAAAAAAATAGAAAATGAGATGACATGATTAAAACATTATTTATTAATATTATACATGATATGATTATTTGTATTTATTAATATATAAATAATACTATTATCATCATTATTATTACACAAAATACAATACAAAGCAATGCCATTTTTATGCTAACACCTTCATGCTGATGTGTGTATAACAGTAACGTCACCTTTTACAAACTAAAAGACTGCATTTGTAAAGTTCGCCTTGCAGACAGCAAAGTTTAAAGCAGCAAAGTGCTTTGCGTATAGCGGTCCAACTCCCATTTTTTGAACTATTTGGACTGTTGTTCCAAATGGCATTGTGTCAAGACTCAGAGAAAAGGCATTTATAAAATAAGAAAGATCTGTCTAAAATAGGGGAACAGATCATGGCATACCCTAATGTGTGTTCGACAGTGTAAGAAAAAGAAATCAGCTTGTCCCTGGGTGGGAACTGGATGAGGGCCAGTGCAGTCGAATCTGGTATTAATCAGAACCACACAGAAAACATGGCTTGTTTCTATGCGATTCCCATTTAAGGCAGTGCAATGGGAGTTTTAGTGGACGGCCTGCACACCATCCGTCTGCAATGCACTTGCACATTCAGGAACATGTGATATATCTGTCAATATACTGACTGACCAGTCTGTTCCATTAAAGACCTTATAGATTTAAACAAATGTACCCTGCAGACACGACACATTTATTTAATGTCAAGCTCATAGTACATCTGTGAGTGGTCGCAGTGCCAGGCTACAACTGTGATTTTCAAAAAGACAAAGCATTCTGCAAATACAACGTCACTTTGCCATCAGCGATTTTGAACGTCTCTCCATCATCTCTGCTTCTGCTTAATGCCCCCCCTATCTTATGTGTAGCCTTTACTCTAGTTCAGTGTTCTTCTGACAGCAAGAGTGAGGCTTATTGGAGAGAAACAGATGAGAAGGCAGGAAGGGAGAGGTCGGAATCACAGGAAACAATCCTCATGCTAGTGTGAAAGAGGCGATGACTCACGCGGTCCCAGTTTATTTTCTCTGGAGATCTGACTGTGACTTATGGATATTTTCCCTGAAGAAATGAAAAGTAAATTTAAACACACTTGAGTGATGAACGAGATCGCTGTCACCGTATTCCTGTTTTGCGCTCTGTTTTGTTTAATGTTATTGTACGAGCTCGGCGTCAGAGCGGTTACATGATGGCTGAAAGAAAAAGACAGCAGTTCATTAAATATGTGCTCCTAAAGGACCACACAACCTTGTGAATTACTGTTGTGTTTTTCATGCAAGTGGGAGTTTTTGTTACCGGTTATTGGGACAATGCTGATTTAATAATATTTTGTTGAAGTTACCATGAAATCAAAATTAACCCTTTTTTTTAAATTAATGTGCCCTCATAATCTGTACTTAAAATAACTTGTCCCTCTTGCGATGATGTGTTTGCTAGCTGGGCGGGGCAACCTGTCTCTCGCATGAGATCGACCAATAGCAAACTACAACCGTCCAATCAATGGACAAAATACATTTATGCTGTTTCATAGGGAAGACTGTCACAACGTTAGTTTTATGCTGACTTTAAGTCATATTGAAATAAGAAAATCTTATTTCAATGGAAGTGTATTACATTATAAGTGTACACTTATTGCAGTGTATTATAAAAAAAAAATCTGTACAATGGCAACGGTTCGATCATTTAGAAATTTGTGTATCAAATATGATACAGTAGGCTTTATAGGGTTAAGTGATTCATAATGCTACAGCTGAAAGACTATTCGAATCATTTGTCTTCTTTAATTGTTTAGAGTTTCTGCGTTTACAACCATGTTTCTACAAATCGTTTCACACAGTACAAATGTATTTCTAATAGCTTTTCCTCATTGCTTCAATGAGTCGACTTTTCATTATGCTGATAAATGGCTTGTGTATTTTTATGGCAGATGCTCCAGTGTAATGTCTGTTGCAAGCTGATGTCAGTGTCCCTTGAAAACAAACATGAGATCACTATGGAAATACCGTCAGACTAGAAGAGGAAAGTCATTCATTAATTACTGCAATAATATTTTTGCCCACTTGAATCACCGTGCAGGTCATGGCCCATAAAAGTTCAACTCTTGTGCCTCACCTGTGACAACAACACCTGCTTTTTTCATGCAACATGCATAATATGCAGAACACCCTAAATTCATTTGAAGAATGCAAAAAAACATTTAAATAATGCACAGTTGGCCGTCGCATGTGGGAAAAATCTGACAAGAATGAAGCTCTCGGTCTGGGTATCCTTGGGGGAAAGGGAACAGGAATGGAGCAAAATACACACACACACACACACACACACACAAGACAAACAGTCTCAAACTAGCTGGGGCAGCAGTGAGGCGTATTGTGACGACATATCCCAGAAAGCCCGTCTCGTCATCTGTGTGGCAGCAGACGTACGGTCCGGTCCAACTCTTGTCATGCTGTTTACGTAAACACAACATTTCAATTCTGCCATTCACAGCGCCTTCTCCAAACAGAACCTGTCAACCTGTAAACACGGAGCACTAGAAACACTTAACCCTCTGCAAGTGTGCCAGTATCCAACGTATTATTCAAGTTTATCCTATGTAAATTGAAAACATATTAGACTTTTGTTTATCTGAGACTCTGTTGGCAATGATTTTTTTCTCCCGCACTGAATTGCCGAGTTTGACCTTGTCTTTTTCTTTCTCTAAACATTAAGTCATGGCCTACTTAGCTTGTGTAGCTTGGCATTGCCATTATCATGCAAACCAGGGGCGGAGCTACGTGGTGGCCAGGGGGAGCCACGGCCACCTCAAGGCTGGCTCTGCAAACAGTGATGTCATCGTCCAAATGTCATTGATGCACAAACTATTTATTGAGCGCTAGCAAAAGTGTTTGTTTTGCAGTTGATGGCAGCAATGTTCCACTAAACTATGGCACATTTCATGTTTTCACCATGAATGAAACTGAAATTTCTTCTTTAATGTTAATTTTACATAAACCGTTGTTACTTTTAATAAACCTGTAGCCTATATAAATATCATCAATAATTTTGGCAAATAAATTAAAAAAATGCCATATATCCCCCTCAAAACTGCACAACTGTAGAGTAAAACATTAATTAATAAAAGTGATAGTGAATGCGTCTAAAAAAAACTGATAATGATTGTTACAAATCACACTGTCTGGGGCCAGTATGTATCAGGGGCGATGAGGATGGGAGCCGAAACGAAGGGGCTTTTTAGTTTGGCAAACGCTGCCTCAGCAGCGTCTGACCACCTGTACGCAGTTCTGGGGGAGGTCAAGGCGGTCAGAGGAGTGGCCAGCTGGCTGAAATTACGAATAGACCGCCGGTAAAAATTGGCGAACCCCAGAAACCTCTGTAGGGCCTTACGGGATTCTGGACTTGGCCAATCCACCACAGCCTTAACCCTCTCAGGATCCATGCGAATTCCCTCAGTCGACACAATGAATCCTAGAAACGGAACAGACTGTGCATGAAAAACGCATTTCTCCGCCTTGACAAAAAGCCCATTCTCTAGCAACCTCTGAAGCACTCGTCGGACGTGCTGAACGTGTTCCTGGAGAGAAGATGAAAAAATCAATGTGTCATCCAGGTAAACATATATGAACTGGACAACCATATCTCTCAGCACGTCGTTGACGAGTGCCTGGAAGACTGCTGGGGAGTTGGACAACCCAAAAGGCATGACCAAATACTCAAAATGCCCCCTAGGGGTGTTAAAAGCAGTCTTCCATTCATCCCCCTCCCTGATGCGAACCAAATGATAAGCGTTTCTTAAGTCCAATTTAGTGAAGATAGATGCTCCCTGCAACCTCTCGAAGGCTGAAGACATCAACGGCAAAGGATAGGTATTCTTTACCGTGATGCTGTTCAACCCTCGGTAATCAATACAAGGTCGCAGTGATCCATCCTTCTTCCCCACAAAAAAGAACCCCGCCCCCGCTGGAGAAGAGGAAGGGCGGATAAACCTCGTTGCCAGAAAATCAGAAATATATTTCTCCATAGCCTCCCTCTCCGGGACAGAGAGCGAATATAACTTGCCTTTAGGCGGAGACTTACCTGACAATAAGTCTATGGCACAGTCATAGGGACGATGCGGAGGGAGAGAAGGAGCGCGAGACTTACTGAACACCTCCTTCAGGTCTAGATACTCTGCGGGCACGTTTGATAAATCCACTGCCTCCTCCTGAAACATAGAGACAGCAACAGACGAACAAGCAGACACCAGACAGGACTCAGAACATTGACTACTCCACTCCAACACAGATTTCTGCTGCCAGTCAATTCTTGGATTATGTTTGATGAGCCAGGGGTGTCCTAAAACAACAGGTGCGAGTGGAGAGTCCAGTATGTAGAAGGAAAGTGTCTCGGTGTGGTTGCCTGAAGTGGTGAGTGCGACTGGTCCGGTGATGAGGGAGATGGTGGGAAGGTCTTGACCGTTGAGTGCATGTACAGATATCCTACTGGTGAGGGGGAAGAGGGGAATCTGAAATTTGCGAGCAAATGAATGGTCCATAAAGTTACCTTCCGCCCCTGAATCCACCAGTGCTTGACAGTCCTGTTTGTGTACTGACCATCTTAGTCTTACCGGGAGGAGCGTAGATGTGGATGAGGTCTTCTCGGCGGAGATCCCACCCGACAGTAGCCTCATACTTACTGCCGGGCTTGGCCTTTTACCGGACAATGATAGGCAAAGTGTCCCGCGGCCCCGCAGTAAAGGCAGAGGCCTTGGGATCTCCGCCTTTCCCTCTCCTCCCGGGAAAGACGAGCTCGCCCTACCTGCATGGGCTCGTGATCGTAGGTGGGGCTGACCACGCTCCCGCCACTGGACCGCTGGCTCTCAGTACCCTTCGGAACCTGGCTGTGTAGAGTCCGACGTTCGCTTCTGGTCAGTCGTGCGTCTACTCGAAGCGCTAGGTCCACAAGCCCATTAAAAGACGTGGGCAGGTCCAGGGCGTAGATCTTCTTTTGAACGCGGTCAGCCAACCCATGCAGGAACATGTCCCACTGCGCCTCCTCGTTCCAGTGACACTCAGCCGCCAGGGTCCTGAACTGAATAGAGTAGTCCGACACCGATCTCTCTTCCTGTTTGAGTTCTGCGAGCATCCTTGCCGCCTCTCTCCCCGTGACCGCGCGGTCAAAAACTCTTCTCATCTCGGCGGCGAGTGTCAGGAACGAGGCGCAGCATGGATCCTGGTTCTCCCACACAGCCGTTCCCCAGAGAGCAGCTTTCCCAGTCAGTAAGGTCAACACGAATGCCACCTTGGCGGGTTCGTGTGCAAAGGTCCGAGGCTGCAACGAGAAGTGCATCGAACAACGGTTCAAAAAGGCTCTACAATAGCTGGGCTCACCGTCATAGGGTTGCGGGACTGGTAGTCGAGGTTCTGACTGGGATGCGCCCTCTGATGGTCCGGGGGGAACGGCTGGTGCGGGTGGCGCAGTGGGAGCTCGTAGCTGTTGTACTTGCTGGGTGAGCTCGAACACCTTCGCTACCAGTGCCTGGACGGCGCGCGCCGTATCGTTAAGGGTCCTCTCTTGACTGTCCATACGCTGAAGACTGGACTGGACGAATCCTTCCAACGTCGGAGATTCACCTGCTGCTTCCATCCTTGGTCAGATCGTTCTATCACGACAGAAGATGCGGAAGCAAAAATGCAAGTAAACTCTTTAATGGTGTAAACACACACACACAGTCAGAACACACTCAACAGGATGGTAACGCAGAGATAGATGGTCAGAATCCCGAGTGAAGTGCCGTGGTGATGAAGTGAGAGTAATCCAGGTGAAGAGTAATCCAAGTGAAGAGCCGATGAACCAGACTGGGAACAGGACAAGACGAAGACGAGAACAGGATCAAACACGGGGAACATCAAACAACGATCTGACAAAGAGAGGAAAGTTCAGTGAGTATTTAAAGGTGATATGATGGGTAGCAGCTGGGGAGGATGATTGCGATCAGCTGATGCTAATCGCTGTATTGGAGTGGAGCCGCCCACTCGCACACACCCACACATCTAACAACAGAAACACGAGACTAAAAGGAGACAATGAATATATAAACCGTGACAGTCAGAGCTGTCTTCAGTACTGCAACCCATAAACCACCGGTGCTGTTATCATTCTGCAAAATCGATATCACTAGCTAGCGATAATAATGTTCATTGTTTGTGATACTGTTGTAGTCTACTACTGTTTGTAGTGATACTGTTCACTTTACATTGTGCATATTAGTGCTATTTTTTTTCTTCTAGTTTTTCTTGCCTACTTAGTGTATTATGGGGCATGAGCCTGCAATGTTATTACAATGTTATGTGTTTTCTATTTAGACCTAATATCTGCTCTTGTTATTTATTTGTGATATGTTTTTTTCTTTTCTCTCTCTCTCTCTCTCTCTCTTTAAATGTGTTATATTATCACAAATAAATTGAATATTGCACTTAAAATGCTATGGTTTACCTAGCTAAATAAATTATCGCCTAAAATGACAATTCATATTGTCTTTCTTTTATTTGCACTAAAAACATCCCCGTCTCATGTCCTTAACCCCTCACATAATCATGACACATCGCACTTGCACATTATCTAAGCACCCATCCCAATAACATGGATTATCAATAAGACATTTTAAGGTGACATTATTAGTGTCCATAAGGAAGTTCAATCCATTGTTTATGGCCTGACGAGCCGTGGGAAAACCGCTACTCTGAGTGACGCGGTGCGTGAGTTTTAAAATAGTAGTTTTTGACAATCAAGTGCCACCCCAAATAAAAGACTGCCCCAAGCTGGCCCCCCCAGAAATAATGTGCTGGCTATGCCCCTGATGCAAACTGATGTCATTGCTACTATAGATGACATCGATAAATTGTTTAAGTATCCAGTAAAGCCCCACAAAGCAATTGACTCAACCAATGGTGTGAGTTTGGGCTGGACAATCTTTTTGGTTGACCAATTAGACATGGGAAGATATGATCAGGAAAAATGTCAGCTTCAATGCATGCATTATACTATTACTGTTAACATCCACTTTGTGCTGTAGACATGAATGATACCTCAAATTGTGCAGCTTGTTAAGGAGAGGGCGGTTCTGTTTCTCTGTTACCTTTCCAAGTGATGAGACTTTTCCTGAAACTCTTTTTTCTGAGAGATAATGAAAAATCCCATTGACCTACATTGACCATATCTAGACAGGAATATCTTGAGGGGTGGGTTGTATTCAGCAACCACCAGTCCCACTTTATATTAAATGTCTTTAACCACTATTGACTAACATTTAAATGAATAATTTTGATACAATGCACATACATGTTTTTACATTGTACTAAAAAAACAGTCTGCATGTAATTACAACTGTAATAAATTTCTGTAATGACATTTATAATTGCACTGTTGACCCATCCCTTACACTTAACCCACACTTAAACATGTCCCTAACCTTGTGTAATTATTATACATATGCTAATCCTAAACCAAACCCCATAGTACGTGTTGCCTAATTAATATTGTGCATGATATTTAATTGTGTATTTCCTCTATTTTTACATTAATATTCCTTTGACATCTAACAATTACATAAAACACCTTTATGCCTACATAATAAATTAAATATTGCCTACATAAAAACTGATTTTTCCCCCCACTATTTTTATATAGTGGTAATAGAGATTGGCATAGTATTGGATATGGAAATGTTAATGTATTTGGTACATAAAAACAATTGTCAGCTTATTTGTATTTGTAACGGTGTCAAAGACAATACATGATGCAGAATGAACGACAAATTTTCACTGAATTAATTCAGTGTCGAGGACGTAACTGATAACAAATATAAAACAAATATACACAAGAGACACAGGTACACAATACATACATAAAGAATAAGAAAAAAAAGAAAAAATATAACTATATACATAATATCAGAGATAGATGATTTACAGGCAGAAAGTGTCTATTGAAATAAAGATAATTAAGGTGTCTATTAAAAAGAAAGGAAAACAGATAAAAAAAAGGAAACAGATAAAACAAACAAAAAGAAAACCTGCAGTCCCATTTGCCTTGATCTACATCTTGGTCTACTCTACTATCCTATACCTTTAGATCACTTAAGTTTTAAGAATAGAAATCAAGCTGTCATGAGTTCAAAGTGCAAGTTTTTGAAAACAGTAAGCTTCTGTTATCGTCTCCATGTAAACAGCAAAAACCCGAATTTGTGAAAATGGTGATGTCATGATCATGTGTATTACATGTTCAGTTAATAGAGGCGTAGTGTTTCTTTACAAAGTGACATCGCCAACTACTGGCCTGGCAGCAGAATACATCGTTTTTAATCGTTTTCACAGATCCATGTGAACAGGATCTTTTTAACAACGATGTCGTCTGTACACGGAAAAAACAAAGGAAACACCTTTCCGTTGTTAGTACACCGTTGTCGCGTAAACGTACCCCAAATACACAAGAAAAGATTGTTAACTGAACAGGGAACAGGTGAGAACTAGAAAACCATGACAACTAATGAATGAATGAAACTACACAGAACATGACTGTGACAGTATCAGCCATAATGTCTGTGCATCTCTATTCAGAACACCCAGGCAAACACCACTCACATTATCTAAATATAAAATATATAAATATACAGGTCCTTCTCAAAAAATTAGCATATTGTGATAAACCTGACTGCTGTCCAGAAGGCCATCATTGACACCCTCAAGCAAGAGGGTAAGACACAAAGAAATTTCTGAACAAATAGGCTGTTCCCAGAGTGCTGTATCAAGGCACCTCAGTGGGAAGTCTGTGGGAAGGAAAAAGTGTGGCAAAAAACGCTGCACAACGAGAAGAGGTGACTGGACCCTGAGGCAGATTGTGGAGAAGGACCGATTCCAGACCTTGGGGGACCTGCGGAAGCAGTGGACTGAGTCTGGAGTAGAAACATCCAGAGCCACCGTGCACAGGCGTGTGTAAGAAATGGGCTACAGGTGCCGCATTCCCCAGGTCAAGCCACTTTTGAGCCAGAAACAGCGGCAGAAGCGCCTGACCTGGGCTACAGAGAAGCAGCACTGGACTGTTGCTCAGTGGTTGCATGTCATTCGGAAATCAAGGTGCCAGAGTCTGGAGGAAGACTGGGGAGAAGGAAATGCCAAAATGCCTGAAGTCCAGTGTCAAGTACCCACAGTCAGTGATGGTCTGGGGTGCCATGTCAGCTGCTGGTGTTAGTCCACTGTGTTTTATCAAGGGCAGGGTCAATGCAGCTAGCTATCAGGAGATTTTGGAGCACTTCATGCTTCCACCTGCTGAAAAGCTTTATCGAGATGACGATTTCATTTTTCAGCACGACCTGGCACCTGCTCACAGTGCCAAAACCACTGGTAAATGGTTTACTGACCATGGTATTACTGTGCTCAATTGGCCTGCCAACTCTCCTGACTTAAACCCCATAGAGAATCTGTGGGATATTGTGTAGAGAAAGTTGAGAGACGCAAGACCCAACACTCTGGATGAGCTTAAGGCCGCTCTCAAAGCATCCTGGGCCTCCAGAACACCTCAGCAGTGCCACAGGCTGATTGCCTCCATGCCACGCCACATTGAAGCAGTCATTTTTGCAAAAGGATTCCCGACCAAGTATTGAGTGCATAACTGAACATAATTATTTGAAGGTTGACTTTTTTTGTATTAAAAACACTTGTTTTTTTGGTCGGATGAAATATGCTAATTTTTTGAGATAGGAATTTGGGGTTTTCATGAGCTGTATGCCAAAATCATCAGTATTAAAACAATAAAAGACCTGAAAGATTTCAATTGGTGTGCAATGAATCTAAAATATATGAAAGTTTAATTTTTATCATTACATTATGGAAAATAATTAACTTTATCACAATATGCTAATTTTTTGAGAAGGACCTGTTTATATATATTTATGTCACATGATCCTTCAGAAATCATTATAATATGCTCATTTGCTGCTCAAGAAACAATTATTTTATTATTATCAATGCTGAAAACAGTTGTGCTGCTTAATTTGTTCAGAAATTTCTTTCTGTGTCTTACCCTCTTGCTTGAGGGTGTCAATGATGGCCTTCTGGACAGCAGTCAGGTCGGCAGTCTTACCCATGATTGCGGTTTTGAGTAATGAAACAGGCTGGGAGTTTTTAAAAGCCTCAGGAATCTTTTGCAGGTGTTTAGAGTTAGTTAGTTGATTCAGATGATTAGGTTAATAGCTCGTTTAGAGAACCTTTTCATGATATGCTAATTTTTTGAGACAGGAATTTTGGGTTTTCACGAGCTGTATGCCAAAATCATCAGTATTAAAACAATAAAACACCTGAAATATTTCAGTTGGTGTGCAATGAATCTAAAATATATGAAAGTTTAATTTTTATCATTACATTATGGAAAATAATGAACTTTATCACAATATGCTAATTTTTTGAGAAGGACCTGCATATATATTTTTTAGATTCCACTTTAAAAGTTTAATATGTCATTCATGTATGATAGTTTACCCTAGCTATTACTTTTTTCCCTTTACTAAATTTTCTTCTTGTCAAGGCTGAATTTGTTATAATTTATTTTAAGTAATTACTAATGTATAACTTCAGATTGAAACTGATTTCAAATTCCATTCCTATATACCAGAACTTCCCATGGGAACCTTGATTAAGGAACATGGATAGACATGCCTTAATAGTCTTTTCTTCCCCTCATAGTTTTTTTTTTTTTTTTTAAGTAAATAGTACAATCCCGTGAGAATGCTTCACCTGGAAGCATTGCACTGTGTTTGCCTGGACCACAAATCCCTCTTACAACTACATAGATTGTAACATTAAAAAAACTCTTTTACTGTTTCCGATTAATGTTATACTGACTGTTTTCCTTTGAAATACAACTTGAGCATCCTCTTTTCCTTTCGGAGGCCCCATTTCTTCTCTGTTGTTCCAATTCTGGTGACTCCTTCACAGATGTAGGTCATTATGAATTGACTGATATCTGAACAATTGAACAATGAATGTGTGCTGGAGGGAGTCACCCGAATCCTAGTGTTTGTAGTCTACTGGGAGAATTCAATTGAATTATTATTATTATTATTTTTATTTTTTTACATCATCTACTGAACAATACATCTGTTGTGCTGCAGAAAAGATCATTTTTAGGATGCTAAGAGCCTTTATTTCAGTTGAACAATATGGATTTGTTGGTTAATTTATTCTAGTCATCACAGTAAAAACACACTTAAACCTCAAACACACACATACACATTCAGTCTGTTTCTCTTTCCTTGTTCCCTCAATGATGTCAAAGATTATTGTTGGATTTGTTCCAGACCTGACCACCAATGCTCCACAAACCCACAATGCAACTGCCTCAGTAAATGTTGCCCAGCACCTCCATTCCCATCTTAATCTGTCACTTTATGTTGGTCTTTTTAAAATCATATTTCGTCAAAACAAATCAAACCTTATGTCACTCTCTCTATCACATTAAAGGGAATGTCCTTAGATAACAAAAGTGGCATTTTTAATGTAAGGTAGAGCAAGCTCACTTTTCAACCAAGACATTTCACAATAATGTTTGCTAGGTTTTATATGATTGTAAAAAAAAGTTTGACAAAGTATTTGGACACAATCTGGTTTTCAGGCGTTAGTGAATTATGTGCGATGAACTAAACCAGGTTTTACTCTTCTAGAAAATCTGACTTAATACATCCACTAAAAACCCCCTTGACTGTAAAAATGTTATATAATTAGTAAATAAAGGTAAAGTAAATAAAAGTAAATAAAGGTGGTTCTGAGAAAAGATCTAGCAGCTTTTGTTTGCAGATGGTTTGATATTCTGTATCTTATGATTTTTTGTTACTATTGCGACTTTATATCTCCCACTTTGTTTTGTCCACTTCTCTTAATTGTGACTTTTTATCTTGCCATCTGACTTTCTTATTTTAAAGTTTATCTCACAAAAAAAAATCTTCTGATTGGGCTTCTCTAAGTCTTATCCTTTGGCCTA
Source organism: Meda fulgida (assembly GCA_030578275.1). NCBI lineage: Eukaryota > Metazoa > Chordata > Actinopteri > Cypriniformes > Leuciscidae > Meda > Meda fulgida. The sequence continues at coordinate 20,652,029 of CM060636.1, read as the reverse complement.
TGCTTGTGAAAAAGAAGTGGACTTAATTGTATTGTTGAGCTTGAACTTGTAGAGTTATTTTAAATGTTATTTTTAAAAACTGTATTTAGTGCACTTATAGAGTACACTTTCACGACTATGTTTCTTAACAGTTTTAAAACAAGCCTGTATAAAATTAAAGTTTTTACTTTAAAGTACATTTTAATGTAGCCTACGTTTTAATAACCTTTTAACATCATTTACACTTGTAAAGTACTTGATATTATTTTACACTGTATGTGTTTTTCAGTGTTAAATTTGAAGTTAATACATTATAAAAGTAATTGCAACTTAATCATTACAAATGTGTAACTACAAATATAGTATTTAAATGTATGACAACTTTCAATTGAAATTACTTTAAAAACATTTTAGTTTATAAATGCTTGTTGGTACATTTGGCAGTACATTCACAATAGAACCATTTAAATTCAACTAACTGCATTTAAACTATAATACATTTTCATTTAATTATAAATAACATGCAGTTAAGTTTCCAAAAACATTCTGTTTGACCTTAAAAGTTGGCATAAAACTAAAGTTTCGATAATCTTTTCTTCCATATTGTGTCGTTATCCAAGTTAAACGGCTTTTCGAACAAGAATAAATGTAGGCCGGGACTTGATTTTGTCCATCAAGAATTGTTTGGATGGTTGTGGTTTGCTATTGGTCGATCTCATGTGAGTGACAGACCCTTGTGCCTGTAAAAGCACCATTAGAGAAGAGAAGTTGTGGCAAGAGAGTGAAAGAGGGCACATGAATTAAAAAAAAAAAAAAGAATAATGATGACCACACAAATTATGTGTAATAAATACTGCAATGTTCCATAATAATTGTAAATTCCAAATTTATGTTCCATAAAATAATTGTAAAGTTTAATTTCATGGTGACTTTCTTTTAAAAGTGTATCCTTGCAATGATATGTAAAAAAAAAAAAAAGTAGGCTAAGGTGTATTTCTTTTTCAAAAGTGTAGATATGCAGAAGGTGTCCATCTTTGTGCCTGTCGAGCTGATACAGGCTTATGCCCTAAACTACTGCCTACGTAGGCAGCTCACTAGTTTTTGGAACAGAGCCATGGTCACAGGATGGTGTATCACAGACAGCAGACACAATCAGCCCCACTTTGCAATAAAGCCAGTGTGTGGAACATTATCACACTGGCAGCGCTGACAGATTGACCGTGATATCACAATTAAAACAATGTTCCCGGTCAAATACCATGAACGTTTTCAGCTGCAGGCAATGAAGTCATCCACAGATAACAGTTGAGCCTCACTTCTATCTTGAATGAGCATGGGAAGGATGTTTAGACGTTAGAATGAATTACTATCACTGGGACAAGCTGAATATTTCAGAGACATTTGAGTAATTGGTTCTGTGGGGACTATAAGAATGATCATTATTCATAATTAAGCTCAAATACAATATCGCTGTCGCAAAGTTATCGCAATTAGCGTTCCCTGGCACGGATGCTTTCGTCTACACTGAAGTCTTCGAATCTCATTACTGTTTATGGAACAAATGCAACGCAAATTTGGGCCTGTTGTGCAAAGCAAATTTTTCAACATTTCCTAGCAATCTGTGTCAGCATGCAGTATTGTATTCTTGTTCATCTTAAGCAAGGATTTATCTGGGTTTATGCCAATTACTGTCAGAGTGTATTTTTCAGCTTATTTTGTTCTGCATAGCACAAACTAATTATTTTTTTTAATTATTTCAGCGTTTCTTTCCCCCTTACAATGAACGTCCAGTGTTATTTTGGACCCCACTGACTATCACTACTTCTGTTCTGCAAAAGACAGAAAGTCATACAAGTCTGGAATGACACAAGGCTGAGCAAATGACTGGTTAGCAAAAAAGTGTAAGGCCTGTATGTAGGGAAGAAGGCCAAAGCCTTTTTTTTTTCTTCTCTTTTTTTTTTTTAAATGGATGTCAATGGCGGAGAGGCGTCCACTACGCTGAATAAACTGCTTCTGTGGGAAAACTGCTTATTATTTATAAACGACCGTTACACTTTCTCCCATGGAAGAGCCACGGACCCTCGTGTCTCCCAATAATAAGACCATCTCTGGTAACATAACTATAGAAACAAGGTAAAACAGGGACAGGACACAGTAAGGCAAAAGAAAATCTAAATAAAAGTCTTAGAACAAAGACACAGGGGAATCATGACTGTTTGTTTAGATTGTCATAGTTTCAAAATTGTAATGTTTTGATATTAAAATATATTGTCATATTTAAAATTGAAATTCTGGGACAACAGTGAAACACAATATATTGTCATATTTAAAATTGAAATTCTGGGACAACAGTGAAACACAATATATATACAAATAACTTGATAAGTAGCAAAAAATAAATGATGAAAGCATGGTAAAGAATGTTACCTATACACTTATTATTTAACCTTCATATAACAAATAGAATAAAATCTAATTTCTCTGGGACATAAAAGGGCCTTAAAGTGAAGAACGGCAACATACACTGCCTGGCCAAAAGAAAAAGTTGCTGTTTGGATTTAAATAGGGAAATGCTTTACAGAGTGCTTGACTCTTCCATTGTCAATACAAGATCTTGACCAAAAATGCATGCACCTTGATGCAAATAGCATCACAACATTTATTTTTATCAAGAGGTGCATCATTTTTGGTCAATATCTTGAATTGACCATGCATGAGTCGAGCACTCTGTAGAGTCTCCTCCAGCACATCCCAAAGACTTTCAATGAATTTAAGGTCTGGACTCATGTGTGAAAATGATTCTTCATGCTCCTCCCAACCGTTCTTTCACAATTTGAGCCTGATGAATCTTGACATTGTCATCCTTATGGCCATGATGTGTCTTCCTACATGATTGTTTAAGAAATGAAAAGCTACACACTCCATCAATTAGGGTTAGAAGAACTGCTGCCAATATAACATGTTAGAAACATAATAATCACTGCAATAATTATCCAATCATAGACTCTTAAGCTTTTGCTTATTTAAATTCAAACAGCGACTTTTTTTTTTTTTTTGGCCGGGCAGTGCGTCTGTGTTCTTGTAGCGTTATTTCCTGCTAATGAAATCTTGGGATGGTTTGGGTTTTGAAGTTGAGACCAAACACATTACATTCTCAGTGTTGCTCTCTTGGTACAAAGTGAGCTTACATAAAAAAGTCTGTTTTAACAAACAGTAAACCACATTAATGATCAAAAGAACAAGACTCATTCTAATGACATGTTTTACAAACAAAATCCCTTTATCCTCTCAATTTACAGCATTGCGAATGAGAAGAATGTGTACTGGGACAGCTAATAAAGAGATTTCTATTCATAGTCTCAGCATTAAGTTCTTGGCTTCCTTACGAGCCAGACGCTCTAAATTCAATATTTATATCCCTCTTCTGTGATAAGTGCTGATTCTATGTATGGTAACAGCTCACAGGTATGTGCCCGAAAGAAAGCCTTCGCCTTAGCCAGAACGTTGACGGACAGCTACCCCCCCCCCCCCCACCCCCACCCCCAAATTTCTGTGCTCCGTTTCGCTCTGATTAAATTCTCCAGCATTGTTTGTTCAGTGATTCACACTGTAAGCTCTAATGTTGTATATATAATGTGCTCACAACTATGGCATTTTACATATTCGCCACACTCTCATTCTACAGCGATATGGGCGCGTGATTTATGTAATGAAACGCTGGGGGTGGGGGGGGGGGGCTTTACTTTTTATCTTTTTCATTGTCTGACAGGATGTTTGCCAAAAAGATGACGTAAGGTGTCTCAATTACTGTATCACAGCCTGAAGCCAAGAGTGAGCGTGTTTTACTTGTGCTGTTTGCATGTAGGCTGTGTATAAGGAGATACACTAAGAATTTTGTACTTACTACATCACCATTGCTTCTCAGTGCAAATAATTCAAAAATCATATCATGCATGGGGAAGCCTAGCAACCCTGTGTTACATAATTATTATAATTCAGCTCAAATCAAATACCAGCTTGTGTTTTATCAGGGAGCAGCTGTAGACATAATTGAGCTTATCTGACCGGCAACGTTCTGCACCATGAATCATGAATCAGCAGTTTGATGGGAGTCCAGAAACTCCTGTAATAAAATGAAGTTGTTAATGAGGAATTATTATGTGATTAGCTTTTAAAACAGACCCTTACTCTACCAACATGGTTCACTCGGTCTGTATGGATCACTAAACATCAAGTGCTTGGCTGAGTGATCATTTGGCAGAAATTCAACTGAAGCAAATGACACCATGTTTGTATGGTTGACCTAAAGTATACAGTCGAAGAGGTTTGTTTTAGCTGTATAATCAAAGTGATTGACACATTGTTACTGTATAAAATTGCACTGTTAATTGAAGTTTAAAAGTTCAGTTTATCTAATTTCTCTCTTATTTTCAAAACTATTAAGTTAAGTAGTTTTGCTTTTGTCTTTAGTTCTTTTGGAAATAGTTCAGTGCTTAAAAATACTAACAAATGCACTACAGTAAAAGGATTTTTATTTTTTGGAGCTCCATTATTCAAAATATGGATGGGAACATTACATTACAATGACGTCAGAAGAGAAACTTAGACAAATCTGATTTAAAGTGCTTCCAGCTGGATGATTTTGATTTGATGTTAATGATACAGATCATGTCTATTTTTGTTGGATCAACTACAATGATCAGAAGATGACTCCAGAATAAGATGGGTCAAAAAGTTTGAAACACTGAAACTAGTATATAAATAGTAGTTATATGCAAATATTATTTAAAACGAGGGTGAAAAGTTCAACATTTTCAAGAATCTGAACGAAAATCAGGTCCATATTACACGCATATTATTATTTATTTTTTTACAATTATTCTATGATTGTTCTGTTTCATATCCTCCAGAGCTGGTAAACTACTGTTATTAGATTCAATAAATTCCAGTGTAAACCTAACAATCTGAGACAGATAAACAATGGAAGAAATATAGACATTATGATCTGTTGATTTATATTATCAATTTAGTTGCATGTCACTGAAAATAATTTAAAATGTTTTTCTTTTGGATTATTTTATTGGTGTGAAAACATTCATAGAATTTTTTCCTCATGTGTATTTTTCATGAAGTCCTAATTCTATACTAAAATATATTTTGTCAATGACCCAATCTTTTATTAATAGAATAATTTTGTATATTTTGTCAATGACCCAATCTTTTATTAATAGAATAATTTTTTATATCTGTTCCGGACACAAAACGATATTGTGTGACTTGTTGAGGTGATCTGTTACTGATTTTCCATGTGTGACAGATTCTTTTGATCAGTTTAAAGTGGCTTTTCACACTTGAGGGCTTTTCACACTGCTCTTAACTTTGGGTTATTGTTGTTCTAAACACTGCTTTTTTCCCTGGGTAAAGGAACGTTTCATACTTGTAATTTTGAAGCAGGGTTAGCACTGCTTTTGCACTGCCGAAATTGTACAGTATTAAACGATGCGGTGTTAGGGGCCGTTCACACAGAACGTGTTTTTCCATTCCACTGTGCTTCTTTTCCATTGTTTTTCAATGTAAACGTGCTAGACGGACTTCTTTTTGCACTTTTTTTTTTATTCCACTGACCTGCGCCTCCCATTTTTAGCAGCAGAAACGCTTTCTGTGTGAACTGGCACTTAGGGGTCATTAACACAGATTGCGTTTTTCCATTCTACTGCGCTACTTTTCCATTGTTTTTCAATGTAAACAACATAGACAGACTTCTTTAACCATTGCACTCGGGTCTCGCATCTTTTGCAGCGCCTCGCGCAAGACACATGAGAAATAACCCCCTGTAGCAGATCTATACAGGTGGAGCTGGGAAAGTGGAGGGTTTCTGAAAGTGCGCTGCAGACTGCTAACAGCAACACTACCCGTATTTGTTTGAATGTTGAGCCGCAGCTCATTGGCCGCTGATGCAGCAGCCACCAATCAGCTGTGCTATGTAGATAGTGACAGAAAATTCAACAATTGGAGTGAAGAAGAGACCGTTTCGTTTGTACCTTTATCTAGTCCAAAAAGTCTATTCAGAAAAAAACTTGATAATACAGTTGGCATTATAATAATATGAGGACGTGCAATGCTAGAGCCTTAATGTAAACAATGTGTGCAGCGTTCGTCCAATCAGTGACACTGACACAGCAAATATGCAAATAAGGACATTGACACAGGGCTTAGGAATGAACAGTGTAAAAGATGATTAGATGATTGTTGACCCCGGGACAGGTAAATTATAAGCAATGTGAAACGTGAAGCAAGATATGAAAGGGATCCATGAGTGTGAAAAGAAGCCCTTTGAAATAGTTAAACCTAGGGCATTCTAAACCCCGGGTAAATGTAATTCTGGGTTATCTTGCCTCTCATTTCTGAATTACAAGTGTGAAACGTTCCTTTACCCCTAGGGTAAATGCAGGGTTGAGAATGAATGTTGTTAAAGGACAGTGTAAAAAGAGAGAAAGAAAGAAACTACTAGCTATACCATAGCAACCATCCAGAATCACTTGCTTTGGAATTTTTTTGGCAACAGTGTTCCTGCTTAACCCTAAAATTTGTTCTGGATTAAATTACTCTCAGAACTCAGACAATTCGGCTGTTGTGACTACATTTCTGTTTTGACATGAAATATTGTCCTTGTCAGCCTGAAAAAAAGGAGCTGTTCAAAAGACGTCGATCACCCTATTGTTTAGTGACATGGATAAATTAAAAAGGGAAAACATTTAGGATCATAATTTGAAATCTGAGTTGGAATTAAATCCTTATGCTTAAGTTATTCAGGAAACATGTAGTCATATTAATAGGAATTTGTTCATATGTTCTTAGGTATATTTCTCCTGCAGCGCCTCAATGGGGAACTGAGAACAATTGTGGATGTAATTCGAAATGGCTGCCTATTTCCTGAGAAACCCAATAAGAACATGAGGATTTCAGAGTAAGCTTTGTTTTCCCACAATCCTCTTGGTCTGGCTGCTTGACATTTTGATTGATGACGCCCTCTCACTGCGCTCCTTTTAATAGTTTCCCTGAGACACAGTTATTGTTGTGTTATTGTTTTCAATCCCCTGAATCACGGAATTGCATTGACTCATGGGAAGAGGACTTGACGAGGCAGGCGACATCATGGGGCATAACTCGTGACGTCAGACACTTGACAACAATGTTGTCTTTAAAGCTGTGCCAAAGGAATACTAGTGTTGTCATTTCATTAAATTATGTTCTTAGCAATGACCCTTATTCAGCAAGTGTCTGACCTCGATTTGTAATGACACCTCTTCAGATATCAGACCAGTCGTTTTACTTGAGGCTCTTTAACACAGTATATGCCAGTAAATGATTGTGCATTATATAGTGTATTGCTTCACCAAGTCAATTTTATATTTTACTTTTGTTTGCTTTACAATTTGGCCAGTTTTTTTCCTTTACACACACATTGCTGTGAAGTCAAAAATGGATCAGACTTTACCTCATAAAAATCACAGTGTGTGTTTACTCAGTCTAAATCAATCAAACGATGTCCAGTCGCGTTCTCACGCTATTCCTGTCACCAGGTTAAATGCTGGACAGTATACTGTTAGTCTGATCTGGTGTTATTCCTGCTGTAACCAATAGCAAAATGATCACATCACTGGGAATCAGGGTGTGAAAAATTTCCCAGGAGTCCCCCTGTAAAGTGCAGAAATATAGAGGATTCATTTAGGGACTTTGTCATGTAATATTTATGCTAATGTTGATAACTGATTCAGCTTAGGTTTTTGATCTCTCAACCAATCATATGCATAAACACAAATGAGGATCCATATCATTGACATATCTTGTATTATGTAATTTGTGACAATTCATTTAAGGGGCGGTCACTTCACTTTTCATTCCATTGACTTACATATAAATGCTTTCGCATGCGGTAGACAGGAACGCCCTCAGGTAGATTCAGGGAGCGCCCTCTCAAAGCATTTATATGAAAGTCAATGGAATGAAAAGTGTAGTGACCGCGCCTTAAATGAATTGTCACAAATTACATAATACAAGATATGCCAATGGCATGGATTCTCATTTGTTAGGCCCCACCCAACCAAATTCAGTATACACCTTATTGATGATGCAAACTATAAACAGGCTAGCAGTTTTAGGGGTACACATTACTTTTACATTAAATAACAAGTTATTTATCAACTTTTTTTTCCAAGTACAACAAAATACGTTTCAAATAAGCAAAATTTTTCAACTAAGTAACTCTGTTTTCCCATGTATTGACTGTTAGCTCTCCTTTCCCCATGTTGAGAGAAATCAGGAGTAAGTGCAGAGGCGTTGTGTGCACTGTGTAAACAAGACGCAGCTTATTGTAGGTCTGACTAAATGTAAGCATGAATTTACTCATCACTTCCACAAAAACAGATTCAGTGTTCCTCAAAATGAATAAAAACAAATGCAAACTCAGAACATGATGCAAACCTGCAATAATCAAATATGTTAAATAATATAAATTACTTTATGTATTTAATCGAACCTTAACACCAATCAATCACACTACTGTACACGTGTGTATTTGCATTTTCTTCCACCTGAGGCGTATTCATTTAAGTTTTGGTGTGAAAGGGTCTTTTGCCAAAAATATAACTTTTTCTTTTGCTATTAAAAAACAAGCCCAGCCCAGCCCAGATGAGAAAAAGTAATGCAAAAGTAACGTAATGCATTACTTTCCATAAAAAGTAACTAAGTAACACAATTTGCTACTTTTTTAGGGAGTGACACAATATTGTAATGCATTACAAAAGTAACTTTCCCCAACACTGCAGGCAAGCAGATATAAACATATGTAGTTTTTCGTTGAGCTTTTTCCCATAGAAAACCATTATAAAGAAAATGCTTACCAATTTAGCACATAGAGTTCATCTGCTCGCCTGTTTATAATATGCATTATCAGTAAGTGTATACTGAATTTGATTAATACATTAAGGATCTTTTAAGTGTTTTTCATGTTAAATCTTTTAGAATATCCCGCCGTTTTAGTGATTAAAATACTGCAGCAGTGCTGTATATGGATAAGCACAAGTATATGCACAAGTGCCCAAAACTTGCATTATGTTCACATATTTTTGTTTTTCTTCTTTTGAGATGGGAAATTGACAGGCCTGTAATGCAGTTCTATGGATGTTTTGCCCTCCAGGTCTCCAGGTCACAGCACCAGTCAGGTTACTGAAAACTATGAATAGCATAATTAATCTACAATATGTACACTTTCTGAAATCAGTTCATCAATATTTACAGTGGGGTTGTATCTGAGTATCTGAGACCACATTGAAAATCTGATTATTTTTTGCCCCCTTTACATTTAAAACTGTACATATTTTATACATTCTCGTTATTCAGTACCACTTTTCACTCAAATTATTTAGCTGATATTAGAATCTTATACTGTAAATTTAATACGAAACCCCCTCTATATTGGTGTTAACCATGTTGTACTATGCAAATCAGACTTTTCCTAATCTTTCCATTACATTGACTCTGGCCTATGCACCTGCTTAAACCCTCGTTTGTTTAAATATTCAAACCCACCACATCTTTTTGTATAGCCCTGTAACCTTTTGTAAATGAGCTGAGAAATCTCAGTAGCAGTGCCAGCTTATCTGAAGGACCCTTGGAAACCTATTCTGATACCCCTCCTCGCTTGAAAACCTGAGGCATTTTCCCTCAGCCTGGCGCAGTGTGCCGGCCCTTATATAGACAGCAGACATTAGGTAAACTGAAGGTAGACATTAGGTAAACTGAAAACAGGCACTATTCAGTCAACAGCTGTATGCACAACTGCGATATGCTTCTCTGCACTGGCACTGGGCACTCCACTGCAAGATTGTGTGCATAACTGTTTTATGTGGACAGGGCTTACAAAAAGCAGCTGTTGGAACACAAGAAAATTCAGGTGGTGCGGTATTGGATATATTTGTATTACTTTGATAGAGTAAGATTTTTAGGTCAGAGATCCTCAGCAAAACAAAACGCATGCCAAGTCTGCATGTGTTCTTATTGGATCAAGCCTTATCAATGGACACAATGTTCTCAAGCTTTTCCTCAAATTACTTTATCAGCTTAGCAGAGGCATATATCTCCTTTGTTTACATATAGTTCTTTTTTTTCCACATTTGTTTCACCAACTACATATTCCTCCATCAAAGTGGCCATGCAAAACCATTTCAACCTTGTTTTGTGAAAGGCAGTAAAACAGACTTTCTGTCCAATTACGGGATTGTAGTGCAGAGAAAACACCCTGTTCTACTATATATCCACCTCTTTAAAAAAAAAAAAAAAAAAAAAAAACTTTTGACATTTGGCTGAATCAGCTGTCAACCCCTGATTCAGAGTGTAACTGGGTCAGCAGATAGCTGGCTTATCGCTTTCACCCAGGCCAAAATAGCGTTCAGCTTGTTTTGTTTTAAAACTGTCTCCTAATTGGATATCAAGTTCACATGTGTGTTTATATGGGAAACTTTTCAAAAGAGACAAAAGGGGCTTGCCTCTCAGAATATGGGAGCATCATGTTTTCCTTTTTAGTATTGCTTACTAAAGGGCAAGCATCACCATTATAATTAAATGTGTACGAATTCCCTACCGTAATAAATTAAACTATTTGGGACTTTGCAGGTTTGGTTTGATTAAAACAAATTCTGTTGCGATTGCTCTTTTAGTGCAGTTCATTTAAACGTGTGAACGTTGCCATCCGAACCCTGCGCATCAGACAAGCGGACCAAGACATGAAAAGATCTCGGTCCGCTTCCAAACAAACTCTTGTGTTGATCGACTGAAATATTAACGCAACATGGACTAAAGACATGCAAACAAACCAAAACAGGACTTGATGTCAACAGATACGACCCTAAAAAGGGCAGAATGCTCAAGCATACCTGTTTTTTTCTCATCATAGGAGCTACATTGCCCAATTAAGTTCGGTACAGCCGTCAGAACTGCGTCTCCGCATCTAATTTGATAAGATCTTTATGAATTCTCAGCTTGTTAAAATGGCATCATACGTCTGCACATAGAACAAGTGCATTTAGCCCAGCACACAGCATTGTTTTGGATATTCACATGTTCCGTCGAATTTTGGACACTTCATGGACTCAACACCCAGCAACTACCAAGAACACCCTAGCAACTGCATGGCAATTCCCTTTCAGAATGTCCTAGAAACTAAATAATAACACCCTAACAACCACAGAGAACTCCCTTTGAATCGCATATCAACTCCATAGCAACTATCCAGGACACCTTAGCAAGCACTAGCAATGCCCAAACAACCCCTCTCCAACTGCCCTAGAAACTGTATAGCAACACCCAAGCAACCACCCAGAACACCCTAGCAACTGCATAGCAATGACCTAGCAGCCTCACATTTTCAGAACGCTCTGTAACGCTCTCACGTTTTCAGAAAGTGTAAAACTCTGGTTCTACGTCTAATGATGCAAATTTACAGAGACAGACTCATTATTAGATCTTTTTACAACTAGCATGTGCCTTTTAATGCTTAGTTGTCAATACTTTCTGCACATGATCATTGCACAGTTATGGACATGGATGTTGTAAAGACCATCCATTCATTCTTTGTTCTTGATTACTGAGATATGCTTCTTGCCAGCACTTCCCCTCTGAACCTCCAAACACAGTTTTACATTGAATTCAAATAAGTGTCTATCAGTAGAGAAATGACCTAATCTTATTCCTTGCCAATAGCCTGAAACACAACTAATGCTTGAACGCAGACTTTTTGGCAAAACTCCTCCAGACCAAACAAGGAGTGCCAGACAATCTGGGTTTAAAACTCAGCAAGGGGTGGGGAGGGGGATATGGTACCTTTCCAGAAAACCCCCGTGGTTCCTTTACAAAATTTGACACAAACTGCCAGAATGTATGTATGCGCAAGAATCTAACAGGCAGTTGCGTGTGATTATTACAACAGTCCATGAGTGAAAGTGACCATTCATATAGAATGATAGCTTTGAAGATAACTGTCAAGATAAGACGTTCACAGCAGTTTTAGCATAAAGTATGAATCAAACTTGAATCTTCTGGACGTCATTCAGCCTAAAAGATTGTTTGAAGTTTGAGGTACATGACAATTTATTACCTATTAAGGAGAGAAACAGCTTAATTTACGAAAGACTATTTATGTATTGGTCCCAGTTGTAACCCTCCATTCTCAGAGGTCACATTGAGCCTTAAGGATGCACCAATATTTCAAAAGTCTTCATGACTTAGCCGTCAACACCCAAGTTGGATCTAAAGGCTTTGGGGCTAGAGGAGTTATTAAAATCTGTTTTGTCAACCTTCAATAATGTGTTCCAACACACCCATTCAGTGTTTTTCCATCACATACATGATTTCATGTGTTCCTCAGGGACTCATATGTTAATGACAATTGAGTGATAGCTGGAGGCTGTCCAAGTGGCCAAGCTCTCTTCCTTTTTGAATGATTGAAAAATGGGTCCGGGCCTTAAATGTTACTTAAACCCCCGTAGCTGGAAACAATAGATCACGTAATAACCTTATCTGGAGTGATTTCTTACTGCTTTTGATTGGATAAAAAAGAAATGCTCTCCATGAGATTATCTGGCAGACGTTTCTCTTGGTGAGGTAGATGTTAAGAGAGAGAGAGATTTTCTCCCTCTCTCTATCCTCAAATATCTGTTGTTATTTTTTTGGCTAAGGCTTTGACTCATGTTGGCAGAAGTGACCAAATAAATGCACTAGCACCAGTCATTTAGGGGGGTTAGGGGTGGGGTTAGAAAAAACTGAAAAAAACAACATAATGTACAAGACCCAAGTGTGCTAGTTTCCCTAATTACGTAGTGTTCCTTTATCCTTACTTTTTTTTCTCTCTCTCTCTCTTTCATACTGACCCCCCACCCCTTATCCTTCTTGTTTAAGATATGGGTGTGTAATGATTTGCTTTTGGGGGATAAAACCCACAGTTTGGAAGTGGAGAGGGATATTACAGAGCATGATGGCCTGGAGTAAGGTACCTCTGCTCTTGCATGGATTTCTCCTGCTGTTTCTGTGTAGACCCTCCCTTCAAGGAGGTAAGGTGTCTTCAAAATCATTTGGCTTTTTCTATCTTATTGCATTACAGGTGTACTGCTGTTTTGCATCACACGCTCTCTTAATATCAGTACCATATTGCCAACAGTGGATGCAGTTATTTGTTATGTGTATTCTGAATGTTTTACTGGTAAAGGATGGATGAATAAAAAGTAAGCAATTGTTATTTAAAAGTCCTTTACTGAGGACATGCTGTGTTTTATTGTTGCAGGATGGTTTATTGTGTCAATGAAATTTGACTCAAGTCTTGTTCCTGCATTATCTTTTAATCTTAATTAAATTTTACGGCGATAAGTCTACATTGCCCACTCATGATTTGGTAAAGCTACAAGCTCTTCAAATAAAGTGAGATGATTATAACAAATATAGAATATATATTTGATTGAATCATACTTTTTTATTTTGGGATTATGTAGTTTAAACTAAATATTAGTATTAGAGTGAAATAGTTTTTGGTACAAAGACAAATAGTACTACATAAAACCAGATGGATTCTTATAAACAATGTAAATTGCATTTTAATTCACGGTTTATGTTTTTGGATAAAACAAGGTTTCCCACTTGCCATCTTTTATTCATGTGGAAGGAAAGATCTGAGAAGTTCAAGTCCAGAATATTACATCATACACTAACAACCCATAAGCTTGTCCCAGAGGGTTTGTAGAACAGAGGACTTGAGCTTTTTAGTTCTAAGCTCTTGGATAAGGTCATGTTTAGGATGTTGTTCTTCATATGAATCACATACACAACAGCGAGGCGAGAGGACACACAAACACATGTGGTAATGCATTTGGTGCTGTGCTGACTAGATGTTGAGATTAGATAGAACCCCTTTGGGTATGTGGCATAATCACTGAGGACAAGAATGGTCCTCATAAACTGGTAATGTGTTGCAGGAGTGAGATCCTAATATGCATCGTCTGACATAAAAAAAATGTTTTTAATGGGTTTGCAGTGCAGTGATATTCACAACAGATTTGGCCGTTTTTACTATTAGAAAATATTCTCTTTATTCCCCTCTTATCAATTTCTGCCTTTCTTTGTAGTTTGTCAGGTCAGAACTAACAATTAATTCTGAACTAACAGAATTAACACACAACTAAATGCTTCCTTATGTCCTCAGTCTGGCATGCTATCCTGCATGGGACATATTAATAACGAAGTTTATTAATGTTCTTTTTCTCTCTCAGGTACCTACATACCAGCTGGTGCAGGGGGAGGAATTGGAGCTGGATTAGGGGCTGGTGTTGGAACTGGAGCTGGACTTGGAACCAATATAGGAACTGGTCCAGGAGGTGGATATAGTTCTGGAATTGGGGGTGTTGGGCCAGGAGTTGGTCCTGGAGGAGTTGGAACAGGATTAGGTCTAGGTGCTGGTCCTGGTGGATTTGGAACAGGGCCAGGATTTGGCATCAGAACTGGAACTGGTGAGGTTTTACATTTATTCTTGAACAAATTTTGTGCAATTAGTGTCTATAGCTTGCAAGTCAGTGCTCTATCAATCCTGTATATGATTTATGTATTTATGTACATAATGTCTATATGGGGGGGCAAGGTGCTGGACTGGGTATCGGAGGTCTTGGGGGAGTTGGGCCTGGTGGTGGAGGGCTTGGTACAGGAGGACTTGGTACTGGTGGAGTAGGCACTGGAGGATTTGGAACAGGTTGCTGAAATTTTCTGCACATATTACTTGTAATTTACCTTAAACTGCCGTTGCAGGATTGAAAGAAAATTAATAAACAAGTGTTATTTTTATTATTTACTTTTATTATTTTTTATTAGTTGTATTATCTTTCTGATTAACATAATAACTATTCAAGGGCATGCTATCAAGTCACAAAAATGACCTAAATATGTAATAACCAATTTGATGTTTTCTAATAGGGGCATTTGTCAAGCCACCTAAAACAGGTGTGTTGTAACTCATGTTAAAATTTTGGATTATTGTTATTAATAAAGATTGCCAGAGACATTGATTTTACATCAGATGAGAAATTCATTGTGTCAACACAGGAGGATATCTACCAGGAATTGGAGCAGGTGGTACAGGTGTTTTTCCTGGAGCTGGATCACTTGGACCTGGAGGAGTTGGTCCTGGTGGCATAACTCCTGGTGGCATTGGACCTGGTGGCATTGGTCCAGGAGGCATTGGTCCAGGAGGTATTGTTCCTGGTGGCATTGGTCCAGGAGGCTTTGGAGCCGTGGGAACTAGACCTGGAGGGACTGGCCCTGGTGCTGGTGTTGGAACTGGAAGCCTTGGAGCAGGTATTATTTCTTAAAAAGTGATTTTACTGATAAGTAATCAAACATATCTCAACTATTCATTAACAAGGTTCTGCTAGTCTTTGTGGGATTGTAGAATAACTCAATTACCTGAGCCAAAAAATACTGGAAACTTCATATTTGTTGGGTAAGGGGGTAGACTGAGATTGATCTATTTCTGGGAAGCACTTTTTTCACTCACTCTATATTTTTGTATCTGTAGTTGTTGGTGGCAAACCCCCTAAACCTGGTGAGTGGGATAAAACTGCAGTCAATAAAGTGCTTGTATATATTTGCAATTTTAACTACAAACATTAAATTAAGCAAACAATGTATTGGTTTCATTGAGGTTTGCATGAGTCTTGTTTCACACAAACAGGTTATGGGGGTATTCCAGGCACTCTAGGTGCTGGTGGTCTTGGAGGCCTTGGACTGAGGCCAGGGGGTGCTGGCCTTGGAGGTTCAGTACCTGGTGGTTATGGTGTTGGTCCAGGAGCTGGTGGTTTTGGCACAGGACTACCTGGACAAGGTAGATAAACTCCACTATAATTCACAAAGTTAAACTTTAAGGTAAATAATATTTTAAGGTTATGTTTCTAAGAATTTATATATTTTTTTCAGGACTTGGCGTGGGCACTGGTGTGGGAGGGCTTGGTACTGGTGGAGTTGGTCCAGGAGGTGCTGGAAGAGGTTAGAAATTTAATAAAACTACTGTAAATGTTAACTATTTATGGATCTTTAAAAGCGTAACCCCAAACATATAAGGTTTAGTGCAGTTTTTTTTTCATTTCCTGCTTCTAGGTGTGGGAGGAAAACCCCCCAAAACAGGTTAGCAATCTGTAAGATGCACTGTTTCAAATTTATTATTGGACTTTGGTCTTTATACAGTGAGGAATTTAAGGTAGA
Source organism: Meda fulgida (assembly GCA_030578275.1). Classification (NCBI taxonomy): domain Eukaryota; kingdom Metazoa; phylum Chordata; class Actinopteri; order Cypriniformes; family Leuciscidae; genus Meda; species Meda fulgida. Next base: position 20,635,757 of record CM060636.1, on the reverse strand, counting down.
TTCACTCCATATATATATACACATTATTTATTTAGGTTATGGAGGCCTTGGTGGCTTTGGACAAGGTGGCATTGCTCCTGGTGGATTTGGACCAGATGGCATTGTCCCAGGTGGTGTTGGACCAGGTGGCATTGTCCCAGGTGGTGTTGGACCAGGTGGCATTGTCCCAGGTGGTGTTGGATCAGGTGGCATTGTCCCAGGTGGTGTTAGACCAGGTGGCATTGTTCCTGGTGGTGTTGGAACAGGTGGCATTGTTCCTGGTGGAGTTGGACCAGGTGGCATTGGACCAGGTGTCTTGAGTCCTGGTAAGACATCTTTATTATTAATAGTAGATGAAGAACAGTAGTTGTTTTAATGCCTTTATACTGATTCTTTTCACGGTACTATTTCATTAAAATAAATAATTTTGCATTGTCACAGGAGCAGGCAGAAAACCTGGTAAACCAGGTATGATGTAAATATAAATAGTATTTTGCAATTACGACAAAAACACTGTGCACTCACACTTCAAATCCACATTTTGTTTTCGCTGTGAAAGTTACTATTTCTTATTAATTCTTATAGCTAATGCATTCAGAAATATCTTTAGTTTGAAAGCAGCATACTTTCAGCGGTTTTGAAACGCATTTACCTCTGATGGTCTAAATTTAGGTTATGGGTGGCCTGGGGGTTTTGGTGTTGGACCGTTTGGAACAGGAAGTCTTGGAGCAGGAGATCCCAGGATTGGTGCTATTCCACTTACACCTGGAGGTGCTGGAACAGGCTACCCATCAGGTGGTAAGGATACACTTTCTTTCCTCCTAGGTTATAGACATAAAATAAAGAACATTTTACTGCAGTTATGAAAAACTGGGATAAAATGTTACAATAAAACTAAGACCGTTGTTTAAAAAAGCATAAAGTGATCATATTTTTCTTTGAGGTAAAAATGAAAAAGGGACGTGCTTTTCTGCTTAAAAAATGGAATTTGATTTTAGGCAGCTATGGTGGATATGGTGGGCCTGGAGGTCTTTATCCTGGAGCTGGAACAGCTGGCCAGAAGCCACCAAAACCAGGTAAAACTAGATCTATGAACACAGTATTGGCATAAATAAAGGTGTGATACTTTGTTACTTGTGGTTGGACAAAAATCTTGATTAAAGCATCTTGTTTTACATCACAGCAACAAATGTCTTCTTGGCAAAAGATTTAAAACATATATTTTCAATAAAACATATTAAAACTGATTGATCCTTCTGAAATTGGATTTGTACCTGGTGGTGCAGGAATTGGACCTGGTGGTGCAGGAGTTCGGCCTGGCGGTGTAGGAATTGGACCAGGAGGCACAGGATTTGGACCAGGTGGTGTAGGAATTGGACCAGGAGGCACAGGATTTGGACCAGGTGGTGTAGGAATTGGTCCAGGTGGGACAGGAATTGGACCAGGTGGCACAGGACTTGGTCCAGGTGGAGCAGGAGTTGGTCCTGGAGGTGTAGGAATTGGACAAGGAGGCACAGGATTTGGACCAGGTGGTGTAGGAATTGGTCCAGGTGGGACAGGAATTGGACCAGGTGGAACAGGACTTGGTCCAGGTGGAGCAGGAGTTGGTCCTGGAGGTATAGGAATTGGACCTGGTGGAACTGGAATTGGAGGAGCAGGAGTTGCGCCTGGTGGAGGTAGGTTTTAAGGGGCATAATTGTTTAACTGATTTATTTATTAAAGTATGTTAATAATAAATATTATCATAATAAATTGTTTGCAACTTCATTATGGCTCCTAGCACCTTTTCTCCCCCAAACTGGATTACCTGGAACTGGGACAGGCACTGGGGGCAAAGTCGGAAAGACTGGGAAGGCACCAGTGCCTGGTAATTGGCATCTATTGATAGATCTCCCCTTTTCTTGAACAGTTTTAACAAATCTTTGATAAGAAAGCATTGTTTTATATTTTCTCTTTTTCTGCATTCAAACAAGGTGTTGGGATCCCTGGGTTATACCAAGGGGGTATTGTTCCTGGACAAGGTGAGTGACTTACAGTTACAAGATTTTCCAGTGTTTCTAGAATATTCACACAGATATAACAAATCTGCATTTTTGTTTTTATGTGTAGGCTATGGTGGTAGAGGCATTCTGCCAGGTGTAGCCACAGGATCTCAAACTGGTAAGTTTTACGTAATTTATAGTTTATTTATAGCTTTATAATTTAAAGCTTTATCCAACAATGAAAATGCTTTCTGAAGTGCTCTCTCCTGTTTTGTTGTTTATAGGGCAGCTTGGTCAAGGTGCAGTTGGAGCCAATGGTAAATTAAATTACTGAAAGAACAATTCTTTCAATAAGGTATGAAAACTACTTATAACAGAGATCACTTCTCTTTTCTCTTGCAGGAGGCCGCGGAGGTTTTGGTCAACAAATACCAGGCGTGTTCCGTGGATATCCTCTAATATCACCTAAGTCTGGAGGTAGTAGGCATTTAAAACTGTCCAATTATCCGTTGTAGTTATTCACATTTGATATAAACCATCATACACTATACTTGCCAAATGATTACAGAGTTTTAGAGTATTTATAGAAATTTACTTTCTATCTCATTCAAGGCACAAGCGCTGCAAAGTCTCAGGCTAAAGCTGCCAAGTATGGTAAGTCATGCAGGAACAATATTTCAATACATGTCAATAGAACATGTTTGATATTTTTTACTCTCCTTTCAGGTGTTGGTAGTGTTCCTGGTCTAGGTGGTGGGCTTGGTGTAGGAGGTGTACCTGGTGCTGGTGGTGTGCCAGGAATAGGCGGTGTTCCAGGTGCGGCTGGTATACCAGGCATTGGAGTCATTCCTGGAACTGGTGGCGCAACTCCTGGAGTCTTATATCCGGGAGCTGGTGGTGTTTATCCTGGAGGTAAATTTAGGGTTCACTATAAATAGACTGAAATTTTTAGAGATTAAAACTAAAACAGTAACAATTGCACAAGTATTATAATATCTATGAATTTTCTTTCATCAGGAGCTGGGGCAAAAGCTCGGAAATATGGTAAGAAAACCTTTAAATTCTTGTTATATACAATCACCTGGCTGACAACTGTCTCTTTCATGGAAATGAATAGGTGTTAGTAAATGACAACAGATATAAGGGTGAAACCAAATCTTAAATCTTATGCTTTGTGAAATTTTTCATCAGTTACTTTAAAAAAGTAGACATGAAAAATTAAGAGCTGATTTTGCTTGTTTGACATTTATCATGCAGAATGTAGCAAATGCTCTTGGTAAAAATAGAAACAGAGAAGCATCTTAATTTCTATTAATTTTGGGTTGTCTATTTTACAGCGTCAGGGGTAGGAATTGGTGGAGCGGGAGGACTTCCTGGTTCTGGCTTGGGAGTAGGTGGTCTTGGAGCTGGAGGACTTCCTGGTTCTGGCTTGGGAGTAGGTGGTCTTGGAGCTGGAGGACTTCCTGGTTCTGGCTTGGGAGTAGGTGGTCTTGGAGCTGGAGGACTTCCTGGTTCTGGCTTGGGAGTAGGTGGTCTTGGAGCTGGAGGACTTCCTGGTTCTGGCTTGGGTGGTCTTGGTGGACCCCTTGGTTCTGGTTTAGGAGCTAGTGGACTCCCCGGATCTGGAATTGGTCCTGAAGGTATCTTGAAAATAATAATATTAGTTGAAAATTACTTTGTTTTGCTGCTGAAAGTTAATATTATTATTAACCACACAACAATGTCTACTATTCTGTCATTTTTTTAGGATATGCTGCGGCTAAAGCAAGAAAATATGGTATTACTTTACATTCTGCATTTTGCAATGTGATAGATCTATTGAAAGGCAAATAAAAATGAATGGTATTGTTAAAAGTCTTCAGAGTCCATAAATTATATATATCTGATATATCTATCTCCTGGAGAGTTAAAGTACCTTCCTGTCCACCTAAATTAGGGTGCTGAGGATTAATTGAAAATTACAGGAAGGTGTGTTCAAACAGGGATATATATTAGGTCTGAACTCAGGAAGGTAGCTCTCCAGGAACGAGTTGGCTATACCTGCCCTAGCTTTTCACAGAATGCATTAGAAATTATTTGTCATGACTGAATGCTATGCAGATTTGTTAAGTATTATGTATGCAATGAGATTCCCCAACCTTATTGTAGGAGGTCAGTCAAAAATTTCAGACTTGATTCTTGGCTCCTTTTAATCAAACATAAAAAGGAAAATTGTATTATTTAATGATTTAGTAAATATTGTATACCCTACATCAGGACTTCTCAACTAGTGTCCCACAGGCCAAATCCGGCCCTAATCATTTTTTATTAGATCCTCTGATTGTTTTAGATTAAATCACTGTATGATATATCTCTATTCTCCACCCAAAACTCAAGATTTTATGATTTTATTACATATAAGTTGTGAGATTCTACCACAGTCATAGAAACTGTAAGAAAGAAAATACATTAATATTCATTGATAATTGCTTTGTAGCTCAGCTTGGACGTGGTGGGACTTTAGGTACTGGTGGACTACCTGGTGGCGGTCTTGGGACTGGTGGACTACCTGGTGGAGGTCTTGGGACTGGTAGGCTACCTGGTGGAGGTCTTGGGACTGGTAGGCTACCTGGGGGAGGTCTTGGTACTGGTGGGCTACCTGGTGGCGGTCTTGGGACTGGTGGACTACCTGGTGGCGGTCTTGGGACTGGTGGACTACCTGGTGGCGGTCTTGGGACTGGTGGACTACCTGGTGGCGGTCTTGGGACTGGTGGACTACCTGGTGGCGGTCTTGGGACTGGTGGACTGCCTGGTGGTGGAGTTGGTGGTCTTCCTAGCGGTGGTTCTGGAGGACTTCCTGGCTCTGGTACAAAATGATACCATCATATTGTATGATTTAAATTTTATTATAACGTTTTGAGGTCATATTACATACTTTGATGCTTTGCAGGATATGCAGAGGCAAAAGCTCGTAAATATGGTAAAACAACAGTTAATTCAATCCTTCAACATACTGTTAAAATAATTTTGATGGTTTTATTGATGCCATTTATTATCCAAACTTTATTGTAGCTTACAACCAGACATATTATTTTTGCTTTTCTAGGTCTACTTGGTGGAGGTGCTGGTTTAGGCCCAGGCACTGGATTAGCTGCAGGTATTCCAGGTGGATTACCAGGCACTGGTGTCGGACTAGGTGGGGCAGGGGGTATACCAGGAACTGGAGTTGGATCTGTTGTGGGTTACGGTCCAGGAGGTGTACCCAGTGGTGGGTTTGGTCCTGGAAGTGCATTTGGACCTGAAGGTAAATCGGTATTTACAATTATCAAAAAAGTAAGTCTAAATAGTTTTGAAAGGGCTAGCCTAACTCTTAGAAAGCTAAAATGAGTACGTTGTATTTTTTATTTTTTATTTTTAAATCAGTAGAAAACCAGAAAAGGTCATGGTAATTTTCCACCAGGACATTATCTGTTAAGCTTACAAACATTTCTTCGAACCCTAAAACACAACACAATGTGTAATTCAAAAAACAGGTAAAGCACCTGTGAAAAATCAATACATAAAAAAAACGTTGTATTAACACAGTAAATTGAGCCCTATTTTTAAGAACTTTTCTCAGACTAGTTTACTCCCATGTGTTGCTCTAGTATATATATTTTTTTTTAAGACAAAGAGGGAAGAAAGAGAAAGAGAAGGAGGGTTACTAACCACCAGACTTGACTGAGAGTACACATGATAGCCCATAGTATTTCTGTATTTTCCCCTTACCAATGTGGTAAAAAGATGAAAATTCTTAAGTGAAAGGGACCACAAAGACACTGCATTGATATACTTTGCACGGAATATTGACTCTGGAGGAGTGTGAGTGGATGTTGCACAACTCAGTTTTACAGCTTTCTCTGCACAACTGCCTATTGAGTTTCTTCTATCTAGACAGTCTATAAATAATGTACAAGGTATGTCATACTTTTTGCAGGAATGCAGAGACAGACAAAGCATCTCTAAAAAAAAAAAACTCACAAACCATAGAAATACAGTGTCATTAGAAAAGTATAGCTTTGGCCTTTCTTGGAGTTTAATTAAACCCTGGACAATCTGGAAACCTAAGTAACATGTCTAGCCAGATGACCTTTCTTTGGGTTGGCTGTAAGTTTAGCCATCACATTCTTGGGCACATTCTAGTGTCTTATCAGTGTTCTCAAATAACTGCATCATTCAAACACACAGCAATGTAAGTTTAGTGTGGTTGGAGCACAATGTTATCTACTGGATGGTGTTTTAAGCATAGGTAGTTTTTCCATACTCTGCTCTTCTTTCTTTATAGTTCACTAATGTGTAGTCATGCATGACCACATTGGCCTGGCCAAGGTTTTCTGAGGTGACATCTTTTTTTTTTATATCTGAATTGGCTAGACCAGAGTTTTTTTAATTAGCAGGTGAACAGAGGTAAATATCTGGAGGTTCCTGCTCAGATGCCCCTCTCTAAATGGGGAGTGTTGCAGTCAGTGTATTTTTCGAGGGTATGCAGTGATGAAAGGATCAGTGGAGGTCCCCACAGGGGCACTAACTGGGTTATAAGACCTTGCTTTTTTTGGTTGTTTACTCTGATTTGAGACCCTGAGATAAAAGAAATTGAAATCCTAATAGTAACACTGCTTTTTTAGAGAAACAATTTGCTAAAAGGTTTAAAGTTTCAAAATAAGAATTTTACATAGCATAATTCTTCTCAAACATTGTCTTCTTATATTCTAGGATATGCTAGGGCCAAAGCTCGCAAATATGGTAAGGGGAAGTTAAATAATTTTGTTCTCAAATTTTTAGAGTCCATGTAGAAAAATTGAATTATAAATGACATTTTTTTCATGCATTTTTGCAAAAAGGGGTTCCTGGTGGAGCTGGTGGAATAGGATTGCCTGGAGGATTAGGAGGGTCACTTGGTAGCGGAACAGCTGGAGCTGGAGGAGGAACACCAGGTGCCGGAATTGGACAAGGATGGGCACCATTCGGTGGTTATGGGCCAGGAGGAGTACCTGCTGGAGGATATGGACCTGGCTCTGGAGGTATGCTGACAAACATTATCCCCTGGTTTCACAAACAAGGCTTAAGACAGTCCCAGACTAAAATGCATGTTTGAGCTGTTTTAACTGAAAGCAACTTGCAATGGCATATCTTAAAATATGTTAGTGCCATTGTTTTGTCTCAAGATGCAGACCAGTAATGTTTTTTTCTAGGCATGTTTATAAAATCTACTTAAATGCCTTAATTGAACTAAGGCCTACTCCTGGGTTAGTCTACGCCCTGTCTGTTAAACTGGGCCTGAATTACATGCAGTTAAAAGGTTCTGTTAATTTTCCATTCCTACATTTATTCTTTGTATCTCACTTTGAATGTAGCCTATCCAGGTGGACCAAAGGCTCTTAAATATGGTCGTATATTTTAAATCAGTATTGACATAGTGTTTTTTTTTGTTTGTTTTTTTACAACTTGGCAATAACACTAAAATTTGTTTTAATCCAGGTCCTGGTGGGAGTGGAGGGGCTCCGGGACTTGGTCTGCAGGGTCAGGTAGGAACCGGTCCAGCAGGAGGATTTGGTACAGGGGCAGGGCCAGTTGGAGGTTATGGTCCAGGGACTGTAGGAGGTCCTGGGTCTGGATTTGCTGGAACAGGACTGCCTGGTAGTGCTGTTGGAGCAGGAAGCAGAGGAGGGCTTGGGCCTGGGTATGGAACAGGTGCTGGAGGTAATTTAAGCTAGTCAAAAATGGGTAATTTACACAGGCATTAGAAAATGTGTATTATTAAAGCTGTATCTGATCTACATATCTTTCAATTTATTACACATAATGCCCTATAGGATATGGACCTGGATCAAAAGCAGCTAAATATGGCAAGTTTTTGACTACATATGACTACATACACTCACATATGTCTTGCAAGTGGCTGTTGATCATTAGTTAATTTACTCTACATCCAAAAAGTTATACATTTTATTAGATATGTTATTAATATATTTGCTTTTTCAAATATATATTCATATTTCATGTACATTTAAATACTAATATTTAAATAATTATGTTATGTTTAAGATCAACTTATTGATATTATATGCTTATGTGTTAAAAATGAAATGTTTGCCTTGGAATGATACAAAATGAGTCTAAACCCCAGAATATTTTGACAGGTTTACCTGGTTCTGGAGGTGTGTTAGGAGCAGGAGCTATACCAGGAACGGGAGGAGGTGCTGGAGGTATGGGAAGCGATTTGACATGCAACTGTTTTTTTTTCTTTTTCTTCTCTTTAAAGGGGATACTCCACCCAAAAATGAAAACTCTGCATTTGCGCACCCTCATGTTGTTTCAAAGCCTGTTTGCCTTTCTTTCTTCTGTGGAACATAAAAAAAGATCAATTAATAAATGTCAAGTGTTTTTTTTTTCCATACAATAAATCATTGTTTGGTTCTCAACATTCTTCAAAATATCTTCTTTTGTTTTTCTGCAGAATAAAGTATTATATACAGGTTTAGAACCACAGGGTGAGTAAATTAGCACGTTTACATGGATGCTGATGACTCCCAAAATTCAGCTTATTGAAATAATCTGTTGTCCCATGCAGTTTACATGGAAACCAATAACCCGGCAATGCAAGTAAACCGTATTTACAAGATTTTATCAATAAATCAGGTTATTTCCCACAAGTGACATCATAATGTAATCATTCTTGTATCTGTCTTTGATTATTACACCCAGTTATGTCAGTTGTGATGTTAAATAAAGAATGAAAAACTGAGTATTCCAACATGTCATCTGGAATCTTACAGACTCATATATTATCCTCTCACGCAGCATGTTGACAGTACCTCTTCTACTTTGGCTGCACGAGATCAGAATGCGTTCAGAGATTGCAATATATTTCCTCCTCCTTATCACAAAACTCTCGCTCTGTCTGGATGCTCTTAAACCCGCAGTAAGGACGCTTTCCTGCCACATATCACATGTGTACTTCAATAAGCCAACAGAAGACAGGTTAATGTGTATACATGCTGGGTGAAATCAGGGTAAGGGGCAAAAATCTAGCTGTGTCGATCAGTTTATGCTTAAGCCGTTTATGACCATACTCCGATAATGGAAAACGGGTTAACGTGTTTACATGAGCACATGCATTGTTAATGCATATTAAGCATAATCGGCTTATTAAGCATACTCGGGTTAAGATAGTATGTGCATGTTAAAGTGCTCAATAATGACAGAATTTTCGTTTTTGGTTTGAGTATCCCTTTAAGATATGCATTACACACCCTAAAATTTGAATAGATTATCAGACATTTTACAAACCAAACTAACAACTGATTTGTATGCTAAAAAAATAATTTTTTTCAGTTCTGCCTGGAGGGCTTGGGGTTGGTCATGGGACTGGTGTCGGATATGGGGGGTATGGAGGTAAAGTTTTAAAAACTAGATGTGCAATGCTGGTCACTAAACTTGAGACATAAAATGCTGTTTTAAAACAATTGGTTTAAGCATCTGTGGGTGAATCTCCTGTTTTGTTAATTTCATTCTAAAGGGTATAGAGGAGCACAAAAACCACCTAAATATGGTAAACCACTTATGGTAGCGAACTTTCACAATTAAAATACCACATTTATTCAGGCTAAGATTTGACCCATGCATCTGATAACAGGACAGCCAGCTGGTGGGGTTGGAAGTGTGTTCGGTGGGTCGGTACCAGCAACTGGTGGAAATGGGGCCACAGGAACTGAAGTTGGAACTGGTGGGTGATCACCGCTAAAAGAGGACTAAATTAAACAACAGTTAATAGATACAGGAAGGAATTTGTTTACATGTTCAGCGTTTCATCTCATGTGGTGTAGGTGGGGCTGGAGGTATACAAGGTTCAGGAACCAAGCAAGACAAATATGGTGAGTTCGTGATCTTTGGTTATATCATCTAGCAATCCGTCTCTCCAGTATAATATAATATTACTATTCAAATTTTTTTATTTAAATCCAGGGGTACCAGGCATCACAGGAGGACCAACAATTCCAGGTAGTACAGCTGCTGCCGGAACAGATCGTGGAGCAGGTCCTAAACCTGGAGTGGATGGAGGTAATGCAATTATTAATTAATGTTCTTTAATGTACTTTAGTAAGATACACGCATGTAATATCCAACATAGAGTCATAACTACCAGTCTTCTGATCCCTGTTTAGTGATTGGCAGTCCTGATGGTGGAACTCGTAGTGATGGAGGTGAAGGACATTACTTTTTTATATCAATTATAGATATTTATTATTTGTTCTTTAGCTGTTCATTTGGTTGTTCCTGCATTGTAATTTTAACATTTTGTTAAACACACAGGTGAAACAAAAGCTCCCAAGACTGGTAAGAAGATTTTACATTTTTTTCTTTCCACCCCAAATATCTGGAAAAAACAATTGTAGTTTTGAAATTATACAAAAAAAAAACGAGCCGGCGATTCCTTTTAGCCACCAGTTTTATTTTGTGATCATTTTAGAATCTGGAGGACCAATAGAGGGATCAGGTGGGTCCATTGGAGGTTGTGTTATAAGTATTTAATGAACAATGGAACATTTTACGGCCTTAAGTTTGATTTCCAACTGTCTGAAAATGATAGGAACTGAGCAGTATGTAATATTTTTCAGGTGTTACTGGTGGCCCCATTGAAGCTGATGGGCTTGATGGAGCTGCTGGGACAAGAACACCCATCTTAGCGGGAGAAAGACCAGGTAGACCCTTCCTGTTCAGTGAGCTTGTAGACATCCTTATCCTTTGCATTTTTCCATTTATTTTTGGTCACTGTATTATTATGGACAGATGGACTTGAAGGTGCCAGGTGCTGCCTTTCATATTTGTACTTTTCCACTCTTACACTTATTGTTAAAGTCTATTATAAAGCTTACAAATCTGTGTTTTAAAGGAATAGTTCACCCAGAAAAGGAAATTGTCAACATTACCTCATGATGATATTCCATGAGTTGTATGAAAAACGTTTATGATACTTGTATGAGGATTTGTCAGAATATTCTTTAAAAATCTCAGCTTTTTGGTCACCAGAAGAATCAAAGTCATACAGATTTTGGAGTAAATGATGGCATACTTTTATTTTTTAGCCAATTATTCTTATGATAGTAAAACAAGCTATTTATATTTACATTTACAGTGGAATTATATTATATTGCTGTCAGTTTACTATATAGCAGCTGTTTCTTCATGTGGATCATATTATAGCAAAAGAAAATGAAATTAACCACCTTTTTGGTTCATGTTTTAGGTGTGTAGTTTGTCTCATTTGTATTTAGCTAGTTGTGATAACAGTCATTTATTAAGTTTGAAAAATCCTAATTACCACTGACAATTATTACTGACATTCTCTCTTTTCAGGTGGAACGGGATTGCCAAGGCCAGAGAGTAAGTCTGTCTCTTCATAACTTTAAAAATAATGATCTCACAAGTAGTTCTTCAAGCTGATTTACACAAAATTGTCCAACTACAACACCATGTTATTTTTTTTCATTCGTCAGACTATAATTTGCTAATGTCTCCCTCTAGAGGTGGAGGAGTCTCTTGTGCATGTAGTAGCCTATTAAACATTGTTTTAAAACATTTTGAGCTTGTGAATGCTTTTTTCTTAATCCAAAAACATTTTACATTTAAAATTCAGACACATAACATGTTTATGACACAGAGGCAACTTTACTAAATAACTTGATCAGACTCAGTTAATCATGTGTTTACAGGGGTGGGGCTCAAAGTTAGCCAGTCAGTTTAGTGAGTAATCCTAAAATGAGAATTTTCCTTTGAAAAGTATATTTTTATGTTTTTTACGTTTTATCTGGAAATAAAGTCTGTGGTTAACATTGCTTGAAGAGATTTTTATGCTTTGTTCATTTGTAAATGTATGTTTCAGTGTGACTGAATCTCTTCAAATAACTATATTTTCTTCCTTAGGAGTTGGTGATAGTGGAACATTACCAGGAGCCAAACCACTAAAACCCCCAGGTACTTCATGCCATTCACTTTTACCCTTACTGTCTCAGTATTTTTGGGCAAGCAGGTGCTTTTTTTATTTGTAAAAAATGTTTTATTTTACATGTCTTACTGTAGGCATTGGAGGTGGAGCCATTGCTGGACGTGGAGATACTCCGGGCACTATTGAAGGAGGACCTGGAAGTGTAGGCAGTGGTCCAGGTGGAGTTGGTGGAGTTCCAGGAGGAGTTGGTGGTGGAACAGGAGGAGTTGGTGGAGTTCCAGGAGTTGGTGGTGGAACAGGAGGAGTTGCTGGAGTTCCAGGTGGAGTTGGTGGAGTTCCAGGAGGAGTTGGTGGTGGAACAGGAGGAGTTGGTGGTGGAACAGGAGGAGTTGCTGGAGTTCCAGGTGGAGTTGGTGGAGTTCCAGGAGGAGTTGGTGGAGTTCCAGGAGGAGTTGGTGGTGGAACAGGAGGAGTTGCTGGAGTTCCAGGAGGAGTTGGTGGTGGAACAGGAGGAGTTGCTGGAGTTCCAGGAGGAGTTGGTGGTGGAACAGGAGGAGTTGCTGGAGTTCCAGGAGGAGTTGCTGGAGTCCCAGGAGGAGTTGCTGGAGTTCCAGGAGGAGTTGCTGGAGTTCCAGGAGGAGTTGGTGGAGGACTAGGAGGAGTTGGTGGAGTTCCAGGAGGAGTTGGTGGAGGACTAGGAGGAGTTGGTGGAGTTCCAGGTGGAGTTAAACATCCCAAAGGTAATTTACCAGCTTTTTATGTGCATGTTTATAAAATGATAAATCATTTATAATCAACATGTTTTTTTGTTGTTGTTTTTTTCAGTTTATGGTGGTCCAGGTGGAACTGGAGCTCTGGGAGTTGGTGGTGTGGGTCCAGCTGGAGTGGGAGGAGCAGGACTTCTGCCTGGAGGTGGAGGTCTGCTACCAGGAGGTGGAGCTGCAGGCACAGGATTTGGGGTGCAGAAACCAGGCAAAAGTAATCAAAGCATTGATCAGATCAACACACATTTTATTGTGGAATATTAAAAACAATTAAATGCTAAATTAAAAAAGAACCCAAAATGAATTAACACTTAAATATCTCAAAAACTGTTTTGGGAAAACGATTATGTTTTACATAATGAGCATTTTTTGGCCTTCAGTAAGAAGATTAACATCTACAAAAGACTTTGGCTTTGTGTTTGTGAATCTATTGCAGGTTATGGTGGAGCTGGAAGTTTTGGAGCCAGTGGGATCCTACCAGGGACCGGTAACTCAAAAAAGACACCATATTCCTAATATTTTATGCACCAGTCTTGTGCTGAGAACTATATTTTTAAAACTTATTTTGCAGGCCTCAGGTTCCCCAGTGGGGCTGCAGTGGGCGGAAAACAAGGAAAAGGTGTCAGAAAACATTTTCGCTATTCCACAATTCTTATTATAAAAATGCAGTTTGATGGTATTTATACACATGGACTGAACTAGAAAGACTGTTAAATAACTCTTTATCACTTTTATCAAAGTTTATGGGGCAGCAGGCACACTTGGTGGGCTAGGAGGCCCAGGCGGATATGGAACAGGACCCGGCGGATATGGTGGTGGTCCGGGCGGTTATGGTGGTGGTCAAGGCAGTGCCGGTGGACTTGGAGGTATTTACACATTTAATACTGTATTTCCCTCACAATTTTTTACATTTAAATATTCTAATATTTATTTGTTTTTTAAGGGCTTGGTTATGGTCCTGGCGCATTAAAACCACCTAAAAGTATGTAAAACTCATTAAATGATCACTTTAATTATGCAATAACCAATCCTTAGGCAAAATTCCTAATCACAAAATAAAAATGTCATGTGTTATCAGGCTATGGAGGAGCTGGAAGAGGAGGAGTTGGTGGAGGTCTAGGAATTGGACCAGGAGGTGCTGGCGGAGGTCCTGGAGGAGTTGGAGTGGGTGGAGGTATCATGCGATTTAATATTCATTCAACATAAGTTTGACAGTAGTGCAAAAAAAAAAATGTGGGAAATTTGATTAAATGTTTTGTTAGAATAGAGGAATACATTTATAGAATTGTAAGGAATTATTAAGTATAATTAGATGTCAGTCGTAAATATAATAGCCATTATCCATTGCAAATTATCCAATATCCATTGCAAATGTATACCAATATATATCCATGTTCACCTTGAAATGCATTCAGTACACATCGGTGGCTTAAATAGTAAATATGAGTCTGCATAGGTGCCAGATATCTAGGTGGTGGCCTGGGAGCTGGCGCTGGGAAGCCTGGGAAATCAGTGGCCGGTTGCATAAACTGCTTAGACTAGTCTAACAACAACATCTAATTTTGTTCTTCAAGACTGGTCATAATTATTTTGAATCTGAAAAGTAAGACTGATTAGCTGTAATAAACTGCTAGTTCTTAAGACTCAGTCTTAGCTGTGGCCCCAGGTATGCAACTGGCCCCAGGTTCTTGTTTTTTTTTTTTTTAAATTAACATAATTGTGACTAATTACAATGTCATCATTACATTAGCTTTAGGGCCTGAATTTAAATTCACCGTGAATAAATCTACTAATCTGTCTTAGATGATGGTAGAGAGGCAGACCTTGTGAAAAAGAAATGTGCTTAATTGTTTCGCAATGTTCTTCAAATCCTCAAAGTATATATTTAAAAACTTTACTTATAATATAATGTGAATGAAATAAAAGGCCACATAAGTTTTCTTAAAATAGTTGAGAAGTTGAGAAGATTCAGTTGGAAAATAGCCAATTGAAACACTACTGACATCTTTACCATCATATGTCACCATTCACATGTTGTTTTTATTGTAGGCTATGGAGGTTTAGGTGGAGCTGGAGGTCTTGGAGGAGGTGCTGGAAGCCCATTAGGAACCGATGGAGGTATAAAGTTTCTGTTAATGTCTTCCTGTTAAAAATGTTCAGAGACCATATTATATTTTATTTTACTTAATGGTTTTTTTAAGTGTTGGCTTCTAAATGGTGTATGGTTTCCATATTCTGGCTTCTGTTTTTCATAAGTGAATGAGCGTACCTCAGATGAGTTTGCCAACAGCAGTGTTTGTATTATTGTAAGTTCAAACATTGTGGAACCTGAACAATAGTAATAAAGTTATGAAGAAAATGTATTCTTATATGTTGGAAATGTTACTTTAAGTTTTAAATGTGTAAATAGGTCTATTTTTACAGGTATAAAACCTAATATTTCACTAACTTAACCGACATAAAATCAAAGAGGGCATAAAGTATGTGTTAGGGAGGTCTAAGGAGTAAAATGCATGTACTCAAATTGCAAGAAAAAAATTGGGATTAAATGGGTTAAGGATACATACTTACATGTCACTTCACTGTACAAAATGATCAGTTAACTTAACTTTAAAAAAGTGAGGAAACCCGTTGCTTAAAGTAAGTATATAAACTTCATGCGTAATTGAAAAAATGTGTCTTTATTTTTGACTTGTCATTTCATGTAACTTCTTTTTTTTTTTTTCAAATATGCATGAAGTTTATTTACTTAACAATTTTAACAGTTTCTTCACTTTTTTTTTAAATGAAGTCAACAGATCACATTTTACAGTGTTGAGATTAATTATTTCATAGGTGTGAATGAAATGTTATGTTTGAAACCATTTTCCTTTTTATTAATTGTAATGTTTGGTGTCAGGTCTCAGGCACCCAGGAGGAGCAGGGACAGGTAAATTCACTTAACTTGTATGATTTATTCGTCAATTTCTTCTTCATTTGTCTCAGCAACTGAATGAGCATAAATTGCATGTAAAGTTTGTTGGCTGGTTGCCATCAGATGGATGGATTTTTATTTACTTGCGTTTGTTTCAACGTCTTAAAGGCTTTGGGACGGGTGCCTTGGGTGGTCAGGGCTATCAGCCAGGTGAGACATTATATCTTTCCTCAATTCTCTTTGAGGAAATGGGCGTATCCACACCATTTCAGTTGAATTTATGAAGCGCATTGAAAGAACAGATATGATTCAGAGTTACAGTAGATCTGTTTATCTTGCAGGAGATGGAGTCCCTGGATATGGGACTGGTGTAGGTCCAGGTGCTGGATATCAGCAGCCATATCCAGGTAATGAAGACATTGTGGCAACTTCAATGTGCACATCACCAACTCTGAGGATTCGAGAAAGCTTTTAGATGTTATTCAAGAGTTAGCTGACCAAAAAAGGACAATTCTATCTTCATTTGCTCACCCTCATGTTGTTCCAAACCCATGTCTTCTAAAGAGACATGATTACTTTTTATGATAAACTGATTTGAATGGTAAACAAAGCTCAAATGTGCTTGCTCGACACAAGAACCAATGAGGTTTGTGCTGTCATACCATATTTGATGCGCTCTATGTATGTTTTGATAAATTTTTAGATGTGAATAAAAAGCTAAGATAAATCTGTTCGTCAGACCGTGTCTCTTCAGAAGACTTCTGCTCAAAAAGTTCATAAAAAGTTGAGTGAATGGAATTTCAGGGACAAAAATCTGTCTGATTTTAAAAGATCTTCATTTGTGTTTTGAAGATGAACAAAAGACTTATGGGTTTGGAAAGACATTAGGGCAAGTAAATGATGAGAATTCTCATTTTTGGGTGAATTTTCCATTACAGTTCTGAATAAATTACATTAGTTTGTACGATTGTTCTGTACACAACAAGGTTGCATATAAACAGACATTCAGCAGTGCATGTGTGTGGAAAGAAAGATAATACATGCGCTGCTATGCCAGGGAAATCATTTATAAAATGTAGGAGTGTGATAGTTATAGCAAATTTACTTTAATGATTTGAATTTCTCATTAAAAAAAAAAATCCAACCAAATTATGTTAAAAAAACAGCTGGGAAAGACATTGAAATTATCTATACAAAATTGTCTGAATCCAAACGTTACCAGAGTGACATTTTTATGGTGTGAAAATAAATAAGTGACGTTTTCTTGAACCAGTGTGTTTTGTGGTTTAGAGTGATTAATGAGAAGTTGTGATGTTGTATTGTAGGTTATGATGGCACTGGCGCACGGGGAACTGGGAGTGCTCCACTTACACCTCAGCAATGTAAGACATGCTGCTATTACAGCAAACTCATTGTTAGCTAATATTTCAAATGCAGCACATGATAAAATGAGAGTTTGGCCTAAACCTGTATATTATCCACAGCCATTTGCAAGTATGTATTGCATTTAAATGTGTGATTTCTTTTATAGCAAAAGCAGCCAAATATGCAGCTCTTCAAGGCTTTCTGGGTGCAGGAGGCTACAGAGGTACGTAAGCAGAAATCTTTTTTTATGGTCCATACTGCAAAAACCCGTCGAAACAATGACTTTTAGCTGTGCATCTTCATGTTGAAATCAACATTTACTTCCTTCCATAATATACATTCCTGGTCTTATTATAAATTACTCTTCAGTGCATGTTATTCCATAAATGTATGCAAAAAAATGGGTTGTACACAAGTTCTATAAATTTGTCTTAAGGAAGAAAAGTAATGACAAATGTATTTGAAACAAAAAAGGTTGTTGAATTGTACTACTTGAAAGCTCCATTTTTATGTAAATACACTTGTGAATGAATGACTCTCTCTATCCGTTGCTCTGGTCTTTGTCAACAGTCGCAGTGCGTGACTAACAGCAGATGGAGATTATTATCGGTACTCTACTGCTAGTCCTGCAGTTCCTGGATGTGCAATGTTGAATATTTAGCCGAAATTGTGGAAGCGAAAACTGAAAGGGGAATAGGGATTATTACATTTTTAATAATGAAAATCTGTGTGAAATATTTTGAATTGAAAAACTCAAAGTTTAAATATCCGACCATGTTGAATTTTAGCCCACAAAACTGCAAGCTCTAAAATACTGTTAATGCAATGCATATTTTTTTCAAAGTAGTGCAATTCAACAAGCTTTTTTGTTTCAAATACATCTGTCGTTATTTTACTTCCACATTAAGGCTAAATAGAAAGTATGAGCTATAATACCATAGTAATTTCTAAGAACAGTGTTGTAGTCAGGGTTATTATAGTTACAAAAACTAAAACTTACTTGAAATAAAATGTATATAAAAAGTTTTTATACAAATATTTTTCCTTACTTTATTAAACTTATTCATTTCATTTTTTTACTTGCCAAGGCAAGGCAATATTTCTAAAGGTGTGTTCACGCCATGTTGTTGTAATTACCGTAGCTAATCTGACTTGTAAAAAGCATTCACGTGATCATAGAACTTTTAATTACAACTTTAGACTCATAATTTTCTGAGTTACGACTTGTAACATGCGACCAAGAGAAACGTATAAGTCCTTAATTTTCGTTTAGTTTAAATTGATGGACTAAAATAACCAAAACTTAATAAAACTATATAGACATTTTTAAGAAAAACTAATAAAAATGTTTTAAAAAAAACACACACACAGCTATATTATTAAACTTTAACTAAAATTAAAATGAAAACGGAAAATGTAAAGTAAAACCTCATTCAGAATTATAATAGTATCTCGATGATACTAAACTAACACTGTTTGTAGTGTGCACTCACTGTTATCAATAGTGACGTGTGTTTTCCTGTAGGGGGCGCAGGATGCCAAGGCAAATACTGCGGAAGGAGAAGGAAGTGAGAGACCAGCGGATAGACGTGACCTCATAAACAAGTGGTGCTACTGCCTGATCTCAAATGCACTTTTTTTTACAGTTTAGAAGTGCCTCATGTAACATGTGAGAAAGATTTGAATTTGCATTAAAGGTTTTTTTCGGCCATATGATTAGATGTGAACCTCACAAGGCACACTTTGCACTGCCTAACTCCCTTATTTACTACTTATGTAACTAGACATTTCCTTTGCTTGATTTTTTTTTAATAAAAAATCAGACATTTGACCATTTGATGTTCCATCTTAAACTGCTGCAGTTCCAGCTGTGCATCTCGTAGGGTTTCGCTGCAGTGGCTCACTTACACACTTGCTGAACATTCAGACACGTGTCGTCTAGGGTTGCGTCGCTGCTATTTCAGGATGAACTGACTGTGGGGGAAGCAGCGTCATTTTCCGGCTATGTATCAAAAAGTAAAGGGAGACTAATCTCTTTCTAACTGTATGCATAAGACTTCATGAATGGATATTTAGTCTATTACAGCATCTTCAGTCTTTCAAAGTATAGTCCGTCACACAAAGGAATGGGATCTAGGCATGCACATTTTTTTTAGTCTTACAAGAATAAAATGCTTGTCATTACTGCAGTAGACAGCATCTAAGTGCTGAGGATTACAAGCTGTCTTCAAAGATACCTCAGAACCTTGAAGCGGTTTCTTTTCTCGTATCCTGACCCTAGTCAGTTGTTTTTGTTTGTTTGTTTTAACATAACTCTTATTAAATTAAAATGTTGGGTTTTTAAGAGTATCTATGCATTTAACCTAACTCATTTTGGTGTTTGTGTGTTGTGAATGATGTAGGCTATATGTGTTTATGGTCACCGTGATTTTGCCAAGTAAGACATGTTCCTGGATCAACTTATTTTGTTCATCCTGGATCAACATTCCTGACCCAAAATGTATTCCTTACCCAATCCCTACCCCTAAACCTAACCCTACCCATAACTTTTCCCTAAAATCAGAGGGTAATGATAGGTGAATAACACTGATGTTTAAGTACCTCACCCTAGTTCTAAGCCTAAACTTGACATAAACTGTAAACTTGTCCCTCAAATCTGATTGGTTGATTGGAAAGTTGATCCAGGATCAACAAAGATGTTGATCCAGGAACATGTGGTACTTGGTGAAATCACGTTCACCATGTGGGTCATGTAAGTGCAACTATTCAAATGTGACCTGAAAGTATGATAGAAGCAATTCATCTAGTGAATCGCTTCGCATTGTTTACCTTTTGTGCTTCACTTTTCTGCACTTGTTACTTTTGTGAAAGTCCAACCAGTTCACATGTTTGTATGATCTTTGATTTTGTTTGGGCCTTTTATCCATTATCTACATTTCTCAAAATAAATTGTAAAAACAAAAGTTGTTTACTCACAATTTTTACTCACTCACGGCTAATTTTGGGGCACATGAAAAGGCATGTTTTCTGTGGGTTCTATCACCAAACTGAAATCCAAGTATTGTAAAATATCTAATAATTTTATTTAGATATTATTTATATACTATGCAATGAAGGCAGATTTTAACTGAAAGGTTGAACTGTGTTCTCAGGACAAGGGTATTTTTTATAAATGTCAGCTCGGGGCAAGTTGTCACATATTATTTTGAAATTTTAAACAATTTATTAATGACCTCTTTTTTTGACCAACACAACCATTTGAGTTTTTTAGATGTTTATACCATGTTTCATAACATTTTACAATAAGGTCCCATAGTTAGTTAGTTAGTTCCCATTAGTTAATTCATTGAATAACTTTAAAGGTATGGTAGGTAATTTTGGAGAGGCTAGCAATAATAGTGAGCTATCTTTGAAAGCATAAGATCCCATCCTTCCTTCAGAGCGTCTCGAAAGCCACTCCTCCTTAAAACAAATGAACGCACACAGCAGCGCCTGCAAAGCATCACGAGACGAGAGATGGCGTTAAACTACCTCATGTCTCAAAAACCAGAACATTACACGAATAATGGACATAAACGACTTTAAAAGCTCTTACTTGTTCATTCATTTCGGCATTGATAATGTTGACATAGAAACACATTAAATAAATCTGAGTCTGAGGACATGCAGCTCTGTAGAATGTCACGGGTTGCCATCTCGTAATTACAGTTACGACATGGCGTGAACGCAGCATAAGCTTTTTTGTTTTGGTTCAGGAGGAACTGTAACTCATTTTTTTGTACATTTGGAGTGCTGTCAGTACAGACAAAAACGACAAAAATCGGTGTTGCCGACACCGTGTTATCCTTTTTTTAAAATTCGCACCCTGTTGACTTCAATGGGGCAAGTTCTAAACCCGGTTTTAGCCTCTTAACATCCTTGATTTGTCATTACAAGTGCACAGCCATGTGAGTGGTGTTATAAAGAGTGACCACGGTCAATCTGACTGCAGTAGATGTGAAAGATATTAATAAAAATGATGTTAATTCAGCCAGCTCACATACCTGCATTTAGTAGTCGATTGTTGAGTTCGCGCGCGCGATCATTGGTAACTAAGCAACAGTGGAGACTCAGACTTTCAGCCGATGACGGTGCTGTGTGGTGTTCTGATATTATGATATTCTATGACATTATGATATGATGTTGCTTAGTTACCAAACGTGTTAACAGGCAGGTAGGACATCGTATCATTGTAGACGGACCTAATGCAATAATTGGACAAACATTTTTGGTCCTGTGACTTCCACAGAATATGTACATGTTTTAATAGTCAGGCCACTTTTATTATTGATTGCTGTCAAGAAGGATGTGAAGAGAGTTTCAATCAGTATAACAAGAAGTGTTTATAAAACAAATCGCATACCCTAACTGATAATTCATTTGTTAAAGTATTTATTTGTCTTTATTAATGTTAGTTAATAAAAAAATGCAACTGTTCATTTTTAGTTCATGTTAACTCAGGTACATAAAATAATAAAATACAACTTTAACATTAACTAAGGTTAACAAATGCTTTAGAAGTGTTTTGCATTTTTAGTTCCTGTAAACTAATACTAACTAGGCTATAACGAATAAGTGTTTTCCATAATTGTTTCAGTATAGCTTTCCAGAATATTTTCGATTACACCAGTTATAATTCTGACAGCAAACATTCTTTCGAGAAATAGAAATTGCTTCGCCGGTTCCACTCCTGATGCAAGTGGTCCAGAAACAAATATTTGGCGAGTAGTTACAAAGCACGATCCTTTCACAATTTCTCTCGCATGAATACACTTAAACAAACCCCCTCTTCATGAAGGATATAAATGCACATCTCTGCGCGGTCATGTAGTTTATGAGGGCGATCAGCAGGTGACACTGCTCGGTAACTCTATCCTCCGACAGTATTCTTTCTGCAGACCAAAGCAGTTGAAGAAGGTGGGCTAAAGTTAGGAGGAGTCGGAGGGATTTGAGTCCGCTTCTTTAGCGACACTTGGCAGGAAATAGAATAGCGTTATAGCTCAGTGATGCATATGTAGATATGAAATAAAAACTATTCGAGTCTGTTTTGCAACTGTTTCCCTCTCCTCCCACTTCACTCCACCCCTGAAATGAGCGGGTGACAGTAAGAGGACTAGTACTCTACCACTGCTGCTATGCTCAAGTCTGGTCAGGACCTGTATTGCCGGAGTGGAGGGAAGGAAAGGTAAAATTGGACTCGTTTTGTTTACTAGTTTAGGTTTTCTCTGAGATTTCTATTTCTTTTGCTCGTCTTTTCCTTCGTTTCTTCAAAATGGACTCTAGTTTTAGTGATGTTGCTACATACCTCAGAGCATTTCTTGTCAAAACAAAAACAGGAACTTCTTTGTCAACAGTCTGCTTTCAGATACGAGCTTAAATACAAAACATTGTTACTGAATCGTCTAGATGTGCTGTAATTTTTTGGTCTTGTGAGCTGGGCTGAGTCCCCTTTGACATAGTCAACAAAAGCACAATTGTGTTTGTGTTTGTGTTTACGTAAATACATAAAAAGAATTCAGACTTTGTTTGTTTCACTCCTGTTCTGTCCACTCCCACTTTTGTACTGAGAATCTAGTTTTAACAAAGTGATGCAGAGGAATGACAACACTTAAATTTTAGATAGAATTTTGCAGTTCATTACAATGACAGCTAAACTTGTACAAAGAGGAATTATAAATGAGTTTTTATTTTCCACTAAATTCTAACTGTTAAAGTGCAGTGTTACTAGTGGATAAAATCTGCAAAGCATCAAAGCACATTTGAGTTAAATCAAGAGTTTCCACATTTAACAGAACTTGAGCAATTAAAAGTGAAAAATATTTACCATAACTTTAAAATGAGGTCCTATTAGTTACCAATAGATAATGCATTAACTAACATTAACTAACAACGAGGAATACATTTGTTACAGTATTTATTAATCTTTGTTAACATTAGTTAATAAAAATACAATGTTAATTGTTAGTTCATCTTAGCTCAGGTCCAGTAAATAACATTAACAACATAAATGCTTTAAAATTATTTTTCATTGTTAGTTCATGTTAACTAATAAAGTAAACTGATATGAACTAAGGGAACCTTATTATAAAGTGTTTCCTTAACTTTTAAAATAGACTGTTGAAGAGACTCAAACTGATGCTCAAACTTTGTAAAGAAACCAGTTCAATTACAATTCACACAAAATGTCAATCAGAAACTATTTATTTGAGATGAGAAAGTTTTTAGTAATGAATTAATTATATGCTCCAAAACTTTGTAGCCAGAAGGTCTATGTTTAAAAAAATATGATTTTTTTTTGTAATGTAATTGAGTAAACGTGCAAGTACTCAGTTTCAGTAGCACTCAAGTAAAGCGCAAATTCTCCAAAGTATTACTTAATGGGATAGTTCACCCAAAAATTCAAATGTTGTCATCATTTTCCTCATGTTGTTCCAAACATGTATGAATTTCTTTCTTCTGCTGAACACAAAAGAATATATTTTGAAGATGTTGGGTAACCAAACAGTTGATCGCTATGGATGTCAATGGGGCCCATCAACTGTTTGGTTACCCACATTCCTCAAAAGAAATTCATGCAGGTTTGGAACAACTTGACGGTGAGCAAATGATGACAGAATTTTAATTTTTGGGTGATCCCTTTAAGTATACTAATGGACCACAATTACTGTACTGTACACCCCTGCTTTTCTGCTCTCTGTTTGCTATGTTTAAGACTTCATGGTGTGTGTGTGTGTGTGTGTGTGTGTGTGTGTGTGTGTGTGTGTGTGTGTGTGTGTGTGTGTGTGTGTGTGTGTGTGTGTACACAAGTGTATTTGTGTGTATGTGTTTCCGTGAAAGGGCTGTATGTTATTGAATGGAAGGATGGAAGAGCAGATAACCACCAGCTGTGGAACACATGACAGGCATCCTGCTCAGATGTTGTAAGAGAGGAAAAGCCCCTTGAATTCGCTCTAGCATTTTATTTTATTTTATTTTATTAAACTCAGGCCAGTTCTTTCAGGGGTAGCATAGTTGAATCCAAAGGATAATGTGTGACGCAGAATGAATGAGAAATAGACCTTTTAATAAACACAAAGAGTGATAGCATACACATACCAACATAACATTAACACGAGACAATGAACTGAAGCAACAGAGGGCTTAAATACACTGAGTAAGATAACGGAACATGAAACAAGTGTGGACTAATTAGAAACCATGACAGCTAATGAATTACTAGAACTTTTACTAAACTAACTAAGCTAAACTAAACAAGACAGAGAAACAAACTAAACATGACCATGACACGTTCAGAAAGATAACTATAACTATATTAGCTTTCACACCAAAGTACGATATTGTTCTGTTTATTATAAGCATGCAGCAGTTCTGTTGTCTGCCGCTTTAAATGCTCAAGCTCCTTAAAGCAAGATGGTTAAAACAAGTCTGACTGGCTGTAAATGCTTTTATCGTTCATCAGCTGGGAAAAAAATCATTCTGAAAGGGATTCCAAAGATATCGTTCCTCTGTGCCGTTATCGTTGTTGTGGACTCTGCTATTCTATTTAAAACGATTTTTAAAGCTATCTTTATCGTCATATTATCATCCTTGGTGTGAACGGGCCTTTACTCTAACAATAATTAATAGATAATCCTAGAATACATGAACCAAACAACTTGCACAAATGCATGAAGGAGGTCAAAATGACAATCTAAATGTACTACATCCATTGCCATGTTCCCATTGTCATGTGAGTTGTTTCCCTGCCACTCACGACACCGCTCTCTGGCCTCATGGGAATTATGAAGTGTCCATTGGATGTAAACTTCATAATCTTGTCAGATAATAGTAGGTCATCCAGGTACTTTATTTGCCTACTGTTTTATTAAAGCGGTACTACTACTCATTACACATGCTGCTTTTCACCTACTACTGTACATAGTAGGGTGGGAGATATACGTTGACACAAGGTTGGTGTCTGAGACAAATCCTTAGCTCAGAGCAAAAACATTTTTTTTAAGTAATCCATAAAGTATCCATAAAGTTTCAAGAAAATAAATATTATTATTAACAAAAATGTATCCAAAAATACTGTGTTGGGTCAAAATTCCACAGGAAATGAATACAGGTCAATTTGACCCACTTTATGCATTCTTGGAGTAGTGATACAAAACAAAAACAAAATTTTCGCACCCTATGACCAAGGAACATGAAAAGTCATTGACGAGGGTAAGAAACATTTTTTTTGAAGAATCCATGGAACATCAAATAAATAAATGTTTTCACTGATAAAATATTTCAAGAATCACAGCATGCTGGATCAATTTGATTGCCTTTATGCATTCTAAAGTTAAGAGCATAAAACTAGATCGGGCAGGCTGATAGGTCCTCAACTCAATCTGCTTCTCAATCACATGATTCTCTTTAGGGCAACGCTGATTGGTTCCTGCTGTATCAGTGGCCAATAAGCTCGCTGCTCAACCTTCAAATACTTGGTTATCATTTGCTATAGCAGTGCAGCGCGCTTTCAGAAACCCTTCACCTTCCCCAGCTCCACCTGTATAGATCTGCCACGGGTAATATTCATCTGCACTATATTGTAAAGGTAGCCTGGGAAAACCCAGACAACTTCCGGCAAATTTAGATTTGCTCTGAAAGTAAGTCTGGCAAAGAGCTCATTCAAGCCCATTTCCAATCCGTCGAAATCGAGGCACCAATCAGAAACCTTGGGGCGGGCTTTACACGATGACGACAGCGCTGGGATTTTGAAGCAGATTATTTTGTAGCCTACATTACAAAGATGAATGCCGCCGTCGAACATCACTCGTTCGAATCAGCTATCGCGTCTGTTTTAAGCGATTTGAACGTTTCCTTTTTGTGAAAAACCGAGCGAAGAACAATATTCGGAGATGTTTCTCCGCCGGCCGCCGCTCTGCATACGTCATCTCCTTCATCGCTCTGATTGGTTTTAGGTGTACCCGCGACGTCCGTTGGTGACGCCCCTCTGGAAATGATTTGTCTATGACGCTTTGCCAGACCATAACTCAGTTACAGCTGAGAATGGTCTGGTTTTAACCAGGCTATTGTAAAGGAGCAGCATGTCTTACTTGCTCTCAACAGTGTGTTGTATTGGCAGTAGCAAGTCCTGTACTTGCTCTGCAGCTGCTGCAGTAACCAACAGCACCAGCAGATCTATTCCACCAAGACCAAAAATATCAACTTTATCATATCCCTTACCATCCCAAACACTTTGAGAGTCATCATGACAGAACTATGTATATATCATTTTTATTATTTCTCTCTTTTTCTCTCTCTTTTTGTTAGGTGTTGTGAATGTAATTCTGTCCCTTCGCACTGGTACTATAAAAGAGATGGACAGTTCTTCTGTAAGAAAGATTACTGTTCACGATTTGGGGAGCAGTGCCACGGCTGCTCAGAGTCTATCACCACCGGTCCCATTATGGTAAGAAGCTAGAACATTACATTGATAATGAAATTCATAAACATTACAAATGTGTGATTAGAGGTGGAACTGATAGTTAAGTAAAAATCCACTTGATGAACAGTATATCGGTACCATATACACTGTAAATATGTGTGAAATTTACAAAAAGTAAATCCTATGGCGATTTCTTTTCAAAGATGAAATGGCAGGTAACACATTGAATTCTGAAGGAGACTGAACTAGTATTTTCTTGTAAAAGATTCTCCAATGTTTACAACTATTTTTTTACAATGTTTATTGTTTATTAGCCTTTATTATAGATTTTATTTATTGCTCGGTATAAGCGATTTTATTTTTATCATCTAATGCCTAATTAAAGTTAATCTTTAAAAAACACTAATAATTTAATTACACTGTTAAACGTAAACTTTAACCAAGCATTTTATACTTTACAGTTTACATAATAATGTTGTGATGCCTATATATAATATATAATTTTAATGTGAAAATAATTATCAGCTCCTAATGCCTAGAAAGAAGCATCCCCATGTTTGAGTGCCGCTAAGCATTTACACTAACAAGACATCTGTGAATAATCTGTTTTCCCAAAAGCAAAGGAATTTACTAGAACAAACTGGATCACAGGGCGTGAACCCAGTGGATTCAGGAATGCATGCATTTTTTAGAAGATTACACAATCAAACAACAATTAACTCACTGAACGGCAACAGTAATTTGATCTCTCATCTTGAGACGATTAGCTTGGAGTTTTTGTGTTTTGTCGCTGTTTTCTTTGACCTGAGGGCAGACGAGGTGAACCCTCCCACTCACAATCTCACTTCCTTTCATTGTGCTGCTTCACTTCTGTAGAATGATGTCATCCGCCTTGTCCCACCTCAACACCTCCCTCACTGTTTCAGCTGAATTCAAGAGTACTAGAACATAATAGAATGACTTTGCCTTTTCCTTCCATCTCTGCAGGTGGCTGGAAAGCATAAATACCACCCCGAGTGTTTTCTCTGTGAAAGCTGCGGCATATTCATTGGAGATGGTGATTCTTTCTCCCTAGTGGATTATACCAATTTATACTGGTTGGTTTTTGTCAACATTTTATTAAACACTGATCTTGTGAGGATTTTTGGTGGAAAAGTTCCTCCATTTTGTCTGGTTTATGATCTATGTCTCTTTTCTTCTTCTCTCTTAGTGGACAGTGTCATTACCAAAAGGTTTCGACTCAGCATTCGTTAGCAGAATGTTCACGGTTTCCTCATACAGTGACATCGATGTCATTTCCTCCCTCTGCAGAGAGCAGACAAGGTTTATCCTTCACTGTGGAGAAGAATGATGGAGACCATTTGATCACAGTGTCTCAGTGAGTCATTATTTTAGACACAATAACAACTAAAAATAACATGACTATATTCAATCAATATTGATATTTTCCTTCCCAAAAAAATGCCCATGTGTGACAGGCTGGACTTGCATAACTTGAATCCGGAGGTTAAGCCTTTGATCCATGTTGGAGACAGGATTCTTGAGATCAATGGAATCTCTGTCCAGAACATTCCACTCAATGAGGTCGGTCCAGTGACTGAGATAAGACAAAAATACAGATAATCTGCATGACGCATCTCATTTCACCATTATTCCTTTTATCTCTTCATTTTTAACAGATAGATCTGGTGATTCATAATACAGAGCATTGGTTACAAATCACGATTGAACATGACCCTAAAAACCTCACAAAACAGATGGACCTATCTGGCCTGCTGGGAGAAGAACTGGACAAGCCTGGAAAACTAGGTTTATTTCCCCTTCCCAGCAGCAGCCGATTAAGCTCTCGATCCACAAATATTCTGTACGAATTATGGTTCTATCAGATTTTTATTTTTTTACATGTGATACTAAACTACAAATCTTTTCTTAATAAACGTTTTTTCTTGCTTTCAGGTAAAAATATCTAAACAAATCTATAAAAAGCAAAATATTTTTTTTAGAAACAAAATGAGGCTGATTTTCAGATAATGCATCCTGAATTAAGTTTTTTTCCCCAGTGATCATTTTTGATATTTACACTTTTTAAAAATTACACTTAAAACAAGAAAAAAATAGCCAGTGGAGCACAAATAATGTATTAATTCATGATATATTCTCTGAAAACAACTCTCAATATCTTAAAGGGAAAATTTTGTCCTAACCATATCCCTACCCCTAAACCTAACCCAACCAAAAAGTTATCTCTAAAATCAGAGGGAAATGATAGAAGAAACACTGTTATAGAAGCACCTAACCCTGATTGTAGGCCTAAACTTGACATAAACTGTAAACTTCCCTCAAATCTGAAAAAAAGTCGTTCCAGGTCAGGATCAACAAAGATGTTGATCCAGGAGTATGTTGTGCGTTCACCAAAGCACATCACTATGGTAAACATGGAAGCTCATGTATGCATCAAGCACTAGAAAACCTTATTGGTTCCTGTGCATCACACACACACACACACACACACACACACACACACACACACACACACACACACACACACACACACACACACACACACACACACACTTTTGAGCTTCTGTGTTTTCCAAATGTGATGTGATGATAAAAAATCAGTAAGCTTTTGTAATGCTGTATACAAATACATCCCTCTGTAATTGCACCAAAAGAGATTTAACAAAAATGTCAACTTCAATTATCTTAAATTCCCTGCTTTTAAAACCCCACCTTACAGGTTTGTCCTAGGGGTAACTAAATGCTTTATATTTCCCATAAGAATTCTCCCTATGAGGATCAAAATCCTAGTTTTGTATCGAAACATATTTTGGTTAATATAAAAAAATGTGATTAAAAAAGGTAATATTTCTGTCATGCGCTTACCAACATTGTTCATTTCTTTGTCTGCCTCTGCAGGCGCAGCTGCAGCATTGATAAAGCTCCATGCTCGCAACGTCACGCTGCACTTCTTTCCCATAGAAGAGACATTAATCGATCAGAGTCTCTGCGCTTTGACGCTTTGGACAAAACACAACGTATCTTCCGTCCCTCCGACCTAATCTATGGCGAAGTTTTGGGAAAAGGCTGTTTTGGACAAGCCATAAAGGTAAATCAATGAGTCTGGCTGAGCTGACAAATACATTTGACATCACAAACTATTACCAAATTACAAAAACCTGCTTCCTTTGGGTTGTCAGGTGACACATTTGGAAACAGGTGAGGTCATGGTGATTAAGGAACTTCTTCAGTTTGATGATGAGACTCAGAAGACATTCCTGAAAGAGGTTTGTTTTAGTTTTCACTGTCTCAGACACCTAAGCAGCAAATTGATTGTTTTCTAATAAAAACTTACTTGGCTCCAGGTCAAAGTAATGAGATGCCTGGAACATCCTAATGTCTTAAAATTCATCGGCATTCTCTACAAAGACAAACGGCTGAACCTTATCTCTGAGTATGTGCAAGGAGGAACGCTGAGGGACACCATCCAGAAGATGGTTTGATCTGTTTTTTGTATTTCCTGGATGTACTTTCTTCGGATTAAGTTAATATATTACTTGGCAAAAAGCATTTTCTTGTGGTTCTGAGTGAGTAAACTCATTTTATGTGTCATAATTTAGGACTGGGATCACCCTTGGAAACTTAGAGTGAGCTATGCCAAGGACATTGCCGCTGGAATGGTACGTAATGAAGAGCGATGAGTGTTTGCTGAATAGTAGAGATCAAAAGTGAAGAAACCATTGAGTTTTAAATGTACAAGCAGTACATTACTATCCAACGATACATGAAAAGAAATCTTTCCGTGGCATTACTTCTATCTTGCGCCCTATGCCTTATTTCTTTAATGTAAAGACATGTCTTGACTGGAAATACAAATCTGAAGCTAAAGTTTAGTTAGCATCCAAATATGAAAGCTGTTTTGCCATATCTATACATATAATGTATCTGTCTATACATTCATTTGTTCTCTCTGTCCAATACAGGCTTACCTACATTCAATGAATATCATCCATCGGGATCTAAACTCGCACAACTGCTTTGTTCGAGAGGTCAGAACACATGTCAATACTCATAAACTAGAGCATGTCTTTAAACGAACTGAATTGTGTGACAGTACTAGTTTTCCTCACAGAACCAGACGGTGGTTGTTGCCGATTTTGGTTTGGCCCAGCTTGTGAAGGAAGAGAAGACGTCCTCTCCTGGACTACTGTCCAAATTGAACAAGCTTGGTCGTAAAAAGCGGTATACGGTGGTGGGGAACCCCTATTGGATGGCACCAGAAATGATCCACGGTGAGCCGTATGAATCAGCTATCAAATTAATAAGATTGACAGGGTAGAAATTACTCCATTTAATTGTGACTTTTTTTGTACATACTAATAGTATTTCTTACCTGCAGGAAAAGTCTACGATGAACATGTTGACATTTTCTCATTCGGGATTGTGCTTTGTGAGGTAGACTTATATATTTCCCTATTTTTAGTCATAATTTTGATTTAAAATAGGCCTATAACTGAAAATATATGTCTATTGCCCATAACAGATTATCGGAAGAGTATATGCCGATCCGGATTACCTCCCTCGTACGCAGGATTTTGGATTGAATGTGAATGAATTTCTGGAGCACTTCTGGTTCAAAGAATGTCCTGCAGCTTTCTTTCCCATTGCAGATCTGTGTTGTGCCTTGGAGGCTGAAAAACGGTGAGTGTCAGTTACTACTCTACATAACCCTACTACAAACTAAATTTGATTTGCTTAAACTTGGCATTTTCTTCGTATTCTTTTCTATAGTCCCATTTTTGCCAAATTAGAGGAGTGGCTGGAGAACCTGCATATGCACTTGGAGATGAGACTTCCTCTGATGTCGGAACTGGATAAGATCCGCCAAGCATTTTGGGAGAACCACAGCCAGCCAAAACAAACTTATGGGATTCCTTCGAAACAGATGGACAACTCAGCGTTAGGCCGAAGCTGAGACCTGACATGCTTATATAGCAAACAGTATTTTCATGTAATGATTTTCAAATTCTCAGACTGTTATTTACAGTGACCCCACTTAAATATGAATGCCATTACATGCTTCTCTCAGTGAATTCACTTTTATGAGCCATTTTTTTTGCAATGCCTTTTACTCGTTTTGTCTTAATTTTGAAGAGAATATCTATTATTTTATCATTTAAATCATATTTTTGCTAAATGTTTTGCTTGAAAAGTATGTTTGTGGTATAATAATTCATTAGAATAAATGTCATTTGATATATGTTTTCTTATGTAATGCCAAGACATTCGTACATTTTAAAGTCCCCCTGTAGTCAATCATCAATCAGTAGATCACCAAAATGACCTATTTCTCGGAGATCCATTTGTTGACGATGATTACAAGGTAGCTGGTTTGTGATGTCAGAAACACCAGCGATGTCAGAAACACCAGCGATTTCAAACCGTGTTTTTGAGACTGTCTTTGGTTCACTGCAGGTTTAAGGAAAAAATACTCAGCAATGGTGCTGACTTATGAGTTTACACATGGGTTGTTGTACAATGGCTATTGGTTGTACAATCTGCTGCAATAATTTAATCTCAGACACAAAGGTGCTAGATTGTTCTTGAAAACAATTTATAAATAGATAAAAAAAAATATTTGATAAAATTAGAATAAGGATATTTAGTGGATCTGTTATATCTACTTTAATTGGAATCTATTGTTTATGTTTCTATCTCATTTTAGTTTATATATATATATATATATTTCTATTTGTAGCTATATGCCTTAATTGTGCTAACGTTACACGTGTCAGAAACTGTGAAACTAATAAATGTCATGTTTTCATTTGATTTCATTTGAGTCGGCGGTTAAACGGTTCATTTCGGTTACCGAAACAGATGCTCCTTTACAAGTAGGAAATAATACAATTATTTCATACATTTACAATTATTTTACAATTATCACTCTCGGACATTTTACAGCCGATAAACATGTTGTTTTGAACTGTAATTTGTAATGAGTTTGTCATTGAGTTGGTTGACGGGATCCAACGACAACATGGTTTTAGGCTACTACAAAAAGTAACCAGTTTAACCATGGTATTTGTGGTAAAAACTGGTTATACAAATAATAATCAATCCGCAAAATCCAATAAAACATTGTTACTACACTTTTACTATAATACTTTCTTTTTTTGTTTGAAAGGGGAGTTAATCGCGAGCTCATTTAGACGAAACTAGCGCTAACGTTAATGCGGCCTTCACGTGCTGTCGGAAATTTCACAGTTCCCACTTTGAAGTCCTGATTACGAGTTCTTCACCTTAAATTTTGACTTGAGAGGGCGTATATGTTCAATAATCTTTAACTAGGAAGCTATAGTTTACGATAACGTTAATACCGATAGCACGTGAATGCAGCAAATGCACAATCAATGATAGCCGTGTAAGTTAACGTTAGCCTACTTATTATATCCATGAATATCCTTTAAGAAGAATTCATTATGATGTCCCTCCTAAATTTTTAAGTCAATAACAGTTAAACTTTCGTTATAAAAAACAGTTATGCTGATTTAACCGGTGATACTGTTTGGATATCTAAATAAACACCTGGATATCAGGTTGATATACTAGTCTTGATAAGAAATTAAAAACAATTTGTGTCTCAGAGAGCCCAGATATATGGAAAACATGAAGTTTCACATTAGCCTACATGTTTCTTCTAACGTTAACTGATGTATCACTGGGTTTTGATTTAGTCAGAAGGTTGTTAAATGAACTTGAAGGGGAAATAAGAGGTTAGATAATTACATAAAACATCTATCATATCACCACAAACATAAAAACAGTAAAATCTAACGGCGTCTATTAAAAATCCTCAGTGTCTATTAAACGTCCAGACGGTTTACAGATTGAGGACATCAACCTTCAAGGTATTATTACATCCATGTTTATGTTTGTGATTCAAATAAATGTTCTTTAATCTTAAAGCAAAGTGCAGTTGTTATAGAGAAGCACTGTATGCTATAGTGTTGTCAAGGGAATGATATATCATAATGATAATCATTAACATTATTATTGTGTCTATTTCCCATGCCACATCATCTTACCATGAATATCTGCCTTAGTTGTGGAGGTAGGTCATACTATTGCATAAAAAGCTTTAAAACGATTTAGGAATAAGTACATGCTCAGTGTAAGCTGTCAATCATCACATTCAATCGATCTGCCTTTCTGCTAGTTTTCCCTAGCGCTGGATGACTCTGGAATGGACAGTCTCCCCAGGGATCCTGACACTTCTCTACTAGACTCCACTCAAGCAGAGGACAGAGATAAATGTATCCTTTCCTCTGACACATTCTACTCATCCTCATCTCCTCATGAACAAAAGACTCTTCCCATTGACGACAAATCACCTCTTACACGCAAGAGTCCACACGGCCGCTTTGACCCGTATGACTCCTCAGAGGTATAGTAACACACATGCTGTGTCTTATTTGATCAAAAATACAGTAAAAAAAACCAAAAAACAGTAATATTGTGAAATATTATTACACTTTAAAAAAAGACGGATAATGTGACATACCGTACAGATTATTTTGTATGGTCCCTCCCAGGAATATGTTGGCGTTGTGACACTGCCGAACCAAGTCCGACAGAAAGCAGTGAAAAAAGGATTTGTGTTCAATCTGATGGTTGTTGGTAAGAAACACAAACTATACTGTTTTTGAAAGAAGTCTCTTATGCTCACCAAGGCTGCATTTATTTTGATCAAAAATACAGTAAAAAAAAAAATATTGTGAGGTATTATAATTATTACAATTTAAAATAACTGTTTTCTACTGTGATGCAAAGCTGAATTTTCAGCATCATTACTCCAGTCTTCAGTGTCACATGATCCTTCAGAAATCATACTAATATGCTGATTTGCTGCTCAAGAAACATTTCTGATTATTATCAATGTTGAAAACAGTTGGAACGTTTGGAATGTTTTTTTTTCAGGATTCTTTAGAAAGTTTAAAATAATTTATTTAGATTTTTTCGTAACAATGTAAAGTCTTTACAGTCAATTTAAAGCACGTTGAAGACGTTTTATGAACTAAATTTTAATCTTAAAAATAAATAATTTTATGTTTAGGTGAATCTGGCTTAGGCAAATCCACTCTTGTCAACAGCCTTTTCCTCACAAACCTCTATACGGACAGATGCATGCCTGATGTTTCAGGTACACTTAACATTACTCAACAACAACTGTATTCATTCTACTTATAAAAGCATTACTAATTAATTAAGGACAAGGCATCCAAAACTCATGCAGAGAAGATCTGTTGTGAAATGCATCCTTTTCTGTCTCACAGAGAAGATAGCTCGGACAGTGTCAATAACAAAGAGCACCGTAGACATTGTTGAAGAGGGAGTAAATCTAAGGCTCACTGTTATCGACACCCCTGGTTTTGGAGATGCCATTAATAATAATGAAAGGTACTCATTTTTTGTTTAAGTTGCACTTGTTGATATTGAACTTATACATCTAGGGGTGTAGAAGCATCATGCAACAGCAAAGTTGTTGAAATGATTCATTTATTCCCCAAGTGAAAATGTCCAGTAATAGAGGGTTTCTGGCAGTGTTGGGGAAAGATACTTTTAAAAATAATACATTACAATATTGCATTACTCGTTATAAAAGTAACTAATTGTGTTACTTAGTTATTTTTTAAAAACTTTTTACTTAGTTACTTTTTTGGGTTACCTTTTCTCATCTGGCCTGGGCTTGTCTGTTTATTTTTTAATAACCAAAAAGAAGTTATAAGTAAGAATTAAAGTCCTTTTCACACCAAATGTAAAATAAATAAGCCTCAGGCTGAAGGAAATGCAAATTCACTCCTGCACAGTAGAGGGCTTCGCTCAAACAAACCTTTCAGCTGTGCTGCCATTCTGAATTACAGAAGAATAGGACGTAGAAGAAGAAAGTTCAACACTTGCTGCGTCCCAATTCACCTACTTATACTACTCCCTAAAATTATGTACTCTTTTTGTGAAGAAAAAGTACATACTTTTGAGTGTGTAAGCAAAACAGTAGACAAGCTTTGAGAAATTATCATGTCATACAAGTGTGTCTTTAACGGTTGCTCTCTGTTGCATCCTGTCACCGTTTACATCACATTTAATTCCATTTCCTACCGAATCGGAGACGAATGTAGTAGCACATTGATCTGCAGTCACTGGTCTTTCATGCATAGAACTCTACTCATATTAACGCATATGCATTTAAAAGTTAATGCCCAAACGGATCTTTATAAAAATCCACATTGTTATTGATGGAATATAACACGGATGACATTAAATAAATATTTTTTATCAGGTTAAACTTTGGGGACTTTTGATGTAGTTTTTTCAACATACTATGCTTTGGGACACACTTATTCAAATCTCACATACTATTTAGGATGGATAGTATGGACATTGGGATGCAGGGTCTTACTTCAGCGATAAAAACAAAAAAATTAAACACAAATATGATGTTTATCTAAAGTAATTTTTGCTTATTTGTATGATTGAATTGGGTCATCGAAGGTCAGCAGCAAAGACATTGGTTAATAAAGTGTGTTTAAATACGTAAAGTATATTTGTGTAATTTAACATTATTTTTATGCATTATAAATTATTGCAGGTTTGCGTAATATTCTAAGTTTGCACTCACTGTTTTTATTCATTTTAATGAACAGGGAATCTGTTCTGTGCAAGTGAGAAGAGTAAATGCTCACATTCAGTTCAGAACTACAATAATTGTCATGTTCACACAGCGCACACAACACCTCTGCACTTCAATCACTATTTCTCTCAACATGGGGACAGGAGAGCTGTCAGTCAATACATTGTAAAACAAAGTTAGATTTTTTATTTATTTATTTAAAAGTAATGCATTACTTAACTAGTTTCTTGAAAAAACTAATCTGATTACGTAACTCGCTTAACTTTTAATGCGTTACCCCAACATTGGCTTTTGGCATAAAATTCAGGTCATCATGTGAGCTTTTATTAGGCTATGTCACTGTATTCATTTCAGCTAAGTACATAGTTAAGTACTATTAATAATCATAATATTAATAATAAATGTGTATTTTTTTTTAAATGATGAAGCAATTCTTTAAATATTTTGATGTGTTGTTGCCATCAAACAGCTGAAAAGCTTTTTGAGAAATATCGAGCTCTATTTTTCTCACTTTTAACTGTTAGCTTGTTAACAGGAGTTAGTACACATTCTAAGGTATTTACTTAGACATTGCTTGTGGTTATAGCTGGAAGGCTGCAGTTCATTATGTGGACCAGCAGATGGAGAAGTACCGCAGAGATGAGATCGGGCTGAACCGTAAAAACATAAGGGACAACAGAGTGCACTGCTGTTTGTACTTCATCTCACCTCATGGCCATGGGTAAGACATCTTCTCGACACAGGTTTTTTACAATCTCAGGATTTCAGTAACCGTAAACATATAGACTGAAGTCAGTTAACAGATGTCCTTTGGGCTGTCTCAGTCTCAAACCAATAGATGTGAACTTCATGAAGGCTCTGGATCAGAAGGTCAACATTGTGCCTGTGCTGGCTAAAGCAGACAGCCTCACTCCAAAAGAGACACGCAATATGAAAGCCAAGGTGTGAATTAACATGCACTGAAAATCTGGGAAAGCCTACATGGATGTTTCAAAAAGTGTATCGTACAGATATTTTGAGAACATGACTTCCAATGTCAACAACAACCACCAGATCAGCAATCTGTAATGTATTGCATTTGTTTCCGTAGATTTTGACAGAAATTGACCAATACAAAATCAAGATCTTCCAGGCCCCAGACTGTGATCATAAAAATGATCCCTTCAGGCAGCAGGATCTAGAGGTAAAGCTCAGCACTACAGGTCACTATATTATTTTCTTTTGGAAATGAGTCACAGATTTTTGAGAAGTTGTGGTATGAATTATTTCCCTGTGAAAAAGAAGTACACTTGAGCACACAAAAAAGAGGTCTTATTATGAAAATAAAAAGAGTACTTATTATGAAAATAACATACGTTAAAAAAAAAATCATACTTAAATGTGAACTGAATGTCATGTTTTCCGACACATAATTGCAGGTTACTTACAATTAGAGCAAGATATATTATTGTTTCAATTTATATTAAGTGCAACTAGTTGAACTTTGACCCACTTAAGTATAGGACTTAAGTCCATCTTTATATGTAATTACATAATTACTTCTATTGTTTTTGAAATATGGTGAAATGTACTTTTAAACACAAGCATTTATAGTAAACTAAAATATACATTACTGTAATTTCTATTAAAACTTGTGTCATGTATTTAAATATATTTTTAATTACACATTTTTAATGATGAAGTTACATTTTAATAAATTTAAAATATATCTCCATTAAATGCACTATCAAATAATACACAACAGTCCTTTAATGTGTTGATGAGCACATCAGTATATAAGTGTACTTTAAAGTTCAACAAAAGTTTATTAAAACATAATGATTTAAAGGTTTTATTTGGCATATAAAGTGCACTTTCTAAAAGTGTGTGTCATGAAAGTGTACTCTCTTTAGTTATTTCATTAATATTATATTATCAGCAAGTACAGTTTTAAAAAAATAGACTTTTAAGATTTGACATTCAATACAATTAAGGGTACTTTTTCACAAGGGTTTAATAAGCTTGTTAGCTTTTGTTATTTTTTATAATCCTTTTGTGACAGCTCTATCATTTTTCCATGTCTTCTCATAGAGAAGTATACCCTTTGCTGTTATTGGGAGTAATTCAGTAGTAGAGAGAGATGGCAGAAGAGTTCGAGCCCGTGCCTATCCATGGGGGATTGTAGAGGGTATGTTCAGTCGCACCATCATCTGTTACATTTATACTTGAGGTAACAACAGGAATAGATCACTCAAAAATAGAAATTATTTCATTGTGTCTGTCGTTATCATGTTGTTTCCAATCTGTATGAAATGTATGGAAGAAACTGTGAAGGATTACGCTGCTCTTTTTACCATACATTTTTTTATGTTCAAAAATCTTGGAAAATAGCAGAGGTTGTATATGGTGGGTATACTGTATGTATACTGTATGTAACAACATACTGTATGTGCTCTTTTCTCTCCAACAGTTGAGAATCCATCTCACAGTGATTTTGTGCATCTGAGGAACATGTTGATCCGCACAAACATGCAGGACCTAAAACATACCACTCACTATGTGTTGTATGAGAACTATCGTATAAATTGCCTGTGCAAGAACCCGTGCTTGGTAAATAAAAAATTGTTTATCCTTTAGCACTGAGAGAATTTCATAAGCTTTTTAGTAATATTAACTTATTTTTATTTTCACCAATAGGAGAATGTGTAAGGATTTGCCCGCTGGATTACTGAAGAGGACAACATGCGTCTCACGGAAACCCCTAGATGGAAGAGGCAATTAATCACTTAGGATTTTTTTTTATAAAAATGTTGAATGGAGGACTGTAGCAATTCTCCTGCTAATTTATTAGGACTGACAGTTTAATAGCTAATTACATTAATTTTAAAATGAATATTGTATATTTTTTTAACACAGAATAAAACCATAGCCAATACTCTGTCGAATGTTTGAGCTCTTTAAATTGCTTTAAGGTATGTGACATTTTTTGCATATCGAAGGTCAATGAATAGATCTGGGGTAAAGCACACCAAAAAAAAAAATTTTTAAACTATAATCTGCATCTTTTTACTGCTTTTACCTTTAAATTGTAGTGGGTCGAAAAACATAACTATCAATGCTTTACAGTGAAAAGCACATATTGTCTTGTTAATTCTATTATTTCACTCTAAATGACCTATGTGGTAGCCTAATTCATACATGGGCCTTGTATTTTATAGAAAAATGACAAATTGTCAAATTATTAAACGTAAGATGTTTAACTTGCTAATCGAGTTTACTGTAGGCCTAGGCTATACATTCTTTTTTTTATATATGTCATAGTTTTACAGTGTAGCCTTAATCAGAACCTGATCTTAGTTGGAAAAAAATAAGATCCCTTTATTTACCAGAAAGGTTATTTAATTTATACTGCTGTACATTTACTATTTTTGCATTTGCTATGGCTACTAAAAGAAAATATGTATTTTTATGGTTATAGCAATTATTTCAGTTGAACGCATTTATTGCTTAGTCTAGTTGTTTCAGTTTTTCATTGGTATTTATATTTTAAACGCAATACAATAATTATTATTATATTATACCGACATGCAAACGCTATGACGCAAACCAACGCATCTTCTGGCGTAGGTACCCAGTCGACCAATCAAAGAGCGACGTTATAAGCGCGACGCAACCGAAACGCTGCCAGTACACTGCAAGTGACCGTGAGTCACGCGACGCACCGCTCTCACTGATAGCGTTGAACAGTTGGCCGTGCTGGTTTGTGTGTGCTGTAACTTTGCTTTCCTCCGTGTATCCTGAACATTTAGCGTCAGGAAAGTTGTTACCTTAATTGCGGAGATTTTTCTGTACTAATCTCCACAGATAAACTCCGCACAGAGGATTTTTTTTTTAATTTAGGTAAACAAACATCAACCGCATTGACAAGTGGATGTTAACTGGTCTGGTGAAATGGAGCACCTGACGTCGACCACCAACCGGTTCGTGAATGCGATGTACAGACAACGTGGTAAGGGCTTTTTAAAGTAAAAACAATTTATTTTCTAAATTATGGATTTGCAAATGTAGGTCAGAAACGCATCTGACTGATTTGGAACTTTAATATGGTCTCTTTCTTTCTGTTTACACTTTCATTGGCTCCAGATCCTGAGGTATGGATGCATAACACTGATTTATGAAAGAAATGTAGTTAGAGTTGTAAGAAAACAGTCAAACTGTGCCTGCAGCCACGACCCCCACTTCTCTAGCATCTTACTGGAGATCAGGGCATTAGTGTGAGGTATTAATGTGTCTGGAGTCTGGACTAATGAACAGTGACAGGCTGCTGCTGGAAGAATGCAGGTCACGTTGTTTGCATTAGAGACTGAGCGACTTCCTGTGTTGAAGCTTTGTTTATTTGTGACATTCAAACTTGTTGAGTGTATCATGTAAAAGAATATTGTAATTTAACTGTAAAAGTACAGTAAAACTTGTTAGTTGGTTAACAGTAAGTTTACTTTCTATATACAGGGAAAACTGTAAAATATATCTAACCTTACATTTCATGTAATTTTACGGTAAAATTTTAATTGGAGCATTACAGCCCCAGTTCATATTCACTTCAATAATTTTTTTGTGTTTCATGAATAGGTTAGTCTGAACAACATGAGGACGTGAAGGTTATAGAACTGATGATAAAATAATGTTATGTATAATTAAATGCCTCTTATTATTTTCTCTTATAATGCTTCCAATACACTTCAAGATAATTAAAGTAAATGGGGACTGGATCTGTCTATCTCTGAAATAATAATAAAACAACATTAAATTATAAAACAAAATAAATAATGTCAAATGAGATTATCAGTATGTTTCTCACACAAATGCCTTTAATTTATTATTTTCTGTAATTTATCCATTTGACATTGGATATGTGGCTATAGATGGTTAATTAGATGGAAGAAAGAAAAGGACAAGCACAATGTATACAATGAAATACAAGAAAATAATACTAATCACAATTTAGTATGAAAAGAAATGCAAGAAAGAAGCCCAATCACAATTCATTACATTTCATAATTCATGAAAATCAAAATAGATTGCGCTTCTAAAACTGAAGATTCAATGCTATTTTTAAATGCATGTTATCAGGGGCATGTTATCAACTTTGGCCCTCAAGGTCCACTTTCCACAACCCATGCTTTGAGCATTT
The DNA here is from genome assembly GCA_030578275.1 of Meda fulgida. Lineage (NCBI taxonomy): Eukaryota > Metazoa > Chordata > Actinopteri > Cypriniformes > Leuciscidae > Meda > Meda fulgida. Next base: position 20,594,471 of record CM060636.1, on the reverse strand, counting down.
ACCTCAGAAGAGGGATGTTGCAGCTGGGAATGACCTCACACCCGAGTTGACCACGTTTCAACATGTCAGAAAACTAACATGGACAGGCAAACCGTAGTTGTGCTTCTTTTTCGGAATAAAAACTGTATTTTAAGCAGTATCCAGAAGTATGTCTGCAAATAGAGGTTGGGATAGTATGTGCACCACTGAGTTTAAGACACAGACAAACAGAAGTATATTACTGCTGTTCCATTATGGATGATGCGCTGAGCATCCATATTGGATTCTGAAGTCGAGGTTGTTGCGTGTCCCATGAGTTTCCCAGTCGCAACTCTGACTTAAGTGTACATTCGAGTTAAAAGTTCCTACTGGGAAATAGGAATCTCCCACTTCCAAGGACAAATGGAATGCAGCATTTAGGTCCAAGCTAGAGTTGATCTGAACTGAAACTATAAAGTCATTTGTGTCCTACATCTGCAGTTGTCTAGTTTAGCCATAGGAGATTGTGAGGACGCTGAATTGGCCTATACCATGAGAGACCTGCCCCCTAGAGCCGGTCACACTTTCCCTGGAAGTGAGATGCCCATGATGGACAGGGAGCCCGACGGCAACACACACCCTCACACCCCAGGGACGCCCACTTTCACACGACCACTGAGCAGAAGTCTTGAGCCGGAGTTAGTTCACCGTGGCCAGCTCAGCTCCATGAGCTCTCTGGATTCTCCCATGAGCCCCTCTCGCCCGAAAAGTCCTTGGGGCAGATTTGACCCCTATGACTCTGCTGAGGTAATGTTGACTCAGGCTATTATATTGATTTCTTCAAACTTGTTTTTTTTAAATCCATGTTTACTTATTTTTAAATCACATCACTATCTGAGATTTTTCCCTTTTTATAGGATCAAGATAAGGAATATGTTGGCTTTGCAACGCTGCCTAACCAAGTGCACAGGAAATCTGTGAAAAAGGGGTTCGTCTTTACTCTTATGGTGGCAGGTGAGGTCATCAGATGTCAAAGACTTATAGTCAAAATAAAAGTTATATTTGATGTCCTATAATTTTTATCCTTTTGATCCTTCCAGGGGAGTCAGGTTTAGGGAAATCTACACTAGTCAACAGCCTCTTCCTCACAGACCTTTACAAAGACAGGAAGATGCTCAATGCTGAAGGTAAGAGTCTGGATTATCGTTAACTAAAGCTAAAACTAGAAAAACCTTTTCATTACTTGAAATAACAAAACGTTTATTTAACTGAAATGAAATAAAATATAAGCACTTAAAGGCAACATTGGTCATTTTTATTTAGTTTACGTTGAAGTGCTAAAATAATAGTAAAAATAAACTAAAACTTAATACAAACTATAGATTTTTTAGATAAATGACAAAAACACAACAAAATGACAAACTTTACTTAAAAATGTAAACAGAAAATATAGGAATCTATTTCAAAATATTAACAAAAACTATAGTAGTAGATCAATGATACTGAAATAAGACTGGTTAGAGCAATATTCTTCTGTAAAACAATAGTTGTTGTTATAAGCATTATGTTATTTATTATGTTCACACACATGATCTCTTAACAGTAATTTACCAGTAAATGTCTGTATGTGTGAAAAGGGCTTATGACTAGGCACGGTTAATTCAGGTTATAAAATGTCATATACCCTCCAAAAATTGTAATAATGTTTGATTTGATATACCTTGAAAAATACAAGTTTTGAAAAATGTGTACACTCACATGTATTCAAGGTGTAAGGAAATGTATTATTATTTTTACTTCGTTGTTATCTAAAAAAATTCTTAAAAATAGTATACTTTTTTTTTTTTAAAGCCATATGAAACTAAAGGCGGGTACACACTGCGATTTTTGGCCACGATTTGGCTCTCTGAGACAAATTTGACAAATCCTAAAAGATTCCTCTGATCCTAGGCTAAAAACTAAAGTATTTGATCGTTAGTTTGACATGTTCACCGACAGCCGATTAATGACCGTTGCGATCAAGTTTTACCTCTGACGAAATTCTGGCACTGTCCGAAGATTTGACTCCTTGACACGCGAGAACAAACCTCTGGTTCTCGCGCAAAAGAATTACAGGTTTGGCACAACATGAGGGTGAGTAATTAATGACTATCATTTTTAATATTGGTCATTGACCCATTTGCAGAGCGGATCTCACAGACAGTGGAGATCACAAAACACACTGTGTCTATAGAGGAGAAAGGAGTCAAGCTGAGACTCACCATTGTGGATACGCCAGGATTCGGTGATGCTGTCAACAACACAGAGTGGTGGGACTGCATTATTATTAGTTGATGACAGGAGGGATTTCTCTTAGAATAAATGTTTACTGTGTCATATTGTCTCTCAGTTACTCATGATGAGATTAGTTTTTGTGACTTTGGTGATGCAAAATAACTATCAAATACATTTGCTCATTTTCAGCTTTTTAATCTCCGTTTAATGTTCATTGTAATAGCTGGAGGGCAGTTGAGGACTACATTGACCAGCAGTTTGAGCAGTACTTTCGTGACGAAAGCGGCCTCAACCGTAAGAACATTCAGGACAACCGTGTGCACTGCTGCCTCTACTTCATCTCACCTTTTGGCCACGGGTAACACTCCCTGATAAAAAAAGTGGAAGTGCTTGTTATTCACAAGAAGTGATCGATAGTTTGACCATTTCAAAATTGAAAATCCCTCTTATCGAAATTTTTGCAGTCGCTGTGGCGTTTGTCTTAAAACGCGTGTGTTCAGACACCAAAGAGACCAGCAGCTCTACATTCATCTTGCTTCCTCTTCGTCGTCGTCATCTTCTATCAGTGTGTGCATGGCGAGAACGTTTTGTACTTGAGCGCCACCAAGTACTGTAACTTCAGCAGCTCCAGGCATGTGAACAAAAACGGCAGTCTCATTGGTCGGCCAGTTTAACGTGGTGCGTCGAAACAAAAAAAAGAACCTGAGGCGTTTTTTTATTTATTTACGCTTCTACACCTGGCGTTTTGCGAATCGGTGCACATACTTTATATCCTTCCTTGCTCTAGCTTGTACTATTCTGGACAATGTTTGAAACTTTGTATTGTTAGCACTTCTCATGCTATTGTATGGAAGCTTGTTTCTGCCACGGAAAAAAAAGTAAAGTAATCGTGACACTTCATCTCACAATTTAAACTTTTTTTCTCGCAGTTGCAAGTTTATATCACTCAAGTGTGTCTATTTTTCGCAAATCCGAGTTCATATCTCACAATTCTTATAAAAAGTTGCGATTACCTTTTTGATCTTTTATTTTATTGCCTCCCTTAAATGGATTGCTTGTTGTAATCCTCGTTTGTAAGTCACTTTAGATAAAAGCATAGCTAAATAAATAAATGTAGTACCCGTGTGACGTAAGAGGGAAGCTGCGATTTGAAGCAAACAACTGTAAATGGAGAAAAAATAGCAAAGTAGTCTTTAGATGCCATGTTTATTTACAGCAAAAATCTGACATTAATTTAATCTCGAACTGATTAATCAGCAGAAGTTATTACTCCACCATCTGTGCGATGTCGTTAACGACAGTTCTATGCTGTTGAACCGAAGTAGTACAAACGATTGGTGTGCGATTAAAGTTACAAATCGGTGACTAGCTAGTTCTTTTTTTTTTTGTTACTAAGCAGCGAGTTGCATCATTGTAGACAAGGGGAAATTAACCCAGGGCTGATTTAAAGCCAGCATTTAGTATTTGGTGATTATCTGATAAATAAATGTCATTTTTTATTTTTTTGTGAATTTTCATTGCTGTTTTCCAGATAACAGCATCACATGTTGTAGAACCTTTACCGATCAACCCCTGTTCACAATATAAATATAAATCTGGAGTTTTAACTCAACTTAATGACAGTGGCATTTTGTCCTGGAAATGTACCTCAGGAATCATGGGAGTGACTGTTTTCTTTTCTTCTTGTCTCAGTCTCAGACCGATGGATGTGGAGTTTATGAAGACGCTACATGAGAAGGTCAACATAGTGCCTGTGCTTGCCAAAGCAGACAGTCTCACTCCAGAAGAAGTCAGAAAAATGAAAATGAAGGTACACACAATGTATAAAAATACCAGGCTAGTGCATATTTTTACGACCCAGTCTAAGTTGAGGCCACAAAATGAATTGGAAAAGACATCCAACGATCCTTTGTACACTTTCTTTTATTTACAGGGCCACAAGTGAAAGCACAACTTTAGGGGGGAGCAAAGGCCAAAACAACAAACAAACACCAAACAAACTCCTAAAAGGAACAACTAAATTTCCTACCAAAAGAAAAAGAATTAAAAAAAAATACAATTTACTACCCTACCTCCATAACAAAAAATAAGAGTGAACCGTATTTACAAAAGAAATGGCACCCACCCCCTACAGTAATATCTTCAGCAATATACAAAAAGCAAAGAGATTCCACACAACAGTCAAGCCCGCATGTAATCCAACAGGAAAGTAGTGATGGGCGATTTCCAAACAGTTTTCATGAGGCTTCGAAACCTTTATAAATCTTTGGTTTCGAATCTGTGGTTTGGAGCGTGTATCAAACCGCCAAAGCCGCGTGATTTCATTAAACGAGGCTTCGGGATGTCATAATAGTTTTGAAACGTTGTGAAATTTCAATGCTTTCACCGCTGAGGCGGCGATGATTTCTGTGTTTTATTATACATTAGTATAATTAAAATTAATAATACTAGTTAATAGTCTCTTGTTGACCTGTTTAGCTGTGCAATCCATGGAACAAACAAAACAAGCCCTGAAAATTGATAAGAACTCATTACATAGCAACACTTGATATTTAATCTTATTAGATGATTAGTGAAATGCATTTGAAAGATTTTATTTTCAATAAAACATGTGCACAAGGTTTGTAAAATGCGTTTTATGCATGTTTGGCCTGAGTTTTTGTTGGATTTCCATTATGACCAGCAGGGGTCATCAGCGTTGTGAGCATTGATGTGAAGCTTTGAAAAGCTTTTTCGCCCATCACTACAGGAAAGCCAACAGTATAACACAAAGTAGCAAACACTAAAGCAAAACACAACAGCAAATGTGCAACAGTGTGCATCTGAAGTCTCTCAGCTGAAGGAAATAATCCATTATTTATCGGCTTTAATATTATCGGACAAATGTTCTTATTGGGCCAATAACGATCATATATCGGCCGATACCGATATGGTGGCCAATATGTTGTGCATCTCTTATACTTCACAGTCACTGTGTGTTTGTTTTCTCTCTAGATTTGTGAGGAGATCGAGAGACTCGACATCAACATCTACCAGTTCCCTGAGTGCGATTCAGACGAGGATGAGGAGATCAAACTTCAGCACCAGGAACTGAAGGTGACCCGACCCAGTTCAATATGTACATCAAATTCTCCGTAATACTGACTTATGTGGCTTTCCTCCTTTGTTACAGGACAGCATTCCTTTTGCTGTAATTGGCAGTAACATCCAAGTTGAAAGCCAAGGCAGGCGCTTCAGAGGCCGTCAGTACCCCTGGGGTGTGGTGGAAGGTACTCGGACTCTGTTGGATACATAATATTTTGTTCATATACATTAAATTCAAACAATTAATTAAGTGTCGCTGCAATTCATTAATGCAGTAGTAATCTTTACTAAATGCTTTTACCCGGATAAAAACAGTACACTCATGTAAAGCGGTATGTACTATATAGAAAATCTTGCTTGTTCAAATCTTAACTGCTTGATTGTTATATCCTCGAAAAATTTAAATAGCGATATATAAAAAGTTGGATCCTACTTTACCTGCATGCATACAGTATACTCACGTAAAGCAAAATACAGTTGTAATTGAAATTATTCAACCCCCATTGCAAATCAGGATAATTGGTAAAATGTGCAGACTTTCAGTTGTTTGCAATAAACAAATCCAACAAAAGTAATTGAAATACACAACAAATGATTCAAGTGGTTTCCCCAAATTCAACTGAAAATGGAACTTTTAATGACAGCAGCTTCCGGCAGCGTTTCTGAGGAATCTTAGCCCATTCCTCATAAGCAATGGCCTCCAGTTCAGTAATATCCTTCAAATCCCACTAGAGATTTTCTATGGGGTTCAAGTCAGGCAACTGTGATGGCCACTGTAGAATCTTCCAGGACTTCTTCTGCAACCAAGCCTTGGTGGAATTTGAGGTATGCTTGGGATCATTGTCCTGTTGGAAGGTCCAATGACTCCCAAGCTTCAGCTTCCTCACTGACGGCATGATGTTTTCTCCAAGGATTTCCTGATACTTCAATGAATCCATCTTGCCTTCCACGCGCTGCAGGTTTCCACTGCCAGAAGATGCAAAGCAGCCCCAGAGCATCAGCGAGCACCACCATGCTGAACTGTAGACAGTGTTCTTTTCTGATCCATAGGGCCGAAAAGTTCTAGTTTTGTCTCATCGCTCCAAAAAACTGAACCCCATAACTTCTGTGGTTTATTTATATGATTTCGAGCACTTTTCTTGTGCTTTTGGGTCAATAGTGGTGTACGTCTTGGAGTTCTGGCATGTGTTTAGTACTCGCCTTACTGTGCAGGCTGAAAGCTCAGTGTTTGTTGCCACCAAGTCTTGCTGCAGGTCTTTTGCAGTCACTCGAGGGTTTTTCTGAACCTGCCATCTCAGAAATCTGGTGATGGCTTCCTTTTCCTGCCCCATCCAGGTAGTGTAACCAAGTAGCGAACTATGCTTCCAATGGTGTCTCTAGAAACATTTAGTGCCTTCACTATATTTTTGCATCCTGTTCCTTTTTTGTAACTTTTTGGACCATTCTGTTGACTTGGCCATATTTCTGTCAAACATGCTGTCAAACATGACACTCAACAAACCTAGCCAGTTCAGATATTTCATGTGTTCTAGGCTCTCAAGCACACCTGGGCTGAATCCGAAATCGCCCTTTAATCCATCATTCACTATTAAGTACATTAGTCCACTAATACTGTTCACTTGAAGGAGCGAATGAAAATAAGTGAGTGAATTCGGACAGCCGTTGACCATACATCAGTCGCACACTCGTTATTGCAGTGCAATGTGGGATTGAATAAGTGCACTCAATAATGTCCACCATGGTTTCGGACACCACTACAAATGGCTGTCCCTTCAGAAAGCGCCCTATTTGAGGGTACAGGGGGTGATTTCGGATTCAGCCCTGGTGAACTAATGAAGCCCTTGATTAGTTGCATCGGGTGTGCTTGAGGCAACACCTGTTTTGCAGATTTGTGCTGTTGTGAGGGATTCTATTCAGGGGGTTGAATAATTTTGAGAATGCAGAAGTCATTAAAAGTTGCATTTTCAGTTGAATTTGGGGAAGCTCAACACAACAAATGTTTCAAGTGGATATTTCAAATACTTTTGTTTGATTTGTTCGTTGCAAACAGCTGAAAGTCCGTTAATTTTACCAATAAACATTAATTGCAATGTGGGTTGAATAATTTCGATATACTATATAGCAGATTGTTTATAAAATATAAACTGTATTATTGCACAGCTCTGTACATAAAGTTGGATTATATATTATCGCCCCCCCCCCCCCCCCCCCCCCCCCGTCACCTCATGTACCCCAGTTTGGGAATCACTGCTATAAGGCTTAAAGATAAGATAGTATAACCATTAACGTTGTAATTTTCTATAAAGCAGCTTTGAAACAATGTGTTTGTGAAAGGCGCTCTACAAATTTGGATTTGACTTGACTCTTGTAGTGGAAAACCCAGAGCACTCCGACTTCCTGAAGCTGAGGAACATGTTGGTGCGCACACACATGCAAGACCTGAAGGACATGACGCGGGAAACTCATTACGAGAATTATCGCGCTCAGTGCATCCAGAATATGACCCACATGGTGGTCAGGGAGAGGAAACGCAGGTCAGAGGATAAACTGACATCAGTCATCACTGAGTGCTTCCTGTGTGCTTTATCTTACTGTTTCATTGGTTGTGTTCATCCAGTCTGTGTAACCGGGTGAGAGACAGCGCCTCAGACCTTCCTGTGCCTTTGGTGCCTGTGGACAGCAACACTGAGCGCCTTATTTGGGAGAAAGATGAGGAGGTAATACTGTTCTCTTTGGGTTTTTTTAACTAGACCATGCTGTGTCTTCATTCTCTTTGGAATGGATTCACTGGATTGATCTACTATTTTTGAAAAATACTAAGACAAATAGGTATTATGTATTGATAACTATGTGGGATATTTGTACTTGAAATGAGTGTCACATGACCTGGGCTTTAGAATAGCACATTAGCATACTACTTAGTATTATTCTACATAAAATATGGCAGATATAGAAAGGGTATACAGAACCACGTCCCAATTATGGTCTCTAAAATAAAAAGGGTTTTCATGGGTGACAGTCTGATTTGCATACTATATTCTGCAACAATAGAAAGTTAGTGTATTTCGGCACAACCAATGTTTAAGTCTTTCCTTCTGTTTAAACTTCCCTCATAATTGTAGACAATTTTCCTTAAAACATTTTTTTTTTTTCCTTTTTCTTCTGCAGTTGCGGCGAATGCAGGAAGTTCTGGAAAGGATTCAGGAACAGATGCGTCATGGACATTAAGACAGATTTATTCATTCATTTAAATGTTTATGATTGAAATACACTTGGAGATGTCAGAGGTTGTGCAGTAAATATATTAACTGTAAAATGTATGTTCTGCAAATGTAGGTGCTTGAAGGAGTATGTCCAAAATTAGCCTTCAGAGTCATCAGAAGTATGGGATGCATTTAAATAACTCATTATTTAGCTTACAAAAATACTTGATTTTATAATGTAAATATGAACAACTATTGTTGTACACAAGAAATAAGACCAATACAAGTTGACTTGTAAATGTCATAAGATTTATTATGAATCGTCATTGTTTTTTTGTAGTAATCTAGCATATTTTTAATAAGTTTTATTACTATTTCAGTTAAACACAATGGACAATTCGATCTTAATGCAGCCCAAAATGTACAGGCGATATATAACTTAAACTTTCTCCATAGGGAAAAATGCACAGTTTTTCATATATTTATATATAATATCAATGTAGAATGAGGTCTAACGGTCCCGTCCACATCATACAGTATGAAACATGGTCCCAAAAATAAAGGGGAGGGATTAACATTTAAACAAACAAACAAACAAAAACTGCAATCTACATGCAAAACCAGGCATCAGTATAATCCTTAAATACATACACATATACGTGAATGCGTGCATATACCTCACATGTATACATACATCCATACACATATATATATATATATATATATATATATAAAAATAGAAACACTAGTAAATTTCACAAAGGTTAGGCTATTCTTTTGTTTGTTTTTAACTGAGTGTGAAGCACAGACTGTATCATTTCATCTTCACATCCCCTCAAAAGAAAAAGGAACAGAAGATCCAAACCTCGGATTTGGGGCGTTTGCAGCAGGAAGTTGATGTTAAGAGCAGGAATCACAGTGTTCCGTTTGAAAGTGACAGTATAAAGCAACAACGTGATGTAACTAACCATCGAGATTACATTGGAAAACGGTATGATGGCTACTTAGTGCAGGTTAAACCAAGCGAGTGCACTGAATGACAGGTCGAAGAAGAGCACTGCTATTATTGGTAAAGGGGCTTTTTATCATTGTTGAAACAGAAAACAGGATGTTTTAATCTCCTAAAATGCTTGCAAACAAGCGCCTATTTAACGACAATTTACACAATCACGCATAAAAATCGATGAGCAAATGGGACACACAACGGCCCCGATCCCCACTAGACGCGCGCGCGCGCGGTGATGAATGATTGATTTACATACGTATTCTAAGACTTTGACGTTTTTCAACGTGTTGCTACAAGCACGAAGACATTGGTAATGCCGCGGATTTAAAGAGACGGAAATGCCCGACATCTCGACGCGCTGTCACATTTTTAATAGTTTGAAACGTTAATCAAGTATTACTCGTTATTATGTTAAATATATGAGCACTTGCTGCGAATTAAAAAAGCTTGAATGTACTTTCAAATACATGTCGGAATACAGGTCTTTCTCAGATGTTGAATTGTATATTAGTTAAGTTTCCTTATAACCCATTCGCCTCGACAATTTTAAAGGGATGATTCACCCAAAAATGAAAATGTTGTCATTTACTTTCCCTCAAGTTGTTCCAAACCTGTATGAGTTTCTTCTGCTGAACATAAGACATTTTAAAGAATGATGGTAACCAGACAGTTTACGGGTGAAGAAAGCAGAGGAAAGAAACTCAAACAGGTTTGGAATAACTTGAGGGTGAGTAGATGACCAAAAAAGGGTAAACTATCCTTTTAATGCTGTTTCGTGAGCGCCAACAGATGTATGTGACTGTAAGTCAGGTCATGACAGTCTTGTGCGCGTGCGCTTCATATTCAGCAGTGTTGTTGCATTGCGTAGGCAGCAGGTGGCGCCAATGGGCTTGACTTGGGGCTTAGGCACTTACATTTGCTCGCAAATCAGACACTTCGAGGAATCCCATTTTTCAGAAGTCTGAATGTACCTGTTTTTTTTATATTCAAAAGCCCCGTTTGAAGAGTTTTAAAAGCCCATAAAAATATGGTTACACAGTAAACATTTGTTTTTTTTTCATCTCGTGCTTCCAGTATTGACCTTTAAGCACTCGTCTGTGGATTTTTTTGGTGAATGAATGTAAAGCGTGAGAATTTGCATACAGAAAAAAGGATAGGAGGAAAAGAGAAAAAAAATTGATTTGTTTTAGCACTCCACTCTCACATTACTACAGACTGACACCCAATGTCTTCGAATTTAGCTAAGCAAGTGCATTACATGTATTTCATTCCAACGCTGCATGGCAAAAGACACGCAAGTCCCTTCTACACGTGAAAGAGGACACGCTCCGATCCTGAAAAGGTCCCGGCGTGTTTGAGCAACAGTAGTGAATTTCTGACTGGGATCTAGTCGTCGACTAGATCGCAGTCTATCTTGCTCTCGCTTTGTGAGACCTCTTTTCATTGAAGTCTTTCTGGGCACCCTCTCTTTTCTCTCAGGCCAGCTTTAGCGTGCTGACTGGAAAAGGAGGAACAGTTACCATAGTCACTGGATTGAGCACCGTCTGGCCCACCAGCCCAGTGTGATGGTGAGCGACCACGGCCGTGGGTTTCCCCACCATGGTGGCCTGCTGGCCCGTGACCGGTGTGCCGTTAATTTGGGCGTGAGTGTGCGGGTGGTGTGCCAACGTGTGCGTGATGTGTCCTACCATCGCCGGTTGTGAGACGGCCACCGACTGCGGGTAAATGGCTGTGGGGAGGTGGGCCACGGGATGCACTGTGATGTGTCCGATTGGCTGGCCGGCACTAGAGGGCGCAATATGCGCCAGATGTTTGGGCCCAGCTGGGATGACGTGATTGACGGCCTGGATGACGGACGCATGGGAGACGGAGGCGTGGGTGATGACTGTTTGCTGAGGAGGGGAGATGATGTGGGAAGGAGGCGCAGGAGCGATGGCTTGAGGGGTGATCACCGCTGCCTGGGGATGGCTGGGTGGGGTGGTGGGTTTGTGTTGTATGGAGATGTGCGTAGGGAGGATGGAGGGTGGAGGCATGGCAGGACGGGGCTCCGACGGCGCAGGCAGTTTAGGTGCAGAAGACAAGGGTGGAGAGGAGAGGATGTCGTCCTCCACGTCTTGGTCAAAGTTGTCTTCACCCTCTGGAAAAAGAGGAAAATGATTCATGGTAATTAGATTTTACATTACTTACCCCCTCAGACATATTAAACTGAATCATATCAGGAAACAATATTTAATATATATGAGCATGAAATCATACTTTCACTTTCAGAAGAACAAATCTCACAATTAATTGAACACATTATGAAAAACTAAGAGAAACTGTTTCTGGTGAAAGAAACCTCAACATAGGAGGACCTCAAAGGAAAGAATAAATATTTGAAATGTTTTAATATATTAATAACTTTTTAATATATGCATTTTTATTTAATTATATGGGTCTTTTTCTGGTGCAAACTTTTGCAATGAAACAAAATATTCTATTTCAAGTTCTTTTGAACTTTCTATTCATCAAAGAATCCTGACAAAAGTATAGAGGTTTCCACAAAAACACAAAGCAGCAGAACAATAAGTTCTTCAAACTGTAGAAATGTTTCTTGAGCTGTAAATCAGCATATTAGAATGATATCTGAAGGATCATGTGGCAGTTGCTGCGTTTACATGGAATGTAATCGGACTACTAATCGGGGGGGGGGGGGGGGGGGGGGACATCACATGTAACGAGAGGACATGTAAACAGTTGATCAGATTGAAAACCGAAACTGGAAAGTTCTACACATGTGCATTGACGTAGAAATGGCGTAATAATGCTCTAAACAAGCTGTTGTTGTTGAATGAAGTGTCATAAATGACTGTTATGTCATTTTAAAATTTTCCTTCCACTCATCGTCTTTGAAGTGGAGCAGGACAGCGTCCCATCAGTCCTTGTTACGAATTCTCATCCACAGACGGCATGTTTTGGGTGCAGGAATGGGCGTTTTTACTGCTTGATAAATATAAGCAGCACGGCACAGTGGTTCATGTGCTTGTCTCCTAATCAAGACCCGAAATAGATAAATATCTTGTCTGCTCGAAAACAAAGAAGCAATTTAGGAGAATAGTATCCGCAAACAGCAGGAAACTCAAAAATCTATTCTGGTTTGAAGCTTGTCATATAAACCCGCACATCAACCCGATCACTTTATTTGGTGGTCATGTAAACACTACATTCGATTTCATCAATCGGAATGAATTTATTCCGATTGAAACGAAAGGTGTCCATGTAAACGTGTAGCTATTGATGCGGAGTTCAGCTTTGCCATCACAGGAATAAAGTCTGATTGTACCTGATGCCGTTGATGTGGAGGCCTGATCATCTTCAGGTTGGACAGTTTGTCGGAGTATCCTGTCGATCTCTATGACGTCTATACACTGGCTCAACTCGTTCTTCAGCTCCGCGAGTCTCTGCTGAGTGGCGATCTTCTCCCGCGCCAAACGCTCCATCTCGTGCTCGTACTCCTTTTCTTTCCGCTTCAGTGTCTGAAAGAAACATGACATATTAGTCACTTTAATACTCACATCAATCATAGTTATTCATTGTACAAACACTTATCCCTCAATCAAACACATTTTCATTTCAGTATGACATTTCTTAAGCAGCTGACAAACATGTTTTCAACAATTCAATGATGTCTGAACTTAAGAACATGCATTTTCTATTTTGAAACATTTCTGTAAATATTCATACAGAATAAATGGAAACACGCTGGTCATTGGCCACCCTACTCTCTAGATATTCATTTAGAGACATATTCACATATTCAGTTTTCACCGGTTCATCTTCAAATTTGGTGGGTGTAATCATAAGGCCTTTGCGATGCTGAATTGCGAAGATCTTGAGTTTTCGCCAAAGAGCGTTTCCTCGGCGGCCTGACAAATTCCGATGTTTCGCCATGAAACAGGAAGTTGCTGTAACTCAGGCAAACAATAACCAATCTGCCCCAAACTTCACACGTTTGATAAGAGTTCTGTCCTGAATGCCCCTATTCAGTTATAGTCATAATGCAATCTGCTGGCAACAGGAAGTGACGTTTAACACTGTGATGCGCTATTAGCCACATACTAAAATATGCCATTACATCTACATGGGAGATTATTATTATTACATGCCAAAATGTAGCTATAGTCATAACGCCACCAGCTGGCAGCAGAAAGTGTGGCAAATACAAATGACTTTGACATAGTTGTCCTTTATTTACCTACTTAAATGCATTTGGCCCATCATGCTCTGTTTCCCTTTCATGGCAAACTTTTTTATAGTTTTAGTGAACTATAATAACATTGGAAGGAAAGCCCAGTGAAGTCCACTTTGGATGGATGAAATGCATCTTAGATATCAAAATAATTCCAAGGTGAACCTTTTTAAAACAGAGCAACAGTTCGAAGCCATAATAGAAGAATAAAAGGAAGGGATGTGGCAGTCACACAGGCAAACGGTTTGACACACTTTTTGTGTTCATCAAACCAGGCTAAGGGAACAAACTGTTTAGATATTTAAACCTTTGAAGAGGACCGGGTATGTCTATCCATATTCAAGAAACTGACTGTGCAAGAGCAGAACTGCTCTGTGACCTCAAACTCAACATATGGGCTCGTACGATTTTAGGAAACAAACTGTCCACAGAGAAAAGCAGTTTACACAGCCCGCCCCATCTGTCAAAGCCCGGAGCATGTGACAGCTCCGACACGCTCACATCACTCAGTTTCCTCTGTCCCTCCCTCACCTATGCTCTGCCAAAGGAACTGTGTGACAACATGGACATGTTGGCTCCCAATTAGCAGGAGCCCTGTAGAGTCACAGAGGACTGCGGCATACAGAAGAACAGAGCATGTGTCTGAGTGCTGAACAATAAAGAGCAGCGAGACCGTGAGCGAGCATGCAGAGAGAGAGATTGTGCAGAGGTGGATGGTGGTTTCATGCGTGTCTGGGATTATATAACCCACTGATACAGTATAAGGGATTGTGAATGCGACTGGTGCAGTAGGTTGATGCAGAGAGAGAGAGAGAGAGAGACTGTCCTGATGAAGCCTGATCCAGGATTAGCAAGAATGGACTGTCTGGTCTTAAACCCCCTTCATACAGCACACACGCACACACACACACACACACACACACACACACACACACACACACACACAGCACGCAAAATCTCTCTCTCTGTCTCTCTCTCTCACACACACACACACACTTTACTCCAGTCTTCAGTGTCACATGATCCTTCAGAAACATTCTGATATGCTGCTCAAGAAACATTTCATATTATCATCAATGTTGAAATTATCATCAATGCTGCTTAATATTTTGTGGAAACCATCATACATTTTTGGATTAATAGAAAGTTCAAAATAATGGCATATATTTTAAATAGAAATATTTCATAACATTATAAATTTCTTTGTCACTTTTGATCAATTGAAAGCATCCTTGCGCAATAAAAGCATTCAATTAATTTAAAAAAATCGTACTGATACTAAACAGTAGTGTAAATATAATATATATAATTCAGACTAAAACCAATAAATGAGAAAAAAAATCTAATAGCGGTAACTGATATTTTGCAGTTTTTATGGCCAGTAAAATATATTTTGTCTCAAAGTGAATTTTAGAGTTTGCTTGAAATCATTATATGAATGTTAAAACATTGGGGTGTTTTGTGGACTGAACTGAACTAGATACTGGAAGAAACAAACAAATAGGACGAACAACAAATCAGAACGACGACAAAAATACCAGCAGTTCCACAAAGCTAACATATCAAGTGCTGTCATGATAGTCCTTGTAAATGTGACACTACAGCTAGTGATGAAGCGGTACTGATGCTACTGATACATCAACTCAAATCCTGATGTGTGCTGACTGACCCCAGCACAGTTTTGAACCCACTCCATCTTTTTGTGTGCCGACTAGACATCCCTATGGACTAGATATTCAGGTCCCACTGGATATCACCACGGCAACAGCTGGAACCCGCTATGGTCTCCTTGGCAACAGAGCAGGGAAGGAGCAGCGTGGTGATGAGGAGAAGGTGTGATAGAGGCAAGGGCTAATGCGATTGGCTCACATCGACCTCTAGTGTTTTACAGTCCGATGGCTCTCGCACTCCCTCCCCTCCTTTCACATCTTCATGCTCCTCTTCCTTCGTGATTAGAAACACTCTCACCTGCTCCTCAACACTCACTGTCATCAAGTTTAGTTTGAAGAAGAGATCGCCACATTACAAGCGAGCGCTTAAGTAACATCCAAACAATAACATAATACTGCGAGATGGAATCATATAAATTGGCTATTAAACATGCAATATTTCATTGTTTTTTTATACAGTACCGGTCAAAAGTTAGGAAACATTATTATTATTAATGTTTTTGAAAGAAGTCTCTTATGCCCATCGAGCCTGCATTTATTTGATCAAAAATACAGAAAAAAAAACTAATATTGTGAAATGTTATTACAACTTAAAATAATGGTTTTCTATTTTAATATACTTTAAAATATAATTTGTTCCTGTGATGGTAAAGCTGTATTTTCAGCATCATTTCTCCAGTCTTCAGTGCCACATGATCCTTCAGAAATCACTCTAATATGCTGATTTATTATCAACGTTGGAAACAGTTGTGCTGCTTAATATTTCTTATAACCTGTTACTTTGTTCAGGATTCATTGAAGAATAAAACGTTTTAAAAAAAGAACAGCATTTATTCAAAATAGAAATCTTTTGTAACAATATACACTACCGTTCAAAAATGTTGGGGTCAGTATTTTTTCTCTCTTTTAAAAAAAAGATGAATAGTTTTATTCAGCAAGGATGTTCAATTGAAAAAAAGTGAGAGTAAAGATAAATATTGTTAGAAAAGATTTCTATTTTGAATTAATGCTGTTCTTTTTTGTGAAAAAGTGTACTTTTTCACAAAAGTTGTCAATGAATAAATGTTATTTACTGTATATCACTAGGCGCTGAGCTTCTCGTCCGGAGTGCGACCCCTTAAGTAGTGTTCTCTCACTGTTTTGAGTGAATTTTCCTTGGCTTAATTTCAGAAATTTTGTGCGTCAATGATTTTTCATTATTTAGCTGCATGTGTATATCAGCATTACATCTATTTAAATGGTCAAATAATTACACACATTACAGGTACAATTTTGAATTTAGCCTATCGCAAAACTCCAAACCAACACTGATGGGACCATTGCAGCTGTGATCTGATCATGTAATTTGTAATATCTTGTTTGAAAGTGCAACACTCCTGTCCCTGTAATATTACACTATAACCAGTGGGCGTAGAAGAAGAGCGCGATGCCTGGTTCAACCCGGAGAACGCATTTGACTGCATCCAGATCTCAATCTACAGACAGAGGAACCCCCTGCTGTTCCCTGACCACCAGTCTCCTTGGTAACAACGATTCACAGGACTAAAGAAAACAAACACGCAAGGCCACTGACTCAAACAATGCAGCGTAACCTACTTTTACATACGCATGCCAAACAACACGCATCACATCCGTAATGAAACAGTCTATCAAGCCGCGTTGTTTCATTTAAACAGCCTCGTTCGGCATGTGTGGGTCTGGCTTGAGCACCAAGGGTTGCCAGGTTTGCAACAAAACCAGCCTAAATGCTATTCAAAACCCCCCAAATCACGGCCAAACATAGCCCAATCGCATTCCGGGGGTTCACTTGTATAAACCATAGACTGTAAAAAGAATGGACGTAGTGTACGTGACGTCACCCGTAGGTTTCTGAAGACCGTTTTTGAAGCCAAAAGTGGGCGTAGCCGATCGTCGCCATCTTGGCAGCGCGTCACTCCCGGATAACCGAAAATGGGCAAAGAGGCGGGACGTGGGTGGAGCTGAGGTGCTACTACTATATGCTACTGGCCTCGCGCTAAAGTGACAGCTGACTGAAGTAAAGCCAATAGTTAAAGTTCATGTTTTTGCCCTTTGAAATACTATAATAGTTAAAAGACGTAACTAAAAGTGAGACTATGTGTATCGTGATGCATTATTATTCTGGTAGTTAAAAATGTATTATCATGCTGTCACTTTTTAACAATATTGCTCTGAGCTTGTGCGAGTGATTCATGCGCATACATGTCAGTCAGCGCGACATCGCACGTCAAGTTCGTAAAGAGCTTTATTCACATATTCAGTCCATTTTGAAATCTGATTTTTTTCCGCCTCTCAATTTCTCAAATGGATTAAACCAAAAATATTTCCTCAGAAGTTCAAGTAAATGCACTAGAAATACGCGCTCATTCAAGGGTGTGCATCTATTGCATGGACGGAGAAAAAGCACTGTCACTTGCAGGATTTCATCTGACTGTATTTTTTATTTAACACTAAAAAGTGAAATAAGCATATCTTCCGTCAGAGCATCAGTGCCGCATAACGAGTGTCTTTATATCTATAACTTTAGACGTTTTTAAATCTAAACTCCAAAAACCAACGAAATTGTCAGACATCCATTAGTGCAAAACAACTGGAAATACAGCGCTAGCTGTTCTCTCCATACTCGACAACGACGGAATACAACGGCGTGGGCGAAGGTATAATGCGTGTATTAAATTGTATGAAATAATCCAGAAAAAAACACACACACACGGCAGAGATGTCAAGTACAGCAGCGTCTGAAATTAGTTGAGGGTGACGGTAATACAGCAGACAAACGGCTAGCAGTGACAGCAGCCTCAATCCACCTGTCACTCAAGTGGCCACGCCCTTAATTGTGCAGAAATGTAAGGCTTAATATAATTTAAACGAATGAGTTATAAAAAATGTTTACCCCCCTCACAGTTGTCATGAAAGGCAAAATTAGCTGTATAGACCAAAACAACTTATGGCATCAGGCTGTAAACATTTTTTTCGGCTGTAAAGTTGGGCATTTTAACATGGGAGAGATACAGATTTGGCTCACTTTTGCAGTCAGCCTCAAGCGGCCAGTCAATGAATTGCAGTTTAATTCACTTCCGTGTTGGTTTCAAGAGGGAGACAGGGAGGTTGCCGCTTGGTATAAACCTTGATCCGGGGTGATGTGTGTGGTCACTTTAACCCGCAGGCTAAAAAACAACAACTAGCACCAACAGTGTAAAAGTATCCAAATTCAGCGGGAAATCGGCAGACTTGGCAACACCGCTGAGCACGCTGAGGGAGAGAGGAGGAGGACAGCAGCTGACGTCACCGGGCTCGCGCTCGCCATGTGCTTATGTCTCACGTGGACGCGGGAGAGGGAGGGAGAGAGAGGGGGAGAGAGAGAGAGAGAGAGAGAGAGAGAGAGAGAGGGAGAGAGAGAACAGCGCTTGCATGAGAGTATCGTGCAAGTGGGCGGACTACACTCCCTCGCTTGTGCTTATTGTGTCTTTATAACCATCGCGGCTTCAGTTTTATAGCTTTTCAGGTCATGTTAACTCAGGTATATCATTCATTAACAGGTCACCTTTCCACCCACACCATTATATTAATTGTCATGGCTGCAGTCTGCAAATGAAATGATGGAGTGTGACCTTGGCGCTTTTAATGTCAGGTGTATCTACGTCAGTCTTAATGTTCTGATCTGGGGAAAATTATAAGCACTTTAGCATCTTAACAAAGGGAAATATAATGTTATGTTGACCCACAATCTGTGACAGACTATCAAACTTCATTTTAATGTGCAAAATAAAAAATAAAGCAAGGAATTCAAATTGAGATTTTTAACAATAGACGTTGAACATCAGGCAATGAAAAACCATAGAGAAACAGCCAAATGGAAACAACGAAAATAACAGGGGAAGAGGGTAAGGAAAAGATATAATGAGCCCACACTGAGAAGAATTCGACCCAGGATGTTTTGGCAGATGCACATGACACCATTCTGCCAGTAAAGTATGTGCAGAGAAGTGGATGTGGGTGGGAGGGTGAGAACAAGAGGATAAGGAGGAAACGGTCTACAAATCCCCATCTTGTGACCTATTCCCAACAAGTTTTACAATTACAAGTTATTAGTTATCATTCAATATGCTTTAGGCTTAAACTATTTTATGAAATCGTTTATAAGTTGACGTCCAACTTGTTTTAATTTGGGTCAGAGGAAAAACAGTCACGATCAAAACTGCATCATCACATTTAAACATTAACAAGCAGACATAACAGTCCACATCGGTTATGCTGCAAATGGCATAAGGCTTGACGTGTGTTACTTGGGTGAACCTTGTAAAAACATGACTGGTTCATCAAACATTAAATAAAATAAATAATAATAATAAAAATAAATTATATATATTAGGGCTGTCAAGTGATTGACATTTTTTATCTAATTAATTACGTGATGTGCCGATTAATTACTCTCACTAATTTAACATTACATTTTGCTGAGAAAATCCCCAAAAGATAGTTATTATTGTGTTAAATGAGAAAAGTATTAAATATACATTACAAAAAGTAGCTTTAGTTTTTATTTGATTCAACATAGAATTTATTACACCTTTTAGGCTACAACGGCCATGATATTTTTTCTCAGAAACTGCATCTGAATTTGTATTTAGATATATTTACGGAGCAAAACAGTTTTGTTTAGCAACATTCTTCAAAATGTCTTCTTTTATGTTCCGCAAATGAAAGTCATGCAGGTTTGAAATGACATGAGGGTGAAATGTAAATTGATTTTAATACCCTAAATAAGAAACTAAAACTGCCAGTAGGTCTTTGTAAATGTCTAAATGAGTAAGTCATTGAGTCATTCATTCAATTAAATTTGTTCAAACGGCTGATTCATTCATAAATAAAGTAAATGGCTCTTTTTATGAATGGTACATTGAATCATTGGTTCACCCGATTGATTCACTCAAAACGCGGATTCATTCAGTAACGAAACACCGCTGTGCGTTTCTCAGACTCACAACAGTTCTGCAGTTCTAAAATATACCGCAATATTAACTGACTATAAATCAATGTCACATTTGTACTTGAGCGATTCGTGTGATATTGTAGTCGTTGCACGTGGGATATTGCTTAACTATATCACATAAATAAGACAAATAAGAGAACCTTTTTGCCCTGATATCTTGAATCTTAGGGCCATTTATAACTGCATTCTATAGGCTCCATCAGGCAGTGAGTTGTTGCCCTGCATCATGTTCACTACCAATCAACTGAATGAAATGTAAAATGGCTGGGGCGGGTGCATTAAATCATTTTAATCGTGTTATTTTTCCCATTATTCATTTAATTAACATGTTAAATTGACAGCCCTAATATATATATATATATAAATATATACACACACACACAGCTTCTGTTGAATGCATAAAATCCTTGTTTTATAGCACACACATTCAATCCCATCTTTGACTTACCTGGATGTAGCGGAGGGCACTCCTGAGGACACTCAAATTGGAAGTTTTCTTTTCATCCACATTAGGAACGTTCTTCTTGAGGGTGTCAAAACATTCTTTTAGATGTGCTCGTCTGTGACAGAAAGAAAAGCACTAATCGTTTTTTTTTGTGCAAAGCAAGTCAGAGTTTTAACAGATGTTGACCCAAAGCAATTTGGTAATGCAAGTAACAGCAATGAGGTTACTAGTAGGGCAAAGGCCTTCAAGCCAATAAAACAAATAGTGCACTAATTGCAAATCGACCAAAGGTTATTGTATCTGTGATCAGTCCTGCAACCAAGCAACTTACATTAAAGCGACTGCACCTCAAACTCAAAGAGTTCATATGCTCCGCTTCCGTTTGTCGAAATGAATAAACACAAAAATGTAAACAGAAGTTCACCCACCTGTTCTTTTCCAGCTTGTTGTGAACTTCTCGAGTTCCAGCTCTGCAGGGAAAATATTAAATACGTTTCTACGCTGAATGTAAACTTTCATAAATCAACCCATTACATTTCATATCATGGTCTCTTGCACTTGTGTACAAATAAGTACTTCACTGCAAAAAAAAAAAGAAGAAAGTTTCAAGTTTTTCTGTCATCGCTCACCCTCATGTCATTTCAAACACTTTTTTCCTCCAGGGAACACAAAAGATTGTTCATGCAGCTCTAACACAAATAAAGACAGCATACACTAGCCAGGGGTTGGTCAAGCTCCAAAAACAAAATATAAACGCAATATAAAAGTGGTCCTTATGTGTCTTCTGATGCCAAATGATAGCTTCATGTGAACAACAGGGCAAAACTTCACTGAAAATCTTCCTCTCACTGGCACGTATGTGAGTCACGGATTAATTGCAAAGTTGAACCATCATAGAGTGACAGTTTATCATTTGCACATGTTTTGTCCCCACATTCAAGCATCATTCACCATTCCAGCGCAAGAAGAGTCAAATGAGAACTCAATTTGGTTTTCACGTGCTGGTATTTGTGCGGACAGCCGTACACACACACTCATGTATTTCCTCACCGATCAGGGCTCATCAAGTAAGGAATAATTGACGACCAGCCGGTGAATTATTAAAAAAATAATGCACACCCGAGGTGTAACATTACTGTAGCATTACCACCTCGGTATGCATTATTTTTCAAATAATTCAACGGCCTGTCGTCAATTATTCCTTACTTGATGAGCCCTGATCGGTGAAGAAATACATGAGTGTGTTTGACATTGACATACCATTTTTGAAAATGTGCGAAAGAGATTTAAGTCCTGCAACAGCTTTTTATCTGTGATCTCAATGAAAAATAAAAACATACTAATATTTCATTGTTTCTCACATGACACTATCATTAGCCTTCAGAATACCAGAGGGGTGTCAGGGTCCTCTGGACACCCCTGACATGTGATTGGCCACCCTGGGTGCCATCCCAAAATTGGAAGAAGGATTTATTATGATGTGTGGCGGAGCGGCACAGTGTTAGGCCGCGGCCACACTAGACTTTGAGAATGCAAAATTTCTTCGGACACTGCCATGGTCGTGATACGACGCCCTGCAGCGCATGTTTTTATAAACATGAATTAAACATATAACAAATAGCAATACATTCAAAATGTAAAAATACAATATACTCGAACTTTCTGCAAAAAAATCGTGCTTTTGATTCAGCCAAGGGGTGAAGCCAACACATATCAATCTTCTACTGGTCACACGTCTTCACGTGATGTGAATTCGCAGGTCAGAGTTCACCAAACTTGAACTTTGGAACGCAGCGAAATGCGAAACTTTTCGTATATGAGCTTGTGTTTGTGGTCTGACGCATTCGCATGCATATGAATGGAAGTCAATGGAAAGAAACGTGTAGTGTGAGTCACTGCCCCTTTAATGTATCAATGCTAAATATGAAGAGAATATTAACGTTAGTTAAAAGATACAGAAGAATAAGAATAAAACGTGCTATGGGAACGCGTCCGGTGTGCATCACATCCAATTAGGTGCGAGTTAAAGGTTTACCCTAGGGTTTAGGTTTCCTGAAACTCTTTTACGAATTGGAGTCACTGTGCAAGTTAACTTTTGCTCCATTAACAGACAGTTTATCAGATAAGAGAAATAAGAGTGTTCCAAATTTAGCCTAACATACATTATGTTCACATCTGTGCTAGTAATGTCACAGTGTTGTACTCGGAAGGTTTAGCTAATGTGGGGTAATGTGAATGTGAAGTTACACTTTTGGACCACACGCACATCTATTTCTAATCAGCAATCGTGTTATTAATTCATGCTTTAGGGTTACACTAATTTTCTTTCATGGCCTACAGACCCCCTGAATAGCCTTGGCCACACCATGTTTAACATTTTTGTCATTAAAATAAATTCTATTGTGCTTTTCTCCCAAATATCACTTCACAGAATAAATAAAGTCATTTGGGTTTGGAATGACATGAGGGTGAGTAAATGATGAAATCAGAAATCACAAATCCAGTTTGGATCCTGCAAACACAAAGCATGACCTGAGGGGCAGCGTTACTTCTGGGTCACCGTACAGGACAGCATCCCACTTTTCAAAATTGCAATCTCCCAACAAAATAGCCAACCCAGTTTCATTCAGTTATGATTACATGATGTGCGTCCAACAATTTAATCTCCACTGCTTTGTAAAATCTCTTCAGCTTTCTTGTAGGGCTGCACGAATAATCGAAATCAAACAGAAATCGCGAAATGGCTTGGTGCAATATTCTGCGGTTTTCTGTAAAAATAAAAATAAATTCAAAATTCAAAAAAATAAAATCTATTATTATTATATTATTTTTGTTAAATATTTTTTTTATTTTAGTAATATAACATAGTATATTAGTATATTAGTAAATATTTCTTATTTGGTGTTATTCAGTATTTCTTTATTGGTAATAATAATGATTCTTATTATTATAGTTATTATTTTATAGCCATATTGATATATAA
The DNA here is from genome assembly GCA_030578275.1 of Meda fulgida. Lineage (NCBI taxonomy): Eukaryota > Metazoa > Chordata > Actinopteri > Cypriniformes > Leuciscidae > Meda > Meda fulgida. The sequence continues at coordinate 20,570,609 of CM060636.1, read as the reverse complement.
ACATACACACACACTATATATATATACACATACTAGTGCTGTCAAATCGATTAAAAGTTTTTGTTTGTATATATATATATATATATATATATATATATATATTATTTATATGTATGCATGTATGTGTGTGTGTACACAAAACCATTTACGTATGTATGTATATATATATATATATATATATATATATATACTGTATATACGCATATATATATTACTTAAACAAAAACTTTTATGTCAGATGTGATTAATCGCAATTATAATATTTGACAGCACTAATATATACACAGTATATATAGTTAAATATATATTGTGTCGCTCTACTTTCTTGTATAAAACCACAAAACATGGCTCACCCTCCAGGTCTCCTTTTCCCATCCAGGTTGCGTGGATCTTCCACAGTGGCTCCATTAGTCCTGGGGAGTTGTCCTGCCTGAACCTGGGCCGGCGTGGGCTGAGGTTGGGGTAGCGCTGGCTGGGGCAGGAGGGTGTGTTGCTGTGGTGGGTGCTGGGCTGTGATGATGGGGGCTGGATACGACTGCAGCAGTGTTTGCGTCTGCAGTGCCTGCAGCTGTTTGGGACCGTTATTTGACGGAGACAAGCTGTTCGTTTCTGTTTTTACATGTGCAATCAAGTGACGATGTTGCTGCTGCTGTTGGTGCTGCTGCTGCTGAGGAGGGGAGTGGGCATCTTTGCCATTGGGGCTGAAGAGAGGGGCTGCTGGCGGGGACAGGGCCGTGGCCAAGGAAGTGACCACTGGCATTGGAGAGACCGTGTGTAGGGACGAAGCAGTCTGAATGGGATGGCCTGCAGGGTTGGAAGGGACCACCGGGATGGGGATGACAGCTATGGGAACAGGTGGTGGGAGGGGAGGGGGCGGGACCGGAGGGTGGTGCTGGTGCTGGCGGTGCGACCCGAGCCGCATGTCTTCTGCCCAAGTCACATGATTGAGTTGGACAGTCTGGATGACAGGAGTGGAGAGCTTCTGCTCAACCTCACGGGACAGCAGGGCCTTCTCTCTCTGCTGCTCCTCCTCTGTAGAACAAAAGAAAAAGAAAAAAAATATATTATGCACAAAAAAAGACAAAATCCAGGCTAACGACCTTTCTGCTATTTAAGAATAATATCCACCTTTTACTAACAAGCCTACAGGATTTCAGATTATGGGAGGGGAGACACTTCCGGTTTGAGGAAGTTCCACTCAAAAAGATTTCAAATCATAAGACTACAAATAACCCTTATCCGTCAGTTTAACTGAATGAGCTGTAAAATGTCCTTTAACGTATATATTTTCAGATGTCAGGAGAATAATTTAACGCTTGGTATGTTAATGTGACATGGTATAACAAGAATATATATAGCAAGACCTCTTTTCAGTCACTGCATGCTTTTCCTCCTGATTATTTCCCCCCCTTTTTTATTCAGCTGTAACAGTGTGAAAAAACAACAACATATACTGTGCATTTGTGGTTTGCGCTCTAGATTCACTTCACGATATATTTCATGAATAATTCACTGGAATACACTAAGAATCTCGCATTTTTCTACCCAAATCCCCACATCTCTTTTCAGGTTTGTTTTCACATGTAATCGTCTCCCCTTTTCATTTCTAATCCCTCTTAGCAGTGTTTACTGGAATTTTTCTAAAGCGGGTAAATACAATATTTATTGTCTGTCAAAATGATGGAAACCACTTTGAAATATTATCTCTCAATGTTCCAGTTAATGAGCATTTTTGATTAAGGCAACGTATGTTACATAAATATTACTGCTGCAGAAATAATCAAGCTTATGGGGTTATTGTTGTAGTAATTTGAAAATCCTCATTATTGCATAGAAAACCTTTTGCTGACTGTTTACAGTTTAACAGAAGTTACTACCATAATTCAGGAAATTATGCAAACTTTTGGATGGTGTATAAAAAAATGCTGACTGGAAACACCCACTGAAATGAATACAAATTCTAAAATGTGCAAAAAATACATATATATTTGCGCATATATATTACAAACTACAGTGAAAACATATTTACTGAATAAATTCCTAGATGCTCATTGCTCAATAAAATAACCTATCAAGTCATGTGATTAGGGTTAGTGTTAGTATTTTGATTTCTCACATAAATTAAATGTGCTGCTTGAATGGAAACATAGTTATTCCAGAACAATATATCAACCAGGCTTATTAGTGATTAGTGAAAATAACTTTTTCCAAAATCTAACAACACCCATTGAAATTCCTGATTTTCAGTAAATATTGTGTGAAATACTTCCTACACAAAATTGCAGAAATGAAAGAAAATCTAATTTGTGGTCATTCAATTCTATCATGTCAATTTCAATTGGCCATAAAAAATTAAACCATGTTGGCCAACCACGATTTGCATTACTTTTGTTCTTGAGACTGTAAGAGATTACTTATCTACGTATGAACAGACTATCACAGCATAATCTAAATGTTTTAGTTTTTTTTTTCTCCAGGTCTCGTCTTACGGTTATCAATTTTCTTTATGAAATTCACATTACCCTAATGTATTTGTCAGGTTCATTAATAGCCTGAAGTAAATGGTCACAGCACATATTTCAAAGGGTGTTTTTTTTTACATTTATTATACAGCTATGATGGTAGTTCTGATTGACTTTTGGGGGATTTTATTTTTTTTACATTTGAGCAAGAGGAGTAGAAACTAAACTATAGCCACAGCTAATACATATCAGTAGCAGTACTAGAGATCAATGCCAATTTAGATATAAGTAATGGAACTAATTAGTTCTTGTCCAAGCCCTGACTAAAAAGCTCTCAGGACAGTGAAGTATAAAATAATTATGAGAAGCTGCAGTGCAGGCCAACAGAGACAATTCTGTGATTTAATATATCAAACCGGTGTACGCTATTTATCTAGCAGGGCTCAAAGCCTGAAATGTCCCTTTAGTTTCCATTTTAAACAGGAAAAGCCTATGAAGGGCACATTAATTCATGACTGTGTGGGGTATGTGAGCTAGCTGCTCTGAGCGGTCTGTCTCTTTAAGAGAGAAGCCCCAGTAAGAGTCTGGCCTGGTCTCCAGCTCTACACTGACATCACACAGCAGTCTGCAGGAGAAGCCGAGAGCTGCCGTGGGGAATCTTAAGCCAGGGCGCACCATCTGCAGCCTAAAATGCCACCATGAGCAGACGATTTCCATGACTGATGATTCCATCTATTGTTTAGCCACGTCGATCCATATTCAGTTGCATCTGAGATGTGACTTCAGATCGATTTTTTAATTTTAATACGACGGAAGGAATTTGGGCTGCGGCCAAGTGTCATTTTCAATGCAAGGACTGGGGCAGTTGTGGTTAGAGAGTCAGACTTGTAACCTAAAGGTTGTGGGTTCGATTCTCAATGCCGCCAGGTAATGGACAGAGCAAGGCACTAACGCTCCCCAGGCTCTACAGTTCACTACTCACTGCTCCTAATGTGTAATAATGTGTGTCCACTAACTTGGATGGGTTAAATTACTCTGACAAATTCACTTTCTTTTCACAAAGTCCACTTCCACTTCCCTTCACTTCACTGTGCAACTTGTAACCGGGGAATGAAAGTGACCTAATGTAAACCCAGACAGCAACATAGTGTCGGCCCAGATCTGGTACACGTGGGCTGACACTTGGTCACAAGGTTCAAACCATGATATGCAGGAATCCTCCTGCATCAGCAGAACTAATAATCCTGAGTGTAAAACTCAAAATCAAACTCCCCTCAAAAATAAAAAATACTGAGATCATGCATATTTCTCCATTATATAACGGGAGAGGAAAAATACATACTGAAATGTAATTTCCCTTGATATTTAAATGCATACAAGTGAATAAACAGCATAGTAACACAGCAGGAGTGGAATCACAAACGCTTCAAGGGCACTCCTGAAGTGAACTGTGTCATTGTGCAAACATTGTACAGCCGGGCTAATAAGCTCTCAACGGCTCATGTCATGAATATTTTGCTCTCCATAAGCAGCATGTAAAGCTCCTGAGACGTCAGGACACAGATGAGATACTATGATGGTCCGCAGGCTTTAAGAGTGCATGTTATAAACATGGCATACATTTAGGACTAAGCTGTGTATTTAGGACAAAGGAACCTTCTAATAAAGTTCCCTCATATCTAGTGTACTGCAAAAGTTCCATTCTATTTTCACAGGCTAATGCGGAAATCATGACCAAATATTCTCAAACAAACTAGACCAGAATAGCGCAAAAGAGTTTAAGAGGCTTTTGATCAATTGCATGAACTTTACTCACATTAAAAGAAATTACCACCTTCATTTTGAGCAATGAAATCAATTGCAAACATGACATTTGATTTAACAACAAACTTATCAACCTAAACTCAGTGTTAACTCATAGATAAGCAAGTGTGTGCTGGCTGGTAAAGGGCTCTTTTATAATTATGGGCAGCTTGGAAAACATAACATAAAATTAAAGCTGCAAGCAGCATGTATCGGTTATAAGGTTAAGCACACAAGCAAGTTTTATGTAGCAAGCGTTTAACCACTGACATCATAGATAGACCATATTTTAGCATGATTTACCATGATTATACCACATTTTAATGTGATTTTTCATGATTTACCATGTTCCAGTATGATTTACCATGAATCAACAAATAATTTGTGTCTGGACATCTAGTTAAGGACATTCATGTCTTTAACACTAATATATTAATTTAAATTATGTCTAAAGCAAGTGAAAGCTTAACCAGGTTTGACTGTATTAAAAATGAAAGGAAATTCTCTCTTTTAATGCGAATAAAAGTTTTTTTTTTACAACGTTGGTCAAGAAATGTGGGGGATCATTTGCATTTCCTTCAACACAAAGCCCCACAAAGAGTCTTTAAAAGAGATTTAATAGGCCATTTGAGACTGCATGCAATTTTCTACATCTATTACAAGGTCAAATATTGTGTAAGTGTATGTGAAGTTTGTACATTTAAATAGAGCCTTTCAAGAGAAAGACCTTGCAGAGATGTTCAAAAATACACCAACAACTGCAAGTATTCTATTCTATTCTATTCATCTGTATACCAAGAAAATCAAACACAGTCTGCAAAGCTCTTACTTGGATGTGCATGTAAAATGCACATTATATAACTCCTGCATTGAGGGAGGGTGGCGTTGCCCTATTTTCTCCCCAGTTGTGACCTGGGGAGGGAGGGGGGCTGTCTGGCGCGCACGTGGTCGAAGAGGGCGGTCTTTCAGCACGCGGTATTTGCTGTGGGTGTGGCTCTACTGACACGTCACCTCGAGAATGAAACAAAAAGCCCCCAGCTCTGTTTAAAGCGATGATACATCGCGACTATAATCTTACATCGCCTGCTTTATTGAATATCGGAATATAGTACTCCAACAATAAGCAAAAATAGTTTAATCACGAGGAAGTGTTAAAGGAAAAGTAGGCTGGTCTTGAGTGAGATAACCACTCAGCAATGTCATTATGTAAAAAAAAAAACCTTTGGTCTAATGCCACCGCCCAACGCATAAGAAACACGACATTCGCTACTTTTAGCTAGCCTGTTTCAATTGTAGCAACATTTGTAGCTGTAATTTTTTTTATTTTACCCAAACAACATAAGTGCACAAATGTTTAACTTACGTTGTCTGACCAAATAAAACATAAATAAATAAATAAAAACGACGCCCCGTGTACTGGGTAACGTACCCACCCACCGCAGCGCTATTGAGCGAGTATAGTAGCACACTATATATAGCATGGATTTAACCCGGAAACCGAGTGAGCGAAATATGCTCTAGTCACCAAGACTGCACCCTACAAAGAGTGGAAACCCGTGAACATGACCACTGAAAATGAGCTCTATTCGCAATGCCTATAATAAGAAGCTGATTTGCAGGGGTTTTTTTCAATGTTGTAGTTATTTATCTTGAAGTGAGCCGGCATGAAAATGCAATTTGCTGGGCAAAATCCCAAACAGTTCATGCGTATCTAATTTATCCTGTAGATCTATGCAATCACCCAGTTCCCACCGCCTTACCACGTGTAATCTGTTGTTGCTGGGCTTGCCACTCCAAATACCTGGCCGCTTCCAATAGAGTATCGATACTCATTTTGAATACCAATACAATAGGTTCCCGTTAAAATGTATGCAAGTCCCCGATACAGATATACGTGTTGGCTTAATCACAGTAAAAATCCACTGGTTTCCAAAGACAGTCATAAGACATCCAGGGCGCTCCCGAAATTCATCAGACACACATTACTTCACTGGCAACAAGATGGCGATTGGAGTAACAGAAAACACAACAAGTCGAAAGGCATACCGTCCAGGGTCCGCCCTCGTCGTGCTACTCCTCCCTCATACTACCAGTGATTAAAAAGTAGGGCAGAACACGCTGTCACGCTAAGCGATAGGATCGGGAATCCATGGTAAACATATCATCGCAAATGAGATCGAAATGTGTATATAAATGATTAGGACTTTGGGATGAGATTTATGACAGAATATATGATGTGTAAATTGTTTTCCGGTCCCTTACTAGAACATAAAAGGAGGAAATAGTATGAAACGTCTATTGATTCCAGTTTCCGGGTTTTCGCGGTAGTCCTACCCTGCAGTGCATTAGCACATGTCGATGCGAGGGGACCAATGGATGTGGAGAACAACAAGGCATGGTGTCTGTCCACATGGGCACCCGCTAAAGACTGAGCGAGGCTCATTTGCATGGCGAGACCGTGTACGGCAAGCCGCTTTACATTTATTCCTCTTTACTATCATCTACTTTTGTGACTAGGACTTGTATAAATACTACACTGTAAAAATGCTGGGTTAAAAATAATAATTTCTGGGTTATTTGACAACCCAGCCCTGGGTAAATATTAGACAGAAGGTAACATGCTGGGTTAGTTTGATACATTAACCCAGTTGTTGGGTTGTTTTTGACATAATAAAAATACATTTTAAAATCTGTTACAGGTTACATAAAAAACAGCTTTACCTTGTGCCATCTCGTCTTCAGACATTTAAGTTTCAACCAGTCAAACGCACAGACTGTTTGGCACAGACTATCCAACATTGGGTTACATTGACCCGGCACTGGGTTGGTATGTGAGGGGGTTCATCATTTGTATTGACAGTAAAAATTGAGTTACAGAAAACCTACTCAGCACTTTGGTAAAAATATTTTAAAAAATAACCCAATAAAATGACCCAACAGGCTGAACCCAGCTTTTGGGTTTAAAAAATAACCCAGCATTTTTCAGAATGACCCTCTAGTCATAAAATGATCTGTGCTTCAGATATTAACAATTCACTTCTGACTTGTATGTAGTTCAATTGCTGTAGGTATGTATTCCAATTTTACTCATTAGCTATCAGGCTACTTCTTTCTTCGTTACCGTTAGTTGTCACTATAGTGTTAGTATAAGCTGCTTTTGAAACACTATGGCCCTGTCCCAAATGGCACACTTCATGTGCACTTGCAGTCTTGTGGACTTACAATGGCTGCCACATGCATGTGCCCATTAAGTCCACAAGACCGTATATCTCCCATTTGTCATTTTAGGTTTCAGAAGGCAGCTCCCCCTTTGAGGCCGACATGCGCCCGCGCGATGCGTACTTTTGCCTAGCCCGAATCAGATTTTTTTTACTTGACGTATATAAGTTAAAATGACTACTTTATAGTTCAATTAAAAATCTTACTATTAGGCCTAATTAAACATTTTCTAACAATTGGAATACACACTTTCTAATAAGATAGATCAGCCTAAATATATATTTTTATTCAGTTAGTACTTAACTTACTTAACTTAAAAGTAGTTAACTGAAAGAGATAGTAATCATTTTTGTTACTAGTACATCATGTTACTAGTTTTTAGTTTTAAGGAGTACATGTAATTTCGGCTTGCCATAAAACGTGAGCATGCCTCGCTGTCTTGCTACCTGCCAATCATCCTGAACGAGTATCTAAATGGTCACGCCCAGATCGTGGTTAGGCTTGTTGAAAGTGAATGTTCGCTGTTCGCAAAGTGCAAAAATCTCTGCGCCTTGGCTTTACAAAGATTTTTATTTTGTATGCGGTAGTCGCACACCAGTATGTTTGTCTGGTGTGTGTTTTATTTTACCCTCCAATTAATAAAAGTTATTGAGCAACCGAGGGCGCGGTGGACGCAGTCACGAGTGACGTAGCTCAAATATTCAGCTTAGCTTGTTTAACAAGCCAGTTCTGTCACTGAATCAGCAAATTATGATTTTCACAAAAATGTCTGAATATTTATTAAGTCATTTAAAGAAGCTAACAGCTAAACGCAAAGACAGCGCGCGCGTTTAGCTTTTCATTGGTATTAGCTACGAATCAGATAAAACTTCATTCAGGTCTGGAAAGCTGCTCAGTATTTAAATATAATTATTATGGTTTTTATGCATATAAACATGAATCCATTCTATACTAACCTTTATTACCTTGAAAGATGGTCTGAATTCATACGTTTATAAAATCGGTCTATTTCACAATATAAATACTTTTTAAAGGCACTTGTATTATTTAAGCTTCAGTATTGTGAATAAACAAGAGTGTTTATGTGGTGCTGTAACCGCATTGTGGCTCGTGCCATGCTGACATCTCTATGAATGAGCGCTTGCATGGCAACAGACTGTGATTGGCTGATTTGTAGGGATACCCTCGATGACCAGCACACAGTCAGAGTGTCTCGGCCAATCAGCACTGAGCTCAGAGGCGCGTAAGGCGAGCTAATACACGCACACACACACATACACACACACACACACACACACACACACACACACACACACACACGTACGGACAGTCAACAGTGCATGCCAGTGTTTCACACATAAACAGCAGATGCCGACACATGCAGCTCATGTATTAGACGGTACTGTCTTTGCTAACTATGCTCAGTATGCAGCACTGAGAGTCTGCAGTCTAACTGCTATACACAGCCCTTCCCACGAGCTATTGCAGGTTTGATGAAGATGATGACGTGATGTCTTTCTCCTCTGACCTCTGTAAGTCAACACCATACAGAAAACATTTTAACCTCTCTGTTTGAGTGTTTGTATACTATATATATGTTATTTATATTGAATAAATATGTGAATTGAAAAGAAAATGAAAAGATATGCTGGTAAATATCTTTTTTTTTTAGATATAGAGCAAGGGTTATTGTCATGCAAATAATTATAATGCAAAAAGTATAGGCTGCATTTTTTTTAATAGATATTCTTTGTAGTCTTTTTAGTTAAATGGAGAAAATGCAGGTTAAGGTCCATTTTGACCCGTAAGAGATAAAAATGCATAACGTTTTTAGCATCGGAACCAAACTTTACAAATAAGTCAAGACTCTCAAAATACACATCATTAATGTATATGTGTCTTTTAAGAAGAGATAAAGCCATTGTTTGAAAACATTCCAGAGTAATATTTATGTTGTTTTTATGTTTTGTCAGATAATATGTTGGTTTGATACATTTTGACTGTCATTAGTTATTAAATTCTCCGTTTATGTTAAATGAAATTTTCCATAATGTGAAATTTCAAAGAATTTCTCAATTTTGTTTTAAATGAATAAAAAAGGAGTAAATGTACTAATAACAAGGTGATGACGTGGTAAAATTAAAAACTTTATAAACGTTGTGCATTCACTCATTAATGAGAAGTTATAGATCAGATACTATGTGGAGTTTCATTGAAAAACATGTTGTTTGTTTTTATAAGCCATAAGCGTACATTCCACAGGTCCAAACGGATCCGGGAATGCAAAAGTCGTATACAGATGTTTAATGCAGGGGTAAAGAAATGAGTCTAGAAGATTCTTTTTTTTTTTTTTTAATGTAAGAACTCCATCTAGCGGTGAACTAGCAGATAGATAGACAGACAGATAGAGACAGACAGATAAACAGACAGACAGATAGAGACAGACAGATAAACAGACAGACAGATAGAGACAGACAGATAAACAGACAGACAGATAGAGACAGACAGATAAACAGACAGACAGATAGAGACAGACAGATAAACAGACAGATAGAGACAGACAGACAGACAAACAGAGACAGATAAACAGACAGACAGATAAACAGACAGACAGATAGAGACAGACAGATAAACAGGCAGACAGATAGATAGAGACAGACAGACAGATAAACAGACAGACAGACAAACAGAGACAGATAAACAGACAGACAGATAAACAGACAGACAGATAGAGACAGACAGATAAACAGGCAGACAGATAGATAGAGACAGAAAGACAGATAAACAGACAGACAGACAAACAGAGACAGATAAACAGACAGATAGATAAACAGACAGACAGACAGATAGAGACAGACAGATAAACAGGCAGACAGATAGATAGATAGAGACAGACAGACAGATAAACAGACAGACAGACAAACAGAGACAGATAAACAGACAGACAGATAAACAGACAGACAGATAGAGACAGACAGATAAACAGACAGACAGACAAACAGAGACAGATAAACAGACAGATAGATAAACAGACAGACAGATAAACAGACAGACAGATAGAGACAGACAGACAGATAAACAGACAGACAGATAGAGACAGACAGATAGAGACAGACAGATAGAGACAGACAGATAGAGACAGACAGATAAACAGACAGACAGATAGAGACAGACAGATAAACAGACAGACAGATAAACAGACAGACAGATAAACAGACAGACAGATAGAGACAGACAGATAAACAGACAGACAGATAGAGACAGACAGATAAACAGACAGACAGATAAACAGACAGACAGATAAACAGACAGACAGATAGAGACAGACAGATAGAGACAGACAGATAAACAGACAGACAGATAGAGACAGACAGATAAACAGACAGACAGATAGAGACAGACAGATAGAGACAGACAGATAGAGACAGACAGATAAACAGACAGACAGATAAACAGACAGACAGATAGAGACAGACAGATAAACAGACAGACAGATAAACAGACAGACAGATAAACAGACAGACAGACAAACAGAGACAGATAAACAGACAGACAGATAAACAGACAGACAGATAAAGACAGACAGACAAAAAATGTGTTGTTACAAAATAGTGTTGTTGTGGTGGTACCATAGTACAGTAATGGAGTTAAACAGAAATAACATGGGATTTTGATAAGTGATATATTACTGAATAAATACTATTCATGTACCATAGTATTTACATTATACTCCAAACATAGTGCCTAAAAAATACCTATTACTATTGCCATTATCTGGGGGCATTTAATAATCAACAGTTTTATTGATCTGACTACTGACGCTGCTGTACGAGAACTGAACTGAGCTGGATGATGACCATTTTTTACAGCTTTATTGATGAAATGAACTAATTTAATATTTGATGATCTTTACAACAGAACTGAATCCACACTGAACTGACAATAGCTGGAAATGCATAAATGCTTAATTTTCCTGTTATTACTGTAAAGCTGCGTTGAAACAAATCACCTCCCTTACAGGTGAAATATTAGAGCAGGAAATGAAGACATGTCACATGGTTGGCCATTGTGTATGTGCAGTCATATGGTGTGTTACAAACACTTGAGTCTTCTGTCTCTCTCACTCACACACACACACACGCGCACGCACACGCACACACACACACACACACACACAGACTGTTGCCAGGATACAGGAGCTGCGTCTACATGTCTGATGTAGTGGTCTGAAATATATATTAGACTAGAGAATATCCTCAACACTGGGGATTTAATTAGGCCTAAAACAAATGAAAAAAAAAATTCTACAGCTCTCTCTCTCTCGGAAACATGGCAAGTTTATATGAAGATGTTTCTTCAATTAAAGAAATTGAAGAATATGAAATATGAAGAAATTCAATTGAAATGCTTTATTTTTCAGCCTGAACAAACCAACAAATAAAAATAAATAGAAGCTAGACATTATCAACATCTTTAGTGCCTTGTCCATGCATGTTTCCATGGAAACCAGTGTTTCGGCACCAGCCTGTGGAAGTTTCTCAGGCAGGGAATCATCAGATGTGCAAGTCATTGGCACCGATCAAAGGCAACACAATCAGTGCAGGGATTAAGCCTACAAAATATTCAACGAGCGGTCTCATTTAAAGAGCTTTGTTTGACAGGGTTTGGGATTTGACATATAAATGCTGCCTTAAGTTCTGGCTTATGTCTGAATATCAAATTATAATACTTCTGAGGATAAGTGGATTATTTATTTGGTCTACTGCAAACCAAATGAAAATATACATAGACACCAAAACAGAGCATTGTATTTTAAACCTGATCTAGAACCATGAGTGTAGTACCATATGTTGCATACATTGCAAAAAAAAAAAGAAAAAAACGAATAATAATTTGCCGTTTCTTAAATTATAGATATAAATTACTTAATTAAAATTCATTTTAAAATAATGTTATATTTGTAAGATTATTTTTCTCCTCAAAATATTACTGAATAATATTGAATTCCACCTGTTTTCCAGAAAAAAAGCAAATATATTTGGCCACAACTGTAAGAAAAACAACAACAGATGGGCTGATTTATATTTACAGATATTTTATTATTTTAATTATGTTGCAAACAATGACATCAAGATATACTGATGAACAATTATTTATTTATGTGAGTGCATGAGTGTGCATCAACAGTGAGACCACAAAAAGCAGAATGAAGTCCTCGATATTGGGGATTCTCAGTACATTAACAAGGCAGAGAAAGCGAATAGCTGGAGTCAGAGTCCGCTGTGCTCACAGACAGGAAGTGACGTCCACACACACACACCCACAGATTCTACATACACAGCTTTTGGGATGGCAGTGTTTGGGCATACATGACTACTGTTCAAAACAGTACGCTGCGGACCAGCAAGCACAGCAAACGACTCACCACTGATGTAGTCTTATAAGATGCTAATTGTTGCCTTGCACGGCAGCCAGTGGAGAACATTTTAAACCTGCTCTTGTCGGACTCTTTGTCTGTCTGCCCCAGGACGCCATCTTCCAATAAATGTGTTCGTAGGAAAACACATACACACCTTAATAGTTAACACAGAGCAGCCTATAGATATTGCACGTCGATCTACCATGGAGGTGTCGTCTTCAAACTCCACAAGGTCCAGGACAGCGAGTGTCGTCTTCTGCGACGCCAAAGAGCTCCCCGATTCAAGAAAGACTGACTAGATCGCTCGTCGGCACAAGGTGACTGAGCAGAACCACGGAGTACGTCAAAAAGCCTGTACGGGCGACGTCTCCTGAACACAGGCGGAGCGGGCAAGCAGCAGAATGACGGAGAAGCAATGAAAGCGCTATATCAAATGACGTCGAGTGGTTCGCCAAGAGGGGTTATTGAAACCTATGAACAAATGAAGCCATTTTTGAGAATAGCGAGGCAGAATGTGGGCGGTCAGAGGAAATATAGTAGAGGTGCTAAATCAGAACGTGGATGAGATGTAGCTGCATTTGTGTGAAGTGTTTTGTCCCATAGTCCAGAAAATGGAGAATGTGCACAATTAAGAATGAGTAAAATGGCACTTCACTTGCCCTCTATCAGTAAATAAAGCATATCAAGGCCCTCCATTACCAAGTTATGGCGAAGGAGGGTGTCAGAATTATATTTTCTGTACAAAAAAAAAACTATGAAAACCCTGCGTGAAACACAATTGCCTCCAGGGACAAGTGCACTTTACTGATCCATGTCCTTAAAAAAGAGATTCTCCTTCTCATATTGTGTTTTCTGCACTCCTTTTCTAACAGGACAGCATGTAGATTTGCCTAAACTGCTTCAAAAAACGTGTTTTTTAAATGGAAAAGGACTTCATGGATAAGCTTTGAATGTGAACTGAAGTTGTATACTACCATTTAGCACTTCTAAAAGTGCCGAATGTCAAACACGAGGGGAGAGCTGCGCATCCAGACGTTCATATGGGGAAATTACATCGCAGACCCCCCGGAACAGACACCTTAAGCTGTTCATCTTCAGTCAGTTTAAATGTTAAGTCTTTCTTTTCTGTAAAGCAGAATGCGACAAACGTTCAAAGGAAAGTACACGTAAAACGGTTTCGAGTGCCCTGTATCCTGAATTCCCCAAACAGCATCATTCTGCCTTCAGTTGATAAACGCTTGAGGCGAGAGCAGCACCTGTGCTCTGCATCCCTACTGTACTTAAGATGATGAGAAGCAAAAAATTTACAGTATACAAGTTTTGGATTCACCATGCAAGAATACTTGTTTGACTTTTTACTAACTTTTTTCTTCTTGTGAGTGTCTTGTGTAACATTTAATAAGCTCAAACTACATCCAGAGTAATTTACATAAAAGGACAATAGTAATTAGAAGAGAGCTGGATGAGGTGGTAACCATAGTAATGAGTGCATCCTGAAGAGCAGGTGTGGGAGTGGCCAAAGTGGTGGTGCTGGGGGAGAGGGAAGGGGCAGATCCTACGGCGTTCAGCGACATTCCCACACTTTGACCGTTTGATCTACACTTCCTGTCACCACGTAAGGAGAAGTCTTGTGGAAATCTGTGGTAAAAAGATGAAGTTGAATTAATGGGTAAATATTGCATTGATAACAGTGTAATGCATTTGCAGACAGCACTTTCTGCTTGGCTTACCCAGAGAGGTAACAAAGTGTTCATGGGCACACAAGGTCTTCATGCAGCGCTTGTTCTTATAGTCCCAGATACGAAGGGTCTTGTCATCAGCACAGCTCACTACGAATCTCCCACCGGGATGGAACAGAACTCCACGCACCCAGTTATCATGGCCAACCTGAGAGAAGTAAATGATGAATGAAGACCCATATGATTCAGAAGATCTAATAAACAGTAAAAGTCACTTCAATTTGTGTTTGAAAAAGATGTTGCTAATAGGGGTGCTCATAGATGTTGCTAATTTTCTAAACAAATCACGATACTGAAATCACAATACAATACTTATCACAATATTTTAAGCCAAAATAAAGAGAGGTTTTATTTATTATTAAAATAATATTCTTGTTACTATATTATTATCAGGACCCACAAATATCCTCCCACTGCATTATTACATTACATTATATATAGTAGTTTAATGTAGTAATGTCACTGAAGCTCACTATGTGGCTCTGAAGCTCTGTCTCTCCCTGTGCTCGCTATATCCCGCCTCTCCCGCTCATGCACTATACATTTAAGAATAATCCATCTAAAATGCTTTGAATAATCATACTACTAAAACTAAATGTGACATGGTGATTTAAATCATGTTTGCGCTTTCACTTTGAGGAGTGCCGCTCCAGCGCTTCAGATGATCAATGCGATCAATCACAGTTCTAATAGCAAGGAAGTGTGTCAAAATGACTATTCCCAACCTGTAAATGGTCTCTTCAGAAGACTTGGATTTATATTAGACCACTCGATCGATTATCTTTACGAAGCCGTTATATGACATTTCTTTTCCCGACCTTTTAAGTTTTAGAGCGATGTACTTTAAATTAAGGGACAGAAATCTCTCAGGTTTCATAAAAAATATCTTCATTTGTGTTAGGAAGATCAACAAAAATCTTATAGGTTTGAAACATGAGGGTGAGTACATGACAGAATTTTAATTTTTGGGTGCATTATACTTTATAAATACAGTAAGCTGAGCCTTGGATAAAACTAACTCAATATCGCAAATCATATAATTTACATCAACAATACATAGACGCATTATCATATCGCAATATTTCAATATAAAAATATATCGTTACACCCCTAGTTCCTTATATTTCATCAAACAATCAATCAAATACAGAGCAGTACTACATTATGATTTGCACACTGATGGTTCACAATAGTCCAACGCAAACTTTCTGTATATACCAAGAAGACATTTGCTAAAACGTGCACTATAAAATGGAGCACACTGTGCTGGGTACTGCACCCTACAATGCAACTTCCATTTCCAGCACGACAAATAAGCAGAAGCAGTTAGCTGCTACTTTTAATGTCATGCAACTATAAAATGTCATGCTTTGGTAAATCATAATAGACTAAATTATTTTATACTAACATATAGGATTTTTTTTACATCAAATAATAATATTACATTAATTATCATTTTGACTTCTCATAATTACAAATAATTTTCACAGGAGAAATAGTCATTTCATCAGGAATGAGAGGGCAAAAGATTTTCCCAGACTTTTTTTCAACATGTTCAAGTTGGCCAAGCAAATTCACTGCATTGACCAACAGATCTTGGTCAACTGAACTGTGCTTTATACATCACAACACTACTGACAATAGACTTTTTTGGTTGCACTTTATTTTACAGTATGTTCACTTACAGTGTACTTACCTAAGAAAGTATTGGGTAATATTGGTAATACTGGGTAATATAACTACATAAGTTTTAGGGGTATGTTCAGGGCTAGTGCCTAGTTATTGCAATTACTCTAGTAAGTACATAGTATGCACATGGGGACTGTAAAAAAAGTGAGACTAAAGTACTGACTTTTTTGCTAAATGCTAATGTGAGCGCAACTTTAGAAATCTCATGATTTCAAATTGTCATAACTATACTATAACTTCTCATAAATTCAACACTTCATGTTATAATAACGATTTAACAAAGCATGATTTTGTTTGTGGCGGAAATACTAATAATGCAACCGGGTTTTTAAAAGTGTAGCAAACAGTACATTTGTTTGCCATTCTGAACACAGACAGCGTGACTATAGATATGATACAATGAAACTGCCTGAACTATAGCTCTACTCACCAGTGTCATAAGGCACATGCCAGTACTTATGTCCCACATTTTAATGGTCTTGTCTCTAGATCCAGATAACAGGAATGGCCCAGGCTTTCCACTCTTCTTGTTCTGCAAGAAGAGAGTTAACATGACAAATTTTTAACAGAATTTCATGATGCAGAAAATGGAAAAATAGGCAGTAAAAATACCAGAAATCTGCCATCACCGAACAAAATGTACCTCAGAGCCTGTAGCCTCAGATATGGTGGGGTGTGCGCTCTCAGGGGCCCAGGAGATGCACTCCACCACATGCTCATGCTCCCGCAGCTCCGCCTTGCACTCCTTGGTGGCCACCACCCACACGCGCACCGTCTGGTCATTAGAGCAGCTGGCCAACAGTGTGCCGTCTTGATTGGGCCGGACCATACGCACCCACTCCCTGTGACCCGTGAACGTCTTCACACAGTAACTGAGGAAAGACAGAGAGAATCATTATACATTCACACTCACAGAATGTTTTGTATTGCTTTGAAATAAAAATGACCAATTATGTAATTACTTAAATTAATTACTTATTAAAAATAAATTTCCATAACCAATACCATGGCAAAAACTACAGGATATTCAGAGCTCAACATGTGAATTTCTCACTGAAATGCTTGAAGAGTACAGTATTCAGCTCACAATGTGCTTCATTATTACTCACCCAGTGGCCACTTCCCACATTTTCATGGTCTTATCCCTGGAAGCAGACACTATGTGATCCCCGTTGGGCATAATGGCAACCGACGACACATTGTGATCGTGTCCTGAGGATTGGATGAATGCAATATAAGGTGTGATGAACAGCTTAGTTACAGTGTGTTTCAAGCAACTGGACTTGACTTGCATAACCAACTTTCACGAGAGCAAAAAAACTCATTTGAATCTTGATTCTAAGGTTACTGACCGATGTAAAGGACAGGACTTACGGCATATGATTAAAACAGGCACCTTTGTTATTTGAGTGAGAGATTAAAGCTGTCAGCCTGCTTAATCCTGCCCCCAAACAAACCTTTACCCATCCCCCCGGACCAACAGGTCCTGACTGAGTCTCAGAGACAGGGTTCTCCAGCACACTAATAAGCTTAGAGCCCATATTGGAGGTGGATGCAGTCCACGGTGGGTCAAAGGCCGGGAAGGTCCCCCACTAAATTTGAATAATGGTAATTATGTGGTAGCAAATGCAGTAAATGTGTACCGTGCATGGTCCTGATGCACTCGAAGCCCTGGAAGTCCCACAGTTTGATGGTCATGTCCGCGGAGCAAGAAGCCAGCAGCTTTCCAGTCTGGTCAAAGGAGATGTCCTGCACTGAATCAGTGTGACCCTTCAGGGTCCGCTCAAAATCCCCAGCCTCGTAGTCCCAAACCTGCACAACAACACAACGGGACAAACATACACACTTTATTCAAAGTGATTTAAAATAATGTTGCCCAATTTTAAAACTATTTTTGTAGCTTGAGTAAAACATCTGAGTGCTCTGGTACAGCACATCAGACCAGCACATGGAATACATTTTAAAAATCAAACCACACCAATACAATTCTGGACAAAACCCACAGCCAATAAAACTAATAATAAATAATAAAAATATAACAAAATATATAATAAATATTATACAGAACTATTAGATTTACTGTGATGTTTGATAACTGATATAATTACTACTATGAATAGCATTTTTCCAATTTGTTTTTATAAATATAAACTACCATTTAAACATTTGGGGTCGGAAATACTTATTAATGTTTCTGAAAGAAGATTCTTACTCACCATGGCTGCAATTATTTGATAAAAAACAAAAAACAAAAAAAACAGTAAAAATAAGTAATATTGTTAATTATAATTTAATTCATTTTAATGAAATTTTATACATTTTAAAATGTAATTTATTCCTGTGATTGGAAAGCTTCAGTGTCACATGATCCTTCTGAAATCATTCTAATGCTGATTTTCTGCTCGAGAAATATTTATCATTATCAATGTTGAAAACGGTTGAACTGCTTAATATTTTTGTGAAAATTGATTTTTTTTCTCCCCAGGAATCTTTGATGAACAGAAATTTCAAAAGAACTGCATTTATCTGAAATAAATAAAAAAAGATTTCTGATCCCAAACGTTTAAATGATAGTGTATATGGAATAATGAAGAGAAAGAACAATTAGTGCACATAAGTGAACCATATTGGTCAGGACATGACTGTTTTTGCACAGTTCACACAGTCTTAATGCAGTGCAGGATTTCCCCAAAAACAGAAAACTGCAGAGCGTCATTTACACAAGGCAAGTATTACCCCTGACTCATCAACTACTTTTTTGGACAACTAGTACAACCGAGCAGTTGTGCGAGCTCTATTTCAAACTAGAGCGCCAATCTAGAATGTTAAAAGTACAGTAGCAAAATGAATAGCAGGTTTTAAATCCCGCACAAAAAGACTATACTGCTTTAACTACAACTGCAAATGGCAGCAGGTTAGACAACAAAGTACATTGAGGGGATTAAATCTATGAGGAAAAAAAGGTGTAATGCAAAATGTCTCTAGCAGTCTAGCTCTGAAAAATATTGGTGACCTATAGACCTTGACATGGGAAAAGGAACAAAGACAAGCATAAAGAAAAGCAGACCGATAACGCTTATAACTGCACTGCCTGGTGTCCAGAGAACCACTCACTGCGTCAAAGTCAAAAGATCCGATGCATAAAAATACAGAACTAAAAAAACACCTTTATAGTGGCGTCCTCTGAGGCGGAGACCATGAGGCTGAACACAGGGTGGAAGATGACGCGTGTGACAGGGCTTCTGTGACCGCTGAGGGCGTATTTCTCAGGCGGGCGTGGGATCCACTCTTTGGGGTCTCGTTTCTGTGCCACGGGGCCTCCTAAAGTGATCTCCTCCTTAGCTTCATTTAGTTTGGACTCCAACTCCATCACCTAACACAATACAGGACAAACTGGGGTTAAAATGCTGTATATTTTGGAAACAGACATCTGTGCAATCATTTTAAAAATACTGCCTTGTTTTGTTTTTTTACTGTACTGACCTTTTTTTGTAATCTGATGACTGAAGTCCATTTCTTTTCCAAAAGGCCTGCATACTTCTTATCCAACTCCTCATTCTAAAATTATAAGTCAGAATGACAATGTGACATACTAACATCAAATGGGATGCCTTTTTTATTTTAAATCTCAGTGTGAAAATGTGTTATACCATATCTAACTCTGCCTCCTTCTTAAAAACAGAATATGCCTCTTCGTAGCCATTGGAGCGCAGATAATCTGCTATTGCTCGATTTCTGAAAGGCAAAGATGGGACTTTATTAGACAAAGAGATGTGTGATCATGCAGTTAAGCCCTAATAAAAACTCCCAGAGAGTATCAGTGTGTGATGATCACCCAATTCAACAGAGATAATGCATGTACAGTGAATGATCAATGATGAGACTGGATTTAATCACATTAGCAGTGACAGAGATGGGTTATTCCGTGTCAACTTAACCAGAGGTCAGATTTCCTTAATAGTTTTCTGTAGAAAGACAAACATAAATGGTGATGAAAGTCAAAATATAAAATGTCACAGATGTACATTTACGGAGTAATCAAATATTTTGTAGAGGGGGGTCAAAAGGACCATTTTCACCTGAGATTTGGAGTCAAATTAGAGGGATGTAAAAAAAAAAAAAGACTTTAAAAAGATGGCAGCATCATTAAAAGACTTTGTAACAGGCTTATCTGTTACAATTATTTAATTTTACACAGAGATTGGTCAATTAGTAAAATCTGTTGAATTTAGCAATCTTGGTTTCATTATATGCCAATGGTGACAGTTCAAATATGGCATATTTTGCCTCAAGTTTGCATGCATGTAACTCAAGAAGTATTAAAAATATCTTAATATTCTTTTAGATTCTGGTTCTTATCTTAAACTTTCCTTTTGGTATCTTCATGGTTCAATCCCAGAGATTTGGAGATCTTAATGCGGCTCTATGAGTAAATTGTACACATTTTCAGTGGTCAAAAACCAAATCTGGGTCACTTTGCATACAGCGAATACTTTTTTTTCTTTTACAGAGGATTACCTAAAGAACAAATAATGTTGAAACTAGAAATGTATTAAAAAGAGATCAGATCAACTGCATAGAATATACCTGTTTGAGTGCCATAAATATTATTTTTCTAAAGTTGTCATGCCTGTAACTCAAAGTATTCAAGATATCTTAATATCCTTTTAGATTGTCATACTTAATTACCTTTTCTTTTGGAATCTTCCGTTTTAAGGCTCTATATAACTCAGTCCCATATATATGGGGATCTCAAAGCAGCTCAATGTTCAAATTGTTGAATGTAGTCGCATGTGGTCACATCACTACACAACCATGTAAATGTTATTAGGGACCTCAAGACTCATTGGACGTGCAGACTGCAAAGTATCTGCTATATTATTGTTCAATTTACAGAATCCGAAATCAGCCCTGAAATGAAACTGTGTACACAGAATGAAATTAAAGTGACAACTATATTTAGCTGCAGTGAGCATGTGGCCATTCTTTAGCATTTGTTTGTTAGTTAGTTAGCATATACAAACAAATAAATGTAAAGAATTTTAATTTACCCAGACCAGCTGGCCATCAATTAACACTATTAAAATAACTTAATCCAGACCCGTATTCCACACAACGGGAAATCGTAGTGTTGACAGGTGGCAACAATTCGAAAGCAGAGGCTAAAAAATGCCTCTCATCATTCACAGTATTTTTAGCTTTAACATTATTTTTATATATACTTTCTATACTCTGTAATGTAATCCCTTACAGTTTACTCACTGATTGGATAGATATTTTGGTGATGCAATAATTGTCGCACTACATGGTTATAAAGAGTACACTTCCATCTCATAATGAAAGTGGAGACCGGGGAAAAACCGGAGCAGGAAAGTAACCAAAACAGTACCCTGGTTGTCATGGACACTTGCCACTGAGGATGGAAAGTCTCAAATGACACAGCAGGAATGGCCAAAATGGAAGACTGAGCACTTTCACTTAGTATCAGTCTCGACACACGCAGAGCCTCTCCTTTTATCTTCCTGTGTTTCATTATATAAATGAGTCTTTCACCTCTTCAGATGATGGTGAATATTTCATTAGCTGAACAATGGGTTAAATTAAGGTAGTGACGTCAGCAACTTTGAGACTAGACTTAGTGACTTCTCTGAAGGAAACTGAACAGAACACAAGCAGTCCAGTAACCAAAAGCAAAAACTGGATGCAAAAGAACAGCCACCTGAAGATAGTCAAATGAACCAGGCATTAATGGTGACTTGGGAAAAACTTTTCCCCAAACCTATCCTATCCTGAGCTGATGTCATATGGAGCAGACTGAAAAAAAAATCCATTTCATACTTTTAAGTGCCCAACCCAAAATATGTCCACTATCTTCTACCATCTACTCTGAAAAGCAAAGTAGCAGATGCAATAAAAATCGATATAAGATACAATCAGGATTCATATTATGTGATTACATTTTTTTCCTCCATCTCTAGTAAAAACGCCCCTGGAAATTAATTTATGGAGGGAAATTATCAGTCCTTAATGGAGATGTTAATTTCTGTCACTGCACTGCACAGAATATTAATATGAAAATATTTATGAATCAGCTGTCCATGACAGGCCTAAACCAGCCATGGTCCCAGCAAAAACAAAATATAGTCTAATTCCCGTTATTGACGAATTCCCCCCAAATAGATTATTACACACCCCTAGAAACCAGTTTGACAAAGGTCATTTGGTAAATGTTTTAAAAAAAATAAAGTGAGATTCAACTTCAGCATAGTGAGTAGATTGGCCTCAAATGGTTAAGTCTTTGATGTTTGTTATGTGGCTTTGGCTTAAAGGCTTCAGCAGTACAAGCTCCCAGAAATAACTTTCCTTCCAAACAAGGTGCCCAGCCAACACGGACACATCCAAATGTGCTCAAATATTTGACAGAACTACCTTTTCACCTATATCATATCTTCTTAATACAGCTTCTTCTAACCATCACTCTTTAAATCAGCGAGATTACCCAAAAGACCCCTGGTGCTAGATGAAGCGTGGAGGATGCACAAGAATAGTCACGTAATTATGAACCCATCCTCCACTCATGAGGCTTTATGAAATATTAAACCTAACTTGCTGTCGCAGGAATCCCCCTGAGGTGCAGGCAGCCATGCGTTTCACTACTGCAATGAACTGCACTTGATATCAGGTTTCACAAGGTATAATCATTTTATTTGATCATATATATTATTATTATTTAAGCATTTCAGAACAGACACTTACCGTATTTTTCGGAATACAAGTCGTGTTTCTTATCATCTGAAATGTTCTCGACTTGTATTACAAAGTGACTTAAATAATGCAATTAACATCTAGCACGCAAAACAATCATAAAGTGTGCACATTTAGATTTGTGCCAAATGAGAGAAGTACACGAGTCCACATTTATTTGTATAACGCAGAGACAAGTTACAAATTAAATGGATAAACCAATGCTACTTATTTGTTTATTTTTTTCTGCTATTACAATGCAATTCTAAACAAGTGTGACTTCTTCACCTTATTTTTAATGTAAGAGCAGACAGCCATTGAATATTTTATCTGTACAAAAATATTCCACAATGCTGCTTGATATTGAAAGCTGGCGTCAAATTTTATTTGTTGTCATTATCCTAAACACACTGGTCTGTAGTACATACAGTTTTACCATTTACTGCACTTTGTTATTCTTCTAGTAATAATTGTAGCTAGGGCTGTCGCAATAACCGCAATATTGTAGTACCCAGCTACTTACAGGCCAACCGCAGAGGAATGCAAGTAACCGCGATATTCACGCGTTTTCTTTTTTCATAAGGCTATACTCTTGTTTTGAACTTCGAGCATTTGTATTGAATATTAAATAAGTTAATGATAACAATACTGTTTATCATTGTGATTTGTACAGAGGCTTCATGGACTTGCACTTAAGCCTAAACAGACAGTGAATGAGAGATCGACTGAGCGCGTGCGATTACCTGCGTCTGTCTTGAGGTCAAGTCATATATATATGAGAAAAGGTTGCCGTGTCCAAGAAACGCAAAATATATGTCGTATCACCCTTTTAACGTTTAAGAGTATTAACCATGACCGGTGTCAGTGCTGGTCAGTATCCACAGCGCGAGGAAGCCTCGGGAAACCAATATCAGCGAGTCACGCATTGAATCAATGCCATTGGTTACCCATGCGACGCATTGATGGTCAGCTGAGCCTTGAAAAGTGTAGCTCAAAGTTAAAAAATAATTAACTCCTTGTTTCATTACATATATCTTTTAAAAGTTTGGATGAATCAGCGTTTTTGAATGTGTTCGTTGAACGAACGGTTTAATGACTCACTCAAAGACAGCCCGTTGCAGTAACAATGCTGCTCGCTGAGTGACAGCCTTTCAATGTGCAGAGACGCTGTTTAGTTTCGGTTACTGAAAATGTCCTCATTTTTGTGCATGCAGACCACATAGTAACACTTATTTATATAGCAACAAATAAATATGAATAAATCCAAATAAATAAAATGGCGATAATACCGCATATCGCTCTATTGAGCCACTCAAAATTACCGCAAGGGAAATTCCTTCACCGCGACAGCCCTACTTGTAGCCGCCAATGAATCGGAAGTTTTGCACATTGACAGAAAATAGCTTACTTCCGCATTGCATTGCAAATAGTCAGGACAGTGAGGTGTGACTTATTTTTCAAAAAATATGGTAAATGTCAGCCCATTAATGCGATTGAGATCCAGATGTGCATGTTTTGATTGAATGAGAATATGGACTCACAGTTCATCTCGTTGCCTCTGTGACAGCACCATTGTGTCAGGAGGGTGGGGGCGCTGTCTGTGCCCCGAGTAAGGAGCTGGCGAACAGTCCCGAGCAGCTCCTCAGCAGGACGAACTGAGGGATGAGACAATCTCACACTCTTGTGCAAACCGAGATTACTTGGCCTTGGATGCTTCCTCCACAGCAACACACCAGGCCACAGCAAAACAGATGCTGGAACTAACAGCAATTTGATCCACTTGCCATCTAGGGAGAAATAGAGGGAAACAGATAAATTACAAAACTAACATCAAAGCAGTTCATACAAGATAAAGGTGAAGCGGCAATAATTGTGAACGTGACTTGAGCCATGTACCCAGACAAAAACCTTAAACACAATAAAAGAAAGAGCCATAATTCATCCATTAGCATTTTTACTCGCTCTCCAACTTGTATTAAATCAAATGTGTATCTGCCATTCTGACCATGTGCACTCATAATCACGCATCACACATCAAACATCCACAAAGTAACATTCAGCCCTGCGATGAAAACCAGACTGAAAGTTCTGGCGGTGGCGTGGCGTAAATCCCCTCTGCTAATCCTGAGGGGATGGTGGTCCAATAAAACAGTCGTCCAGACGAATAGTGGGGTGTTGGGGACTGAGACAAGACTTTGTAATCCTTTCAGTAGGTTTTGAAGGCCTGCAAATATCCACTCTAATCTGTATGGTGCAAATTAAAATAGCTTGATGCAGGTGAAAAATGTCTAATCTGGCCTTCCTAAAGCAGATGAGATATCCACATTTTGGACTTGGAAAAGATATCAAATATTGTTAAATGGAATTCATTTCTAAATACAATGTTCACTTCAATAGCCCTTTCATTTGAATTTTAAAAAGAGGATTTGCTGTCAAAATTCTAAAACTGGTTGGGTCATATCATATTAGATTATGCAATATATAACAGACATGACCGAGTAAGGAGAGGTAGAATAAGCAAAGTGTATCATAATGACACATATAATGTCTGTCGTCACAGTGTACTTATATACTTCGTAGGCCTAATTAGTAGCCTAATATTAAATTAACTACATATGTGCATTAATAACTACATTATTATAGGGATAGGATTACGGCAGGGGTGCAAAACTCAGTTCCCGGAGGGCCACAGCCCTGCAAAGTTTAGCTTCAACCCTAATTAAACGCACCTGATCCAGCTAATCAAGAAAACTACAGTTATGTGTGTTGGAATTACACTCTCCAGGGCTGTAGATCTTCAGGTACATAGTTTTGCAAAATACAAATGAACATATTGCTGCTGCCAAGACATCAATCCTAAAACAAGAAAACAGCAACAAACAGCAGAAATCCCTTATTGTAAGTGATTCTTTTTTATTCACTTTATTTGTTGTTATTATTGCATTACACAATATTTCTGTAGTAATTAGCCAACTTCACATTCATCCTCAAGTCTTCATTTTGGTGGGAAACTGAAGGATAAGTGAGTTCACCTAAAATTGGTAGGCTAAATGTGCAAAGGTTTTGGTCTTGTAGACTCAATTAATTGACTTTGGACTAAAATGATGAGATAAAATATATATTTTTTTAATTATTTGTGTTTTGAAAATGAACAAAAGTCTCATGAGATTGGAACAACATTAGTATGAGTAACTTTCAGAATTTTCCCTTTTGGGTAAACGATCACATTAAAGTCCCCCTGTAGTCAATTTCTTTGATCACTAAAATCCTGTGAATTAGTACTGAAAAATAGCTTGAATGTAGGCTAACTCTACACACTCGCATCATTTAATATACGTGGATAGTGGATACATGAATATGAAAATTAGGCCAGGCTCCACTCACTCACACCAGCTCAGAAACCGACTCGGTTAACAAGTCGATGTATCAGAATGGTAATGCGTTTTTTGTATCGCTCTCTACAACGACGGACACATAATGGTAATTAATATGATCAGCCTTTTGCTTGACTACGTAACAGCTAATAATGTGCTTATGTTATAAAAAAACATTTTCCTGTTCACCATCTCAGAGCCTGATAGCTGCTTTCTAAAAATCAGTATCCTTAGAAATGCTTTGAACAACTTAGAACGCCAGTGGAGAAAAGCATATAGTTCATCATAACATTGTAATATAAAGTGCTTAGCATAAGTGAATACAACTGGCCTTTAAAAATAAAAATGTGCCTGCCTCTATGGGAATTTAAAGAATACGGAATTTACTGACTTATGCCCCCTGTATTTTAAGGAAGAACATATATTAATTTACGATACATTATTCATTCACAAAGAAAATATTCCTCTTTTTAGTCAAATTTAGCATGGGTGTATTCACTTATGCTAAGCACTGTACATCATATACATAATTCACCCGACACATTGCTAAATCTACCTGATTTGTCATATCAACAGAAAAATATACTGGCTTCTCTTGAGAACGCAGTTAATATGCTAAAGCCCGCCCGCATGTTGACGTGAAACACCAGCGATTTCAAACTGTGTTTTTGAGACTGTCTTTTGGTTCACTGCAGTTTTAAGGACAAAATACTCTAAAGCATATTAAAAACACCACAAATTCATGTCAACACCATTGCTGATATAAAGGCACACTAAGCAATAATTGTACCTTAATATAACAGCTTCAAAGTCATTTCGGAGGTAAACAAACTCATAGTAGGGCGAATCATCCTGGTAGTAAAGCTTGGGGGGACGCTGCTCCAAGTTTGACAGGAGCGCCCCCGACAAATCTCGCGAGAATTACGACATGCTTTACGGCGACAACGTCACACACATCAACAACAACATAAAGCACGAAGACACTTGCGCGCGTTTCAGACGTGATACTCGACAATTGAAAAAGCAAAGAAAACGCGGTCGGAAGAGACTAGGAAAAGGACAAGAGAGTCTGACCGCGTGAGGAACCGGACAAGAGTCCCACTCGGTCGGGCTTTCACTCGTTGATTCTGACCTGGCGATCTTGTTGATGGACTAGTAAGTAAATCTCTTATTAGTAAACTTGTATGCGTTCTATGTTGTATGTTGTTGCGCTTGCTTGTATGTAATTTTTTACGATGCTGTTCATTCATCCATTGTTGATAATTAGACCAGTCCAATAATTTCCACATGTCTGGCTAGCTTTCGATTACCAGAGCTGTTAGCAGACTTGCTGACAAACACTCGTTTCTCTTACGTTTTTTTTGTTATGTTTTATTGCCTAGCTTGCCACACGAGCTAGTTTGCCAGCTGAACTCAGGTGTTGTGAGGTGTACACGTAACGTCAGTCCTTTGTCTGGTTCCGATTTTTTGTGGCGTGTGTACTGTGCTTATTCAAACTTTAGCTGACTAACAGTGCACTTCCCGACTGTAACTTTACTTAAACGATTACAAGTTGCAAACTATTATGATAAATTGCAATAATCATGTCTAATGACATCATAACGGCCAATGTTATGAAATTATGTGACGTACATTTAACTTTATTGATGTCATCTGGCATTTTGAAATGTTTACAATACAATCAAAAAACACAAATGAAATTACACAGTAGGCCTAGACTATAGCTATTTACTATAGCTATAAACAACATTAAAAACTTAAGTTTTCACCACAGGGGGACTTTAAGTCTTCTGTGTAGCTCACTATAGTTTGAATTACACTCCTGCCAAACATAATAATCACGTTTGGAATAACGTCGTCAATGCAAAAAAGTAAACCGAGCACTTT
Source organism: Meda fulgida (assembly GCA_030578275.1). Taxonomy (NCBI): domain Eukaryota; kingdom Metazoa; phylum Chordata; class Actinopteri; order Cypriniformes; family Leuciscidae; genus Meda; species Meda fulgida. Next base: position 20,542,273 of record CM060636.1, on the reverse strand, counting down.
GCATTCTGCCTGCATGTTACCACAAAACTGAACTGTGGACAAAAAGTGAACCAACTTTTCTTGTGGAGCAGTAAAATATAGCAAACTTTTGAAGCTGCTGAAAACACCATCACGAGTCCCATACCACGTGTGCTTGGAGTTAAGGACAGAACAGAGCGTCGCTCATTCACTTTGAAGCATGCAGCACATTCAAACCAACACAATAAAGCCACACTCTGACATATTGTTTATAATATGATAAATTGTGCAGCTCTACTTGTATTATTATTGAATACATTTGTGTGAAGGTATTACTTCTGCCTTAAACAACTAATTTTTAGAGTTACGATTCATGCCCCAAGCAGGGGAAATAATTAATCGTAACTTCCCTGCATTACACAGAGTAAAGGTCAGCATACATCTCCGTTAATGAACAGGAAAAGCAAGTTGTCATTAGAATGCTCATATGAAATTAAATAAACTCAACAACAGCTTTCATTTCTAAACTACCAAACAATAAACTGAAGGATCTAAGAAAAGCCCAAATACTACAAATGCAACTTTATTAGACATAAGCTTATTAGACAGGACTCCAGACTGCAAACAAATTGACAAAAATTCTGAAAAAAATTGGTTCTGCATATTGGTAAAGAAATAAGCCAAAAAAAAAAATATTACAGGTGCAAGACACAATGTAGTCAAAGAAAAGAAAAAAAAAGGTGAACGTCCACATACTGATTTCTTGCTCCAAAAGTAAAATGATTGCTTGCACAAAAGAAAAGTAAACCAAACAGCTTGTTTGAGCACCTGGTACAGTTGAGTGGAATAGGTCTGGTGTAGAGTAGCATCTTGAGGAAAGTCAAACATGAAAAGGTGTTGTACATTTTTCATTAAATGAGGCTGTCTGTGACAGAGCAACAAAACGCATGAAGTGGGTCAGTGGCACGATATGTTGTTTCATCACCGACATCACGATGTGCGCATCTGCCATAGTCACATCACAGGGTTTGTGATGTCAAGTGGGGATCGTAATTAGAGATGCAACGATTGCAATTTTCTTGACCGATTCCGATGTCCGATTTTTTAAGTGTGAACTGCCGATACTGATTTTTGCTGATTCTGACAGTAGTATACAGGTAAGAATACTACTATACCACTACAGCTGCCTAAGGCCTTAGGTGATTCTTATGGGGGGATTTTTTTATTACATTTATATCACCTAAATGTTTGCTCACTACTAACTGTATTTGTGTTTTTACAATGTTTTTGTTTGTTTTTTTTTTACTTAAAAGTTTACACAACACAAGGAAGTTTGTTTTCAATGTTTGAATTAAATTGAAAAAAAGTAGCACAAATAAATACAATAGAATAAAGATACAAATGAAATAAAGAGAAAAGTTTTCGGGTAGGTCTAACACTAGTGTTTAGTAAAATAAATACTACATAAACTGAATAACGTAATCAGATGTAAAACAACAATGGATAGTCTTTTAGTTTAAATTAAATATATAGGCTAATAATCGTGGATCCTTACCAGACTGCATTTTGTGCCCTTTTTTACTGCCGGTGCGAATATGTATTTTGTTAGAGGTCACACTGGTGTCACCACCACATTGCCCAGTTGATAAGAGCTGCAATTTCTGTTACATATGAGAAACATTAAACAGCATCCAGTGAGAAAGCATTTGAATTGGCAGCAGAATTGATATCGTCGCTGCGAGATCTAGTGAGAAGCATTCAAATGCGGCACAGAATTCTCGTTTACAAACTATATCCCATTTAAATGTAATTTTTAATGTGATGACCTTAGGCTATTTGTTTATTAATCAAATATTGTCCTCATTTGTAAAACTAAAAGTTTCAAGATAGGAAAACTAACATGTGGCAAACAAATGCTTTAATTTAAAAATAAAAAAAAACAATTACCAGTATAACCAGTAGATGGCAGCAGAGGAGCACTTACTAGCCATTTCCACTCCCTATTCCCTAACATTTTTTTCACACATTTTGCTTAAAGCTACAATATGTAATTTTTTTTCGCTGCTAGGGGGTCGTTAACCTCTTACAATAGCAAAGGTGTAGGTTGATGACGCATACGCGGAATAATGAAACTTTAATAGGTTGTTATGCTGATGGATCTAATAATGTTTATGGATGAGAGAATACATTGATGTTTTTAACATGACTGTGGTATGAAGCAGGTCGCGTTTGCTAATGAGAGACAGATATCAGCGCCCCGCGAATATAAAGGAATAAGGACATTTCATTCTACTGAACTACCCGCCTGTGCAGAATTAGCCTACTATACTCACACAGGTCAGTTTATTAGACGAACTAAACTTTTCAGGTAACGCAGCGCTGTTTCACTTGGTCTACACTATCATACTAAACTGCATTTGAGTGTGTTGAAAGTTATAATGTTATTCTATAATGTGTTAGTTTGTTGGCTGTATGAAACTAGCAGTAATCTAGATAAACATTAGAATAACATACTGATCATATTCTAACATTTCATTATGTTGAGCTATATAACATTGATTAGTTTTATGTACATTTGCTCACCTGTCTAATAAAGCAAGAGCAGCGTCTCTGTCAAGTCGTGACTCATGAAGCTCTCTGTCAAGTCCAAAAGTTAGACACGGACGTGGAGCTCTCGGCATCTCGAAAATGCCACGGCGATATTGATCCTCATTTTAGTTCTCCTTTTTGCCATGGTCCATAATGTTTGAACGAACAACAACAGCGTGAGCGTGCCGCAAGACGTAACGCATTTGTCCACATCTGTCGCCATGGTTACTATGGCAGTACGAGCGGAAACCAGGGATAACGCGGATATTACATCATCGACAGGCGACAATGACCAGGGACGAGCCATTATATAAAATTGGAATTTCTTTGAAATTCAAAATCTTTGGGAACTTTTGGGATATTGTAAGTACACAACTGCAGGAAATATATCACACTGTGCAAGTGATTTTGGGATATTTTATTAAAAAAATCGTACATATTGTACTTTAATTTATGTCAAAGTTTGACACTTTTTGTACTGAAGTATATACCAAAAGTCCCAAAGTTTCTGGAAAAACAAAAACTTCAATTTGCACAGAAAGCAAGTAAAGAACGCTCCTTTAATAATCACTGAAGTTTTTGGTCAATTCAGTATGATACTACAGAAGAACAATAGAACATTTAATAAAATCTTATAAAAGTAGGGTTGTTGTTAAAAGATCATTTTTATCTGCATCTAATCCCAAGCTCAGTGCTTTACTGTCAAATGTGGATTTCCGAGAAATAAACATGAAGGATATTTTATTAGTAACTTCACTTAGGCTATTAATCAAAAACCATAGTAATTTTATGATTCAATTGCCTTTATGATTCCTCCTAGCCTGGGAAAACCCAGACGAACTTCCGGCAAATTCAGATTTGCTCTGCAAGTTTGTCTGGCGAAGAGCTCATTTCCAATCTTTCCAAATCGAGGCACCAATCACAAACGTTGATGCAGGCTTTACAAGATGACGATCGATCTGATTGGTTTTAGGTCTATCCAGAGGCATTTGAGCGATGTCCGTTGGTGACGCCCCTTTGGAAATGAGCTGTCAATGAACCTTCCCCAGACCCTAACTCAGTTATGACTGAGAAGGGTCTGGTTTTAACCAGGCTAGATTCCTCCCTCAGCATCACCAAATCAGGTGCAATTACCATCTGTAGAACTTAGTGGCGCTGGTGCCACTGCTCTCAAATGTTAGTCAGGAGCCCTGGCTATCTTTTGTGGTTTTATCTCTTTTGTTGCCAAGTTACCAGCACAAAAATGCATTTGTATATTAACGACTGACTGACCATTTAATGTCAGTGTTGTCGGGCCTTTTTGAAGGGGTGTTAATCCTAATTAAATTAATATGAAAAAAGTACAAATAAAACTGAGCATATTCTGTAACCAATGACATCATCCTGATTCTCCAGGGAAATAACAGTGCAAAGCAGAACAGCGCATATGTAGATCAGTATACAACAGCAGTGCATAATAGGCCAATTCCGATCTCTGTATATAAAACATCATATTTGGAACGTGGTTGTGACCCGAATACAGACCTTAAAAAGAAATTTGATGAGCATGTTAACATAACAATGTCCTAAAGTTTAGTGGATTAAGGCCACACAGCCTAAAGGCCCACAAACTCACACCAAGACTAATGTTCTGTGTGACAACCATTTGAATTTGAATGAGTTGTAAACATTTGCATGCCGCAATATAATGAAATTAGCCTATATTACAGATAGATGTTAATATCTTTTCAATACCATCGCACTGCAAAAAAAAAAGGCAGCTAAACAATAAGATTTGCAATTATTGGTCATCAGCCTGTGGATGCTGCGGTTACATAAACTACAAATTTGTAGCAATCATGTTTGAAGTCATAGCCCTAACACTGTTTGACTTTGTTTCTTCTCAGTGACATGGGTTTCAGAAATGGAAAATTGCACACTTGACTGCACTGTTTTATTTTATTTTATTGTAACTAGCCTATTTAAACAATGAATACATAATTATGTGTTGTTTATTAAACATAATTATAACAATTAGCCATCAAATCAAACACAGAGACTATTATAATCATGTTAATAAAAAAAGAAAATATACAAATAAAGTGCATGAGCATCTCTATAAGCAAATAGCATATTACACCACTGTATCTCTGCTTTTCCAGAAGCACCATCTCCTGTCAGAGAGTTTCCCATTTTCCCTCCACAATTATCTGAACAGGAAAAAATAGGACCAAATTTTCATGCCAAATATTTGTTAATTTACAAGAATTCCAAACATATTGGAATATATTGGATGCATTCATGGGGAAAGCCTATGAAGGATATAATCTATTGATTTTATTTCCATGAAATTATCTCAAGAATTATTTGTCAGTTGAGTCATTTTCACTGCTAAAGGCTAAAAACGAAGGAGAAAAAAAAAGAAAGAAAGATAGAAAAAAAGTCAGAATTAAATTGCAATGAAGACGTCACACTGAATGACGTCAGATGTAAGGCAAGCTCAGGCCAAGTAGCCTAAAATTAATTAGGCCGGATAAATAATCATTAGCAACAGGAAGGCAACACCCACGTGGTAAAAGAGAGTGATGACATCTGAATAATCTAACTAAGGTGCGTGTACATAATCAAGTGTTAGGGCAAGGCAAGCGCTCACACCTCTACATATCATGATTCTTGAGCTGGTGCTGATTTAACGTTAACCAAAATTTAGTCATGTCTGTCCATTAAAAGTACGAGGGATCCCAATAAAATTAATGTTCTTGTTTATTCCAAAAACATTCCATCTTGAACACCGAATCAAAACATGATGGCAGCCAGACAGTCAACGTTGACAATTTGTTTGCCAACTATAATCATGAACGGCTCGGCTATTAATTAGCAAACACATAATAACATATCCAACACACCCTTGTTGACAGACCGAATAGTATATTATTATAACAGCAGCGAACCGTACAGTTATGCACCGGCATCGATGTGATGAATCTCCGGCCTTCAACCATCATAGGCACACCCAATCCCAAATCACTCACACCAGCCAGTTAAATACAGCTATAACGCCTTTATGGAACTACCTTAGCGGGGAAGAGGATTTGATATGCAGAAATACAAATGACACAAGATGTTATGACTTAACAGTGAATTTATTGCTGAGATGATGCTAACAACATGAACTAGCTAACATTAGTATGGGTCAAACCACTAAAGCCCGGCTGTCATAAATGCCCCGTTAGGTAAGAGGCTTAATTTAATTAAGTGAGAATTAAATGCAAGTATTGGTTCTGTATCTTCGTTTGTATGCAAGTTATGACATTACCGGCGTTAGTTTATATTGCTCTCTCTCTCTCTCTGATATTCCCACCCTTATTTTGCTCTAGCGGCCTGTCCGCCATTTTGAGTCAGGCAGGCAGGCGGCGCAAATTTCACAGCCACATACACACTTTAATCGACTCACTTTCACCATAGCGCAGCCAGCAACACATATAAATCATCCTTACCTTCTTTTATCAAAGGTTTCTCGTCTGCCAGATCACACAACTAAGTAAAAAAAAACTAAAACCGAATGAGATATGTCTCCGCTGAAAGTCACTTCCGATTTCCCGGCTCAGTCAGCGCTGTTTCTCCACCTTGATTTCTGCACCGCATAACCGTCTACTGGTGACGTGCACGCGCACGGTGCAGCCGGGGCCGCGCCCGCCTTGAGGATCACAGCGGTCACTTACATCATAACCTTCAGCTGACACTGAGGATGAGACGCATTTTAGGACCTTTTTTTTTACTTGTTACGTTTCAATTAATATGTTGGCATTTATAAATACTCTTAGAAAAATGGTAGGCTATCTAAAATGGCAAATTTACTACTACAGTGGTTACTAATGTAAAATCACAAATTAAGTGATCTCTTTCAGTTACATGCACTAGGCCTATATCAAACTGCACTTATAGCTAGTTTCCATCCACCTATTTTATGGACATCGCATAAAAAAACGCTGGATGGAAATGCCAAAGATGCGCATAAATTCTAAAAATGCACATAAAAACTTAATCGGATAACTTTTTGTCTGTGAAATCAGGTTTAAGTCTTTTATCCAAAGTGTTCCGCATATATTCTTTTGAGTTCATGCATTCCCTGAATCAAACCCCTGACGTGGCTATGATCTCTGTGATATTAAGAGTGATTTTTGTATTTTTTTCCATTAGGTAGAAGTCATTGTATTCCCTCTCAGCATGTGGCAAACAGTCAAGCCTCTCCAGAAGACCTCTCACGAACATCACGACTAGTAAAAACCTTTCTGCACAGGCTTATAGTCTGCATGTTATCACAGACAAAGATTCTTGTCTGTGGTGGGGAGTTGTGTAATGCAGCTCTAACGCATGTCAGATTTCCACCACAATCAGGTTTCAACAGTAGGATTGTCTGTTTGTGAGAGAAATGTTTCTTGTTCCTTTGCACATAACTACTCGACACCCTGGCAGTGCCGGTGCAGTGTGCCGTCAACCTGCCTTACAGAGATGTCAGCGAGAAAATCAGATCCCTTCACACTGATGCACTGCATGCGGTAAGTAGCAATCTGATGTCAATGTCAATGTCAAGTTTATTTCTATGAGCACAGTTTAAAACAACTTAGAGTTGACCAAAGTGCTTTACACCACTACAAATTAAAACACCATTCACACAAAGACCAAACAAAAACAATAAAAGAGATTCTATTAATCTCTATAATACATTAAAAGCCAAATAAAACAGATCGGTTTTTAGTTTGGATTTAAAATCAGAGAGTGTTTGAGCAGTTCTAACAGTGGAAGATGAAGTACAATGTGGGAAAGACATGACATCAGGGCATAGTGTTTACACACAACATTGAAGGCTTTGGTCAACAGGAGGATCTCCCAAAATGAACACAAAAACTATGACGAGCAGGAATTAGAGACGTAGGCATACTGTAACTCAATCTAGTTTTGTTTCCATTTTGTACACATAATCATTAAAATGTTTGTTTAAGATGGATATGGATATGTTACTTTAACAAAATAAAAAAATGCTCTAAAAATCACCTTGAGATCAGTATGTTGTAGCTCTGAGAAAAGCTCTAGCATCATTTGTTTGTAGATTCCAATTGATTTAATATTTTGTAATGCAATAAAGGTTAGACATTGTGTGACAAATGAACAAAAAAAAACAGATTCTTTCTACCGCCTCTAGCCTCTTACCTCTGCTGGTCCTCTCTAGTTTTCTCACACTGGAGTAAGTATCTGTCAGAGAAGCTGAAAACTGTTTTTCTTGTCACAGCATCTGAAGTTCAAACCCCCTGAGCAGGTTTTCAGGGGAACTCTTCCAGCATGCTCAGACACGTGCGTCATTCTCTGTATACATCAGCATTGCAGAAAGCCATGTTACAGAAACATTGCTGGACAACATGTTTAGAATAGATCAATATAAATTCATGATTGAATAGACGTGGTTATTATTAGAGGTTGCTTTTGTCTTTTCCATCCTTGCCAATTTTGAGAGAGAAAAACATTGACAAACGCTGTTTTCATTCATCTGTCAGAAAGAGTTAAGATCAACACAGGCATGAAACATAAATGCCTTTATGCTAAAATGACTGAATATTTGACTTTACACAATCAGGCTCGCTGGTTCTCTCATGCCAGAACATTCCCTTTACATATCAGTGTGTGCCTTGGTGAGCTACTGTGAGAGTTGTTTTACCATAGTAAAAAGAACCTCGAGCCATGGAGAGCTATATCATAATTACACTGCGAGGCATCTCTGATAAAGCAATTTAGTGTTTTATATTTTTCTTTTGAATGTATGTTTTCTCAGATAATCCTAGAGATTAGATCTTTCTCTCTCACTCATGCACAAACACTTTTAGCATTCTTTAACCAAATTGCAATCTAGTTCGATAGAATCTATAGATTGCGTGCCTTACACACATGACGAAATCGTGCTCAGTGTCTTCTTCGAGCAGAAGGCATGCCTGCCAGCGAATGGTCCCATGAGGACTCAAAGACGTCAAAACCTGAGGAGGACACCAGCCCCTCTCCCAACCCACAGTCCAGCCAGACACCACCATGTGAGATGGACACAACGCCTGAGCCCACCGCAGACGAAGGACTCTATAAACTGTTGTTTTGATTTTGGTGACGATGATTCCCTACCACAACCCCCTCTCACCAAATTTGGTGTTATTACCATGGGATTTTAAGGTATGATTGCTAGCTGATTTTGTTTTGGAAACTTTAGAAAACTTAAACTCGATTTAAATTATTATTATTATTATTATTTTACTTTGCTGACTCTAACTGAAATAAGTTGAAGTTGAAGCATTAAAATTGCTAAACAAAAACGAATAAAAATGACAACGTAAACACAACAAAATTAATAAAAAATGTAACTAAAATTAAAATGAGCTAGTAATAAGAAAATGAAGAATTATTTATTATAATAAAATAACACTGGTTTCGACTGCTTTATTTGAATCACTTTTCACAAAGTATTTTATCACAATGCAATAATCATATTTCTTGGCCTACATTCCTGAAATCAAGCTAAAATCAGTGTAAACTCAAGTGTGAAGTGCATGCATTAGCCCTCTTTACTAGTCTTGTACATACAGTGCAATCAGCACATCGACATACAAAGGAAGTATGTATAAATGACCAGACAGGCCTGTTTACAAATGTGCAAATTTGCAGTTACAATCAACAGCCAGATACACTCATGCTTTTTAAAGGGAGCGCTACATTTTCTTGCAAGACCATCCACTGAACCGTGTGGTCATGAGTGAGAGCTCATTTACGCTTTTTCTTTTTTAACTTCCTATTAATATGTTTAAACCGAAACCAGAACATTCTTCATTTAATAGCTCATCTGTCTGTTTACTTAATTTAAAGGGGTTAGTCGTCTTGAGTAACAGCTTGCAGTGTGTCGAGGTCTTCAGACGGTCCCTGCAGATCCTCCATTGACTCAACATTATTGTGTGGGCTGACATGTTTTCTGAGCGTCAGTCCTGAGTTTCTCAAGGTCGCTGTCACTTCAGGGATAAAAGAAAGTGGATTACTTTTAAATAGTTATTCAAGACAATTAGAGAAATGCAAAGAGAGAATAATATAGATTAATAATACAGAGATTTTCATATTTAATATTGAAAGTCTGGGTCTGACACAAGGGTGAAACAATACATTTGTTTGTTTAGCTAAATCTAGTAGTAAAAATCAGTGAGGACATGTAAAAAAGTTGTATATAACAATAACTTCATAAAACAAAAAGAAAGGGAAACTGTTCCGAAGTTTGAAGTTGATCTGGTCTGAAAGAAATTATTTGATTAAAAACACAGTAAAACAGTAATATTGTGAAATATTATTACAATTTAAAGGAACTGTTTTCTATTTTAATATATTTTAAAATGTAATTTGTTTCTGTGATGCAAAGCTGAATTTTCCGCATCATTACTACAGTCTTCAGTGTCACATGATCCTTCAGAAATCATAATATACTAGCTGCTTGGCACTCCTTTTTTTATTGCCTTTTTTCCCTATCACATATTTTAGTAATCATCGTATCATTCGAAAGATCAAAGACTCAAAATTCATCCTGTGAACATAGTTTTGAAATCGGACATTGCGTTACCATGGAAACTGTACTTTAAACCCTTTTAACTGGCTCCACCCCCTAGTGGGCGGTGTCATGCTTCATATTACAACATTTCTTTGAAAGATTTTTTTTAATATTGTGATATAAGTGATATTGTGACAGAAATGTATTAATTTGTTACAGGAGAACGCATAAAAAAACGATTCAATGCAGTGTGGGTGACACCCGGTGACTATTTTTGGTACAGCGCCTAAACAAAATCACACAGGAACTTTAATTTTTGTGATATCAACTTCAAATGTGGAACACAACTTGGCTAGACATATGGCTTTGATTTTATAGCAATTTTATAGTAAAAAGTATTTTGTAAAATATATATTTTGTATAAAATAAAACGTTTTCTTTTTTTACTTTCATTTTAGGTCTGTCTTCCAAAGCAGAATTCATGAATTACAAACATTTAAGTTTGGAGAGTGCATTTTCACATCTATGCTCAAAAAGGAGGGTGACAGTAAAGGGGTTAAAAATAAATGAAGGCATGTAAAAGTTTAAAGACTTATGACTTTTATATAACAAAAAGTAAGACGTTTAAATCTGTTAAATTAGTGAAACATATTTTTCATCCCTCCCTCACATCCTGTAACAAATCCTTCCCTCGTGGGTCAAAATGACACAAAGCCTTAAAGTTATACTTTTGTTTTTGTCCGGAAAGCTTATATCATTTCATTTGTATTATATTTTTTTCTCTCTAATTTTTATTTGATATACCTTCTAGATTTTATCAATACATAATATTATTTAAGCACATTTTTTCAACTTAAATTCAAAATAACTCACCAATACATACAATAACCAGCTCAAAATATCAATTTGGGTGTCTCTGCCGACCTCTTGTGGAAAAAAATATATATAACATGATTTTCATGACTGGATGGCCTTATAGGCTTATGACCTATATGGAGCAAATGCACTCTTCCGCTGCGTCCTAAAGTCAGTTCTGGAGATTATCTCTTCAGTATGCATTCAGATACACATGTAAACATTATAAAATATTTTTTGGGGTATAGTTTTAGCCTTTTTAGTTTTAATTTTGAGCATTTTTTGTTTTTTCTATGTATACTGAAGCATTCCTCGCATTCCATTCATTCCTAAGGGGGTCAAATTGACCCTTGAGGGAAAGATTTGTTACTTTTAAAAAAAAATTACATCCACATATTTTTTTGAGTATTTGTGGTTCAAGTGCGACAAAAGTCCTAAGGTCTTGGACCACTCCGATGAACACAATTTAATTAAAAAATTCGAGTCAAATTATCCTGAGGGAAGGATGAAAAACAATCACAGCCACATAAAACTGCCATTTAACACATATTTATGTTATAATTACATTGCAATCCAAGGGCAATTGAAAAGTTCCCAGTACACACTCAGATCTTACCGACTTGTAAAGGTTATTTTTCTTACCTAAGAGGAATAAGCACAATCCCAGTGACAAGATTTAGCTGCTCCACTATCCAGACACGACTTGGAGAGTTCAGCTAAATGAGGGGACAGCGCAATTAATTCATCATTATTACACAACAATATCAACTGAGACATGTACAGTACTAACATTGAGACGGGAAATATTGGTGTCTGATCCAGTCTTGTAGATCCAGTTCATAGTTTTCTGTAGAATCACTGCCTGATGTGTCAGATGCTTTAGGTACTCTGAACTCTCTTGGGTCTTCTCGTGTGCTTCTCCCACCTATTAAAAACAGCATTTATTAAAATCTAGACTAAATTCAAGGCAAAACAAATCTGCTCATTTTGTATGGGTTTGTAACCATTCACCTGCTTCCTGCATATGCTGTAATGCTCCTTTTCATGCATCAGTGCAGCACGGAAATCTCCTTTACTTTCATGCACCTTTGCCAATAAGTGATGACTGTAGAGAAGGACAGGATCATGAAACACTTTCCATTTGTTTTCTTCAGGTTTAGAATATATGCTGTGAATATAAGTGGCTTGTTTTTTGTGTTTCTGTTCAGCCTTCACCTTTGTGCCAGTTTGAGAGATGAGGGTCCCTGATATTTGGAGGTCAGGTTAAGGGCGTTCTCCAGGAACTTCAGGGCAAGATCACAGGCCATCATACTATGAAGCACAAGGCCTATTTTACTCTGTACAGGACATGAACGAAAAGCATGCTTAGGTTAAAGGTACTTTAAAAATATTTTGTGCATTTAGTACTTTAGTACAAAGGTATTCCTGAGCATTACTTCTCATCAGTATTGGGGAGGTGCAAATACAAATTTTAAGGTTGAAATTTGTTTGTTTGAGTGTATAATGGAGTGTTGGGGTCGGTAAGTTTTTTTTTTTAGTGTTTTTGAAAGAAGTCTCTTATGCTTACCATTTACTTGCTCAAAAACACAGTAAATTTTTAAAAAATATTTTAACAATTGAAAATGACTCTTCTATTTTAAAATATATTAAAATGTAATTTATTCCTGTGATGTCAAAGCTGAATTTTCAGCATCATTACTCCAGTCTTCAGTGTCACATGATCATTCAGAAATCATTCTAATATGCTGATTTGATGCTTAAGAGACATTTCTAATTATTATCAATGTAGAAAACAGTTGTGCTGCTTAATTTTTGTGGATTCCTTGATGAATAGAAAGTTTACAAGAACAGAATTTATTTGAAATAGAAACCTTTTGTAAAATCACATCTTTACCATTGCTTTTGTTCAATTTAATGCGCCCTCGCTGAATCAAAGTATTGATCTCTTTAAAAAATATATTTTGAACAATAGTGTGTGTGTGTGTGTGTCTGTGCATATATATATATATATATATATATATATATATATATATATATATATATATATATATATATATATATATATATATATAGAAATAAATAAATGAATATCACAGGAATAAATTACATTTTAAAATACACTGAAATAAAAATAATGGTAACATTTTTCAATAAGGTCAACATGAACTAACAATGAACAAAAATTTGTTACAGTATTTAGTAATCTTTGTTAATGTTAGTTAATAAAAATGTTAACAAACACAACTTTTGATTTTAATATTGTATTGGTAAGTGTTAAAATTAACATGAATTTAGATGAATAAATGCTATAGAATTATTATTAATTCTTAATTCATGTTAACTAAAGTATACACTGTTAACTAATGTTACCGAACTATTTTATTTTAAATGGTAATATTTCTTGAACAGTAGTGTATATGCTAATAAATATCTTTCAGCAGATGTACACAACAACAACAACAAAAAACTGAATATAATGTATAAATCAATATACATATCTTAATTAATATGGGAAAATATACAAGAATGATAAAAAAATGTTGTTTAAAATAGTTGAAGCTTGAGTAAAGCATTGAATACTGCAGGCCACTAGTTGACATTTTGTTGGTTTGTTTTCAATGTCCCTGTTATTCATTATTATCATATTGCTATGATTATAACTCACATCCAGTAAAGTCATCTCAGGATGGTCTTCTCCACACACCAGGAGCATCAGGTATCGGGCACGGTAGAATAATCGAAGCGCTGTCATTGGCTGCCCTCCAGCAAAGCAATAAAGACCAAGGTGCTTCTACACAGAGGAAACAACTTTGTTTATCACTTTCGTATATTGACACCAGAATAACGGTATGATACAACAGTAAACCATAGTTTTAATTTACATAAAGATGATTACGTACATATTCCTGTATAGTGTTGGGATGCTCAATTCCCAGGACTCTTTCACTGATCAGCACAGCCCTCTGCTGGTGACTAAGGGCCTGACAGCATTAAATACAATTTTTCTTTTTAAAATGTCGTTTTTAAAAACTCTTTATTCAGGTTCTGGGTTTTTAGCCTGTCATCTGTCATTTTAGAGTATGTGATACCTCAGCATAGTCTCCGAGGATGTAGTGTATGCGTCCCAATAGCCTCAGACATACGCAGACGTCCTGATGCAGAGCCCCGTAGACATTAGTGAAGAGACCCAGAGCCTGGCTTATTAACTCACAGCCCTCTTTCAGACAACCTAGTGATGCACAAATGCATAACAAGACTTTGCATATCTAAAGGTTTTTTTTTTAAAGAAATTAGTACATTTATTCAGCAAGGATGCATTACATTGACCAAAAGTGACAGTAAAAACATTTAAAATGTTACAAAAGATTTCTATTTCAAATAAATGCTGTTCTTTTGCAATTTTGATTCACAAAAGAATCCTGAAAAAACTAATTTATACATTTATAAGCAATTATCAACATTGATAATGTTTCTTTTTTTTTTTTGAGCAGCAAATCAGCATATTTGAATGATTTCTGAAGATTCATGTGACACTGAAGACTGGAGTAATGATGCTGAAAATTCAGCTTTGCATCACAGGAATAAATTACATTTTAAAATATATTAAAATAGAAAACAATTATCTTAAATTGTAAAAACATTTCACAATACTTTGCTGTATTTTTTTAAATATCTATCTATCTATCTATCTATCTATCTATCTATCTATCTATCTATCTATCTATCTATCTATCTATCTATCTATCTATCTATCTATCTATCTATCTATCTATTTATCTATCTATCTATCTATCTATCTATCTATCTATATTATTTATTTATTTCAGCCAGATGAAGTCCCCAGATTGAGAGCTACTTTGAGTGCTCACCTTGCTGGACCTGAGACTGACCACAACGCAAGAGATAAAGAGCATCGTTGGCCCTGGGACTGATGTGCTTTACTACGGGGAAAATGTTAAGGATGTCCTCTTCAGTGAACACAGTTTTGTGCTCAGAATCAAATAGATACTCTCTTAAAAGAATCTTTAGGAGAGATAGAGATGGGGTCGTTATCAGAGTAAGAAAAAAGCACAATAACTGCCAAAATAAATCTTGTCAAATCGTCCAATCTGAAATACCTGAATGCCAGTTTTGATGGCGATCTCTCTGAGCAGGGTGTTTCTCTGCAGCCTGCATTTGTCCACGGCCTCCTCCACACTTCCACTGCCAGAAGGAGATGAGATCCCACTCATTTCAAATCACAGCACAGCATCTATTTATGTTCAGAGAACTGGTCACTCACCAGGGCAGGGTGTAATGGTAGTACTCCTGGGCCTCAGTTTTGATGGCTACCCAAAGGTCACTGGGAGTGAGGTTGGCCCAGACAGTCGCGGTGCCGCCCACAGATGCACGACTCCGCCTTCTCCGACTCCTGCGCCTAGAAGCTAACTTGTCGTTTTGTTGAATGACTCCGGCATCGGCAAAAGAGCTCAGGAAGCAGTTGAGGAAATGGCTGACGGAGGCAGACAGGGCAGATGGTTCCACTGCCTGAGGATTAAGGATACAAGAACGAACGTTTTGGCAAAAGTGTCATAATATAAAGCATTATATTTCTGATATCCCACTGAGCATTATAAATAACATAATTTCTGAACACTCACCAAAAGATATCTCTTAAACAGATGTTTTGCACATCTGGCGATCAGCTCACAGAGTGCAATTCTCTGAAAGAGGTTCAAAATAGTTACTTTTTCCAAATGTAATCATTGTATAATGGGCGTCATACACACATTTTTCTTTTTAACATCTTATTAGTTCTTCTCTTCAGATTAAAATGAGTTAGTCTAGTGGTATAAATTTAATTGACATTTAATCATTTGGCAGACGCTTTTGTCCAAAGCGACTTACAAAGCCCTTCATCTGATCGATTTTTGAAGGTAGCATAGTTGTATTTTTTCGCTACATTTGATATCCCACAATCCTGTGCTTTCCATTCTGACAGTTGAGCTAAACAATAAAAAAGGTGTCTGAAAGTTGTGGTTGGTGGTCAGTTTGTGTGTAAATGTTTTTGACAGACGTTTTCCACTTGTGATGTCATTTCTAGCGAGAAATGGCTATTGCAGTAGTTAAATATTCACTTATTTATCAACAAAGTTCTCTCTATTTTACTGTAGATCATTGAACAGTTACAATGCCTTAGTGCCTTTGTGAGGTTTCTAAGTTTTCAGACGCCGCCACAGAAAGACAAACTAAAAATCCAAGGAACCAACAGAAAACAGATGTGACAGGCATGAGTAAAATACACACTCACATAGACATGATCAAGTCTTTCTTTCCGGGGTATCTTCTGAATATACTCTAGGACAGCGCCCAGGTAGCGGATGTTGATGCCGTGCTGATGCAGAGCCTCTGTTAGTGTGACACCGTCTATAGGCATTGATGTGTGATCAAGGCAACTCTTCATCTACAAACACACAGTTAAAGATGTGATTTTTCCCATTCTGCTCGGGGTTACACAAGGACAGACATCAGGCATGATCTGTTTTATCTCCTTATTCAATTTTACATCCTTATCTATAGTCTCCAATCCTTATAAAAAGCAAATGGGCTGCTCGATTATGGCAAAAATCATAATTACAAATATTTTAGGTCTATAAATATAAAATATTGAAATCACAATTATTTAACACGATTATTGGTGGGCCATATGATCAAAGTCTTATTTCATGATATGAGTAATTTTAAATATCAGTTAAATTTCACAATTATCAAAACTTAAGCAAAAACTAATACTAGGCTATCTCATGTAAGAAAAAGGTCCTCAAAATAACAAGTAATAATAAAATAAAAAGTAATAAATAAAGTCCCGGGCCAATAAATAAAATAAAATAAAAAGTAATAAAATAACAATAATAAGTTAACAGTCAGCAATACAATAAGAACAAAGAAACTAATTACAAACAAAACCGACAAATAAATACAAAACAAAAATACAAAAAAATTAAATAAAGTTTTTTTCAGGAAGATGTACTAACAGTGGTATTCAGATAATTAATAGCCTACAACAACAAAAAATTATGATCAAATGTAAAATTACAATTTAACACGGCATAGTCTTACTGTACACATTACATTTAGATTAATCATTTTAACTTATTCATTCAAGATTAATTCAGTGAGTGATTTTCCTTTGTCATTAGTTGTTTGATTATCATTAATGACAGACAGCAGCAGATTTATTAGGTATATTTACTGATACACACGCGTTTTCTTTCTCAACAGTGTACGGTTATGCCATAACCCACTGTGTTTACGTGAATACTCTTTAAAAAGGCATTTTGACATTTTACATCACCTGGACCGAAACTATGTTGCTGTCTGGGATGTGTGTGTGCGTTCAGACGTGTATCGAAGCCCATTTACTTATATGCATTCAGCTCCAACTCGGAGCATGCACAAAGAAAGCTGCCTGGGGAACAGTGTCTCTTTTGTGGCTTAATGCGCTTAAAATAACACTGTTTAACATCAAACACGTCCCGCAGTTTAGCAACAGTAGACTGCATTTTACAATACTCTTTTATTTGGATGTTTGGATGTTACGTTTGGGCTTTTAGGGAAGAATGAAAGTACACCGCTGAGAAGGACAGGAAGGTGCGCTGCATGGAATGCGGCAGCGGCACAATAATCGGTTTACCTCGATTATGTTGTTTTTATAACGAAAATCAATAACGATTAATCGCACATCCCTAAAAAGCAACTTACAAATGCAGGGATTTGATTGGAAATGAGGAAGACTGCAGCATCCTTTAACTGCTGTTTCTGTTTCTGGATATCTTCTGCACTTTCCTTGGGGAAACGTACACCTGATAAAAGAACAAAAATATAAAAAAAATATTGTCTGCTCATGTTTACAGCCAAAAGAGCTGCAAGGTAAAAACAGAACCGGTCCAATAAGCTAACAACACACCTGCACAGAAGACGTTTGGGTTGAAATGTATGTCAAAAGTTTTCCTGAGGGAGGAGAAGATATGCTTTATTGAAGAACCCTGCTGGGTGTTATTCACAGGCACAGTTTTTAGGGAAAGGTGCTCTGAATCCTGGTCTGGGAGTGTGACAGAAGTTGAGGATAGCTGAGGCGCAGTAGTTGGATCACTCTTTAGTGCATATTTGCCAACATCTTTGATTTCTCTGTCATGCTCAGTACTTTGAGAGACAGTTTCCATAAACATCTGGTATCTGGTGCCATTCATATAAAGATTGTTAAGCTCAAAACCTCACAGCAGGTTAATATTTGCATCATGATGTAGAGCTTTTTCATGCTGAGCATTTCATTTATTTTTACTGTTGTAATCGCTGTACCCCAAAAAATGATCTTCATATAGAATGTTTCCTGTTAAACTAAATATTTACACTTAATTATAATAAAAACAACATTATAACTAAAACAATTCAATATGAATTCAATATTTTCACGAAAACTGGCAAGACCAGGCCAAGAATCATATTTCACCAAATGCCTGTATTCAGGACCATTATACTGTACTGTAATGTGGCAGGACGTTATAATTTTAAGTTTATATTTATTTTATTTATTAATATGATATTCTCAATTATGGCTCTCATTAGATTCACATTACTGAGATAATCTTTTACTGTATTACAGCAAAAAAACTTGTATTTTTTATATTAAATATTTTATTTTTAAAATTGTTCTTTAATATTTTTTTTTCATATTTATTTGAGAGCATCAGCAAAATCCTTCCATATTATTGCAAGGAGAATTGAGGTAGAAATGTGTAATATGGAAATGAATTATTATTTAAGATAATCAAAAGTATTTATTATCTTAAAATAGGCTTCATTCTCAACTGTGGATAAAATATTATTATTATTATTTTTTGGTTCGATTTTGGGAGAAATATGACATTCTTGACAGGTTCACCTGTGTATTAATCATAAGACAGGTAAATACAATTACCGGTGCTCCACAAAGGTGTCAATGAGTTCCTGTCTCAGGCAGACCAGGCGATGAGGATGTAGCCTTGGGAAGCCCAGTTGTTTACACACAGGATTTAAATCCTCTCCTTCTACAGGAAGGAAGTTGAGGTCGGGTGGGAAGGTAAAAAGTAGATCCAGTATGTAGTGGCGACCATCATTACCCACAATGCCCTTGTGCTCCACCGAGGAGCACAACTCTACTGCTGTGTCATCTTTGTTTAGCACTAGGTGGCGCTGCACTCGCAGCTTCTTACTGGGTTTGTCAAGCAGCTCCAGATACCTTCAAAGAGTTTAATATATTTGGGGTTACGAATTCATATATATTGTATTTATGTAATTTCTGACACATTCTTCAGCCTAAAGGCCGATTCACAACAAGAGCCATAAAGATAACTATAACGATAACTATATTAGCGTCCACACCAACACATGATAATGCTCTGTTTATCATAACCGTGTGCTGCAGTTCTATCATCTACGGCTTTAAATGCTCAAGCTCTTTAAAGCAAGATGGATTGTGATTGGCTGCCAATGTTTTTATCGTTCATTAGCTGGAAAAAAATTGTTCTGAAAGTGCTTCTCCTGTGTCGTTATTATTATAGTTATGGTGTGAACTTCCGTATTCTCATAGAATTAGAACGATTAATAAAACTTCATAGTTATAGTTATTATTATCGGTATCGTCCTTGGCATGAACAGACCTTAAAAATGATGCCTTTACCTCTCATCGGACACAACGGTCTTGCCGAAGTCAGTGGAGCCATAGACAACACTCTGTGCTTGGTCACGGTCAAGAATTCCCGGCACGATAGTTTGGGCAGTGACGCGGTAGCCGCGGTAATCGATCACTACAGTGCCAATCAGGTAGAGTTCTTCTTGATCCACTGCCCAATAAGCCCTCACACCGTTCAGGTCAAGAACAGGGGCGGCATGGGCCGCACCCTCCCCTCCCAGATCTCTGTATTGGTCCTGCACATCAAAGCCTAAACTGAAGAAAATATTGTTCCAGATGAACATCTGCTGTCGTGGTTCTTCACTAGGGTTGATGGGCATCACGTTACCATCTACTACTGCCATGGCTCCTCGAGTGGCAGTGCTGACAAAATCACTGTTAGCCTGATAAAGTCAGTAAAAGGTCAGTATTAGAAACAGCCTATGTAAATGTTACTGATGTTACATTTTAGATCAGATTTGGTTTCTCGAGAACAAAGGCCCTGTTTACACCTGGTATTAAGATGCGTTTTGGTCTCTTTTGTCCACTTTCAACCACTTCTGTCCTGATTTCTTTGAGGGGAGGGTATAAGTACATGTAGTTTTTCAGTTCTTTCGATCTAATGGACAAAATAAGCTCGCACAATTTACATATGAATGTGACCGGAGACGGTGGAAAAACATACAGAGAGCATCAGCTTTCGTTTCTGCCCTGACAGCCGCAAGACACGACGAATGCTGTAAGTGTGTGTAAGAAATCAGGAATGGTGAGAGAGAACATTGTGCTTGGTACATTTTTCATCTAACTCTGGTCTAAGCGGAGTGTAGACGTTCTTTTGTGGCTGTTTGAATGCATTCAACCACATGAGTGTTTACACTGCGATAGCAATCGGGTCAAATGTGTTTTCAACTACCTCTGGAAGTGGTCAAAAGTAGACAAGCTCAAAACTCTTTAAAGACCCCGTTTAAACCTGTATTTAGCGTCGCCCACTTCTGATCCGATCGACCAAAACGCATCTTAATACCAGCTGTTAACAAGGCCATAAAGTACTTTGTGGAACTGTAAAAGCCCCTTTTGGTTCTAAGTTGAACACAAATGATAAGTGGTAAAGATACCTTAAAAACAGCTCTGTCCCTCATCAGACGATCAGTCACGTTTTTTCTCGGAAGCTCTCTTGTGGCCTGAAGTTCTTCATTCCAGTCCCGGGCCTTTGTTCAACACAGAGGAATGAGTGAAAAACTACTAGTGTAACTGGCTTTTGCGCTGACTTTCAACATGTTTACCTGAACAGGCACATGTTCTTCATAACCCAGGCGGAAGGAGATGACATCCTCCGCTCGAACACAGTCCATTGTATGGTCAAGTGCTGGAGCAGTCCAGCTAAACACCTGGAACGGTGTGGCAATCCTTTCAAAGGGGTGTGTGGACCCTCTGAAATAAGAGAGAAGTTGAGTAGTTTCTACATACTCTATTACATTTACAAGAAAAACAATCATATTTTGTATTATCATTTATTTAGACAACTAACGAACATATATTGCAGGTAAACAAGATTTAAAAGTTTATTAAAAAGTTAAAGGTAAGTTTATGTTTTATTATTTAAATCAGACAGTATGTGTAAATGTGTAAATATGAAATTGCAGTATCTCTGTATCTCCAAAGTTACTTTAATCAGTACAATTACATATGGTAACTTCAACTCAAGTATGTTTTAGCTAGATATTTTGACTAATAATTTCATAATTATAACACGGAAATAATTGAATATATTGAAAATTGCATAATTTATTGCATAAATTGTATATTTATCTATTCCAATTTATGATTATCATTAGATTATCATGTTCTGACTGCTGTGATAAAGTAATGTTTTACAGTTAAAACTTTTGATATAATTTTTTTATTTAAAATTATAGTTATATTTTAAAATGTCTTGAAAACATTTATTTTCTATTAATATTTATATTGTATCATCAAAATCTATTAAAAACGGGACAAAGCATTTCAAAAATACTTTACATTGTAAACCACTATGATTGATAAATACTTGTACAGTACAAGTACAGTATATATTTCATTAACCATTTCAGTCGTATCTGACCCTTCGTGATTCTATGGGCCATTACATGGTTTGGGACTCACACTCACATTCATTCACACAGACACACAGGCACGCACACACACACAATTTAGCGAGAATATATACATTTATTTTACTTCGATATTTTGACATTTATTGAGTAAAATATTGGCACAGAACCCATATTTTAGCACAGTTTGTTGTTCTCTTTTCACTCATTCTGAAAACTGTCATACCTCCTTTTCAGCAAGGCACTGAAGTTCTTCTTAAAAACTGGACTGATATGACCAAGGAGATCCAGCAGAGCATGACTGAGGGCGCTAGGATTGGCTGGCTTTGGATTAAAGCTGTAATTCGTGGATCTAAGTGGAAATTAAAATAAAAAAAAAATCTATGTATTTGTTTTTCTAGTAGGGCAAGGACAATTTGAAGGGCAACTGTACATTGTAACTCACTGATTTACGTAGAACCCACGAGTTGATGCTGTTATACTGAAGTGTCTGTCTTCCATGGTCACCACATTGAGATACATGAGGTCTCCATGCATCTTTCTGTTTCCAGGAGGAGGATTCCAGCTACTCATGGTCAGGACCTTCAAGCACTCTAAGGACTGTATAAAAGACAGATAATTAATTATTATCATATGCTATTCATCTAGCACATTTTTAATGCCATACTGTCAAAGTTCATCAATTCCTACCTTCCCAAAATCTGTATGAGTTTGCAGAGGTACCAGCAAGCGCTCCTTAGAGCCTGGAAGAATGTGATTTGGAGGACTGCAGCTGATGCGCTTCAACCCGTCACCTCTTCGCTTAGGTTTGCTGCTCTCTGGGATTTAAATTCATTGTGTATTATTTACAGGTCTCATGAGGTCTACTGTATATGTTATGATATACTGAGGTTATCTTATCTTAATTTCTAAGCCCGAAATACCAACCTAAGTGTATTTTATCCTAAGACTGGCTTGTTACCTTCCATACGATCTTCTGTGACACAGCTGAGAAATGACGGTGAGCTGCCCTCCACTCCATTATAGCCATCAGTAAGGTCTAGGCTCTTTAAAAGGTCTCTGATGTGGCGTAAATGGATACGCACTTCTCGAACATTGTACGGCTCTTTGACAATTTAAACGGGAGTGGAAAGACAGATTTAGGGCTATTTGTTCCTGGTATATGTCTAAAATGTCAGATTTCAACCAGTTTACTATTAGGTGAAGTTTCCATTGAAAGATTAATTGATCAACTATAACGATGTGATTTAGGGCGGTACATTTTCTAGGCTTACCCTCCACAACCCTCAGAACGGAGCCCTCCTGAAGGCCTGGTATGGATGTAAGGTGGGTAAAGTTGTCAAGAGTGACTCCATTCAGCTGTAGGGAGAAGCAGGTACGCCGACAGGTCTCCTCCCGGTCCATCAACACTTGCTTAATCTCTTGCACCATCGCTAAAGGTGACACCTTTAATGCAATAAAGACAGATAGATAGATAGATAGATAGATAGATAGATAGATAGATAGATAGATAGATAGATAGATAGATAGATAGATAGATAGATAGATCTATCTGATGGATGGATGGATGGACAAATACACAGACAGACATTAAATAAATAGACAGACAGACGGACGGACCTGGAAGTCAGTGGGTTCTGTTCCTGGAGCTTGGATCTTCACCGTGAATCCTGCTTCCTCAGATGGGTCCATGTCAGGAACAGCAGGAAGCTCTTGTTTTTTGCAGTCGTCCTCAACCTGTTCTGTCATACTGTCTGCTGGGGTGTCTGGCACATGCTCACCGGTTATGGTGTCAGAGCTGGGTGCTGAGTGGAAAATACAAAGAATATAAAAATAAAGTGGATTTCCTACAAGGTACAAAAGAGTTAGAAACATTCACAAATTTTTATCGGCACTACAACACAAATACCTCACATAATTAGGGGCTGTACTGCTGTTAATTATTTGGTTACATTTAATTTATTTCTAAATATTATATAGTCTATAATTATTTTCCTGTTATGTCTGACCGATATTAAAATTCTATGCTATTTTGTCTAAATAAATAAACAAAAGTTTTAAATGCTGCAAGTGATTTCAGGCATCACAACATCATGGATATTCATTATTTAATTACTAGTGTTAATAAAGATTCAACTTAAGTAAGCAATAGATGACACCATTGTAGAAAGTGGGGAATATGAGCATACACAATTAAATATATGATACCAATAAAAAAAATCAGTGTGGTACCAGTATATTGTGCATTCCTAGACAGAATACACACCTTTAAAGTTCGGAGTGGCCAGAAACAGTTTATCAACCACAAAAAGCGTGAAGCGTTCAGCCTGATCCTCTTTTTGTTCTACCTTTGTCACAGCGAGGGTTTTCTGCTCAGAGTCCTGCAGTGATAACCCTGTGCTCTGCTTTAGCGCTTCCAGGTCCCGCTGCATCTGTTCTACTTCTGTCTTTTTACATATCAAATCCTGGGACAGGCTTTGCTCCATCTCCCCTAACTCATGCTCCACCAGCCCAAAGCTAATCTCTGTAATGCCTGGTTGCTCTACATGAGATATTTTATTCTCCACACAAAGAAGAAGCTCTGCAGTTGTAGTAGCTTTCTCATTAGCATGCTCTCTTGTCATAATATCCATCTCTAGCGTCTCAGAAGTCTGTGCGTGTTGCTCTGAGTCTGTTTTTTCCAGTGCATCTTGGTCTTCAAAGTCATCCGGTTGTGCTACGAGTTCCAAGGCTTGTGCTTCCCTTTGCGTCTTTAGAAGCAAAGGATCTTCAGTTGTAATGCCATACCCATGTTGCGTCTTCATCGCGTCCAGATATGTTTGTGCTGCACTGTTTGGACAATGTTCATTCAATAGCTTCTCATCTTGTTTCTCCTCATTGTGCATCACAGATTCCTCGTGTCTGATGTACTGCTCTGTTTGAGTCCAACCATCTTCTCTCTGACTGATGTCCATGTCACTTTTTGAGGCATCTAGAGAAGATGCAGCAAGCACAGGAATGCTAGTTGGACCAGAAATTGAAGTTTGACTATTTGAAAATAGCCCCGTCCCATGACCAAGGAGAGAAGTGTCTGCTCCACTTCCGTGAGTGCATATTCGGTTTTGAGCTGCAGGTATTTTGTATAGGGAAGACAGAAGGGGCCATTCATCCTCTATAGAGCATAATTGATGTGTGCCTGCAATGTTTGTGCTTGGCGGCCCCAACAGCTCTCTATTCTTCTCTCCTCCGATTCGCAGATTGCTTTCATCAACTCCATCGTCTCTTCTGGCATCTTGTGCTTGCCCCCTGACCCGAAGGTTGCTGCTAAGCACGATGTCTGGGAATAGGAGATGATCTTGGTCCAGAACAGGAAATGCCAGCAGGTCAGCTGAAGTTCTTGAAGGAGACAGACTTTCTATTTCGCTATTTTCCTGGGATAGCAGCAGAGACAGCTCCTCAGTCTGACGCCCGACTCCCTTGGCGTTAATAATCTCAGACACCTTGCGGCAACAACTAAATATGTTCCCCATGTTGTCCATCTCATTACCAAAGAGCAAGAACTGTAATACTGGACAAACAAAGCCCACTGTGAGTCAGCTAATAAGAGCTAATTTGATTTTAAAATGACCTTGGCAGCTAGAAAAAGAGTGCTTTGTTGGTAAATCTGTAAGACAAACCTGACAGACAGTTGACATACCCAATTACCAAGTCTGGCATCTGGCCAGCACATCTCTACAATAGTTGAAACATGTTCGGATCTAGTAAAGATAGTAAAGACATTCTATATTTTGCATGCTAGAAATGATCAAAAGGATGATTTATACATAGATTAATTGATTGACTAGATAGTTGTATCTGCTATATATTCATGTATAGGCTATAACAGTAGAAGACCAGAAACATTGCATAGATTCAAATAAAAGGGATTTTTTTCTTTCAATTTTTCGGTTGGCTAAATTTGAAACAAAATCAAGTCATATTACACATGCAGTCGTCTTCTCACGGTTCATTTCCTTCATAAATGTGCCTGTTGTCTCATAAATCACCATAGAAAACAGAAAAGATTGCTTCATGCAGGAATGTCCCTCTCTCCAACAAAACGCAACACAATGTATAGTGTCATTTCTCTGCCCTTCATCTCCCCATACACACATTCATTCTCGGGGGGAGGAGTCTCGATGGAGTTCCCTGCATCCCATTCCTCTTCCAGATAAATCTCTAAAGAAGAAAAAAGACCAATACATAACTTCCTGAATCCATCCCAATGCATTCATTCGCTCAGAAGTCTTCTATATTCCCTGCGTGCTTCTGAAGTGCGTTTCTCTGCTGTCCCAGCGTTTGCTGCTATGACAGAGTGCTGCAGTACCGGCGGAATGTGCAGGAGGACCTGCTTTGAAAAGCTACAATAGTCGGAGAAGTGGAAGGACTAGAGCACCTTACGAATACTAAACGAAGAGAAGAAGTAAGCGTCATTGTTGCTTGTCGACCGTCTCCTCATCTGTCTTCTCCAATGCAAGCATAGTCGCGGTTAGAATCTCACCTTTACTTGATGCGCATGCGCACACGCTACTAAGTTTCGCTAAACGATCCTTTTTGATTCGTATTTCTTATGGAGTATTCAGGCCCTGAATTTCAGGGTCCCCGGCCCATATGGTATTAGTTTTATTTTTGAACATCTTAAAAACTGTGCAGATACCCTGCAATTTGGAGGAATCAAAATAAATACATTTCACAGAACTAAAAAAGTATATTTGATCTAGTTCGAGGTCGTTAAGCTGACATTTTCTAATATTGTAATATTTGTATTAAAATTAAATGATATGATATAATAATGATAGACACGTGCCACAGGTTACTTGCCCTTGTTGAAAATAGCTAAATTTAATGATCATTAGAATGTTCTTCACACAAATTTCCACCATTTAATTAGATTTTCTCTTTATTTGATAAAAATTATGACATTATCACTCACTAGCCCTATAAAATCACTTGTTCTCAGTCCATAATACTTCATTAAATTAAAATATATATTAATTCCTACTTAGAAAAAAATATATAACTATGTATATTTAAGACACATACTACTATAAAACATTATCAGGCAATCAGACAATATCAAAGCCAATTGTGATCCTGAAGACCCTCTTTCTTTCTTTCTTTCTTTCTTTCTTTCTTTCTTTCTTTCTTTCTTTCTTTCTTTCTTTCTTTCTTTCTTTCTTTCTTTCTTTCTTTCTTTCTTTCCATAGTTCAACAACATCACACAGACTCTGTTGAGTTTAATACATTTTTATAATTAAAAGTAATTGTGCTTATACACTCTGTCACAACTTTGACATGTCATTTCTGTAACAAACTTTAAAGAATTTTTTTAATCATTATAATTTTATGTAATTCCTGTTTAACAATGGAATATCACTTAGAAAATTGAACTTTTTTTCAAATCAAGTCAAGAATTATACGTTTCTATAATACAGCACCAGAAAAACAACATGACTGCTGCTGTATTTAATACGTGTATGATAATGTGATTATTTTGTGTAAGATTCCTTGATTAAAAAAAAAAAGCTTTGTGGCTTTTTTTTTGTTGTCCCAACTTTAGAACTTTAGAAACTTTAGAAAACCTAATGTATAAGCATATATATTTATAGGACAACCTGAACAAAATAACACCATACAAACATTTTTGTATTATTTAATAAATAAAGCATGATTCACTTTATATATGTTTAATACATCATAAAGCTATTTACCAACTGACCAACGGCAGCGCCATCTTTGATGTTTAACGTGAATGAAAGCGAGGCTGTAAGGGATAGATATAGGTTGTACTGTTATTTAAAAAAAAAAATTAAAGTGTTTTTGGATTTTGCTGCTGACAAAACACTGCAAAAATATATTTACAAGAAATTTCAGTAGACAAAAAAACTCCCAACAACATGAACTATGGAAAAATATAAGTGATATAGGAGCTTTTTACAGCGGATGCCATTGAAAGCATGGTAAGTCTATCCCTCACATTCATACCTGTCATTATGCTGCTCTGAATAAGGTCTATAGAGACAGAGAGACCAAAAACACAAAAGCAATATAATACACCTGTTTACCTCATCTGCCCTCCCTGTTCTTTTAAAGTGTGTCTGATGTGACCAGAATAATTCACTTCATTGACACAAATAATTACTGAATGGAAAGTTTTAGAGTGTTCTGGATTCAACAATGAAGACAAATTTTCCAAAATCTTCATATTCAGCCTTTATATGTTCCGGAAGAAAAAATCCCATTATTTTCTCCGTATGGGAATGTATTTTGAATAATAACTTTTTAAAGACAGATCTACTGTGAGCTGGAAGGTTATTTAATTATGGTATATGCTTCTGTTGAAGACACCAGCCCAAAATTTCAACTCATTTTTTAAATTGTGTTCAACAGCAGAATTCCAGGTGAAAAACTACATTACAATAAAATAGTACAATTTAAGTCATCTGGTTTAATTTTGATTATGTTATTCATAGTGCTTCATGGGATTGTAGTTCTTTCCCTTATTAAAGCTGTGAAATACACAGGCTTGTACCTTTGTCTTTTTTGTCAATGTCCAAAACCTTTTTTGCTTCCAATCAAAGTTTGTAATATTGTGATTTGCATTGTAGCTGGTTGGTTTGGTTCATGGCTTA
Source organism: Meda fulgida (assembly GCA_030578275.1). Taxonomy (NCBI): domain Eukaryota; kingdom Metazoa; phylum Chordata; class Actinopteri; order Cypriniformes; family Leuciscidae; genus Meda; species Meda fulgida. The sequence goes on along the minus strand of CM060636.1, from coordinate 20,513,899 downwards.
AAATTGTAACTCCTAAACGAAGACTTTTGAAAAATTCCTATAGAAAAAAATGAATGGGAAAAACACCTCTGAAACCAAGGCTGCTGAAAAAAGGGACGGGCACTGTTACTCTCTATAACTCTGTTGTCTCTGGTCCAATGTCTTCCCTCAGTGGTCGGTTCCTGAATCTACCTTTTCGATCTTCCGACATCCTTGAAAGGCTGCCTTCACTCCAGGGACCTCCGAGTGACCTGTGCAAGGGGAGGAGCCTATGTCTGAAAGGATAAAGGAAAAGGGCGGGGTCAGGCATGCGGCGGGGCTCCTCGGGCCCAAGCACCCTTTCACGGGGCACGCATTCCCTCACTCTCTCCGATCTCCGCATCCTTCCTGAAGCTCGGCTTTGACGTGTGTTTTCCGCCATCACTGGAGATGTCCACGGAGAATTTGCAGTCCATTCCGATTCCTATGCACAGGTAAAAGAATGAAACTGATTCATGAATCATGTGTCAGATTATGAGTAGATCCATCGGATCCATAGTGCCTCCTACCTGCATGGCACCTCCATCACCATCTTCTTCTTCATCATCTTCCTCAAAGTCTTCTGCCTGGTGATACAATCGAAAGTGTGCTGAATGGAGTTGGAAAGAGAGTTGAGCGGCCACATCGGTCTGCTTGCGGAGGTCGCGACTCAGCGTCGTGATCTTATGACTGCGCCGTTTTAGCTCATCAAGGAACCGCCGCTCTTCATCTCGAAGTCGAACCTGCAGAGCGCTCGCAAGTGCCCCCTTTTTCCGTAGCTCCACCCGAAGCTGCACCAGTGCACTTTCCTGCTCAGCCAAATGCTGCTCTGTCTCCAGTAATCGTGCCTGTAGTAGCTCTTCCTCCAACTCAATATCTACAATAACACACAGTTGAGAGAACATGTGGGAATGGCTGAAATTTTGTGACATTTTATACTCACCTTCTTGGCTTCTGACTGGTGGTCTTTTACTTAGATCACAACTCAGCTCTGTAGAGACATGCAGAGAGGTGGAAGTTAATAGACATACGATTGACAATGCAAAGTGGCTTTTAAAGAATGGAGATCTATACAGTGAGGTTGAGTGACAGACCATTGCATCGTTTCTTCAGGTTGTGTATCTCTAGCCGTAGACCGGTCAGGAGGATCCGATGTTCCTGCTGCAAAAATGCATTTCGCTCAACACTTTCCACCTGTTGGGCAAGTGTGGATCTATCCATGGATTGCTCCCAGAAGTTGACAGGTAACAGCTCCTTTTTGCTATTAAATTGAAAAATGTCAATACAAAGTAAACACACTTTCTTCACTATAGGTGCGTAACCATTCATTTAAAGCCTAAAACAAACTGGGATAGTTTAAAGGGATAGTCCCCCCCCCCCCCCCCAACTGGATCAATACTTGATATTGTCTGAAGAGGTCTTTTAAAAACACATATGTAGAAATTACTAATGAAATCTCATTTGATGTAGAGATTTTGATGAAAATGTGCTAGGCTCTGGAATATGCCTTTCCCGCTAGCAATGCGTCATATGACGTAGGCCGAGGCAAACAAGAGCTCGCACCATCGGATCGGCCCCATCCCTACTTGTGGACTATCATAGGCATGCTCGTCAACATCGGAGAACTCGATTTCTTCATTCACATCCATTGTAACCTGAGCTTAAACTTGACCAGACTCCCTCGCCCATCGTCACTTCCGGTTAGTGCTTTATAAACGCGGAAGTTATTTTATCACAATTTATCTCAAAATATCGTTAATGGCTAAATATATATTACTCCAGTTCAGAAAATCTAGTTGTTTTACCATCAACCTACACTGTGCTATATAGGGGTGTCCAACCTGCATGTTGCTCTTTAATTACTCATGCTCATGAGTGATATATATATATATTCTTGGAATATAGTGCACGAAAGCTTTATGGTACTTTACAATATTTTTTATGCCTTAAGTGGGGCTTAACAATAACACAATAGTAAGCACAATATCGGACCTCACTGAGAAGATGCAGCAGGGGAGGGATGATTTTGGTGTGGCGGACCACCAATGAATGTAGTGGAAACACTGGCTCGTGTTACGCAGCACGTTTGAGCTTCAGCAGGAACCAATGAGGTTTGTTCTCGCGCGTCATGCAAGTTCGTTCGAGCTTCTGTTTATGTTCGCTGATCAATGTTTAAATGTGAATAAAAGTATCTTCAGAAAATTTGGACTAAACCACTCAATTCATTTGGATTAGTTTTACAATCTATTCATTAACTTTTTGAAGCGTCAGAGTGTCAGTCGCATAGCTGTCTATGGAGGGACAGAAAGCTCTCAGATTTCATCAAAAAGATCTTCATTTGTGTTCCAAATTTGAATGGAAGTCTTACAGGCTTGGAACGACATAAGGGTGAGTAAATGATGACAGAATTCTCATTTTGGGGTGAACTATCCCTTTAAGGCAGAATATCCTATAGCCACTTCCCTCCAACCACCAGTCTGAGGCAAGCTAGAGATGGCCAGGATGTGTGTTAAAATCGAATCCCACCCTCTATTTTTTATATTTTAATAGAGCGCAACAGTGGCCTTGGTTCCAGAGTGTATGAGAAACAGGCTCATTCGCATTTGATTCTCTGGTAAAAAATTACTTGCAGGATCATGGGTAATGTAGTTTTTCACTGTTAAACATGATTATTTAGAAAATAAGTTAATGTGGGCAGATGGCTTTAACAAAAGCATACCATCGTTTAACAACCTAGTAACTCACATTAGGTCTTTCTTTAAAGGTTTAAACGTTATTGTTTGCAAATAATTCCCCAATGGAGAAAATTAATGGGATTTTTACTTCCAGACCCTAACTGTTGCACTGTTCTGTTTTACTCCGAATGATGTCACAATAAAACAAAAATTCCGTTTCACATGGACTTTAACAATCTTTTCTTCAGTGAAATGTTTTGTTTGACAAATTTGTGTGTGCTATAAATCCAACTTGGTTTGATAAGCTGTTTTGTTATAGTGCAAAGATATAAATGTTTAAGTCTGACTTAAATACTTTAGTCACTCTATGCACCAATAATAACATTTCAGATGGCTCCCTTTATTCTGATTCGTAAAATGTCTCTTTTGTTACAACTGCAGCATCAGCAGCTTAGGATTCAATTTAAAGAAATCAATTCAGCATTATGTCATTGGTCCATCCGGGACATTCTGACCCAGGAAATGCGTAACGATGACAGGCGTATGTAAACATCGCAATGTATCGCTTTTGAGGCGAACAAATGTTGACAAACCAAGTTTTTTCTTCTTCATAGAAAGCACGCAATCCTCCCGTCGACGTCTATTTATCCTTTTGTATATTTTATTTTTATTTTATGACGTTTCCACAACGATTTCAACTATAACTAAACACCAATCAAACTTCGCGCATTGGAATATGTCAGCAAATGATGATTATCTAAATAAATATGATATACTGATTATTCACAGCTGAGACTGTTGAAACATATGATGATATCGTGAATGTTACGTTTTCATGTTACGGCTCTGCATGACGATCTCGAATCTTTATTTAAAGTACACCTCCATAAATATATGTTTTAAAATCACTGCACCGCGTTATTCTCAATGATAAACATGCAAGTGGAACAACAGTACAATGATACTTACGGGTGGACTGAGTAGATGAAGGATGCTGGACACCTCAAGTGCAAAGCATCGCCACCAAAACAGTGCGTCAGGGACACGAAAGGGTTAGTCATCTGTCATATCCATCCCTCCATCTCATTGGGATTTATCAGGTTTTTCAATGTAGCTGTATACAAAACTCATATCAAATTGTATATTTATTTACCTGGAAACAAAAACTACGCAACTATCTTTTATAAAATATTGGTGTTAAGTTAATAGGAGTTTGTTACTGTGCATTTAAATTCATAATGGACAATTCATTGTTCATTTCATAATTTTGAAGTGTTGAAACACAAAAACACCAGGATTTTTTAAAACATTTTTTTACAAACGCAAGGTTTTAGTTCTGCTAGTTTATGTCATTGAATATGTGCTTTGTAGGCTAACTAACTGTTTTACTATTATGTTCTTCATTATTTTGCAAGTGTTATTTCAGTGTAACTAGGTTTATAGCAGGTGTTAACACTTAAAGGCACAATGTGTACGATTTTTGGATTAAAATATCCAAAAACCACTAGAACAATGTTATAGTTTGATGACTTACATTATCTCAAATGTTTCCAACAATGAAATATCCCTCATCCCAAATATACGTCATATCCCTCGATTTCCAGTGTTACTGAAACCATGGAAACACCAACACCTTGATACATTATGTTTTATCAGAAAGGTGAGCAAATGTATCCAACCTTTACCGACAGAAATGGAATTGTTGTTATAGCTCAACACGGCTAGTCTTATTGTTTGAATCTCATTTTCTTAATTTACCGCGAGTAACATGTTTGTACCATGCCTCAGAGACAGCACTATAATTTGGTCAAGTTGATAACATAGCAAAATTAGAAAGAGCTTTATTTGTAATAACAGTAATCATTTTCTCCACCATACAATATATTTTAAAATTAACTGCATGCCATTTAGCAACACAAGTCATCCAGTTTTTATTAATATGATATTCTAATACCGATCTAGCTTACTGCAGTGTGCAACAAGTGTCTCTACCAGCCACTGAGCGAACGCACAGATTAGCCTAATGTTATAACATAACTTTCAACACTCTCAAACGTATTTTTAGTATGATTGTTTTGGCCAGGTTAAACAGCGCGGTGTTACCCCACAGACTTAATCCGGAAATTAAACTGACCTGTATGAGTAACAAAGTTTAAGTTCAGGGAAGAAGGAGGCAGACGATAAACATAACTTTAATCGTAAAATAAACATAAACGAAACAAAACAGAAGGAGCTGTAGCGGCCGACTGCGGCATACAAGCATAATAAAAGCTCCGGAGCTCCTCCATCATGGGACTCTGTTTTGCGCAGGTGTCTCTCATTAGCATTCGCTCCACCGCCGTCGTTCCGCTGTCGGCTCCACCCTGCTTCATACGACAGTAACGTTAATAAAACTTTAATACATTAGCTCATCCATTAACATTTCTGCCTGAGTCCTGTCAGATTGCTTTCCATCTGCTGTGGAGGTGAAGACGGCAACACCCATGATTCCATGCTCATTCACTGAATGAATAATTTTGAATAATATTTTGAATAAGCGGTCTCTTGTGGCGAAACTTGCATACTGTGCCTTTAACAGTGATCAACAACTACAAATATTTGGAGTCCAGGGTCTGCTGGGGTGCTTTAAACCATTCAAACTCATTTGATTAGAGAGAATAACCACCATGTCATCCTGGTGTTGATCACTATCTATGTCCCAGGCTCTCGCCTCGGGAGAGAATTTCGCAGTTATATACAGGATTCCTGCATGCTGTCGTCGTTACACCAAATGAATGCAATCACCTTCATTGAGATGCCAGGATGACGTTATTAAGATCAAAGGGAATATATTAATATTTGGAATTAATGTTCCAAACACATTCTAAATAACTCTGTATGACGTCAGCAGCAGAAATATTATATATAGCCACAGAATATACAGTACTGAACCAAAAGAGTCAGGATACACTGACTCTAGGAAGTGTTTTCTCTCCACTTAATCAAATGAGCGTTGAATGTTTTATAGCACCTCACCAGACTCCATTTATATTTGTAGTTGTTAATCACTGTTAACTAACACCTGCTATAAACCTTAGTTACACCATAAGAGTGTAGCTAATCATAACACATATACAAGAGAATGAAAAACATTATAGTAAAACAGTTAATTAGATTACAAAGCACATATTCAGTGACAATAAACTAGCAGAACTAAAACCGTAAAATCCTTGTTGTTGCACACACATTGAGAATAATGTTTGTATTGCAATATCTAGATTTATAAACCCTAGTTTGACTCTGATATAGACTCTCAATATGATATTGAGAGAGATTTTTACATTTTATAAATGTTATTTGACTTTTATATTAATTTTATATTAATATTTAATTTTATAAATTTAAGCATTTAAAAAAAAAACAGTCCCAATGAAGTTGAATGCTGCCCTCTAGTGGTCTGGACCACTACTTACCAACTTCACCAGCTTCTTTCACACATTTAACAGCCCTAAAGCTTTTGTCTTTTATGGCTGCAAAACATGTCAAAGTGTCACAAAAAAAAGAATTCAGATAAATATTCTGTAAAACATTACATAAAAACATTTTACTTTGTCACAAAGATTATCAGGCACAAATGTGTCCAGATTCATGGTGAGAAATACACTAATGATCTTAAACTGTAAAAAAGATTTTAAGTAATCAACTTGGCTATATAAGTCATTTCAACACATTAAACTGACCTAAAAATGAGTAGAAATTTTTACAACTTATATAAAAAAAAGTTGAAAATTACATAACTTATTTTGATCAGTTAAATCACTTATTGATCATAAAAAAAAATACAGTGAAGAATTTATTTAGCACCATGAATCTGGTTTATCATGGTTTTGTTTCCTTAGTATCTGAGACGTTTGTACCTGAGATTATTTTGATTAACAAACTGCTTGCAAATATATCCAGCTCTTTTACTTTACATTTGTTATTCAACCCCTGCGTGACTATATGTTTTGCTATAATTATTTATAAAAGAGTATAATTTTTTTTCCTCTCTTATCTGCAAAGCATTCGGGGGAAGAATAAATGTCACTGTACAGTACACTATCAGAAAATACAGCTGAAATAATGTTAGTTGTTGTTTCAATATTTAATGCTAAATAGTTCATGCTAAAAAAGGGAAAAAAATGCTCGTAAATCAATTTGATGCCAAAACAAATGTGACAAGATATACAAAAAGTAAGATACTGAAATAGTGTTACAATATCTCAGAAAAAAGAGGTACAAAGCTGTCACTGGAGCAGTTGCAGTACCCTAAGGTACAAAAGCTGAAAAGGTACATCTTTGTACCGTATTACCTCTAATTGGTACATTATAGTACCTTAAAGGTAGATATTCAGTGGGGCAAAAAAGTATTTAGTCAGCCACCAATTGTGCAAGTTCTCCCAATTAAAAAGATGAGAGAGGCCTGTAATTTTCATCATAGGTACACTTCAACTATGAGAGACAAAATGAGAAAAAAAAATCCAGAAAATCACATTGTAGGATTTTTAATGAATTTATTTGCAAATTATGGGGGAAAATAAGTATTTGGTCAATTACAACAGTTTATCTCAATACTTTGCTATATACCCTTTGTTGGCAATGACAGAGGTCAAACGTTTTCGGTAAGTCCTCTCAAGGTTTCCACACACTGTTGCTGGTATTTTGGCCCATTCCTACATGCAGATCTCCTCTAGAGCAGTGATGTTTCGGGGCGGCCGCTGGGCAACACGGACTTTCAACTCCCTCCAAAGATTTTCTATGGGGTTGAGATCTGGAGACTGGCAAGGCCACTCCATGCAGGACCTTGAAATGCTTCTTACGAAGCCACTCCTTTGTTGCCCGGGCGGTGTGTTTCGGATCATTGTCATGCTGAAAGACCCAGCCACGTTTCATCTTCAATGCCCTTGCTGATGGAAGGAGGTTTTCACTCAAAATCTCACGATGCATGGCCCCATTCATTCTTTCCTGTACACGGATCAGTCGTCCTGGTCCCTTGGCAGAAAAGCAGCTCCAAAGCATGTTGTTTCCAACCCCATGCTTCACAGTAGGGATGGTGTTCTTGGGATGCAACTCAGCATTCTTTCTCCTCCAAACACGACGAGTGGAGTTTTTACCAAAAAGTTTTATTTTGGTTTCATCTGACCATATGACATTCTCCCAATCCTCTTGTGGATCATCCAAATGCTCTCTAGCAAACTTCAGACGGGCCTGGACACGTACTGGCTCAAGCAGGGGGACACGTCTGGCACGGCAGGATTTGAGTCCCTGGTGGCGTAGTGTGTTACTGATGGTAGCCTTTGTTACTTTGGTCCCAGCTCTCTGCAGGTCATTCACTAGCTGCCCCAGAATGAGGGAGATTCTCAGTGGTCTTGTATGTCTTCCATTTCCTAATAATTGCTCCCACAGTTGATTTCTTCACATCAAGCTGCTTACCTATTGCAGATTCAGTCTTCCCAGTCTGGTGCAGGTCTACAATTTTGTTTGTGGTGTCCTTTGACAACTCTTTGGTCTTGGTCATAGTGGAGTTTGGAGTGTGATTGTTTGAGGTTGTGGACAGGTGTCTTTTATACTGATAACAGGTTCAAACAGGTGCCATTAATACAGGTAACCAGTGGAGGACAGATGAGCCTCTTAAAGGAGAAGTTACAGGTCTGTGAGAGCCAGAAATCTTGCTTGTTTGTAGGTTACCAAATACTTATTTTCCCACATAATTTGCAAATAAATTCATTAAAAATCCTACAATGTGATTTTTTCCCCCTCATTTTGTCTCTCATAGTTGAAGTGTGCCTATGATGGTGAATACAGGCCTCTCTCATCTTTTTAAGTGGGAGAACTTGCACAATTGGTGGCTGACTAAATACATGTTTGCCCCACTGTAGGTAATATAAGTGTACATATTAGTACCTTTTAGATTTTGTACATTAGGGTACTGCTTTTCACCTTTTTTTCTGAGAGTGTAAATGTTGGTTTGATTTGCCAAATTCAACAGTGATTCAACTTTGCTCTGTGATGTTGATTCACCTGTGAATGACTGGATCACTTGATAGTAAATAGAATAGTGTAGCCTATCTTAGTATTTAGTATATTAAAATCTTCTTTGTCAATATAAGCCTTACTAATATCAATTGTATCTTGAAAGGAGCATATGAGCATGAGCGTCAGTGTTTCAGAGAGAGGTGCAGAGTCACGCACTTTGCCCTATGCATGTCTATTGTCGCGTGCTGCTTGCTCAGCCGTTCTCTCTTCTGTTGTTATGCCACAACAAATGGCTTTGCTCTTTTACTTCTAAATACCCTCTATACACTCTACGCAATCCTTTGGAAACACTTTACGCTTTTGAAAACTCATTTTCCTTTTTCCGCCCACAAAACTCTAAATTTGACCTCTTTTTTTTTTGGAGTAACCAACTTCATGAGTGAGTTTGAGCATCCGAATGATGAAATGTCTAAAGGACAGGTCTGGTCTCCTGGATTAGGGGCTTGTGAACCGATCATTACGGTCATGACAGCCGTCCCAAGAGTTTGATTGTATGACAGCTGTCGACAGAAAGGATAGTTTCAAAATAAATTACTGGAGAAAGTCTTCTCTTACTGATCAATCTGTGATGTCTGAGAAAAAATCAGGTAAGCATCCAATCATATTTTATTTATTTTGTTTTATTTTATTACTGTTTTTATTTCTTATTTTATTTATTTCTTGAGCATGAGTTTGGAGCAGGGTTTCAGGGTACTTTATTTGGTTTGTCTGAAATAAACTAAATCAATTAATCTTAATGTTCACACTGATAGTGTGACTATGCTGTTGACTTATAACGTTTCATAATCTAATTCATAATATGGTGTAGTTGAAATCATTGTGATATTATGCTTTTCTCCGTGGCATTGGTCTTGCTATGTTGATGATTATCATTTATTATTTTACCCTGGTCATTACGGATATAGGTTTAGTGGCTGGTTTGGATCCAGAGGAAGAGGTGACAGATGTCGTGTGTGACGAGTCAGATCTCAGAGATGGAGAGTAGGTTCCATAGAAATACCTGCCATGTTCATGTGCATTATATTTATAATATACATATTTATTTATGAAAGAACATTCAAATGTCACACTTTAATGTATTTGCATATTTATTTACTTGGATTACAACAGGTTGCATCAGGTTTATTTATGGCTGTAAATGTATTTTGTGTCATGTTTCGTACATATAAAGCTGTTAAAGGACAAGATTTCGGACTGTGTTGTTCTTGTGATCTAGAATGATGGAGGTTGAGGTTGGTGAGCACAATGTTTTGCTGGTACGCTGTGACGGGATGTACAGTGCCATCAGTAACCAATGCACACACTATGGTGCTCCACTGAGCAAAGGTAGTGCATTACGAATCAGTTTTGTCATTGTAAATCGAGTTTGGTGCAACTGACTTCTGTCTGTATATAAATAACATGGGAGAAGTGAAGCGTTACTACAGTGGGTGTTTCGTGTTCCTCTGCAGGGGTGCTGTCAGGTCACACGGTCCGCTGTCCTTGGCATGGTTCCTGTTTCAATGTGAAGACCGGTGACTTGGAGGAGTATCCTGGGACTGACTGTCTGCCCTGCCACAAGGCACTGGGACATAGATTCATACACACATAACTAAAATACAGTTTTGTACTGCTAAACATAAAGATTTTTTTTTTAAATGAATAATTAAAAAAATATGTAAATTTATATTTAATGTAATATTTGATATATTGTATATAAATATTAGATTATTTATTATATATTAAAAATATTTAATTTAGCTTGTTAATTCAGTTTTTTCATTCACTAATTGACAAAAGTTTTGAGTAATTAAGATTTTTTAATGTTTTTTTTAAAGTCCCTAATGCTCACCAAGTCTGGATTTAAAGCAGTTAAAATATTTTAAAATAACTTTTCTATTTCAATATACTTTAAAATATAATTTATTCCTGTGATGGTAAAGCTGAATTTTCTGCATCATTACTTTAGTATTCAGTGTCACACGATCCTTCAGAAATCATTCTAATATGCTGATTTGCTGCTCTACATAATTTCTTCTTATTAACAATCTTTAGTCGGCAAGAATGCATTAAATTGATGAAAAGTGACAGTAAAGACATTTATAATGTTTCAAAAAACTTTAACGTAATCCTAGGGGGATAATAACTAACATAATAATAATAATGGAGCAGCAATAATAATTGATAACTGAGCAGTGAATCAGCATATTATAATAATTTCTGAATGATCATGTGACACTGAAGACTGGAGTAATGATGCTGAAAATTCAGCTTTGATCACAGGAATAAATTACATTTTAAAATATAGTAACATAGAAAACAGTTATTTTAAATGGTAAAAAAATATTTCACAATAAAAATATATATATTTCATATATATTAAAAAAAATTATCTAACAAACTTCTTCTAAAAACATTTTAAAAATCCAAACTTTTCAATTTAGATGTCAAATTATTCTAAACTTTTGAGCTTCACTGTACATTTTTAGTTATTTTTGCTAACATTTTTAAATGATTTTTCTTGACAGGTGAAAGTCGAAAACCACAAAGTTTATGTGTCTGTAAAGAAAAGGGTAAAGTACCTTCAAATAGACATTTGATCTTCTATATAAAATTAATGAAACAAATAAAAAAAACTGTAAAAAAAAAAATCTCTCTGTGCAGATTCAGGGTCAGCCTAAACGTATAAAATGGATGGGGGCCAGAGATCAAGGGGTGTTGCATACTGTGATGATCCTAGGAGGAGGTGAGAGCAAAATGTCGGATACAGATTTCCTTTATTTGCTGTGACAGTTTTAATGTTGGTGGATGCTGGTGTGTGTTGTTGAGCACAGGCGCAGCCTCTTTGATGTGTGCTGAGACACTCCGGCAAGAAAACTATGACGGCAGGATTATTATGGTATCTAGAGACGAACTCCTTCCTTATGACAAAACCAGACTCAGCAAGGTAAGGCACAAGATCTTTGAAAACTGATGCTAATATAGTTTTTGCTGAAAGATAATGTTAAATGTTTAAATGCTTGTAACGCAGGGCACAACAACACTCAAAAACACAAAAACAAACTGAAATCAAAATTGACAGTTTTTATGGAATATTCCAGTATTTATTACTAATGATTTATCCGTGCACATCATTTTATCTTTTTAAACAAAAATAATGAATGTACCCTCGTAATCTATAATCAAAATAACGTCCCCCCCTTTGCAACGGCATCTTTTCTCGTCTCTGATGACGTGTTTACTGGCGCAAATGTTCAGTATTAAATATGAATATGCTGATTGTTTTGGAAATCTTTTTCCACAGATACGGTATATTAAGCAGCACAACTGTTTTCAGCATTGATAATAATAAAATAATTGTTTCTTGAGCAGCAAATCAGCATATTATAATGATTTCTGAAGGATCATGTGACATAAATATATATATTGAAATATGAAATATTTCAGGTCTTTTATTGTTTTAATACTGATGATTTTGGCATACAGCTCATGAAAACCCAAAATTCCTGTCTCCAAAAATTAGCATATTTCATCCGACCAATAAAATAAGTGTTTTTAATACAAAAAAAAAGTCAACCTTCAAATAATTATGTCCATTTATGCACTCAATACGTGGTCGGGAATCCTTTTGCAGAAATGACTGCTTCAATGCGGCGTGGCATGGAGGCAATCAGCCTGTGGCACTGCTGAGGTGTTATGGAGGCCCAGGATGCTTCAATAGCGGCCTTAAGCTCATCCAGAGTGTTGGGTCTTGCGTCTCTCAACTTTCTCTTCACAATATCCCACAGATTCTCTATGGGGTTCAGGTCAGGAGAGTTGGCAGGCCAATTGAGCACAGTAATACCATGGTCAGTAAACCATTTACCAGTGGTTTTGGCACTGTGAGCAGGTGCCAGGTCGTGCTGAAAAATGAAATCTTCATCTCCATAAAGCTTTTCAGCAGGTGGAAGCATGAAGTGCTCCAAAATCTCCTGATAGCTCGCTGCATTGACCCTGCCCTTGATAAAACACAGTGGACCAACACCAGCAGCTGACATGGCACCCCAGACCATCACTGACTGTGGGTACTTGACACTGGACTTCAGGCATTTTGGCATTTCCTTCTCCCCAGTCTTCCTCCAGACTCTGGCACCTTGATTTCCGAATGACATGCAACCACTGAGCAACAGTCCAGTGCTGCTTCTCTGTAGCCCAGGTCAGGCGCTTCTGCCGCTGTTTCTGGTTCAAAAGTGGCTTGATCTGGGGAACGCGGCACCTGTAGCCCATTTCCTGCACACTCCTGTGCACGGCGGCTCTGGATGTTTCTACTCCAGACTCAGTCCACTGCTTCCACAGGTCCCCCAAGGTCTGGAATCGGTATATACTGTATATAGATAGATAGATAGATAGATAGATAGATAGATAGATAGATAGATAGATAGATAGATAGATAGATAGATAGATAGATAGATATAGCCTATCATTTTTATTTATCTATTTTTTACATTGTTTTATTTTTAAAGTTTAATTTCGTTTTAGGTAATGAATGCTGAGAGCGAAAGTCTCTTAATGAGACGAATGGATTTTTTCCACAAGTATGATATTGAGGTCTGGCTGAAAAAAGAGGTGAGAGTGAATCTTGTGTTCTTTCTCATTTATACCACAAGAGACATAGGATCTCTCAGAGTTGTTCTTTGTGCAGGCTTTATCGATAGATACACACAAGAAAACAGTGACATTTGATGATGGCTTAATCCAGTGCTATGACCAAATCCTTATTGCAACAGGATGCAGGTAAGTATCTGGTGATAATTATTGATATAAAGTATTATTTAACTGTACTTTTTACATGTCTAGATACAGTACTATTTTCATTATTTCATCAACGCAGAACTTACACACTGCTTGATCTTTGTTTTTCAGAGCAAAATGCCTAGACTGCCCTGGTGCAGATCTGGAGAACGTGCTGATGCTGGAAACACCGGAGGATGCCAGGTGCATCCATTACACCTGTATGGGCTTCAGGACAGTCGTCGTAGGCACTTCCTTCATTGGTACACACACTCACCACAGTCTCCTCAGCACATCTGTAAGGCTAATGTTATCAGTTGACTTATGGATGTATCACAAAGAAGGATCGTCAAAGATAGATAGATAGCCCTGGTGAGCATGATTTACATCTCGCCAATTCAAGCTTTTGAACAGTGATGTCATGATTCCAATTCTGTGTCTTCTAGGACTTTTATGTTTTATGTCTCAGTTCCCTTTGTTTCTGTTTCCATTCCTGTATCATGTGGCCATGTTTGTAGTTTCCTGTTGATTAGTCTTCCCCAGGTCTGTCTTGTTATCTTGTTAAGCTTGTTTGCCCCTGTGTATATATACCCTTGTGTTCAGTTGTCTTTTGTCAGTTGTTTTCGTTGTTTTGAAAAAAACTTACTGGTTTTTCTGTGGTGTCCTGTGGTCCTGGTCTTTGAATGTTGTCCCTGTCCCTGTCCCTGTCCCTGTTCCTGTTCCGGAAAATTCAATGTGAATTATTTTTGTTTGTGTTTGTAAATAAACTGTGCTGCATTTGGATTCTTGCCTCTTCTCAACCGTGACAAGTAGTGTATATAAAATGTAAACATGGGCACTGAAACAAAACATTATAGAAATTTGTGAAATTATTTGTGAAAGTCTATTCTTCACACAAAGCTATCATATGGCTATTAATATGGACCACTTTTGGTCACGTAACGTGATGTATATGAACTCGCATGAAAAGGAATACTTCAAGGAGACAGGCTTTAAAAACAAATACTCAGGAAACTTAACAGTAAACTCAGGCTTAACTCAGGAGAAATACACATATACACCGACGCTATCAATAACGAAAACCGGCAAACACTAATGGAGAACTGAAAGCTTACAAGCATTAACAAACAAAGGGAACTAATAAGTTAATTAACAAGACACAGGTGAATTAAATTACTAATTTAACAGACTGAGGAAAACTCACAGGACAGAACCAAAAACACAATGAAGGGGGGAACACAGAACATACATGTTACACTTTTATGGTGCTTTTTTTATATATGAACAACGCCTGGTCACTGTCGTCTTTCTATGTATAGAAAAGAGCAGCATGACCATTTTTCAGAACATCTCCTTTTGTGTTCCACAGATGAATGAAAGTCATGTAGGTTTGGAACAACATAAGGGTGATGACAAAGCATCATGTGAACTATTTTTTCGACATGCTTGATATTTTTCTAAAATAACTAATCTGTTGTGTGCGCCATTGAAGGCATGGAAGTGGCGGCCTATTTGGTAGATATGGCCAGTAGTGTCACAATCATTGGAAGCAGTGAACTCCCTTATCAGAAGACTCTGGGCCCCGAAATAGGGAAGGTCACCATGATGGTATGTGTTAAGGGCCAATAGAACCATCTCATTATGTCAATATGTGCTTTATCTGCTTTATGATGATCCTCTTATTCTGTTTTGCTTGTTCTTCGAGATGCTGGAAGAGAGAGGGGTGACGTTCTACATGAATGATGCTGTCGCAGAGGTCCAAGGTGAAAATAGGAGGGTAAGGAAAACTTGTTCTAAGTGTAATTTGTCTCAAATTTTTTTTCTCCAAAAAACAACATAAGTCCATTCCATACTATAGAGTTAGGGTTAACGTTTAGTTAAGGGTTAGTTGCTTACTTGTAATTATGCATTATTTACTGTTATTACCTTAGTAAGTACATGTAACAGAAACACTATAAAATAAAGTGTTACTGAATTTTTCATCCAGTTTATTATGACTTGCATGTTTTTCCGCAGGTAAAGGCGGTGAAACTGAAGAGCGGTATTAAAATTGAAGCTGACGTGTTAATTGTTGGAATTGGTATGTACAGTCGAACTAAGAACAAAGAGCTACTTCAATTTCAATAACTGGAACAACAATTTTTGTGCTCTCGTCTCCCGATTATCTCAATATAAGGTGTCAATCCCAATTCAGAGTTTTTGAAAGGGAGTCCGATAAATATGGACTCGAAGAACTTTGTCATTGTGGATGAGGTGAGTGTTTATGACTAATTTCCTTTAGTTTAAACAATCATCTTCCACTTCCAAACTCTTCAATCGTGTCCCGGTCTGTCTAGTACATGAGGACCAACATAACAGATGTCTACTGTGCTGGAGATCTGACCTGCTTTCCTCTCAAAATGGCAAAAGGCCAGAAAGTCAGCATCGGCCACTGGCAGATTGCGCAGGCACATGGTAATCAAACATTTTTAGATGTGTACATCTGGTCATTTTGTCAAGTTTTCGAAGTACATTAGTATAAAGACACCATTAAAGCTAACAGACGTGAACTAAAAGACTTTAATAGTGATGCACCGGCCAAAACGTGAATTTTTGGATTATGCTCCACAAAGCACTGAAAATTTGTTCATTGATGAAAATTCATTTAATGAAACTGTTCAAAGACATGTTTTACTGTGTCAGCGTAAATGGATAAGCTATAAAAGGAAAATAACTTTACTACGAACTGTGAATACGACACCCTAAACACTACCGACAATTACTCAAATTTAAGTACCAAAACTTCATTACCAGTTTTGGTTTCAGTAAAAAAATATTTTTTTGTATCACTACAGGTAGTCTTTAAGTACAAGCATGAAATGAAACGTTGCTTTGATACCATTATAACATTTTTCTTATCAGGAAGGATCGCAGCCTTAAGCATGTTGCATAGGGAGGTGGAGCTAAACTCAGTGCCATTCTATTGGACCGTCCTGCTAGGGAGAACCATTCGTTACACTGGTACAGCCTTTTACTTACATGCCCAACGTGCTTTAAGGATTGTAAAATATGAGTATTTGTTTGTAATTATGTCCTTATTCTTCATTATGCACAGGGTATGGGGAGGGTTACACTGAGTTGGTGGTGAAAGGGAAATTTGAGAACATGAAGTTTTTGGCACTTTACCTCAAGTAAGAAGCTTGTAAGAAGTCTTTATACCAGTTTTCTCTTTCAAGTGTGAAATATTGGTTTTGTACTTTTAAATACAGGCATGGTGATGTGGTGGCTGCAGCAGGATTGAATGTTGAACCAGCTGTCTCTGTGGTGGCAGGAAGGTTGGCAGAAGGAAGAGTGATTACAAAGGCGGAAGTAGAGTGAGTGGGAACATAAATTTAGTGAAGTTAAAAGTGCACTGAATAATTTATTCATCATTAATTTTATTCATCATTCTAAACAACTGATACAGTCTTGGCCGGTTAGCATTAAACCATGCTGGTTTTCACTTTTTTTGGCATGCACGAAATAATGTTAATATTTCATTATAGTTTAGTTTACCCACTATACTATACATAGATTAGGCAAAATATTATGACCACCTGAACAATGGCGGCATCCGAAATCATATTCTTTCTTACTATATAGTTGGGGAAAAACAGTATGTAGAGTAGTATGTCTGAACAGTAGGCGAAAAGTACCCGGATGACCTACTACTTCCGCATCTAATGGACTCTTTACTATCCCCTGAGGCCACAGGAGAGGATTTGTAAATGACAGTGAATTGATGCAGCTGACACTGGTTGGTCTCATGACAATGACAACATGACGGATGTCATGCAACATTCTCAGAAATTTGGCTAACGTTCAGACAAGGTTCTCTCAAAATTCTGAATAAATATTTTTCCATCCATCCATCTTCTTCCACTTATTCGGGGCCGGCTCGCGGGGGCAGCAGTCTAAGCAGAGACGCCCAGACTTCCCTCTCCTTAGACACTTCCTCCAGCTTTTCCGGGGGGATACCAAGGCGTTCCCAGGCCAGCCGGGAGACATTATCCCTCCAGCATGTCCTAGGTCTTCCCCGGGGTCTCCTCCCGCGCCCGGAACACCTCCCCGGGAATGCGTCCAGGAGGCATCCGGAACAGATGCCCAAGCCACCTCAGCTGCCTCTTCCTGATGTGGAGGAGCAGCGACTCTACTCTGAGCTCCTCCCGAGTGACCAAGCTCCTCACCCTATCTCTAAGGGATCACCCAGCCACCCTGCGGAGAAAGCTCATTTCGGCCGCCTGTATCCGGGATCTTGTCCTTTCGGTCATGACCCACAGCTCATACCCATCGGTGAGAATAGGAACGTAGATTGACCGGTAAATCGAGAGCTTCACCTTGCAGCTCAGTTCCTTCTTCACCACAACAGACCGCACCACGACAGACCGACAGAAGCTGCACCGTTCCGTCTGTCAATCTCCTGTTCCATCCTTCCCTCACTCGTGAACAAGACCCCAAGATACTTTAACTCCTCCACTTGAGGCAGGAACTCTCCACCAACCTGAAGCAAGCAAGCCACCCTTTTCCAACTGAGAACCATGGCCTTTGGACTTGGAGGTGCTGATTCTCAACGCAGCCGCTTCACACTCGGTTGGAAACCGTCCCAGTGCACGCTGAAGGTCCTACTCTGATGAGGCCAACACGACAACATCATCCCCAAAAAGCAGAGATAAAATAAAAAAAAATTATGACCAGAACCAGTGACAAAGGGCAGCCTTGCCGGAGTCCAACATGCACCGGGAACAAGTCTGACTTACTGCCGGCAATACGAACCAAGCTCCTGCTCCGGTCGTACAGGGACCGGACAGCCCTTAGCAAAGGGCTCCAGACCCTATACTCTTAGAGCATCCTCTACAGGACACCGCGAGGGACACAGTCAAATGCCTTCTCCAAATCCACAAAGGACATATGGATTAGTTGGGCAAACTCCCATGAACCCTCCAGCTTGAGAGGGCATAGAGCTGGTCCAGTGTTCCACGACTGGGACGGAAACCACACTGTTCCTCCTGAATCCGAGGTTTTACTATCGGCCGAATTCTCCTCTCCAGTACCCTGGCATAGACTTTCCCGGGGAGGCTGAGAAGTGTGATCCCCCTGTAGTTGTAACACAACCTCCGGTCCCCCTTCTTAAAAAGAGGGACCAACATCCCGGTCTGCCAGCCCAGAGATACTGTCCCCGACCGCCACGCGATGTTGGAGAGGCGTGTCAGCCAAGACAGCCCCACAACATACAGAGACTTGAGGTTCTCAGGATGGATCTCATCTACTCCCGGTGCCTTGCCAACGAGGAGCTTCTTGACTTACTCTGTGATTCAGCCTGGGTGATGGACGAGTCCACCTCCGAGCCCTCGGCCTTTACTTACTCAATGGAAGACGTGTCGGTGGGATTAAGGAGATCCTCGAAGTATTCCTTCCACTGTCCGGTGATATCCCTAGTTGAGGTCAACTGCTGCCCACCTCCACTATAAACAGTGTTGGTAGGGCACTGCTTCCCCCTCCTGAGGCACCGGACGGTTTGCCAGAATCTCTTCGAAGCCAACCGATAGTCCTTCTCCATGGCCTCACCGACCTCTTCCCAGGCCAGATTTTTTGCCTCCACAACCACCCAGGTTGGCCTGCCAGTACCCCTCAGCTGCCTCAGGAGTCCCACCAGCCAGCCAGGCCTGATAGGACTCCTTCTTCAGCTTGACGGCATCCCTTACTTCCGGTGTCCACCACCGGGTTCGGGGATTTCCGCCTTGACAGGCACCGGAGACCTCATGGCCACAGCTACGAGCGGAGGTGGAGAACTGGTCCACTCTGACTCAATATCTCCAGACTTGCTCGGGATCCGGTCGAAGCTCCACCAGAGGTGGGAGTTGAAGATCTCTCTGACAGGAGACTCGGCCAAATGTGGTCTGCCGAGTCTGTCCAGCTTCCCCCGCCATCGGATCCAACTCACCACCAGGTGGTGATCAGTTGACAGCTCCGCCCTTCTCTTCACCCGAGTGTTCAAAACATACAGCCGGAGGTCGGATGAATCGACCACAAAGTCGATCATAGACCTCCGGCCTAGGAGGTCTTGGTGACACGTGCACTAATGGACACCCTAATGCTTGAACATGGTGTTTGTTCTGGACAAGCTGTAACTAGCACAGAAGTCCAATAACAGAACACCGCTCGGGTTCAGATCGGGGGGGGGGGGGTCCTCCCAATCATGCCCCTCCAGGTGTCACTGTCGCTGCCCACGTGGGTGTTGAAGTCCCTCAGTAGAAGCCCGCACACGACAGTGAGAGACCTGTCCTCAACTCGAAGGCGCAGGGAAGCGACCCTCTTGTTCACCGGGGTGAACTCCAAAACATAGCGGCTGAGCTGGGGGGCTATAAGCAAACCCAAACCAGCCTGACACCTCTCACTTCCAGTAAAGTTAATAGAACCTTCATTCAAAGTTAGAATAATGTTCTCAAAATGTTAGCACAAAAACATAATTTATACACAGTTTAATTTCTGAAACATTTTAGTTGGATGTTCGTCTAGTATTTTTTAAATGTTACTACTTGTTTCAGAGAAACGGATAGACCTTGTTTAGAGAACATTCAAAAGTAACATTCACATAATGTTTGAAAATGATAAAATGGAATATTTCCTTAGTTTTTATAACCAAGAAATTATTATTGTTTTAAACTTAACTTAATTAATTATAACTTAACGGGAACCTTTGCAAAACGTTTTTAGAACATATTTTTGTTAACTGGGTACACACATTCATACGACAACAGTCGCAAAGTAATTACTTATTCAAAAGAAGTACCTTCTCAGAGAGTATGCGATTTCGGACACAGACAGTGAGAAGGAAAAAGCTGGTCATGTGATCTCAAAATGACTACCACCATGAAGGAGGTACCACCCTTATGGAGATAAAAAGAGTTACTTTTTCTATGCCACTGATATGGATTAATCTTCTAATGTGAGTGTAAAAAAACTTTTTTTACATTAAGTGAACGATTAATTTCTTCAGATATAAAAAACATTTATGTCGGAAAAAACGCTTTGTTCTCTTTCAAAGAGGCTAAATGCAACCACATACTGTCAGAGCTCTGACGTATTTTTAATGTTTTTACCTGAGGTTTTCTTTTATTATAGGTCAGATGACCTTAGCTGGCTGAAGCTGCCGCCCATGTGACCACTGACAACAGTTTGAACTCAGAATGATCAGAATTCAGCCATTCTGTCCACAGTCCATCCCATCCAATCATGCCTTTACTCAGAAGATGTGTTTGTAATATTTATTAAGGCCAGTACATTACAGTATGTCTCTGTAAGAGCTTTCTACACAGTTCACAGAGAGTTTGCCATTTGACCATGGATATTCATAGAGGAGACCAACTACCCACGTGCAACTAAGAGAAGAAGAGAAGCTTTTATTCTGTTCTTGTTGCAGTTCCAAAGACAGAGTTTGCAGGTTAGCTCAGGTTCAGATGCACATTTCTTCAATACTGAATATGAACACAAAGCTTCAATCGTATATTTATTTTAATCATTATTATTTATTAAGATAACATTTAGGAATGAGCTTATGAAAGATGATTTTTTCGTATCTGGTTTGTATAGTATTTACTCAGTGTTTAAATGGAAAAGTAGATTATAATTAATCAATTCTTAAGTACACTCACTCTGGCATACTGTGTGCTTGATGGATCTAGGTGGCGTTGTTGGTCATCAAGCTGTGAAATGGGTAGTGGAAAAATAGACAATCACTAAGCGCACATCCCATCATAGCGCTTATAGGAGGATTAGATGAACACAGAGCGATGGATGCTGAATGTGATGGTGGTCACAAAAGCGGGAGTATATATAATGGAACTGGGCAAACATGTTACAAAAGGGCATATTACAAAAGAAATGCTGAGCTGCTCTCTTATATCACCTATTATTCTCTATCTCTTCTGCCACGCAACAGTTTTTTGCTTCCAAATCCTCATAATTCACTTCTGTTCTTATCAGCAAGAATGTGTGCAGAGATATATGGGTCATACACGACAGTCCAAATCTGGAGGTGAAATGTGGGCCATGAAATAGGGCTTAGAACTTAAGAAGCTATCGCAGAGAATTGAAAAGATCCCTTTATCAAGTACACTAGATGGTAAAAATCTAACATTAACACTTTCCATTTAATAATTAGTTAGGTGAACTGCCTATCGTTTTTATACACACACACACATACATTTTATTGCTATTATTGAAACAGAGCAGTTATCCACAAAATGCACAAAAGAAAGGTGAGAAGAAGCTTTGCTTGAGAAGAACTTGACATTTTGTCATTCTGTACAGACTGATATTGCTGATAAGCACAATATCACTTTTATTGTTATGACTTCCATGTTGGTCCGGTTTTTCTATCAGGAAAAATGTTACAGTTCTAATGCATTTTTAAATCATGCAAATAAAGGAGCCCTTTAACCCTCTAGGCATCTTCGGTCAGGAAATAAGTTTTTAATTTTACAGTTTTTTCAATCTTTTGTTGGAACAAACTAAATCAGCCACTATACAGAAAAAAAGCACAGCAATGAAGAATTATCGCTATACCTTCCTTATTTTGTTACATTTTTTAAGTATTAAATACTGAATAAAAAAACTTTCCATTGGTTCTCTTTCTAACAAAAATTTGAATGATTGATTGTTATCATAATGCAAAACCTGACACTTATCTAACAAAAACATCTCAACCTTGACAAAATGTAGTCTTGTAGAATGTCTAAATATATATATATAAATGCAAAACCTAATAAAATTAAGAAATTATATCTCTAAAAAAAACAACCTCTCTATATATTTATAGGGGGCTAAACAGGTGGTTTAAAAATGGTCCAAATGGTACTATTCTTTTTTTTAAAGGATTTAAAAAACATTCACTCTTTTTTAATGTGAAATATTGCTTTTATTGAAAAATAATAAAATATTATATATATATATATATATATATATATATATATATATATATATATATATATATATTAATTCTAATGGAAAAAATTGCTGATCAAAGTGTTATTAATATTGCATAGCATCATAAAATCCCCTTTAAGTTCTAAATAATAATCAAAAATATTATTGAACAAAAATATATTACATTGATTTTCAAGGCTTTAGTCACTTTTGACCGAGACGGAGCCAAGTGTGACCCCTAAACTAAGGTCCAGGGGGGTTAAGAGGTCCTTTCCCACTACAAGATGTGAACACAGGATGGCAACCATATTTTAGAGTTTTAGTTTATAATGTTATCATCCACATTTTAGATATAGCACAGTAAAGAATGAATTGTTTGAATGTACACATGAGTCGCCATAATAATAGTCAGAAGACAGTCACACAGAAGGTTATTTATATCAGAACAAACAATACAATGTGCTGCAAAACAAGTGTATCATTTGCACTGGTTGGACAGTTTAAGTCACTGTTACTCATTCATAGTCTTGCTTTTATTTTAATACAGCACATGTCTGTCATGCTTATAAACATCTGTAACCCTTAAAAAGCAATAAATTATTATATTTTTTCTGGTTTAGACTTTGTTACTTTTATTAATTATAGTGGCTTTTGAAAGAAGTCTCTTATGCTCACCAAACTTATAACTGTTTTCTATTTTAATATATCATAAAATGACTCAGTAAATGGCTGACTGCATGAACTGAACAGCGTAAATGATGCATGGAAAGTGGTAACAAAACCAAAGATCGATGTACACTTGTATAGGAACAATATAATGCACTTGGCCTCCATGTGAGAATATCCGTAGAAATGATTGCACATTCAGGTCTAAAGAACTTTCTAACTACAGTTATGTTACTAATAACACCAAATAAAAAACACCCACAAAACCTGTTCATATCTAACAGACTCTGCACATGATAGTAGCCTGATTTTTTGAAGTTCTTCATGTTAAAAACTCCAGGATTGTTTTGTGTATTTAGTTTTGAGGTGTTTGAGTCTGTGCACAAACCGGTGTGAATGTTCTTGATGCCATGTAACGTTTACGGCGATTGGCTCTGTAGACCTCCAGCCGCTGGTCCTCTGCAATGGGGTCTTCCAGAGCTCCTTCCCACCTCAAGCTGTCCTGTCCAAGGTGGGTCAAATCAGATTTGTCCTCCTCAGTTGGAACCGAAGCCACTTCTGATATAACCTTTGCTGATTTGCTGCTCTTTCGTTCTTTGGCTTTGGCATGACCTTTACCCTGAGCATCACTTATCTCTCCGTTGGTCCACTGCTCTGTCTGGAGTTTCTCTGGAGGGAGCACATATGGGTTGATGGAAAAATATATATATAATTTTGTTGGTAGCACTGAAAAATGACATGCACTTAGTACCAATAAAATATCTAAACATCCTTAAAGCAAGATATGTTTATCTATGTCTATCTATGATATTTAGACCTATTTTAGCTCCTCCCCTATTTTAAAATGGCCAATAATATTTTGTTTATATGACAGCTTGACCAGAGCTGTTGAGCTCAGCAAAATCGCAATTGACAGCCACAGTCAAATCGATCCCCCTTTTAGATTTAATGTAACTATTACTAAAGTAAAACAGTGAAAATAATCATGTTGAGGATGTGCAGTTTGAAAAGTGTGTAATTTATGTTATGTTGGCCAGCTGACAGTGTTGCCTGGGCCCGGGACAAGATAATCTTAGATGCCCCCCCCCCCCCCCCCCCCCCCCCACGCCCAGATCTCTCCTTTTCCCTTGCTCTTCCTCTCCTAACCACTTTACAGCAGACTTCCATTTTTTTTTTTATAAAACACCATATACTTTTACCCAAACTGAATAACAAAAAGACGCTTAAATGGGTACATTTTCTATAAACGTCTTCATTTTCTTTTCTGACATAGCCTACTGCAGTTCTTGTTAAAACACACTAGACATGCAAATCTGTGCATTTTGGGCACTTTTTGTGTGAAATCATATTTATTTTTTGTCCATCAAAAGTGTGCTTTCACTTTTAATTAAGCATGAGCAGAGCAGCAAAAATAGACTCGGATCTGGCCCATTATCTGTTCACCGATGCCGACAGTGATGCAGTTCAGCCGGCTTTTTATTTCCCATCTCCATAAATATATCTAGTAGTAAAGCTAATGCAAGGGCTGGAAATAAATGAATTCTTTGCTGATACTTCCTCGTCATCATGGAGAGCGCAGTTCGCACCGCTTTCTCTTTTCCACGAGCGCGTGCTCTCCCGTGGCGTCTGTCCTGTCGTTGCTATGCAACAATGAACTTAGGGCGCTTGGGAAAAAAATTTGTACCGACTTGGTACCGAAGTACCGGGTCTTTGACAACACTCATAAACGTTGGCTGCGCTGTTTCTTACCTTGCTCTACGTTGAAAAATACTAACGTTAGTTCCAGCTTCACCGTCACCACCTTTTTAAAAATATTTGTTAGGACATCTCTAAGGTCTCTATTTGCTTCTTCTTCTCTTTTCTTTTCTTTTCTTTTCTGAGCACCGGACTTGTGCTGAACGGACATTTTTTGAGCGTAAAGTTAGCCTACTGAACTTCAAATCAAATGACAACATCAAATTTTGATCAGTGGCCAAACCATTTTTGTTTGGGGGGTGGGGGGGGGGGGGTTCTTTACCACTATTTCAAGGACAATTAGGAAGAAAACAAATAAAAAGCTTTTATGTAACTCAAATATTATATATTTTTTCCACAAATATGCCTATTTTATTTATTTTTTAACAATTATTCCATAATTTAATGAGGGCCCAGTTCTGGGCCCCCTCCCCTACCCTGGGCCCGGGACAACAGACCCGTTTGTCCCCCCCTGTCGGCGGGCCTGCATGGCACCGATTATCTTTTCTACTCGTCAGTGCTGTGACTAATGCCGAGTCTGTCTAACCGTTTAATGAAGATCCTGGGAAATAGTGGTCTGAAAAAACACTTGCGGTCTTCTTACGAGTCTGCACATTCGTGACGTAACGCTACTTTGAGTGTCGGGAAGAAGTCTGCTGCAGAGCTCACTTCAGTGCATGCTTGGCAAAAGTGCGCATCAAGAGCAAATATCGACCACAAGTAGGGATGCAACGATATGAACATTTATCGATACCGATAATTCATTCTATCTGAACGCCGAAATATATTGGCCGATAAATCTAATACCAAACATTTATATAATTTGTAAGATCCTCATTACAAAAACAAAAGTCTCACCATTAAAAGCCATGTCCCAAGCATACAATTATAATATTCTCATTATAATTTTTTGTAGCCTATTACAGACTTGCAGTGCACAAGTTGCACTGAATTGTATTTTCCTTTTGTGAAGTGATTCCAATCATATTTCAAGCAATTTAAAACCACCATGGCGAACAGCGAAAATTTGATCGGCTTTAATATATCGGCCAAATTTTTTTATCGGGAAGGTAACGATAAAATTAAAAATGATAAAAAAAAATCATATATCAGCCGATACCGATAAGGTGGCGATAGCCTATATCGTGCATCCCCAATTGCAAGTTCACAAGACATAAGTGCATGAAGTGTGTAATCTGGGACAGGGCCTTCCTTGTATTCCAGCTTGATCACACTCCAGCACAGTAGGTGGAGGTGTGCACCTTCTCAGTTGGTTTGAACCCCGCCAATAAATCCACAGAAGAAGAGGACTGTAAGTTTTGGACGTTTATATATTGTAAATGCGTAAATTTTGTCATTGTTTTGGAGCACACTAGCTTATAGATGAACTTAAAGGCTAACATATTCATACTAAAAGCCAAAAAACTTGAATTTAGAGATCATGGGGACTTTAAGGCTTCTTGTTTTCCATTAGCTACTTACTTTATTTATTGCATCAATGACCTACCTGGTCATAAGTCATAAGTTTTTAAAGCCAACTCACCTGAATCCTTAGTTTGGTTAATACAATTCCTCGATTTCTTTTTCTCTTTTGTTGTGTCTTTCCTTTTCTTTTTGCTCTCTTTCATTGTGCCAGTCAAAGGTGGGACGTGAAATCCTTTTTTAGCTGAAATCTCCTGCCGCATGTTTGTTGTTTGAGAAGCACCTTTTATCCGTTTTTCTCTGAAAGATGCCATTACTCACGCGTTTCCCGGCCCTTTAAAACGAGAACATTGCGTATAAAGACTTTGAATATACTTTAAATACAAATTCCATTTTAATGAGCATTAAAATATAATTATTACATCAACGTCTATAAACTAGTAGGTTGAGCGCGCGATAGAACTCACAGCGTTCTATCAAAGTGAAGGTCGTTTGAGCGTGATGACGCATCTCCATGGAAACAGACCTCCTCCCATGTGCCCAAAAGCAATGGGGGAAACAGTCTAATTAATAAACCATAAGAACACTTGCAATAGAATAACAGCACGCATACAATTTAAAACATAACTAAGTTGATTCATCTGTATACGAAAGAAAAAATACATAACGTTATCTGATTTTGGATCAGACACTGACCCAATACTTAGAACAAGGCCATCAGTTAGTGAGAAGAACACGGTGCTGAGCAGCCAAACTTAGTAACAGCAATAAAGGTTACAGAGGGGAACCATAAAGAGAACTACCATCCAAACATTTTTTATTGACATTTTCTTTTTTACAGATGCAGACCTTTTCACTAACAAAATTTTTTTTTTGTCTCTGTTTCCTTGTAAATATATTTGTTTGTTATTTAAAAACTAACAATTAATAAATAAACATACTTGTTTTGTTTGCAAAATTTCGCATACAAGCCCATGTTTGCTGTTTTGGACTCTTTTGAAGCCCCCAGCAACTCTTTAATTAACGTTGACATATTTATACATATAAAGTGCAACTGAATAATACAATAAAATAAAATTACTTTGGGGGGTTGTTAAGTAAACTTTTACATGTACAGATGATTGGCTGAAAACGAATCGTCCATGAGCAGGAGACGTTTTAATTGGTCGGAACGGTTTAGTCCCGCCCCCTTTCTTGTGAGTCGAGGCTTAACGTTGGCTGAAGTTCAAGTCAGTTATCATCTACGGAAGTCAGTCGTCATAGCGAGCCCTTGACGTCGCAGATCCAGTGGCCAGCTGTTACTAATCGCGTCACTCCCTTTGCCAGCTGATCGCAGACGCCGGTAACCGTGAGAGCGAGAGGCGAAAACGGAGGAATCTCTTTACAAGCGAGGTGAGCGTTTGAGTCAATCAACTTTTCAGACATTTCCCAGATTCGTAGTAAATGTAATCCGCAGCCTGCTTCGGTCTGGTTTGAGATAAAACAGCTTTATTCGCTTCGGGGAAAGGCGAGGCAGTTCACTTAGGTGGGGCGGAAAAAAAATCCGCTTCTGAGGTACGAACACTTTTTCTTCTCGCCATGAAAAACAAAGATTATAATATTAGAACAGGCCATCATCGAACATGTTGGACGCCGGGCGGAGGTCATTACATAAGTTTCATTCCATTATACCGGCCAAACTTCCAGCCTACTAAAGCCTTTACTCGAGGACGCAAGCCGGTGTCAGTGTAATCTGTGTTTAAAGTTATTTCAAGAAAAATGTAATCCGAGGCAGCAAAGAGATGTTGAGCAAATAAAAGATAGTTATTCGGTGCAATCACGTCAGTCCTGTTTTTTATTGCTGCATAGATGCCAACGTGTCTGCTAAAGTGTGTTTCCTCATTTGGTTCGGTAAGAACATTCTTATGTAATTCATTCACCTCTGATGAGGAAATCTCAGTAGATTGTGCTCGATATGTGACGTTACAATCGGTTTTCCTGGTTAGGAAGTGATGTAACAAACTAGGCCTCTATATACATATATATATATATATATATATATATGTGTGTGTGTGTGAATACTTTACATACAAAAAAAATACAGTATTGTGTATGTGACGTATGAAAACACACACACACACACACACACACATATATATATATATATATAAGCCTTTTATAAAATGTGGAAATATGTTTAGTCTAACAGAATTGTATTTATAGTAGTAATCATTGCATTATGTGATCCTTTTTATCCAGTGATGCCATAAAAGTTAGTTACTCTCAACTTGCTCTTGGTAATGCAATAACCTTTGAATGTCACTGAATGTACTGGCATGGTTCATCTTTTTTTTAATTTTTGTTGGTCAATATAAATTACAATGAAATCTTCATAAGAACAATGTTGTTTTAAAACTATATTTAAAACACGTAGACATGTAGGTTCTCTGTACTGAGCAGGCCTCAAATCCTGAGTATTTTCTAAGACGTCACTCTGACAATGCATATCAGCAAAAGTCCTTGACAATCCGCTCTTCGTGTCATTATGCATTTGTGTCTCTATATTATTGGTTTTATTTTCTGCTAGGTTAGTTTGAGTCATAGCAAGTCAACACTTTTCAACCAGGCATCCAAAAATAGACAGCTCTTCTGAATCGTGTTCAAATCACAGTACCGTAATGCAGTTACAGCTCTTTAAGGTACAGAGAGCAAACTTGACTGCTTTTTCCTCATGTAGAGGAATCCGGTTATAAACCTGGACTTTACTTCACCCTGTTGTGGATCTGAATCATCATCTGTAATAAAAAAGTGAATGTTTCAATTGACAACCACATTTCTTTATATAGATGATCTCAATGGTGAAGTACGTGTGCACCATACAGTAATGGTTATCATGATGCGATGCTATCAAGCAAGATAATTATTTACATTCAAAGACCTTAAAACTGATCTTTCTTGGATGAAAAGGAATGAATGTTTTTAAATATAAAAGGCATGTTTCTGGATTGATGTCAGTGTATTAAAATGGCCACCATTTGCCCTATCTGCAAAATCCATGGCAAGTCAGTACTCGGGTCACATCTGATTCAGCCTCAGGCTTTGCAGTGCGATGAGTTTTTCTTTCCGCCCTTAAACGGCAAAGAGCGATGGAGAAATCTTCCCACCCTGTTCCTCAGTACACGCACACTAACTGATTCAGTCCTTTGTGTGCTCATAGATATCACTTTGTCAGCCCTGAGAAAAGATATCAGCGTTAGCACAAAGTCAGAGTTTAACTGTAGGGTTTATGCTTGTGTATGACTACTGATCGTGTTGGCTGAAGATAAGCAATTTAATTGTTTGTTCTTGTGCGATTGCTTTAGATACCAGGGGTTGAACACGTTTTGGTACCATAAGACACTTTTTGTATTAACAATGTAGGCTAGTGTGTTAGCCATTAGCAATAGCGAGTTGACCTTAATGTTTCCCTTTTCCATTCACGCACTGCAGCTTGTGTACACCCATACCAGATAAATAGATCGACTGGTGACGGGAACGAGACGAGCGTGTTCAGATATTCAAACACTGTCAATACAGGGCTCTTAGGCTAATTGGCTAGCCCTGCTGTGACACCCCTGGATATTTCATTGTGCTGAAATCAACACCCATTCATTTTATTTAGGTGATTCGTATAGCATGTAGTGAGTCCAAATATAAATATATATAAATAAATACTATTAAGAACTAATTACTATACTATAAATAATTTACTGAATTTGTTACAGAATAGAGGCCACAGCCTCTGCCCTTATGTAGTTTAGGCCTCCTATCAATCAGAAATCATGAATTTTGGCTCGTATCAATGTTTTTTGCAAAACTAAAAAATTTGTTGGTATAAATAAAATTCACTGCAGTTTGCAGCTAAATTTGAGGCACTAAAACAAATGTCACACAAATAATGATTGCAGGGGCAGATTATTGGTTAATAACTACACCATACTATATTATGATCTCAAAACAGTTTTATTAGAGCTGCTTGATTCTGGATATTTTGAATCTCAATTTTTTTGTTTCAAATAGAGATTTTTCCATGGTTCTGAACAGACTACTAAACCAAATAAGCAATTTACTAGAGGTTCTGACAAATCTTAATTGCTGTTTAAAAAGGCTAAATCTGTAGGAATTATTAAAAATAAATCATTTTGAATTAATGATTCAATGACTCGCTCATAAATACTTCACCGGTTTCATACCTCATACCTTCATACCTTTCACAAACATGACAATTCTCTGGCTCAGCGGCAGCGCCAACACAGATTTAAATGTTCTGCTGTGATTTTATCAACGGTTTAATAGACAGGCAAAGATGTAGGTGTTTGAATCGAGATCTCAATCTTTTAATAATTAATCGTGCAGCTCTTACTTTTACCATAGTGCCTGATTTGTAGTACATTAAGTTTTCATCACATAACCAGCTCCATATGTCTTACTTTCCTAACATTGTAAACTTGCTCGGTTGCTCATCTGGTACATCACCACACTTGCAATGCGGAGTGCTCTGGTTCGAGTCCTGTGAAACACGAGTCACACTAAAAGATGGCCTGGTTGCTCTAGCAAATGTGTTTTTATCTCACATTTGCTTTTAACACCGTCGGTTTGTTTTAGAGTAGGTCGTACGTTATCTTTAAACACGATATAACGTGTAAAACACGTAATGTGTTTTGTTTTAAAATGATCTTTAATAGTTAAAAGGAAACAAAAAAAGTGATATTGTGTAGAATGTTCACGCTGCTCTGTTTGAAATGTAAGTGGACGGGGACCAGCCTCAAACTTTGCGTGACGGACTTAAAGTCTGAAAGTTTAAGAAATATTGGTTGACAGTCATGGTCACCATTTAATCTCATTATATGGAAAGGTGAAGCTTGGTCGTTCTTAAAGATCTTGTTTTGTGTTCCACAGATGAACAAAATCATTCAGGTTTCAAAAAACATCGGGTGAGTAAATGAGTGAATTGTCCATTTAAGCTGCCAATGTTAGAATGAAACATTTGAGTTATGCGTAATATTCAAACTGTTTATCATGTTCGTGATTGTTCTGTGCATCATAGATGACATTGTCTGAAATGTGCTCTCAAGGCCTTACCTTGTCCTCTGGCCTCCACCCCAAAGGCCTGCTGATTCATGTCTGCGCTGGGTGGGGGAGGGTGGAATGAACGAGGGACACAGTACTGAGAAAGAATGGTAGATGATTACCAAACGCAGTTCGGGGAGGGAAGCAAGACGGAAAGTGCGAGCTAACTGGCAAAGATTTAGGTTGCATGATTCAGCATGCGATTTATTTATTTCCTTGTGCAATGGAAAAATAGACTCTTTAAAGACAAGACGCTTGCTAGCAGGAATGTTCTGCAAGTTTATATCAGCATGGGCTTCATTTGTGAAACTCGAGCATCATGATTGCCAAAATTGTTGCGTTCGATTAAATTCAGTGATGCTTCACAAATGTGCAGCCACTTATGTGGAAAGAACATGAAATTATTCAGATGCACATTCAAGGCACTGGAACAACTAGAGACCATAAATAATGGGAATCTTATGTCATAGAGAAAAAAGGTAGTAAGAAATTATAAAATTGACATTTTTCCTTTAAGTAAAAAATTCTGTGATAAAATGAATTTCTAGTTAAGCTTAAAGGGGTATTTTACCCAAACATTCTGCCATTTAACTGCATGTTGTTTTAAACCTGTATGACTGACGGGATTTTTTTGTAGATCACAAAAGAAAAAGTCTTGAAGAATGTTGTTAGGCAACCATATTTGGTGACCATTGACTTTCATTATAAGAACAACAACATAAAAAAAGTTGTTGCACAGAAGAAAGTCATATAGTAATGGAATGACATGAGTCTGAGTAAATGATGATATAACTTATTTTTGGGTGAACTAACACTATTACATGAGCTTAGACTAAATATTCTTAATTTAAATCAGCCCTTAACAGTAAAAATGGTTACTCTAAACATTTTTGGGCAACAGTATTAATTATTTTAAATAGATTTTACTTATTAAATAGTTATACATTTTAACTGTATTTATTTAATGATTTAAAAAACTTTTTTTTTTTTTACAAAGTAAAGTTTCAGTAATACCTAGAAATTATATAGTTATGATTAAACTTTATGCCATAAATTCATGTTCGATAAGTTGACAAGCAGAATTTTCAACCAAATGTATCGCTCATTTTAAGTGTTTCACATTAAGTTTGTAAGGCATAAAATTTACTTGTTTGAAAAATGCACTTGATAAAAAAAAATATTCAAAATGATATTGCACTGACCCTGTAGGGCAAATGACCATGAACTGGTCAGAAACTCTCGCACTGACCCAGGACAGCAGGCCTCTTGTTATTGAACCTGTGAAGTGTTTTTCACGTTGATGGTTCTTTGTGCTGTCAAAGGAAATGGCTGTTGAAATATGCAAAACTGATGTCACACGTTCTCCTCGTGCATGCTGTAATTACATGAAGGAAAACTGCTCATAACAAACGTGTGTTAGTGGAACATATCTTGCATTATTTGTGAAAAGTAATCCATCTTGTTTTTTTATCTTCTAGGTTTGTAGTGGATACTGATGAATGAATATTGGCTGACCTACCGCAGTTCTTCCCTGGCAAACTTTATGACCCTGTCCTGACGCTAAAGCTGCCAGCTGAAGAACTGTTGTGGTCAGCTCTACCCAGCATGCACCATTTTCATCTGAGACAGCTGTGGATCATCTCTGTTGTAGATCTTTGATGGATGATATTTTATGTTGAAGGAGAAAATATTTCTTAATGTATGCATGGTTTGTATATAATATATGGTAAATGTTATACCAAGCTTTTATATGTGTTTGAAATTCAGGATGTTTTTTCTTAAATTTTTATTTTTGGTGGATATCTAATATCAAACTAACTGATAAATGAGTTTTCTGATATATATTTGAAGTATGCAGGATATTTTGCATGGCAGACACCATTAAAAAATATATATTATGTACATTTTAGCCTTTGCAACAGCTGGCATAAAACTAAAGGGGGAACTTGCATGTGTCCAATAAACATACTGCAGTCTCTAGTTTCCATGGTGCATACTGTCTCATTCACAGTAGCTCACAATTTTTAATCTGTTTGAACGTGGGATAAGGGTACAGCTCGCATGCTACATCTGAATGATTTGTGGTTCAGGCAAGCACCATCAGTGATGCATTTTAAAAAAAAAATATTTTTTTTTAGTGGCTTTGGTAAATATAGTGTCAGATGTGTGTTGATTCAGATGGACACATTCACTTTACTGACTTTTTGCTTTTTTGAGGGGAATGTTACAAATTACATGTTACTATTCCCCAAAATTAATTTGAGGATGACATTAAAGTTTAAAATGTTTGTTTTGCTTGTCTAAATGAAGAATTGGCATCTATATTAATATACATTTCATGAGCTACTTAGATTCACACAGGCTCAATTCATTAGTGATGGGCAGATCGAGGCTTCGTGGAACAGTTGAAGCAAATGTGCCCTAATGTGTCTACTAAAACATCCCGACACCCGTCTCCACCATGATCTCTAGTGGTCAGAACAGTGTAAATGCAACAAAAACCAGGGTTAGGTTTTTTTTTTAAGGATATCCCTAACATGCATATAAAAACACCTTTTACAAATCTATTGCAAATTGAGTAAGAAAGTAAAATGCAATTATCTAATCATATTAGATTATCAAGTGTCTATATGTAATTTTATCAATTGTCAGGGTTTGTTCTATGAATATCTCAGCTAAACAGGCCAATAAGAGACCATTAACTACCATTATTCATTTTAATTAGCCTATACTAATTAAAACGTCTACAAATGTATAGAACTGATCAGAGATCAGGTAAAACCCACAGACCCAAACCCAACCATTGATCGGAACAAAAGATTTGTGGTTTCAAAGCTTCATAAAGCAGTGTTTTGAAATTGCCATCACTACAATTTATATTTGAACCGCAAACTAATTGAAAGGATTTAATCACATGAGCATTTATATCAACAGGGTTGGTTTTAAAAACACCTTAAAGTAGAATATTTTTGTGAATTCTTTATTTAAAAAGTCAGTTAGTTTTTGCTGTCAGGTAGGTTTGCTTCAGCACATAACTCGCTGAAATTTTTTGCTTGAGTTCTCAAACTTTTATACAAAGTACCCACATTTGTTACTACAAATGAAACCAATTCAACCCTCTACAAGAATATCACAGACCTCGTGAGTTGATGTCAAATACATGGTGTTACGTGGCATCCTACCCCACTACCGGGGTTGTAACACAGGCTACTGGGGTAAGTTGTTAGCCTGACGTCATCATACTCAGACTCTAGTCAGAATGTGAGTCTGATTCCTTCTTTTACTGTCTATGGTCTGATACTGCTCGATTGGGCTGTGATCATGGGGCGTGTTTCAACCTATGGGAGGTTGCCGCTTGGTTTCAACTGAACTAGGAAAAAATGCCTCTGCACTCAATTGGATTGACCGAATACCGTATGAAGGACGGCAAAACATCTTTCCGATCGACAATGCCTTGATCGCGGTTCTCTGTTCCTCTTTAAAATGAATGCGCTGTCTAGATCCCCTATAACAGACGCGATGCTGAATCTACACATCTAAATTCTCCAACGGCAGCCATTCTTGTAAACGAATTCAACCCAAGCGCTGTTTGGTGACGTGGATGATTATGTTACTGTTGATCATCTGTCCATCATCGTATAGGCCTAAAACCCGCCCTGATCATTTGATTGGTCCGAAAAGCTTTGGTTCGGGCATACTTGCTTCACAACGGATCAAGTCCAGACCGAACTTCCCATTCTCAAATATTGTGGGCGGGGCTAAATTCGGCTGGCATCCAGGCTAGTATGTTGTAACAATAGACAAGAAGAAATAAAAATGGATGCAATACCATATGATATTATTCAAAAACAGATTTATTGAAATAAAAGAACAATCTCTCTCTCTCTCAATAACAGACTCGCATGCGCGCGTGTGTGTGTTTAAATTTGTGTAGAAGAACAGTACACTTAATAATAACACTAGGCTACTGCAATGTACCTAATTAATTAACATCTTTGTACATATTTAGATCTAAAAAAAACATCTGTGTGTAAATTAATCTACTAAACAATGGTACTTAATACTTAATAAACACTACTACAATGTACCAGATTAAAAAAACATCTTTGCACATCTTTAAGTCTAACAAAAAATAACGTGAATGTGCGTGTGAGTATATTCTTAATCAGAGTCACATTTCTGACAGATGAATGATGCTCCCTGGAGTGCAGGCTTGATGGGCCCAGAAACTGCATTGGGCGCATTTCACCTAAACCTTCTATGGCTTTGAGTTGTTAAATTGCTCCATGCAAACCACTTTATTTAAAACACTGGCAGAGACACCTCTGTCAGTCTTTCTTTTCCATGCCCTAGTTATTCTTTAAAAACATTAAAATCAAGAAAATACATATTCTTAGTAAGAGGATGGTTGTAACGATTTTTAAATAAGTCACTGAAGTCATCACATGACTCATATCTGATCCCTAACTGGTGGAATTGATGGTGTTACAACTCTCCCCATGTTACAACCTTCCCCGGTCTCCAAAATCACACCGACAATTTCAGACAAGAATCACATGTAAAATCGAGCTTTTAACTGAAAGGTTAAACTAAACATTTATTTTTCATACTTTAAATGCTACAAATGTATAAATTACTATGTATATAGGCCTTAATATGGGGTCATCTCGCGCTGAAATTTAAAGTGCAATGCAACATTATGACCGATAGAGTCAGTGGTCAGATGGACTACGGCAGTGCCGCTATAGCCGAGTTGGATCCACTATTCCTTCAAACGTTTTCATTAACGATATGCATATTTAATCATTTTGGTAAGATAGTTGGAGATTGAGGAGAAAGTTGTTAATCGTTTGCTTTGACAGAGCATATGCTAGAAAACATTAATAAGGTCAGTATTATACTGCTGAATTGCGGCTATAGGGAAATAACGAGAAGAATAACAAAATGCTGTAAATGGTAATACTATTTGCACAACAAACCAGTGTGTTTATAATTACGACAATACATTAAAATAAAAGTGTAAGAAATACCAGTTTGCAATATCAAGCAGCAAAACAAGCTTTTTTGCACAGCTAAAAATAACTGGAAGCAGATGACACCGAAGCGGCACACGTTCAATTTACAAATGGCCCCGCCCGCTCTTACCTAAAAAATAAAGTGGATAGTGTGAATGAGAGACTACATTAAATATATATTTTTTGTGTTCCATCACATCTTTCAAAAAGAGAAAAACATGGAGAGATTGATAACGGCAGTCAGAAGAAGAGAGATATCAATTTATCACTCCCACAGCATTAGAAACACCCTCAGAGCAGCCTTAAAGGCCCACTGCCTAACGCAGCATTATTCAATGTGTTGACAATATTTCCACTGAAACAGGAAGACAGGGTGGGACATATCGAACAGCTTCTCCTCTTTTTTTTAAATAGCCAATAACATATTGTTTATCTAGTTGTGCAGGTATGGCACCACTTTGTAGGCCAAAACGCAGTTAGCGGTTTGGCTGTCCCGAAGTCAATGGGTTTTTACATGTTTTTTACAGCTTGTTATGCTTATGATTGTGCTCTCATAAACTATTTGAACTCAAACGTTCTGGAAAAAAGTTTTTAGATAAGAGAAAGAGTTGTCAGAAGCTTAGTAATGGTGACGTTAAATTTCCGATACCATGGTGTTGTTCGTTTAGCCTATAACTTTAGCTTTGGACAAAACATGCAAATAGCCTATCATAAACTTTTGTTGATCACAGAGCTTGTTTTTAGTTATTTTTTAGTTTTAGCTAAAGCCGCACTTTCCTCCTAATCTCTAACCGTTTCTCCACCATATCGCTTTAAAATATAGCATTCTGTGCAGAATTCAAATGGGTCCGATACGTTTTCTGGTCTGCGCTGACTCACGAATATGATCCACTATCGTGTCTCAGGGCCGGAGCATGGTGCGCTGCAGCGGTTCAGTGAGTACTAGGTGTGTAATTCGGACAGTTCATTATGATACAATACGATATTGATTCGATATCGATACGATATTTGGCGATACCTCCAAAACTTCTGCGATACGATTCGATTCAGGGCTATATCGATCGATTTATCGATATTTAGATAATATACCAGTTACATTTTTACTAACTCACAAATGCAACCAAAATATACATAACATGAAAGTTCAATTAAACTCTTTGAAAACTGCACACCCTCTCCCAATTGGGACATCACAACAGAATATTTAATTTGCAAAAAGATAACGTAGCCCATTCTTGTTCATTTTTATTAATCATGTTTTTATTATTATTGTGCATTCCAAATATCAACTGCAGCTGGGTTGTTTTGATTAAGTAATAATAACTAAAAAAATACAGGTAACTTACATAATTAAAGTTCATTGAAAGTATGTTTTTTATATATTAAAAGTTTGTTTCTTAGCAAAAGCTGACAACTCAAACAATCGTTATTTTGGGAAAAACAGACAACTCCACATTTCTTGTTTCAGAGTTTATCAAAACGAAGTAATTGCTATGATACATAATAAAACGCTCGGTTCATCTTTGTAACGTGAATCCCTACATTATAAATAGAGGCTGAAGCTTCGACTGAAATCAGTCATTTATAACACATTTATGATTTACTACTTTCATGGTTTATGTCATATAGCATAGTGTGCAAATAATAGCGCGCATCCTTTATTTGACTGAAAGACGCAGGAGCATTGTTTTATTAAGTTATGACAAACATGACAATTGTTGTTAATGTTTATTTTCTTTTTAATCGAGCATAAATAAAATAAATAAATAAATAAAGGATGCGCGCGTGTGAGTCCACCAATGAGATGCGCCGATGGGGGCGTCCTCCTCACAGCGTGCCAGAAGCAAACTGATGGATTTACTCCAAGTGTCTAGATTCGCTTCTCCGGTGATGCGAGTGGTAAATATTGATGAAGTGGAGGGATGTCCAATAATAGGTGTACGAATTCCTCGCTCGAGCTGCTCTGCGAACAGTTTGATTAAATATAATCTTATGCTGACAAAATAACAGAGTAAGAGTGTAGGCTACATTTAATGTTGTTTTTACACAAAAGAGATTTATTCTGTAAGAGATGGCTATAAATACGGACGCCCGTCACGCGACAGTCCTGCGCGAGAGCGCCGCGTTGCAGTCCAACGACTTCGGAGATACTCAGAAACTTCTTGACATCTCAGACAAAGGGCTGAAGAGAGAATTAAACCACACACCTTCTGATACACACCTCGTTACGTCTCTTGACTTGGACAAGAACGAACAGACTGATGTTAACATTGCCTCAGTGCCCTGCTCTCCATCGCGGGTCAGTTTCAGCCACGCGCCATCGCCCACGCCCAGAGAGCGCGAGCCATGCAGTTTCATGTGGGTGGCGGTGATCTCCTGCTTCTGCCCGGCCGTTCCAATAAACATTTTCGCGCTTTATTTCGCGCATATGGTGAGTAGTGCCACCGGAGTACAACCTTTGAATAATGCTACTTTTGAAATGTAACTTTTTAATTACGTTTGGAATTTTAGTAATAACTCAAAATGCAGAGAGAGAGAAAGTAAAAAGAAACACTTGTTTGATTTTATGCTTAGGGCTGTGGCTCATAGGGCCACCAACTGTTCCATTGAAAATCTACTACCATAAAGCTTACTTATCCATGGGTTTCTTTCTGTTTCACTTCAGTCCCGGTCCATGATACAAGCAAAAGATTATGATGGGGGCAGAAGACTCGGACGTCTCGCTTTGTTGCTTAGTGTTTTTTCCATTGTTGTGGGTCTGGCTGTAGTCCTTTATGTGGTGATGACAGGTAAACTACCTCTCTTTTTCTCTACACACACCGCACCGGGGGTATTGAGAAACTGAACTTCAAAAACAGGAAAACTGTCAATAATACAATCATATTATATGCTAATAGCTGTTGTCCACAACCAAGTTGAAATGAGATCATTGCTTCTGCACACACTTAAATGTCTCTCTCATTTCCTTTTCTCTCTCCCAGAGATTTAGTTGTGGACATCCTACATCCAAAATGGATGTAAACGGGTATTGGAGCTGAAACCAAAGAAGATGAATGATAAATGCCATGTGAACACCTTCAAAAAACAAAGCTAGATTATCCATTTATGTAATATACAGTATTAAATTTGTTTTAAATTTTTTGACAGTTAATTTTTTTTTTTCTTGATGGCTTTCAGCCCATTCTTTTTCTGTTTTGGCAAATAAAGCTTTTTGCTTTATGATGTATTATAGCACAAAACTAATTTAGCTATACATCTTTAAAAAATAATGTTAATACTATTTAAAAAACATTTTTAATATTATTATCTACATGAAACAATCAGCTGCATAATTTTTAATTCCATCCATTTTAACTCTTTCAAATAAGAATGATTCCTATGCAAAGTTAAATCTATACATTTTATTTCTTATTCTTTTAGTACATTATGCTAATGTATGCATGTTGTAATAGTGAGAATATGACATCTGTTCTGAAGCTGGTGCATACAAAAGCACATTGTATTATTGTAAAATACTTTGTATTTTGTGTCATCTGTTTAAAAGGACAGTTCACCTAAAAATATATCTTCTGTCATCATTTACTCACCATTATGTCATTCTGATGAACTCTTAGTGCGGACTATCCCTTTAAAACTTGTTTTTTTTAATAACATTTCTAGATATCAAAGTATTTTTATTCCTTGTCATTTTGATGCATAGCCTTATATAAGATCGCAAGAATGCAAGAGGGAGGTATGCAGTGGAGATAGCTGGGTATAGCAAAAATATTGTATTGAAAATATGTACTGAAGTAGTTGTACTGAGGCTGAACAAGGGCTATATTCAACCAAAAGCACACGCATGTCTGAAACAACAAAACGACAAGTCGAATTGTGCAAATTTGCTAAAACAGTGCCATATTTTTGCATGTTATAAATTAAACTAAACACACCCGATTGTCTAGTTGAAGTGTGATTTTTGCAGATTGTTTGACAGAGATCCATTCGCACAGGAAAAAAAAAATTCTGTTTTCACAAGGATAAAATCAGTTGTGGTTATTTCATTTTAAAAAGTGCCTCCTGTTCTGCTGTCAGCCATCCAGCCGCCAGAGCAACGCAGATCAGAGGAAGCACGTCTGGTAATTGATATCCTCGTCACATAAGTGCATTCCTTTCATCTTTACATTTAGTCATTATCGGCCTCAAATTGAGGTTATTATTATGCCATTCTTGCATTCAAGTCTAATTTGTTGAGCATATGGTAAGACATACATAAAGAGCTTTAAATTCACAGCTTTAATTTTTTTTTTTTTTATGTTTTCGTAGTCCTTCAGACATGAGTCTTTTGATATTGTTCCTGGTTTTGACATGGAGGCAGGATGTCCAGCACACAAAGACGTTTATAGCAAGCATCTATTTTCCAAACACAGAACTTTTGCTTTCTTCCTGTTCATAAATGATCTAATCCTCCACTAATGGCTGTGTTCAGATGGGGATAGTTACAACGATAAAAGCTTGTAAATGGGTTCGATGCAGAGGCCAATATCACAGAGCAATACACGCTATATACTAGTGTATATTACAACATTTGCCTATTAAAACATATACTAAAACACGTTTTATGATATATTGCTTTTGCTTTTCCAGTTTAATAAGAATGGAGTTACAAACATGAATAAAATATTTAAGTGTTGCCATTTGACAATCATTCTTATTTATAAATTAGCTTATTGTAATATATTTTTAGAATCATCTTGTACAAAATACCACTACAATTAAGGATTTGATGTGCAATCTGATAATCATTTTTATTTATGATTATTGTAAGATTAGATTAGAAGATTAGTGCTGTCAAACGATTAATTGCATTTAACATAAAAGTTATATATATACACATACTCACCTAAAGGATTATTAGGAACACCTGTTCAATTTCTCATTAATGCAATTATCTAATCAACCAATCACATGGCAGTTGCTTCAATGCATTTAGGGGTGTGGTCCTGGTCAAGACAATCTCCTGAACTCCAGACTGAATGTCAGAATCGGAAAGAAAGGTGACTTAAGCAATTTTCAGCGTGGCATGGTTGTTGGTGCCAGACGAGCCGGTCTGAGTATTTCACAATCTGCTCAGTTACTGGGATTTTCACGCACAACCATTTCTAGTGTTTACAAAGAATGGTGTGAAAAGGGAAAAAACATCCAGTATGCGGCAGTCCTGTGGGCG
The DNA here is from genome assembly GCA_030578275.1 of Meda fulgida. Taxonomy (NCBI): domain Eukaryota; kingdom Metazoa; phylum Chordata; class Actinopteri; order Cypriniformes; family Leuciscidae; genus Meda; species Meda fulgida. The sequence continues at coordinate 20,472,350 of CM060636.1, read as the reverse complement.
AAAATGCCTTTTTGATGCTAGAGGTTAGAGGAGAATGGGCCGACTGATTCAAGCTGATAGAAGAGCAACTTTGACTGAAATAACCACTCGTTACAACCGAGGTATGCAGCAAAGCATTTGTGAAGCCACAACACGCACAACCTTGAGGCGGATGGGCTACAACAGCATGAAGACCCCACCGGGTACCACTCATCTCCACTACAAATAGGAAAAAGAGGCTACAATTTGCAAGAGCTCACCAAAATTGGACAGTTGAAGACTGGAAAAATGTTGCCTGGTCTGATGAGTCTCGATTTCTGTTGAGACATTCAGATGGTAGAGTCAGAATTTGGCGTAAACAGAATGAGAACATGGATCCATCATGCCTTGTTACCACTGTGCAGGCTGGTGGTGGTGGTGTAATGGTGTGGGCGATTTTTTCTTGGCACACTTTAGGCCCCTTAGTGCCAATTGGGCATCGTTTAAATGCCACGGCCTACCTGAGCATTGTTTCTGACCAAGTCCATCCCTTTATGGCCACCATGTACCCATGTTCTGATGGCTACTTCCAGCAGGATAATGCACCATGCCACAAAGCTCGAATCATTTCAAATTGGTTTCTTGAACATGACAATGAGTTCACTGTACTAAAATGGCCCCCACAGTCACCAGATCTCAACCCAATAGAGCATCTTTGGTGGAACGGGAGCTTTGTGCCCTCGATGTGCATCCCACAAATCTCCATCAACTGCAAGATGCTATCCTATCAATATGGGCCAACATTTCTAAAGAATGCTTTAAGCACCTTGTTGAATCAATGCCATGTAGAATTAAGGCATTTCTGAAGGCGAAAGGGGGTCAAACACATTATTAGTATGGTGTTCCTAATAATCCTTTAGGTGAGTGTACATACATACACTATATTGCCAAAAGTTTTGGGACACCTGCCTTTACATGCTCATGAACTTTAACGACATCCCATTCTTAATCTGCATTCTTCTAGAAGCGCATTTTTGAGGTCAGGCACTAATGTTGGACGAGAAGGCCTGGCTCACAGTCTCCACTCTAATTCATCCCAAAGGTGTTCTATCAGGTTGAGGTCAGGACTTTGTGCAGGCTAGTAAAGTTACTCCACACCAAATTTGCTCTTTCATGTCTTTATGGACCTTGCTTTGTGCACTGGTGCACAGTCATGTTGGAACAGGAAGGGGCCATGCCCAAACTGTTCCCAGAAAATTGGGAGCATGAAATTGTCCAAAATGTCTTGATGCTGAAGCATTAAAAGTTCCTTTCACTGGAACTAAGGGGCCAAGCCCAAACCCTGAAAAACAACCCCACACCATAATCTCCCCTCCACCAAATTTTACACTTGGCACAATGCAGTCAGGCAAGTACCGGTCTCCTGGCAACCGCCAAACCCAGACTCATCCATCGGATTGCCAGACAAAGAAACATGATTCGTCACTCCAGAGAACACGTCTCCACTGCTCTAGTCTAGTGGCGGCGTGCTTTACACTACTGCATCTGGTGCTTTGCATTGCACTTGGTATAAGGTGCATAATAAGGCTTGGATGCAGCTGCTCGGCCATGGAAACCCATTCAATGAAGCTCTCTACGCACTGTTCTTGAGCTAATCTGAAGGCCACACGAAGTTTGGAGGTCTGTAGCTATTGACTCTGCAGAAAGTTGGCGATTCCTGCGTACTATGTGCCTCAGCATACGCTGACCCTGTTCTGAGATTTTACGTGGCCTACCACTTCGTTGCGGTTGTTACCAATTGCTTCCACTTTGTTATAATACAACTAACAGTTGACTGTGGAATATTTAGTATTTCACGAATGGACTTATTACACAGGTGGCAACCTATCACGCTACCATGCTTGAATTCACTGAGCTCCTGAGAACGACCCATTCTTTCACAAATGTTTGTAGAAGCAGTCTGCATGCCTAGATACTTGATTATATTGTTTAAACAATTTAATCACTAAAATAGTTATAGGATATATTATCCTAATATTAAATCTCACAGCACTTAAAAATATAGCCATATTATATAGTCCTAATATATGTATTTTCCAACACACTCATGAGGTTTTCTCATGAGATAGGATTTCTTTTTGAAGCAAATAGCAACAAAACAAAGCCTAAAGTTGCGGTCGTTTTTTCTTTACTAGTGTGACGTATATCTGAGTGAACCAGCTTTTCTAGCAAGGAAAAAAATGTAGCGTGGGACTTTTGTCCATGGGGAACTGATTGGATGGTTGTGGTTTGCTATTGGTCGATCTCATGTGAGTGCTAGGTTGCCCCGCCCACATCATCAGAGAAGAGATGTCACTGCAAGAGGGAGGGGAAGTTATTTTGATTTAAGATTACAAGGGCACATGAATAAAAAAAATAAAATAATAATGCGCACTGATTTACAAGTCATTTACTATAAATACTGCAATATTCCATAAGAAAATAAGAAGTGTCCATTTTGATTTCATGGTGACAGATCATTCAAGAGATTATTAAAACGGTCATTGAATATTCTGTCCCCTTCAAAGATCTTCATTATCTTCTATAATACTTAAACCAAACACCCGCAGCATTGAGCGCTTGACCTATGGAGAAAGTGTTTAAGCAGATTGTGACACGCTCAAATGAAGTTTAGAAAATCAATAGCACTTATCGTTCTTATTCTCTTGCAGACAGAAAGGCCCTGTTAGCCCAGCGGGAGGAGTAATCCACGGCTGTGAGCTTCACTTAAACATGAACAGAGAGTGGATTCCTCAGCTCACATATCCTGCGAGCACAGCGTGAAAGCTTGCAGGATTTATTAAGAACAGAAGTGTTTTATCGAGACAATGGAACCCGAAGAGCCAATAAAGCCACTTAAAAAGAGTCATGTGATGCCGAAACAAGGTTTAATGTCAGTGTTGCAGCAGAGTGCTGTTGTCTCGGATCATTTTTCTGCAAGTGTTGCTATATCGAGACAGGTTTGTGGAAGTTGTTGAGGTAAACCACAGCTGTTTGGCCAATTCCAGGAAACTACTAATGGACATTACCACCCAGAATCCCCTGTGAGAGAGCTGACATTATGGCAATACACCAGAATATAATAAGAATGACAATGAAAAGGGCATTATCTACAAAGTAGCTTACTGTAGTCTATTGCTATAGTCACCTTCATGTTGTTCTAATATCTTTTCTTGCATGAAAACAGAAAGAGGTACTTATCAGTTTTGAGCAGGTCCTCTTTTCTATTTAATGAAAGTGAATGGTGACCATGATTTTTAAGGCCCGTTCACACCAAGGGCAAACTAATAGAGCCTTAAAAATCACTTAATTTTAAAAGAAGAGCAGAGCTCACACCACAACTATAAAGGCAGAGAGGAACAATATCACTTTCAGAACAGCTTTTTTTCCAGCTGAAGAACAACTCTGACAGCCAATCAGAATCCCCCCGAATTTAAAGAGTTTAAGTATTAATGCAGAAACATTACATATATAAACAGAACATTACAATCTCTGGGCGTAAAAGGCTCTTTACTTTAAGGGTTAGTTAACCCAAAAAGGAGAATTCTGTCATCATTTACTCACCCTCATGTCCAAACCTGTAAGACTTTTGCTCATGTTCGGAACACAAATGAAGATCTTTTTGATTAAATCTGAAAGCTTTCTGTCCCTCCATTGACCGTTACAAAACTGACACTCTTGACGCTTCAAAACGTTCATAAAGAGATTAACTAATCCATAGGAATTGAGCAGTTTAGTCCAAATTTTCTGAAGAGACAATCCCTTTATATGATGAACTCTTTGAAGCATCAAAGTGACAGAATTGTAATTTTTAGGTGAAATTTCCTATTAAGGAAAGAAAAGAAAAAAAAAAACGTATTTGTGCGTCTGAAATCGCTTACATTTGGTTTGAAACTTGCTTTACGATTGTTATATTATGAATGTGTGTAGTATGAATGTAATCTGGACGTATTATATCCGCCATGTTGTCATTATCATGTGACCTATCAGCATCAGTTATGTCGCTTCACAAATCCTCTCCCATGGCCTCATGGGACAGTAAAGTGTCCATCATATGCACACAACAGAATCTCGTCGGAGGCTGTACTTTTCCCCTACTGTTTTATGAACACTACGAATTCGGACATGCTACTCGGCTCACATACTGTTTTTCACTTACCATATAATATGAAAAGTAGGCTTATTCGGATGCAGCATGTTAAATACAAGTTTAAAATCTTAAAGGGGGCCCATTTCCAGAAGATAAAACAATTTCAGTCACACATAAACCATCTCAGCAGCACATTGACTTTTACTCAGTGCTCTCACACTGTACCACTTACAGGAAATGAGTGTGATGGGACTCCCTGCATTACTTAGCTTCTCCATCAGCTCATTCCCACCTGAATACTCAGACTGATGCAGAACTCAATAGCCAACCATTTAAATGTACCATACTAAATTTGAACACTTCCTTAAGAAATTGATGCTTGTCTGCTTTTGTAAGTAAGTAAACCCTTTACTGTCACTTAGTCACAAGTACCAGTGAAATTATCCATCAACCTATCCATTCAAACATACAATATGACAACAGGGTAGACAAGGCAGGAAGACGGGAATTAAATACAGCATGACATGAGGAGAGGTGAGGAGAAAAAAAGGCAACCCCCAGACTATGCTCCTGTAGGGAGTACAGTGTGGGAACAGGAAAAAAACATCTCAGCAACATTAGCACATAATCAGTACACTCTACAACATGAACAAGACTTGCAACAGGGGTAGGGAGTGGGGGATGGAAGTAGCCCAGCACAGGCAAGCAGCCATCCGGACCAGCAGCCATTCTCGGCGCTGGCCACAGACCCGCCTGTCAGACTGGTGGTACAAAGCGGCGAAGGCGAGGGATGCGGTTTGGGGTGTATATATATATATATCTATCTGTATCTATGTAAGAGTTCATGTGTGTGTAGGCCTGGAGAGTCGCTAAGCCAGAACCATAATCTAGGTGCCTCAGTCCGCAGGATTGACATAGCGATACAAAGCAAGTTGCCATGGAGACAACCTTGATCAGGTCCCAGACAGAGTCAACAATCACCAGGTGTCTGGGGAGTCGGGGAAGGAACGCAAGAGCGGCTCACTGCAGTGCTTTTCCGGGGGAGTTGTTGTTCCAACAGCGGCCTTGGCAAAGGCCAGTGCTTGTTCGGGGGTTGGTGCCGAAACCGATAAGATTGGGATTGTTTTTGCTCTATCATACTAGGGATTTCTGTGGTTACGGGCCACGTTCACGCAGCAACAAAATATGGTTATATATTTGAGTCTTTAACAGCGGCATCACTAGACCCTCTTTACTGGGACATGAGCCCCAGTTTATTTTTTTGCTGTACCCTGGTAAAATATTACAGATAATCCTTGTCAATTGGATTACCATATACTGACACCAAAATCATTTTTCTCTGATAACATTTTAGAATCAAAACTAGCAATGTCAGATTCGCAAATAAATCACTCAGATCGATCTAATTGGTCAAACTGCTTTGCAAAAAAAAAAAAACGTCTGAAATTGTTCACGATTCAGTTTGGTTCATTTGGACAGTTCACTCGCACACTGAACCATTTGCTGCAGTTTGCAGTAGCTATTTTTTTTTGATGGGGTGGGGGGGGGGCTGTGCCCCAGTACTGATGAAACGCCCCTGGCCCCAAGCGACAACCAAATTCTATAACCCAACTCACTTAAATTTTCAAGATTAAATTAAAATCTACTGCATATTTGTTGATTGGTCTCTAGGGTCAGCACAGCGGGCTTTAATGTCACCATGAAATCAAAACTGACAATGTTTTTTTCCCCCATTGGAATATTGCAATATTTAAAATACTTATCTGTGCACATTTCTTTTAATTAATGTGTCCACACAGTATTTAATGAAAATAACTTCCTCTCCTTCTTGCAGCGACATCTCTTTTCTCCGATGACTGGTTTACGGGTATATGGAGCGGGACAAACTGTCACTCATATGACATCACAGCAATAGCAAATCATAACCATACAATCAATTCTTGCCAAAATCAAGTCGTGCACTAAATTTTTTCCTGTTCGAGAAGCCGTTTCACTCGGATACAGTGTGTCACAATAGGGAGAAAAGGGTGAACCGCACAGATCAATCGCACCAGGGTTGGTTCACAATTGGCATGTTTGATTTCCGAACGCAACACGGACCAAAGGCATGTGAACAAACCAAAAACAGGAAGATGAGACCCTAAAAATGTCCGGACCAAATGAACTACAAGTGTGAACAACCTCAGACAGGTTATAAAAACTGCTGTTGGATCATTTCAATCTGACAGATGCACTGGAACGGTACCTGAATGTTTGTTGTTTCAAATTTGATAAGTTATTTATGTCACCATCTTTGATATTACTTTAGTCCCTGTCGCTATGGTTACATGCAATTGAATCCCAAAAACAGACAATGCCTAAAGTCTGAGGTGGTTAGCCTATGTGCTTATATTGAATAATTAGGGGTTAGGGATTAGAACAAAACTCTATGGGTACTAGTAATGGTGATGCTATCCTGAGCAATTTCATACTGTAACATTATTCCTCATTCCATTCTTGGTGGTTTCTTGATTTTTTTTTGTCAAAAGTCTTGGTGCTATACTGCCACCTGCTGTTCATTCAATGATAAACAGTTTACATCGAGGATCGCTAGACCAGGGATCCGTCCTTCGTACCTAGCTTAAAGGGACAATGTGTAGTTTTTTTTGTTGGTATTTTAGTATCTAAAATCAATATTTTTATTCATAAATATATCCTCAATGGTGTACAAATACCTCTGCCAATTATCTGACTTATCCTCGTAAACGAAGAATTTATTATCTTTATATACATGGGACGGGTAAGTCCACGGAGGCTTCCATGTAGTTCCGGCATCTTGAAAAACTATAATAGCAGAGAGGGACAAAAAGTACTCGGCCAATGCGTTTCCACAACGCGTTTTCGTTCAGAGCCAGCATGACGTAACTGAAAGCAGCAGAAACGGAGGAGCAGAGCAGTGAGAGGCGCTTGTCAGTGCCCCGGCAAGTTTATTTTTAATGGCGGACCATACATATGTCGAGCCACAGGAGAAGACCCTCCTCGTCACCAAAAAAAAGTATAAAATTGAATGTAAAAGGAAACGTGACCGGAGATTACAAAACAAGGGTCAATGTCGGGATATCTTTTTCCAGGTGGAAAGAACCAATGCAGGAGAAAGATTTCAAAAGAGACGCTGAAGTTGCCCGCTTTCTCCTCGACAGGTAAGCTAAGTCAATGTTACAGAAAATATATCGAATAAAGAAAGCATAACTACTAATTACAATAGTCCATGTTTTTCAGTCAGTAATTCACTGTAACATTCGTTTGTTCGTTGTGTCGTTGCAGTTTGTTTGAAATAACAAACCGGTTCACCCGAAGGAAAACTCGTAGGGAAAACTCGACGAAGCGCTATTAGAAGACATCCTGTCATAGCTTTTTGGTACATAACAGCTATCGTAGATGCGTTTGAATGCAAAATACAATTTCACCGCTAGATGGGAGAAATTCCTACACAATGTCCCTTTAATACATCTATGACAGCAACTCCAGGATGAGCTTCAAAGAACCCAACAATCCTGGATCAAGTCAAATCGTCAGGGAGTATTTCACATACGAAGAACGGGCCCCAGGGATGTTTTTAAAACTTCTTAAAACGAAAATATACCAACTAGCTGTGTGCATCCACCATTAGCAACAAGACTAGTAAATGCATACATTTTATTAAGTTTAAATACATAGTGAATGTATGTAGTGGGAAAGATACAAAATGTATAAACAAGTCATTTGACTTGAGCATAAAGAGTGACATTTTATTCTTAAACGTTGTGACGGTACATTCATCTTGCCTCCACAAAGAAAGGGTCATCCTCACTCTCGCTCTCATCCAGAAATTCCTCTCGCAAGGGTGACTTCTCTGAAGCCATCGCCTCCATTCGGAGGTCTTCCCTCTTGCGACGCAACCAACGAACCCCGTCTCGAATGCGGCTGAACTTGGCAGAGCGAAGGTGGCAGATGAGGAGAGTGCAGATCAAGATGCTCGTCAAAGAGGCTAAATGAGGATAAAGGGTTGCAGGACAATTTACTACTACATTTTTATATGAGTCCTTTCATTCAAGTCATTAATCAGTTCCCTTAGAGGGAGTTTGACCAGTAGAAAATGCTTAGCACATAATTATGACCTGAATTCATAAAGATTTAATATGGGTTTAAATACGAATACTTGAATTTGTAAATCAGCATATTTTATAAAACATTTATGGAGGTCCTATTATGTCCTTTTACAAAGTTTTGATTTTGGAGTATAATAGAATAGGTTTTCATACTTAAAGTCCCCATGAACCGGAAGCTGCAAACGACTTTTCTCCAGTGTTGTGACGTATTTCCGAGAGAAACGGAATACTAAATGAGGCAAAATAGTGGGTGTGGCTTTTTTCCAACTAGCACCTGATTGGATCTAGAAAAGTAGGTGTTTCATTCAGAAATGGAGGCAGATCTTAACGCGTCAAGTGCTTCGAGCACATCCGTGACCTCTGTTATCCCTCCTTCCTAAAAATGTAAAAAAAAGAGCCACCTGGACCGTAACAAGGGAATGTGAAAAGTTTTCTGTGAGTGCCACAACCAAAAATGCACCTCGCCATCTCTCCTTTCACACGCTGTCAATGCTTGCAAACACACAGGCAGCCTGTCTACTGTCAGTTGGAGGGGCGTGGTTATGGATGTTAAGCAGACACCAAAACCGTCAAACCTACGTCATCAGGGAAGGTCCTCCAATGCAGAGGGAAGGGGAATTTTCAGATTTTGATTAAAGATTACGAAGCCAAACATTTTTTTTGTGTGGATTGACTTGCATTGATGAATTGTTCACCACAAAAAGATCAATTTAGGCAAACAAAGAAAGTATGGTCAATTTTGAATTCATGGGGACTTTAAATGTATGTTGTTGTTTTTTTTATACATGGTTCCTGACAGACTGGGAAAAGAGGTACTGCAACACTAGCTACGTTTACATGGTTCAATCGGAATGAAATCAATCCGATTGATGAATCCGAACACGGTGTTTACATGAACGATTAATAAAGTAATCGGGTTGATGTGCGCGTATGTCACAAGATTCAAATCGGAATTGATTTTTTGACATGTGCACACTGCACGAATATGCCGCTGTTCGCGCATAACTATTCTCCTCTATTGGTTCTTTATTTGTTTTAAACAGCAGACTTAATATTTATCCGTCTCTGGTCATGATTTGGAGACGATGAGCAAGAACCGTTTTGCCGTGCTGCTTACATTTATCACGCAGTGTTTACCAAAACAGTCCTCTGTGGATGAGAATCTGAAACAAGGACTGGTGGGACGTCCTGCTCCATTTCACAGACGCTGAGTGAAATGAGATTTTTTTAATAACGGATCACTCAATTATATGAAACTTTATTCAACAGGAAGAACAGCTCGTTCCGTGCGTCATACGTCATTATGCTATTTCAATGTCATTGCACATGCGAAGACCTTTTAGTTTCGGTTTTCAATCAGATCAAGTGTTTACATGTTCTCTCGATCAGATTACAAAAGGAATAAACCACCTCTTTCAATCCGATCGAAAGGTTAAGGTTTTTCAGTCTGATTGAGCTGTCAATCTGATTATAAGGGTCCATGTAAATGCAGCTAATGCTTAGTTCCTGTCTTTATGAAGCCCCTCCTTCCAAAAAGCAGAATGTGCTCTGATTGGTTGGCTGGCTGTCACGCCCCTTTCCATCACTGCAAGTTTCAACACCCTACTAAAGCAACTCAACCAGGCCTCGCCCCTTTGTTTTGCATATGCCTTGGGTGGGAATTATTTAAACAATGAATTGACACGTGTTTCCAGGATGAAAACTTAAAGGCACAGTATGTAAGCAGGGCTACCAACTTTTGAGTTTAGCTTGGAAAAATTATGGAAAAACCTTAAATAAGTGTATCGTGATTGTCAAAACATTTGGTAACTAGACAGAATTTCATTACGTTGATAATGATAAGTGACAACATGTTGAAATGTTTACGACTGGTAGGCTACTTTTTTATTAGTCCTTGACAATTTGATTCTGATCTTGATTCAATATAGATTCATTTGCATGTAAATTTATAAAAAAAAAAAAAAACTAATGCTGTAAACATGCAGGGAGCCCTGTCAGCTGGTATTATTACTAAAGGTTAAATTAACCTTTAATATATTGCAGTTTTTATAATATGATTAAAAATACAATAAGTGTAACAGTGCATATATTTAGCTAAATACTCTATAGCAGACATCAACTCTCTCAGAAGGTCAGGGAGTCTCCCGCATAATGATAGAGAAAGCGCGTTTCCACTTGGTATTAAGATGTTTTCGGTGAACCGTAGTGGTCAGTCGTGACGTAATGTAATGTTATGTGACATTGTTCTCCAGATGTTTTTTTTCCCAACTCTTTCAGCGGTTGAAACACTGATTGATTAATTATGAGACAATACATTTCGGTAAATTTTACTGTATCAACATACTTTCTAATGTTCACTTGTTTTTATTTACTATTAACAAGTAGTAAAGAGGAAGAGACGATCAGTTCATGTGCCGCTTAAATGTGACATCGCTGTAGCACATAAGTTTAAGAGCACCAAAACGGTATTTATTGTTGGAATTTCTAAATAAAATTGACAATTTCAAAGTTAATGCTTTTTTCATATCAAAAGTAACCAGCTCGGTCTTGTCTGTCAGTGTCCACTTTGCTTCTCGATCTTTCACTGTGTCAATTGAATGAGTGAGAGTTGACAAGTTTCACCACTGGAGGTCGCTTATTCTAAACAATAACAAAGGTGTAGCTTGATGCAGTGAATGAGCGTGGAATCATGGGAGTTGTTGTCTTAACCTCTACAGCTGATGATAAGCAAACTGACAGAAATCATGTTTATTGCAAGTACTGAATTACTACTAATACAGATCACTTTATATGCACTTGTATATATTGTCTGTTATGTAGCCTGTTATGTTGATTTGTGAGAAAACTAGAATGCAGGTTTGAAATAAACATGATCACTTTATAAAAAATAAAAATAAAATAGTGGGGTAATGCAGCGGTGTTTTACATGGTCAAAACAATCACACTAAAAATATGCTGGAGTGTGTTGAAACTGAAAGTTATAACGTTGAAACTGAAAGTTGTTATAACACTTTACAACTTTATAACGTTTGCTCAGTGGCTGGTAGAGACACTTGTTTGACACTGCAGTAAGCTAGATTGATAATAGAATATTATATTAATAAAAACTGGATGACTTGTTTTGCTAAATGGCATGCAGTTCATTTAAAAATATATATATTGTATGGAGGAGAAAATGCTGTATTACTGTTACTACAAATAAAGCTCTTTGACCATGCTATGTTGCGTAAATTTTTTTAAAAAAAAAGTGGTCTCAACACGCATGATACAAACATGTTACTCGCAGTAAATCAAGAAAACGAGATTCAAACATTAAGACAAACCGTGTTGAGCTATAACAATAATTAGTTTTCTGGTATCCAAACAGTTGCTCACCTGTCTAATAGAACATAATATATTAAAACCTCTTTGGTATTTCCATGGTTTCTACGTAAATGGATTTATATCTTGTTGGAAACATTTGGGATAATGCAAGTACACAAATCTAGAACATTATAACACTATAAAATACATAACATTGTTCTAGTGGTTTTTGCATATTTTAATCCAAAAATCTTACATATTGTGCCTTTAAGACTACAATTGAGGCATTTTAGGGAGAAAAGCATAATAGGTCCTCCTTTAATATCAACTTCTTTTGACCAGTGAGATCACTGGAATTAAAACAAGTGTTAAGATTTACCTGTGGCAATGACAAACACTGCCCGACTGAGGGGAGCGCTGTCTGCTGTAAAGTCAATCACAATGGGACTGGTCACTCTGTCAGAGGATATATTCACCTAAACCCACAGAAGGAGAATGAGAGAATTGTAGAATGTGTGTAGTTTAATCTGGATAGAAGCAGTGTGATCATTTCAGATTAATATTTTATTTTTTTACTACACTACTGTTCAAAAGTTTGGGATAGGTAAGATTTCAAATGTTTTTGAAAGCAGTGCTGACCCAAGATGTAATTATTTAATCAAAACGCAGAAAAGAAAAAAAAAAAAGAAAAAAGTAATATTGAGAAATAATAATTGGTGAGACAACCTGTCACTCACATCAGATCGCAGCTAATTTGCAAACTACAATGGTACAATAAATTTCTAATGGACAAAATCAAGTCCAGCCCAACATTTGTTTAGTAAGCAGTTATATACCGACTTAAAATGTAATTTATTTCTGTGATGCCAAGCTGAATTTTCAGCATCATTACTCCAGTCTTCAGTGTCACATGATCGATTCAGAAATCATTCTAATATGCGGATTTGCTGCTCAAAAAACATCTTATCAATGTTGAAAACAGTTGTGCTTCCTAATGTCTTTGTGGAAACCTTTATTTTTTCAGGATTCTTTGAAGAATAGAAAGAACAGCATTTAAATGAAATAGAACCATTTTATTTTATAGACATTATAAATATCTATACTTTCACTTTTGATCAATTTAGTGCATTGTTGATGAAAAGTAGAAACTAAAAAAATTAAGAAATCTTACTGCTCAACTTTTGAACAGTAGCATATTAATTAATCTTGTGTTACAGTTTTATTATGCCAAAATGTTCTGCATTTAATAATACAAACACACGCACGCACACAAAGCCGTTAGCCATAACTAAAACAAACCTGCTGGAGCACTTGCTGATATCCATGGGCCTGAACCTGCAGCTGATGTGTGCCTGGAGCCACGAGAGTGGTGAAGTGACCCTGACTGTCTGCATGAACAGTCACAGAGCCGTTCACCATCACAACAGCATCCGACACCGGATGGCCTTTACTGTCCCTCACAATACCACTCAGACTTCTGTGAACCTACAGAGACCGAATATGTGGAAAAAATAGGTTTAAATGAGTTTAGGCTGCTCGAAAATATGGCAGGCTATTCTGAGAAGATGAGAAAGTTAGTTCGAGCTTGTCCACCTCCAGCAGCATGCGGAAAAGAGGAATTCTGTTTTCCATCCACATCGAGAAGAGCTGATGTTCAGGTGGGAACAAACAACAGCCAGTATACACTGTGATCTCAGGGCAAACACCCACATCCAAACTGAAGTCCTGAAAGAGAAACATTTGTATTTTCTTAAAAAAAATAAAAAAAAGTCATACAAGACGAAATATGCAGAAAATGAGATTTGAGAGCTTTAGTGGAGTGAAAGATTTTTGGATGATGGTTGATTTAACTGGGTTAAATGACAATTTTCATTTTGGTGAACTAGAGCGAACACTTGAATTTTAAACAGTTCTGCCTCATTCAGCACACAAGTTGTAACTTGGGGCTCCGTTTTATACCTGGTAAGATGTGTTTTGGTTGATCGGATCACAAGTAGAAGAGGGAGACACATTCCCGTTCACACCTGGGGCCTCATGTATAAAAGTTGTGTACGCACAAAATGGGCATAGAAATATGCGTACGCATTTTTCCACTCACATATCGGGATTTATAAAAAATAAACTTGCCGTAAATAAGTGCGCACGGTAAGGATGCTCTTGACCGTGCGTACACACTCTTTTAGAAGAGCATGTGTTTTGGCAACACCAACTGGCCCAAATAGCAACAACTATTTAAAATGAATAACTTCTAAATTATCCTTTTACATCACCCAATAAATCAAATTGCATCAACCTGAATTATCATTATCAGCATTCTTAACCTGGTGCAAAAACTATTTTTCACCGATGGTGAGTTGGAGCTAAATGTCTTTTTGGTCACTTTCAGACACAAAATCGAAAGAAAATTAAACATATACAGAAAGTTAATACAAATATAATTTCACTCACCAAGCCTGTCACTTGAAGCAATTATCCATCCCTTCTTAAATGTCCGTGCCAGCGAGCGGGTTGGGCCGTTTAGTGAAACTGACGCAAATAACAGTTTAAATAAATAAAATAATTTAAACTATGTTTTACTTCTGATATAAACATTTAGATTAAATATGCCATTCAAATGAATGGAGTTAAACATTTAAACATGAAATCATTACTGAGAAGTAACAACATTTTTTATATTCAATCAATATTTTTGTTGTGGATGCGATGTTTTTGAACACTTTTCCTGTGGCGTACTGTGTTTTAATGTTTTAACCACAGAGATAATTGCTTATGATAATACCAGATTGTCTGAGAAAATAGTTTCGTGCAAATAATGCCCAAAGCCTATCTGTTTCCATTAAAAATATAAATCAATTAAAAATACAATTCGGCCAGTGCAAAAGATTGAGGAAAAACTTTCTCTGAAATGTATTTTACACTATTTGATTTATGTAATAAAAAACAAGGCAAGGATAGACAACGACTTGATTTGTATTAATGTGTCTTGTACCGTTACACGTTATCACGTGGATGAATAATCATATTCAAATGATATGCAGATGAGGATCTGCATAGTAAAACTAGGTGTTGTGAGCTCCACATATGGTTATTTCGGGTGGAGACGCACGTGCGCACAATCTTCCGCTGACTGGGATTTATAAAGTGAATTCTGCGCAGGTTCTGGCGTACGCACGCTTTTATGAGTCTGAATATTTTTTTGCGAATGCCATTTTTGGCTTTCGGGCGCACGTACACTTTCAGTAAGAATTCTACGCACAGTTTTATAAATGAGGCCCCTGGTGTTTTAATCCACCTCTTTTGTCCACTTTCAACCACTTCTGTCCTGATTTCTTTGACAGGAGGGTCTATGGGATTTTTCAGATCTTTCGATCTAATGGATGAAATAATCTACCTTAATTTACCTATGAATGCGACCGAAAAATAGTCGCTCTGATGGCTGAAAGACCACACCGAACGCTGTAAGTGTGTGTTAGAAATCAGGAATGGTGAGAGAACATTGGTTTGAAGATGAAAAACTTACCAAGCACAAACTTGGGTCTCCAGCCAACAAAGTTTAAATCCCGTCTGGCTAACACTTCCTATAACGTTTTTCGCATTAGGTCAGTAGACGGAGAGCAGGCGTCTTTAAGTGGCTGTTCAAACACATGAGCGTTTACACTACGAAAGCAATCGGGTTGAGTGGATTTTAAATAACCTCTGGAAGTGGTTGAAAGTGGACAAGCTCAAAACTTTTTAGACCCCGTTTACACCTGTATTTAGCGTCATACCAGTTGTGATCTAATCGACCAAAACGCATCTTAATACCTGGCGTAAACAGGGCCCAGCATGGTCAAAATGGATAAATTAATACATGTAATTTGATCTACATTGTGTTAAATACACTGAGTCACAACAAGCAAGTCATAAGCAACACGTCAAGACGAGAACAATATCTAGAAACGTGACAAAAAAAAACTGCCATTCGGACAATCTCAAATGATTCCAATACCTTCATACTGCCAGTGTGAGAATTGAAATCCGCACCCTTCAGGATCCCTCCCGGGATTTTCTCTGTTGAGTTCAAGAATGATGGAGTCATCTTCATATCATGTTTTGTGATTTTTTTGCTATGTAATTTTAGCAGTATTTTCTTTTAATCTTAAAGTCTTTTCAACAATACCTGACTTTGTTGTACATTTCAGGTCTCCCAAGTGCATGAAAGGATGACTTCTGGCATACAAGGAAGCCAAATATCTTAACGTCTCCTCGTTTTGTTCTGGGTGAAAATCATGAGCTCAATATAAGCCCAATCACTCATATATTAACTGTGCATGATCGTTTAAATAACAGTTTAATACTTAAGAGTTAGGATCCTTAACACAACGAATGGGTAATAACTAATAATGTATAAACAAATATTGTGCTGTTGGTTACCATGCTGATTAGGTCGGTCATATGGATAAGTGGCCAACAGAGAGCCTCCCTCCAGCACTACTGAGAGAGAGAAACCCCCTCCATAAATCAGATCCATCACTGAACGGGTCTCTGGCTGCACTGATTTATTACCTAAGTATAAATACAAATGTTATATTCACTGACCACTTCACAAGCTTTTGTTAATGACATCATTTCAATGCAGAGTGTTGACTGACCATAGAAGAAATCAGTATCCAGATCTATTCCACGAGCATTGTTGTGCCCCACACTGGAAGAGCAGAGTCCTTCATGTGCCTGCTCCCTACCATCAGGGTTCACACATGGGAGAATCAGGATCCTGCTCCGGTCAATCAGCTAAGAGGAAGGACACAACATAAACTGTATTGATGACAGGTACACAAACTCTGTTCCAAAACCTAGTAAGCTGCCTACTTGAACGGCATCCTAAATGCACACCAGACGCACCGGATGTTCCAAAAGATAGATGCCGCCGCCTTTTGGGCCAATTCTAAAGGTCCGGTCACATTTAATATTCTACTGCGAAATTTCATGGACGAAATCCAGTCTTTTCAATCGGTGTGATCAGGAGTTTTGTGTAAGGCCAAAAGAGTTCCCCTAAGCAGATTTCACTTGTGTTCAAGTTGGTCATCCAAATTCATTGGATTCACCAACAGAAACCGTCTTTGGTTTGAAAGTGTCTTCTACGTGAGCTGCGCTTCATACATTGCTAAACTTTTCACAATGGACCTTTTTTTTTTTTTAGCAAAATCCAGCCAAAAATAATATAAGGTGAGAGTAACAACTATATTTCATTGTTTTTACAAGAGGACACAATGTTTTGTGAAGCTTGCCTTGGTGATGGCGAGATTCCTGCGATAGTTGAGGCAGAGAACAGAAGCAAACTCGAGGAGCAACTCTGGACCTGCTGCAGCATCACCATGGACTCCAGCCACAAATCGGATCTTAGGCTCGGCAGGTTGAGAGATCTTTAAATTGCCAGCGATCTCAAGGGCCCATATAGTTCTGAACTCAGTGCTTTGACCCAAACTGACCCCAGGAGAAAAAAAAGTGACAATTTAAACAATGACATTTGACATTTACCTAACTCCATTCAATAAATTCTCATGATCTATATTAACTTTTTTGCATCACATAACTACAAAAATGTGAGTGATGCTTGTTTTGAGTGGGTGTTAGCACATTGGTATAGCAGGTGGGTACTAAAGTCTACTTGCCCAAGTCAAAATATCTCATGCTCAAAGTTCTCAGCAAGCACCGCCAACCACCTGATAAAGACATCTTCAGGATAACATACCTGTACAGCCGTGTGATGCGAGGGAAGGTTAATGTCAGTCCTCTCAGGAACTCGGAGCGTTCCCTGTACGTTCGGTACTCCAGGGTCTGAGCAGGTAGAAGGCCGCGGACCATCCGATCCAGCCCGCCAGGGACTAAAAGCTGCTCCACCAGTTTCTCAAAGTCCTTTTCTACTCTAGATGGCTGCAATGTATCTATGGTGAGCTTAAAGTCCACCTGCTCCACCCGAGACTTCAACACCCGGACAGATGTCGACATTGGAGTATAACTGGGGAAAAATAGCACAAGAAATGTAATGGCTAACCCATTTTATAACTGGCATAATTCTGTTAATTTCTCGTGAAGGGTAAGGTCTCACTCTGGAGCAGAGGCTGTGAGATGATAAGAACCAGGAGCCAGGGGTCTCCAGTATTGGCCTGTGCTGCTGGTATGGACTTCATGACCTGAGCCTTCCACCACGACCGTTGCATTAGCAATGCCTTTGCCAGAATGACTATCAGTCACCATACCCCTCACAAACATATGAACCTGACATGCGGGACGTCACACAAACCATTCAAATGTTTCAACTGAATAGCTCTCCCAAAATACAATGTGACATGATCAAAAATGAATCACCTGCTGTATAAACTGTAAGAGCGCTTTGTGATTCTTCTCCCAGTATTCTGAGAGCGAATCCTCTGGTGGGAGCAGCTCACAGCTCAGTCCAATGCTAACAGCTAATGTATCAGTGCCTTGGTACGCCCAAGTCAGCATATCAGTTCCTACCAGTATGCAAAATATAATAAAATAATGATAAAAAGTACACACTACTGTTCAAATTTTGGGGTCAGCAAGATAAATATATTTTTAGGAAATGTATTATTTTATTCAGAAAAAACTAATTCAATTGATCTAAAGAGACAGGTGGTTAAGAGGAATTACTACTAATTCAATTGATCTAAAGAGACAGTAAAGACATTGGTTGAAAAAAAAATGCTGTTCTTTTGAACTTTCGATTTAAAGAATCCTGAAAAATGGTGTATCACTTTCCAAAAAACAATTAAGTAGCACAACTGTTTTCAACATTGACAATAAGCAGCAATGTTTCTTAAGCATCAAATTCACAGGCCACCTTTCGGCATAACCTACGCTCACTCTCGCCTATCTTCTATGGTTTCATCCTCACTTCCTTCACCGGTTCAGTTTTCAGCACTGGAGACTAACAATGCTACTGACACTCTTTGCTCCACTCTAACGTCTTTAGACAACTTTTGCCCTCTTTCATCCAGACCAGCCCGCGCCACACCCTCTGCCCCTGGCTTCTCCGTGAACATCGCTCTAGACTCAGGGCTGCAGAGAGGAAGTGGCGCAAATCAAAAAATTCTACCGACCTTAGTTTGTATCAATCTCTGCAAATATCTCCACTGTTAAAACGACATTCTACCACAACAAAATTAGCAAATGTTCTGACTCTCGCACACTCTTCAAAACCTTCTCTTCTCTCTTTCTTCCTCAGTTACACCTGCACTTACTCACATTATTAACACCTCTCTTCACGCTGGTACCTTTCCCACAGCATTTAAGCAAGCTCGGGTAACCCCACTGCTTAAGAAACCCACAATAAATCTTAACCAACTCTGCATGTTTCTCGCGCAGAACAACCTTCAGGACAACTACCAATCTGGCTTCAAAAGCTGCCACTCAACTGGGACTGCCCTGCTCTCGGTTACTGAAGCACTGAGACTGGCAAGAGCAGCTTCCAAATCCTCAGTACTCATCCTGCTGGATCTGTCTGCTGCTTTGGACACAGTCAACCACCAGATACCCGTCAACCCTCATGAAGATGGGCGTCTCAGGAGCTGCACTCCAGTGGTTCAAATCCTACCTCTCAGGTAGGTCCTTCAGGGTGTCTTGGAGGGGGAGGTCTCTAAGTCACAACTTGCTACTGGGGTTCCTCAGGGCTCAGTGCTTGGACCACATCTCTTCTCCATCTACATGTCATCACTAGAATCTATCATTCAGAAGCATGAATTTTCCGATCACTGCTATGCTGATGACACACAACTCTACCTCTCATTCTAGCCGGACGATCCGACGCTAGCTGCTCGAATCTCAGCCTCCCTGACAGACATTTCTTGCTGGATGAAGGACCATCACCCTCAACTCAACCTCGCTAAGACAGAACTGCTTGTGGTCTCGGTAAACCCAACACTTCAGCACAACTTCTCCATTCAGCTGGGTTGGTCAACCATTACTCCTTCCAGGACAGCCAGGAATCTTGAGAGTTGTGGTTGATGATCAGCTAAGCTTCAAAGACCATATTACTACAACGGCCCAGTCCTGCAGATTTGCTTTATACAACATCAGGAAGATCAGACCCTTCCTATCAGAGCAGGCCACACAACTTATCCAAGCTCTTGTTCTTTCCAGACTGGACTGTAATGCTCTCTTAGCGGGTCTTCGGGCATGTACTATCAAGCCTTTGCAACTGATCCAGAATGCAGCAGCGAGGGTGGTCTTCAACGAGCCGAAGAAAGCCCACGTCACACCTCTCTTCATCAGTTTGCACTGGCTGCCAATAGCCGCTCGAATCAAATTCAAAGCACTGATGTTTGCCTACAAGACAACCACAGGGTGTGAATGGCCTGCCTAATTCGTGCAGCTGTCTTTAGCCATTTTCAAAAAATGTCTAAAAACACATTTTCGCCAGCACCTGACCAATTAATACTAGCACTTGCCCATTCTATTTGTTTCTGATATAATAATAAAAATAAAAAACTTGCAATGTTTTAACTGGACTTGACTAACTGAGACTTGTTACAGCAATTGTATACTGTTGCCCTCTTGCTAGTCTGATTGCTTCTATTGTTCTCCTCAGTTGTAAGTCGCTTTGGATAAAAGCGTCTGCTAAATGATTAAATGTAAATGTAAATCAGAATATTAGAATGATTTCTGAAGGATCATGTGACACTGAAGACTAGAGAAATGATGCTGAAAATACAGTACTGAATTAGGGTAACGTAAATAGGGTATTTTTTTTAAATAATGACTTTAATCCGTGATTATGCTTCAGTCTGACCTGTGACCACTGGACGACGGTGCTTCGTGTTTTTTTTCTCTCTGGTTCTTGACATGTCACAAGCTTGGGGCTCTTGAAAAGCCTGAGATTGCTGGAAACAATAAAATGAGTCAGTAAATTAAATTGTACACAGTCCATGATATATACAGCATTCAAAATACACACCAAATAAAAGGCTTCTGCAACTGATTTAAACATTTTCTCATCAGTGGAGTCAAGGGAACTCGGATACACGACTCCCCTAAACCCTAGAGACAACAATGGCAGTTCAGTTTAATCATAAAAAAATTCTCATTAACATTGAGACAAGACTTTAACTTAACTTAAGACTGCCACTTTCTGTACCTCCACGTATACTTGCAGACAGCACAAAGGAATGGGCCTTGATCCAGTTTATCACTGCTTGAGTTTCTGCTTCAACAGTATTCTTCGATTGTGACTGTTCAGGAAAATTTGCATCCAGGTCAACACGGTGACTATTACTGTGTCCAATAATACTCTGGTCTCCTGAGACTCGTTCGTTGTGAGCTACGAGAAGAAAATCAGTGTAAATACAGAAGAGAACAATTAAACAACCTGCCAGTTTAATTTGCTAGTACCTTTTAGCGCTAATTCATACCCATCTGGGTTCATGGACGGCATGACGTGAATTCTTGTGCTATTGACCAGACGCGTGACCAATGGATCTTTGCCATAATTGCGGCACAAGTATTCAACCAGGTTTAGGAGAATCTCCCGACCGATAAACTCGTTTCCATGCAGGTTACCCACAAACATGACCTCTGGTTTGCCTGGTTGAAGTAAGGGGACGTTTTCAAAGAAACACATTAATGTAAACTAGCAGTCGATATTTTGGATGTTTTGATGTTCTTGAAAGTCTCTTCTGCTCACAAAGGTTGCATTTATTTGATCAAAAATAGGTTTATTTTATAGTATATAAGTTTATATAAAGTTTAAATTTGTTTTTAAATGCCATTTATTCCTGTGATGGCAAAGCTGAATTTTCAGCATCATTACTGCAATCTTCAGTGTCACATGATCCTTCAGAAATCATAATGTGCTGGTTTGCTCCTCAAGAAAGATACCTAATTATCAATGTTGAAACATGATACACACCATTGAAAAGTTTTGGGTATTTAAGATTTTAAAAGAAATTTGTACTTTTGATTCCATTTAAATTAATACTTTGAAATTAAATTTAAATTAATACTTTGAAATTAAATTGATCAAAAGTGACAGTAAAGGCATTTATGATGCTGCAAAATATCAAATTAATCAATCAACATTTCAAATTAATGCTGTTCTATTGAGCAGTCTAGTCATCAGAAAATCATTAAATATTAAAACAATTAAATATTAACAGCAAAAACTGTTTTCAACATGGGTAATGGCGGCATTATTAATAATTGAGCAGCAAATCATCATATTAGAATGATTTCTGAAGGATCATGTGACACTGAAGACTGAAGCTAAAAATTCAGCTTTTCCATTACAGGAATAAAATGACATTTGAAAATATATTTATAAACAACAAGTTTTTTTTAGTAATATTTCAAAATATTTATTCTATTTTTGATCAAATAAACTTATAAGAGAGTGCATAAGAGTTAGGAAAATTATTCCTAACTTTTGACCTATAGTGTACATACACAGATAAACAATATAAAAATGACTGTATGCAATTGCACCTTGCTGACCGACACCAGGATTGGTGGAAATCTCCATCACATAAAGATTCCTGCCCTGTACTGATCGTCCAACAGAGTTCAGATAAGTAATGGATGAATAGATGGCACTAAACAGTTGCAACATCATCTCCATTTCATCATAACTATGATATTGGAATTCCAAAGACTGGATTGGATATTTTGAGGTGGGAGGCCCTGATGTGCTCAGATCTTCTTTGGTCGCTATATGTCGATCAGAGTGATCTAACATTAACATTTCCTCTACCGGTTCCTCAAGAGTGAAGTTTAGCAGTGTGGCTTTGCCTTCGATCACCGGCACATTCTTCACAGTATTTGAAAGGTACCTGGAGGAAACATGAAAAATTCCATTAAATTGAACTAATTCCATCTCATTATTTTACATTTATGCATCTACACATAATCACCCAGGTGAGCTAGCAGTGATGTCATATCTTCCAGGGAGCAGCAGGCGATAATAATCACCAAACATCCAGCTTGTTATGTTGTGATCAATTCCAGAAACAGAGATTGTCACATCTGGGAGACCAACGCCTGATCTGGTCATTACGAAACCTCTCACACCAATATGAGCCTTAAACAGAAGCAAAATAAGATTTGATATCATTAAAAATAATAATAACGTAATTCAATTGTGGACAATGGTTCCACACAATGGACACATGTCAACTGAACTACTTTATGTATAATGAAATGAACTGAATTGAGTAAACCACTAAATTGAGACTTGTCCAAATAACTTGACTGAATCAAGTTATTTTGAAGGAAACTGTCAGCTAGTGATGGGCGCTTTCGAAACACTGATTAGAAACAAAATATTGGTAAAGGTTTTGAAGAAGTGGTTCAGAGAGCGTAGCAAACTGCCAAAGTCACGCGTTTCAGTAAACAAGGCAGTTACGTCATATCTTGTTTCGAAATTTCAATGGGTTCAATGGTTTGCCCCCCAGTGGCAAACCATTGAACAAATGTCTATGGGCTTTACCTGATCTCTGATCGGTTTTATACATTTTTACACATTTTAATTAGACATTAGTATAATTAAAAGGAAAACTATTTGTTAATAGTCTCTTTAGCGGAGTCATCCGTGGAACAATCAAAACAAGCCCTGACATTGATAAAAGAACACATATTACACAGAGACTTATTAGATGATTAGTTAATTGCATTTGATTATACTTTCAATAAAGCATTTGGAATGGGCTTGTAAAGGCTGTTTTTAATACATATTTGGCCTGAGTTGATGTTGCATTTACACTGTTCTGACCAGCGGGGGTCACCAGTGTGCTTCGACAACGTGAATCATTTTGCGAAGCAATTGGTTGAATTGATTCGAAAGCTTTTCAAAGCTCAATTCTCCAATCACTACTGTCAGCTAACAATACCTTTTCTTTACACATAAGAGGTTAAGTTAGGGGTTGGCATCCATGAGACGATACTGGTTACATCTATAACAATCCTGAGTTTTGTTCAAGTAAATCGAAAAAGCAGTAGGCCATTCTACACACTAAAACATTCCAATCAACTCACTTTCTGTATGTAGGTAAGAAGGGCCTCCTTGTTATTGGTCCACTCTGTGTAAAGCTGAGAAGCTGGTGGATACTTGCAGCAGATGAATTTAAAAGTGACTTCAAAACAGTTCCCTTTAAGGTAGTTGAAAGACTGCATCCCCCCTGCGACACCAAACCAAAGCTCAATGGAGTTTGACTTAGTTAAAATACCTGACTTTAATGTCCAACAGATTATGATACCTTCTCCGAAGCTTTTGTCGGGATCACCAGGACAGTCAGGATTGTCCATACTCATAATGGGATGGTTCTCAGTGTAGGTTTGTGCTAAATGGCGAAATAGGTCTTCATCGGCAGTCAGCCCTGGGCTTGCAGAAGAACTGCTGTCATCAAAAGGGAAGCTGGCCCCCACCGAGCCCCCATGTAGACTACCAGACAAAACAAACCTTGACAAGATGACAAAGAGCCAGAAAACCTGGTGAGAAAGCACTTCTTGTGAAAAGATTTGACTTGTTCTCTTGCTTCTGATCTGAGATTTTCACATTACACCACAGAATAATTAATCTTTTTTTTTTCTGGGCCAGTTTAAAATGTAATGCTAATTCCTCTTAAAATCTAGTTAACTCTGATGTGAAGTGATGGTCACTTTGTGTCTGGATCAACTAATAAAAAAACATTTAGTAAGAATTTTGTGGTGCATACAGTCCAGTATTATTTTTTATTTTATTTTTTAGGTTTTATTAATATTTTGAACGAAACCTTAAAGGGATAGTTCACCCAAAAATACTATCTTCTGTCATGATTTACAGAAGATAGTATTTCTGTCATTATTTACTCACCCCCATCATGTGGTTCCAAACCCGAAATACGTTCATCACAAATGAAGATCTTTTTTAATGAAATTGGAGCAATTTATGTCCCTCTATTGACAGTCTATGCAATTACGCTTCAAAAAGTTCATAAAGAGATCATAAAACTAATTCATATGAATTGAGCAGTTTAGTCCAAATCTTTATAGAATGAAACAGACTGAATAGGTTATTCACATATAAACATTAATCAACCAACTCACACATCAGTAAATGGTCGACTCAATCATTTTCGCATGACGTGTGAGAACCAATGGCGTTCATTCTTGAATTTTAAGCCTAAATTCAATGTTGTTCCTCATTTAGTGTCTCTTCAGACAATTTGGACTAGGCTACTAAACCGTTATGGATTCGTTTTACGATCTCTTTGTTCAAGTAAAACATGAGGGTGAGTAATGTTTGGGTGAAAGCTATCCCTTTAAGTAAAATTTTAAATAGGTATTGTTTTTTTCTAAATTATCCTAGTTTTTAGTGCTTCAATAAAAATGATTTCAGTAAGTCGCCATGCAAGGCAACCGTTTCTCATTTTATTTCAGCTTTATTTCAATTAACAAAAATGTTTTATTAGTTTTAGAAAAAAAATAAGAGGCTATTAATGTAAAATGATTTCAATAAATAAATTGACTTAATCCATAGCCTACTACAATTGACTACAATCCTTGAATAAAATATTTTAACTACACGGCAAACAACATACTTTTTTTCAAGAATCCATCTCATAACAGCCGTGACCTCCGGTGTATCATCTGAAGTCTTGCTGGAGGGCTCATTCTGGTGTGGGAAACTCTTGTCGAGGTCATAATGTTTGGCATTCTCGCGGCCTTCAGCACTTCCAGTGCAGTCACCCTCCAACGCGCGCTCAAACCCGTCAGGATTCATGCTGGCCATTATATAGATGTCCGTTCGTTTCACCAGCTCCGTCACTCTCACATCACGGCCATACTGAGTTAACAGGTACTCAATCAGATACACTAACACCTGCCTTGATAAAGCCTCGTCCCCGTGGATGTTTCCCACATACTTGAACCTGGGTTTGCCCGGTACGTCCGTACTCGGATTCGTTGTTATTCTCATGACCCAGAGCTCCCTTCCCTCGACAGACTGTCCGATGCTCGCGAGGCGGCAAATATGCGAGTATTTGAGAGAAAAACTCTGAAGACGGTCAGTCATGGCGGCGTAGTTGTAATATCCCAGGTATGTTTCTTCGTTCACTTTGTTGGTGTGTCTCAATCCAAGTATTTGGTGCGGAACTATTAAAATTTGCGGCAAAATGAGCCACAGAATATCCATTGCGCGTTTGTAGTTAGTGGTTTGCAAACAATAGTGACATTTAAAAATAACCTTTTGTTTGTCGTTTTATTGTCAGTTCTTTTTGTTACACCATTACAAAATTGGTCTTCGTTTGGTTTGCAAGTTAAACCCTTAGAATCAAAATTAGGGACACTAATAGATTCCACTTGGCTTAATCAGTAGAAAATTGGTTTGCACAGGCCCAGGGCCAAACTAAAACGATGGATTAAACCACTGCCGTTTAAGGGGTAGCCTAGTTGACAAACGTCCGTAACTTTTTTTTTTTTTTTAAATCAAATGTATTAATGAAAATTTTATTTTATGTACTGTATTTGGTCATAATGATTTTTAAAAAACATGTTATTCTCCTTTTAGCTTTTATTTGCAGTTACCTTGCATAATGAAGCCGGGAAGTTCGAAATTGCCATCATGTACCCGTAAATAGGGCACTTTTTGGGGGGAAAGCCATTTTAGTGTTGTAAGAAACCATAGTGTGGGATTAACTGAGTGAGTGGACTCATTTAATCCCACAATGCACTCTAATAATGAGTGTACAACCGATGTACAATCAACGGGTTCAGAAAACCCATAATACAATGTGGGTCGCGCCGAATGAACTGCTGGGCTGCTTCCGAAACGCTCTCTTGAGTAGGTACTTGAATAAGTAATTCACAACGGCTAAAAAAAGTACATTCTATACCCAAGAGTGTGAATAATCTGGACGTACATTGCCATGACCTACCAGTGTCTTGCATCGCTTCACTGCCATTCACAAATCCTCTCCCGTGGCCTTATGGGAAAGTAAAGAGTCCATCGTATGCACACTTCAGAATCTGTTATTTCTGACTTACTTCTTTTGTTACATACTGTTGTCCGCCTACTCTATGGTGAAGCATACGGCTTCAGATACAGCCCTGCCCCGGTCTCGAAAGAAGATGGCGTCCGCAGCTGCATCATCCATCCAACCAGTTTCCAAAATCGCTGGTCCGATGTGGGTGCAGCGTAATATCATACAGGTATAAATTCCTATTTAATTGTATTATTAAATTGTTTAAATAAGGATATTTTCATTACTACTGGAGCTGCTTGCTATGTTTGAAATTATTATTAAACGGCGAGCACAAACATATACAAAAGCTGTAACCTTCCGGCGCACACAGTGTCCGAATTCACTCCTTTAAGTGAACTACATTAGTGGACTAATGTAGAACAGTGAATGAGGATATAGGGGAACACAGCCTTGGAGATTTTGAGAGAGAGAGAGAGAGAGAGAGAGATTGCATGTAATATGAAGTCATGAAAATCGCATGTTTAAAATGTGAAAACTTAGTTCAAAATAAAGCCAATAGTTTTAAATGGAGTGCACCATGTCACACTCAAGGATGCTGTTTAAAATGGCATTCAAACACCTAGTGCTGTCGGTTGTTTGACCCCAATATATGATGATCTTCTTCCAAAGACCCACTTCCTAAAATATGCAGCTATTTATTCTTATATTAAATTGTAATTGTAAAGAGTAAAATGTTAAATAAATTTAATTAAATATATTACATTAGAAATAAATGTTGTTTCCAAATATTTAATTATTTGTTTTTATACAATAACTGCACGAAACTAAAAAGAATTATATGCTGCACAGTATAGGTTAGGTTAAGATTAGTTTTATTTCTTGCTGTTAAAATATGGCTGTCTCTAATCTCATAATTTCAGGTCAGTCATGAAGACTGTATTTCTATGGACCCTCTAGTTCTCTCTTGTGGTCACTGGGGATCTCCTCCCTAATACAACTGCATTTTAGAGATATTTTTTTTTAATATCACTTAGTTGATAATGTTGACAAATTAAACGTAGGTGGATGCTTGAAAAAGCAGAAAATAAAAATTCCTCTTTACAATTCCAATTTTTGTTGTGTTTGTTACATTTGTAATGTCTAACATGATCATATATCCACTTCACTCACCGTAATTTTTGTTGTTGTTTTTTTTGTTTTTGTTGATGTATCAGTATCCGAAAGGTAATTTAGTTTAGTGGATTACAATTCTTAAAACAAAAATACTTACACATAATTTAATTAGAGGTCTTGCTATGTTGATATAGATAGAACAAAAGGCTGTTCTTATCATGCTTTAATGTAAATTCTTCTGACACTTATCTTTTCATTTAAAACTTCATTTAATTTTAGACAATTCATTACACCATTACACCTCATCTGTGAGAGTTGAATGTTAGTCCTAATGTTCATTTAAGGTCAGGAAAGATCCACAAACTACAGTCAGCTGATATCAAGTATTCTGTTTTTGTGTTTCCTCAGATTTTATACTCATGTTCTTTATTCATCAAAAATCGTACAGATGTTGACCATGAAAACTGCAATGGCTACGATCATGATGATCAAGTCATGACGAAAGTAGAGCAACGCTCCCAGCGTCTCACCACACCACGTCCGTCTGGCTGGAATCATAGAGGACTTTTTCTTCTGTGGTTTTTATCTCATCATTCCTGCCGTAATAGTTTGTCTTTCTTTCCTCGTGTAGTGGGTTAAAAAAAAGTGCTGTGGACTTGTTATATTGGTGTAGCACCAGTATACCAGCCTGCCGTCAAGGTCAACAAACCATCTTGCATGGCTGGGAACGGAGGGATGGAGGAAGTGGAGGATTAAAGGGCTCAGAAGGAGGAAGAGGGGAGGGAAGGGAAGGGAGGAAGGACACGGCTGGCTCCTCTCAATGCTGGATCCTACGGATAGACTGGATCTGAGGGGTCTGAGCGTGGCAGCCGTACTCCCTGTAGTGCCTGTACTCGCCTCCGTGGCAGTCGCACTCCATAATGTACTGGTAACCACGGTAACCAGGATACTGGTAGCATACAAAGCTAGAGAAATAGGAACACAGCATGTTACCTTGGAGGCCAAGTGGAGCATTTGAGGTCTCAAACGTTGACGAATGCAGTGACGCATGCCCGAACCGAAGCACTCGCGCTCCTTTCTCAAATGCAGATCAAAAGCTACATAAGAGCAGGGAGCCAGAATGCTAGCCACTGTCTTGGGACAACATTTTGACCCTAACAAAATAATCAGACGATCAAAATCCATAGGAGCAATCGTACTCACGCGCCACTCATGACTTGGATGGAGCCGATCTCGTTGTTGCACCATCCCATAGCCTGCAGAGAGGGGTAGTCACCGCACACCTCCCACTGCTTTCCACTCATGTTCTCACACTCGAAAAGCATCATACGGGAATCCTTGTGCATCTGTTTCAGAGTGAAGGACCAGACATTCAACTTGCTTAACGCACAATTCTGATTTGACAAAATGGGTTCATTTTCGGTTCATGACTTGGAATTTTAATTATACTGGCAGTGGCCACGTCTCACAGGATGTTGAATTAGGATGAACGAAATTGCAAATGGAAATGGAATTTACTGTTGTGCAATTTAAAGAAATTTCACGCATCACACAATTGTGTAATACTTAAAATAAACAAGATATTGCATTCTGTGCATTCTGGGAAATGTTCTTCCACCATGCTCCATAAAATGACCATGAAAATAAAAGTTGAAATGAATAATCATTGGCTTTTCAAACATTGGTTTTTAATAGATTTATATTTTCAATAAAATACATTTTTGTATGTTATTGTTTGTTGCTTTTTAAATACATACTTCAGATTTATATTTCTAATATTCTTGATAACATATGTTTAAATTGTAAATAATCAAATAATAATAAATGTATAAATAAAGGTGACTTTTCAAACATTGATTATTAATATATTTGTAATTTTTATATATATATATACAAATATTTTGAACTTATATTTCTAATATTTTTGATTATGCCCCTTACATGTATATAGGTAATTCATATTGAAAAATGAAATGTAATTTTAATTATGCTTTCGGGAACCTGTGTGCTAGCACAATTAAAATTAAAATTTTCTCAATTCAATTCTGAATGGCGCATAGCCCTGATTTTTATTATCAGTACCTCTCTCATAATGCCTGCTTTTGCACATCCTGATTTTGCATTCCTGTCCGAAAATGTAGTCCTTTCCCTATCCCTAAACCCTACGCATAAGTTATCTAAAATCAGAGGGAAATGATAGGTTAATAACACTGATGTAGAATAACCTAATTATCAAGTGTAGCGTCAGTTCTGGCAGCTCACGTTAGTCGAGCTCGCATCAGCTGACTCTCAGCTGATCCACGTCTACCTATAGGAACACGACGCCTTCGGTATTATCAGCAGCTATCGCGTTCTCAGGAGCGAATTACCCTCCTCCATCCCCAGCTCCTCCTCTCGCCCAGTCAGGATTTGACTTCCCCTAGAATCAGATTAAATTCTCGAATGATGTTGTACTTTAAAATCTTGAAATAATGATATCTGCAAAACATTAATGTTGGTTCTGTTTACCCTAAGGGGGGTTATTGCTGCTCTCCCTGCTCATATCCATGCTATAGGCTGCATGGATGCGCAGGGAGTTCTCGCCCAGAACGGAACCATACCGCCAATCCAAACTGTATGCTAATTGTCAATCGTATTTGACGATAGTGGTCCTGACAGAACTGGTTTTAAGTCTAAACTTGACATAAACTGTAAACTTGTCCCTCAAATATGATTGGTTGATTAGAATGTTGTTCCAGGATCAACAAAGATGGTAATCCAGAAATATGTTGCACTTGGTGAAATCACGTTTTGCCCTGCTTTTTTAATGCCATCCATCTACACTCACTATGACAAACAAATTTCAGATGATGATCGGAAAGTCTATTGGTGGGTGTATTTTGTGTTCAGATGGTTTCACTCACAGCAGAACAGATGGGGCGGAAGGACATCAGCCTCTCAATGCGATAGGCATTGCTTCCACTCCAGGCCTCCCAGCATGGGTAATCTCCCTTCTCCAGGATGAACTGCTGGCCATTGAAGGTAGAGTGCTCAAAACCTATCCAGCTAGAGTCACAAGAGGCAATTAGGAGAAGGGGTTGGAGAGAGGAAGAGAGATTTATTCAGTAATCAAAGAAGTGTGCTGTCACTCACGCGCCACACTCCACTTTCAGGGAGCGGACGGTCTCCATTCCGAACTCCATGATGTTCTGGCAGCAAGCGGTGAATTCGCAACGCCTGCCCTGGAAATGCTCCTGGTCATAAACGGTAATCTGGGAAAGAAAGAAAGAAACAGTATCTTTAGTTCAACATGTTGAACATCATTTAATTAATGGGATAGTTCACCTTTACTCTCCCTCAGGTTGTTCTAAACCTGTATGAGTTTATTTCTTCTGTTGAACCCAAACAAAAATATTTTAAAGAATACTAGTAATCAAACAGTTGATGGACCCTATTGGCATCCATTGTAGGAAAAAAAACACTACGGAAGTAAATGGCTACCGTCAACTGTCTGGCTACCAACATTCTTTAAAATATCTTCTTTTGTGTTCAACAGAAGAATGAAACTCATTCAGGTTTGGACAAACATGAGGGAGAGTATTTGATGACAACATTTTTATTTTTGGGTGAACTACTCCTTTAAATACCCATTTAGTTTAGAAACATTGCCCCAAATTGCATTTTACTTAAATATTAATTTAAATAATTTGTAATATTTACAGGCCTACCTTCCATGGTCCCATGGGCATTGACATAGGGTTTGTCAGAGCCATTGTTTCAGATATATCAGCGCTGACTGACCTGCATGCAAGGAATCAGACAGTCGTGTCAGAAGTTCACAACACTGCTGAACATGAAAAGCTAAAATAAACGCTTTTCCCCCTAATGGCCAGAGCATTTTTTCCAATTGGTTTCAATGGGAGCGTCGTGACGAGGAGCTGAGCACTTGCCGTTTTTCCCCGGACGCCGAGAATTGAAAAAAATTTCAACTTTGGTTAAAACGCACATCAATGTCACTTTTCAACCAGCCGTCCAATCACAGTGGAGGATGGGCAGGACAAAAACCCCACACATTCTGCTTGTACAACAATAACAACAAGCACATCTGTTCATCCAAAACAAATGCCAGTCAGAGCAAGTAGGCCTTGTTACATTTCAGCTTGATAAAAAACGCTTTGGTGTACACATGGCCAACTTGTTTTACTGTTAGAAAAAAAGTACAAGTGCTTGTTATAGATAATGTAAAGTATTCTATAATGACAAGCCTGAACACTGTTGAACCAATTAAACTGAGTGGTTTACATTACTGTCTAATGGACGTCAGGTCTGCTAGTGAAAACATCTTGTTCAAATCCCTGGTTGACATCTCATAAATATCTCCCCTATCAAAATTATAATTTAGCATGTCTGATTGTATCAGTGGATCATTGTTTGATCAGTCATTCTGCATATTAATGCTCTCAATGGTGTTCCAAGCTGGTTTAATCACTATCTGGTTTAGAGTTGGCAGAATTACAGGGTTTACCAGACTTACCCAACAGAATGAGCTGTGTGCGTTGAGGGGAATCCAGCACGCGGTCTCCTGCTCAGGCATCTGTGGGGCTATTTATACAGACACCGCTTCAATGGGGCTCCCTGATTCACAGACCCCGGCTGCGGTCAGCACTTTGCTTTGGATGCCTTTTGTTTCTGTCCTGAGCTGTAGTCCTTTCTTTTGAAGGTATCTCCACCAATGAGGGGCCATGGAGACGTGTGGTAGCCGTATGGCCTATACTCTCATGTTACTTTACCTGATGATCACTTGACTTTTACAGTGCTTGAGGAAGCAATGCATGCTAATATTTCATTTTAGGTCACATTTATGTGAATTACCTATAAGGTTATATAATATGGTTATTATAACTTGAGATTTTCTTTTCAGGCCCTTCAAATTTGCATGAAGGACAGTAGGCCTATAAATCGCAGTAAATTAAAATACATTAGAAATGTTTGCAAATGATTTCTCAAAGTTACATTTTTGGAATGAGGATAATATACTGTCAGTGTATAAACTGAATGAATGTTAATAAATATTTCTAAAGCAATTTGAGTCTTGTGATAACTTATTATTGTGTTTTTGTTGTGAAAAACTATTCACAACTACTGAAAAAAGAATACTTTTAAGCAATATCATGTTTGAAATTTCGATTTTTTTATTTGGTGAACTCAAATAATAGAAGTGTGATTGACCTAGTGAAATTAAGTAAAAAAAAACGTAATGTTTTTAGTGTCACCAATTGAAGTTTTTTTTTTTTTGGTCCAACTGTTCGCTTTTTACAATGTTTTTAGGATTGCACGGACTCTATAAGGAAAATATTATATTCAAAACAGCATAAGAATTCATAGAAATGTATTTTTACTTTCTATATGTGCTTTGTACAACATAAAAGGTTTCAATTCGGTGATGCCTGAGAAGAAATTCTCAAAACGATAATGATTATTTATATATTTACAGTGTTTAGTCTCTAGTTTATCTGAGCGCACCATTACGAACGCACCATTACGCTCTTAAAAATGAAGGTTCCAAAAGTTTTTTCCCCAACAATGCCATAGAAGAAATATTTTGATTGCCCAAAGAACCTTTGAGAGGTCAGTTCTTAAAGCAACAGTGTAACGAACATTTTAATAATCTAAAGAGCCTTTTTCCAATTTAATAAACATTTTGTACAATGGAAAGATTCTGTGGATGTTTAAGGTTCTTTATGGAACCATTGCAGTTTTTATATTTAAATGTCTAAAAACTATTGTTGCTTTGCAACTTAAATGAAAAGGAGGAAGAGGAGCAAAACTATAAACCAGTGGGCTACGTTTACATTGATAGATGCATATGTAGACTTAAACATTTCAGGCTTCAGCATTCATTGTAAAAATGACTGAAAAAAATATGCAGAATTTACTTTGAAACCATTTTCATTTAGAAATGTCTATACAATTCACAAATAATTAAATGAAACTTCAAGTAACAGTCTAAATTAAACTAATTTTGAAGTAGAGAAACTGAAAGTGTATTTGCTAAACTCACAACCTTAACTCAGGTCTCTTTGCAAAACAATGGCTGCACACAGACCACAGTCAGCACATTGTTTAGCCTACAAAAAGTGTGTGTGTGTGTGTGTGTGTGTGTGTGTGTGTGTGTGTGTGTGTGTGTGTGTGTGTGTGTGTGTGTGTGTGTGTGTGTGTGTGTGTGTGTGTGTGTGTGTGTGTGTGTCTCGAATGTGTATGACGTGTGTATCTGTTAAGCCTATGTGCGTGTCAGATGTAGTCCTGGTTGTGTGTAAAAATGTGTGTGTGTGTGTGTGTGTGTGTGTGTGTGTGTGTGTGTGTGTGTGTGTGTGTGTGTGTGTGTGTGTGTGTGTGTGTGTGTGTGTGTGTGTGTGTGTGTTTCTGCTGATGAGGGCAGCCACACCACGATGACAAAGAGACGAGCCAGCTCAGCAGGTCTGGGAAATGAAATGAGTGTGTTCACTTCTACTCTCTCGGTCTTGTTATTAATGAACTCTCCTCTGTATCAACATTATTGTAACAAACATGCTACTGATAAAATGTACTAATGCCTTTGTTTTTCTTTCTGTTTTCTAAGTTATAACGGTTTGTTTCTGTCTTAGTTTTGTATATAGCACAGCAATGATAGCTGTAATATAACAGGCTATACCAATAATCACAATATATTGCTTAAAAAGAGAGTTCTATAAATGCAAGGTATAGGCTATTCAAAGATGGCAGGCACACATTTAATATGGAGGACATTCGGCTATATAAATTGGTCAAACCTTTTCAAGCCAACCAAAACCATGAAATTACCATGAATTACAAGCGCTTGTAGTTTATTTGCTAAATTGCTGGTGTTTGATCAGAAGTCAGTGTCTCGTTCACTGGTATACATTTTTGATTATCAAGTAGGCTAGTTTTGCCAGGTCTTTTTTGTTGTACTGTCTTGTGGCGTCCTCTTGTGGACTGTGATCATTAACGTCAACAATGTTCACTTTTAAAAATAAAGTGCATTATCTATGTCCATGAAGAGCCTTTAACATCCAGAGCCATTCCATTGCACAAAAAAAATCTTTATAGGGGTAAAATATTCTTCAGATTATTAAAATATTGGTTATTTTAAGAGCAGTTCACCAGTTTGAATTGTGTTAAAGCTCTTGGGGACGGACCTCCACTTCAAAACAACAACAACCTAATAATATACATTTTTAATTTATTTATTTCATATAATAATATAGTCTAAGTTCATTTACCTTACTTCTTTGTGTTTCAGAACATGTTTTTGCAGCTGAGCATTTACTCTGTGCATAATTGATGAACAAAGACTTTTCTCCACAAAAAATCTATAGGCTAATAACAAACAAACTTAACATTACTTCTAATGTGAATTCATGAAAACTACTCCTTTTAACACATTCAGGACCAGAATATACACTTATACTAGTCTCTCTGTTTATCCCGAGGTTTACCGCAGTCCGCCGGATCCAGGCCGTATCCAGATCGGAGGACCAGCGCCTGAACACGACGACAACGCAGTCCTAAAGAGTCACTAGTCCCTCCCCTGTGAAGGCCTCCTTCCCTATACCTCTGTACAGATAAAACGTTGTCGGGATATTTCAGGTTCGGGTGGTTATGCAGACACGACTAAATGTACGTATTATAATTTTTTAAGGCCAGACAAGTAGTTTGATTTGTGGAGAAGGACCATATAAAGGATTAATAAACTACATGCACAGATTAAGCATATATATGCATTTTGTACTTTATTTTGCGTAATTTCTACCTGTCTCATGGTTTAGCTGTCATTACCAACACGCTCTGCATAAAAGCACTTTTTAACAGTTTTTTCATCAAAAGTTTATTTGGTAGCCATGGTAACCTAATAGCATAGTGGAGCACATGGATTTCAAGCTGCAAGACCAATGCCTTGATGTCCAGAAAAGAAATAAATCTACTCTTTATTCTTTGAGTTGGGCATGTACACTTATTGTGCGTCATTACCATATGTGTTGTATTTCTGTATTTTTAAACATTTTTTGATTATTTGTATCACTTTAATAGTTAAAATGGTGTACATTACATGTAGAAAGCTAGCTACACTTCCTTGGTCATCATCTTTGCTAGCAAGGCTAGTTTTTTGATTAAACTATGTTTTGATGTTTAAACCGATTACTAGCTGGTGGTTTTTTTTGGTCTGAAGTCACTTAGGCTCTTAAATTACAATAGGTTAAGATCAGTGATTTGTCATCACCGCAACAAACTGTCATTACCAGAACTGCATTGTCATCACCATACATATTTTTGCCAATAAATTATGTATAAATTACAAAAACATCCTACAATTATACAAAGTTGGCCAAAGTTGGACAGTCTAAATTATCACTGTATTAAAAAGTTTTGATATATGGCATTCACTTAAAATAAGCTTATATTCCAAGCCAGGGTAGATTGATGAATCAGAAATGCAGATACTTAAATGACTATAATTCATCTTGCAAGTAAAAATCAACAATCCCATTAAGTTCAAGATAAAATAGATTCCATGTGAAACCACACAATGTTTTAAAAGGACTGATTTATAATTTAAGTTTTATTTTTTTTTTACATACATTCGATGATGTGATGGTAATGACACATTTACTTGACATAGTTTAAAAAAATGGCAAAAAAATCATAAATTCCCTTATCTTATGGTCTCAACCAAGCTCATAGCTGACTTAAAAATTTGATGTATACCAATTAGTCAAATTTGGGATTTTAATTTTCAAAATTGCAGTAACCCAATTTGGCCCTTAATCTGAGAAATGCCCGCCTATCAGCAGGCTAAATTAGGTTTACCAAACAATCATAAAACAAAGTACCGGTAATATTATTTTACCGCCATCGTGAGGTGAAAACGAGGATCCACTCTGCCAGACTCTCATTTAAGTGCGTATTGCACGAATTTAATTTCCGTGCATATGATACGCACTTTGTGGCGTGTAGGTATGTACGCACGCACTCCACACCCCTAATCCAAGGGGTTTACTGTGTGTATAATTTGCACGCAAAAAGTATTTTGGCGTATAAATGGCAAGAGAAATGTTATAGATAGGCCTACGCACTTTCATGAGATCGTGTTGGCCAGTCACAGCGACGCCTCTATCTGTAAATTCCTTCAGAAAACAGCGTGTTGCGCACTTGAGCGTATTTTCAGACGCTAATCTAATTTTGAGTAGCTTTTTATGGGAACGGCAGCGCAATACTTTTTAATGAAAAACTGCGGGACCCCCCAAGGGTAATTTTTGTTGGGCCTTATGGGGGGTCCCTTGATGCTTATGGGAGGTCCGGGACCCCCCCAGCCCCCCTCAATTCGAACACTGCAGTTCACTGAAAGGTTCTTTAGAGAACCGAAATGGTTCTTGTATGGTTCTTATTCTTGTAATGTATTCTTTTCTATACTTCGGTTCTTCAGTATTTTTTTCTATACTATGGAAATCACATGGGGCCCACTTTTTGGTTACCCACATTCTTCAAAATACCTTTTTTTGTGTTCAGAAGAAGAAAGGAATTTATACAGGTTTGGAACAACATGAGAATGAGTATAATAGGCCTAACGAAAATAAAATAATCAATATTCCCCTTAAAAGAAGTGAGAATTTATAAACAAAAAGATCCTATTTACTCATCGCGTTGAAGTTTCCTTTTTCTTTAAAAAATAATATGAAAAATATTGGCTTTCAAACCTCTCACATTTGCTGGGGTTTTATTTATTTGATTCGATCTGATTTGTTTATCTGAGATGCAAGTTCACACAATTCACGAATCAATTTGGGCCGTACCACAAAACAAACAGGGAGATACAAAACAGCTATCCGGCGCACACGGTATGCTAGAATGAACTAAATCAGTACAGGCTCGAGGACTGATTTTATCCAGCATAATGTCCTCAGGAATACAATTTTATGCACTCAAAACAGTCATTTATATCAGTCAAATTACTATTATCTGTAGCTGGTTCGCCACTGAACGGCAGGCGACCCCCTCCCGCCTGCAGTAGTACAGCTCAGCCTGAGCGCGAGAGAGATTCAGGGTGAGAGCCGAGAACGGGAAGATTTAAATACCTCTAAGCGGGCGATCTGCTCAGCCCTTCGGGTGTGGGAGGGTGACTGTTTTGTGTCTTTGCTAGACCGGGGGAGCAGGGGGTGGAGGAGGAGGAACGGATAATGAGCTATTCTTGTACCAGCACAGGCAACAGCCAGGACCCATCGAGCTCTAAGAAGTCCGGCGGCGTTAATCCCGGTAGTTGCAGCAGCGGAGACACCGGCAACGGCAACAACCGCCACAGCATCCGCGGCAGACAAGCGAACTCCAACCCTGATTTAACCGAGGCCATGAAAGTCAAGAAGGGCTGCAACACGACAGACGTCGGAGTCCCCGTAACCACAGAAGAGGAATTGCTCGGGAACAAAACGATCAGCCCGGAGGATGTGCTGGGATTGCAGAAGATCACTGAAAGTAAGTGATCGGAACACACTCGGAATATTTCGCCAAACATCGTACATTGTCGGGAAGCCATTGATTGCGCTTTGAATGAACGCAGGGTTTCAGTAGACTTGAGTAATCACATGCAGATCCTGAACACTTCACTATGCTGTAATCGCCATATTGTTGCAATTGTGGATCACTGGGTTTCTTTTAAGAATGATTAAATAACTTGCTTGAGAAACAGACTGAGGCAAGCATTTGGTTTAATACAAACCAGCAACATATTGGTGTCTAAATATTGCGTTGCAGTGCATCTGCTCAATCTAAATGCCTTTATAAAGGCTACTAATACTGCTGAAATTGAACTTATCAGCTAATGGATGACTTTGGAAATTGAAATAAATAGATGGCATGAGCAATGCCATTTCCCCAGGATCAACTATAATTAACCTCTTGCAGTCCTAAGCATGATTAGGTAACAGGTGGCCAATAAGCCCTCCATTACTCTTTTTAAAGGCCTGTGCAATGGCTTATACAACATCCACATCCCATGAACTCTTTATGAAGAGGCTGCATGTAACACCTAACCGCTTAGAAATGGATCCTAAAATTTGCATTCTAATCAATTAATTATATTCATGCTAAATTCTAACTAGTTTGAGAATTCAGGACTTGTAATGGATTTCTGACATTTTCGCACCTCAATCTCTTCAGGCTCTTCCTCCTGTCTTTTGGCGCACCTCGAGGGGTTTGTTCACCCAAAAATGAAAATTACCCCATAATTTACTCACCCTCAAGCCATCTTAGGTGTATGTGACTTTTCTTCTTTCAGCCAAACACAGTCTGAGTTATATATATATTTTTTAAAAACAATCCTGGCTTTTTATTTCCAAGCTTTATAATGGGAGTGAATGGTAACTGAGATTTTAAAGCCCCAAAAAATGCATCCATCCTTCATAAAAGTAATCCATACGAATTCAGTGGTTTATAAAGGCCTTATGAAGTGATGCATTTTTGTAAGAAGGCCTTTGTTAAACCCTTGGAGACTTGGGTTAGTTTTATGATGGATGGATGCACTTTTTTGGGCTTCAAAATTTCAGTTACCATTCACTCCCATTATAAAGCTTGGAGGAGCCAGGATATAGGCTAACTCCGATTGTCTTTGGCTGAAAGAAGAAAATATACACCAGCATGGCTTGGAGGGTGAGCTAACTTTGACTGTTAGTTATCTTAGTCAAGTGCTTTAAAGACCCTTTAAACCATGCAATAACTGTTTTTGTGTTCATGTTTATGATGTATAAATCTACAATAAAACGACAAGTATAGTATCGGCAGAAAAAAAAAACGAACAGAAAACTTTGAGTTGCCATGGTTACGTCCTCGACTACGTCCTGGCGTCTATTTTTTGCACACTGACTAACTTGTAATGTAACTTTTTTTGGTTACTAAGATGTTATTTGAAAACAACAAACATGTGCCATAACTAACCTATGTAAAGTAAACAGCATAAAAAAACGGTTTACTTTTAAGAGCCCCACCTGGACTGGATTGGTTTGAACTGGCAGCTGCTGTTTCACTTTCGGACGTTTCTGGCGACACCTCGGTCTCATTTTGTCTCAACTGTTTTTTTTTTTTCCTGTTTATTTATGTACACAGTCTTTGCTAAATGAATTGTAGGCTACTTCCACGTCCTTCCATTGGCAGACATTTATTCTCAAAGTATCATTATTCCCCATGTATGCTTGTCAACCAACACCTCGGGATGGTTCCAAGTAGGCTTTTATAATTTGTTTAGGAAAGATATTTTAGGTGTTTTAATAAGAATTTAGTATTCCAGTTAAGTTCGAATGAAGATGATATAAATTAACAGATAATGACCAGATACTAAATATTTCAAATTACTTTGAATAATTAAAAGAAATCAAGCATTTAAAAAAAAAAGAGATTTTTACTTGCTCGTCAATATTTTTGCCATGCAAAATGATAAATGATGTTTATTTACTAGTGCTGTCATTATTGCTGCGTTAACGCCAAATTAAATGTATTATCAGGTATTTAATTGACAATAATTATTTAACCCATAACAGCTATTAATTATTTATTTATAATTGGACAACGATAATTACAATTCATAAACTCTTGCTCGAAAGTTATATCATATACCATCATAACCCTAATAACCATACAATGGTAAAGTGACATGTAAACAAGCAGGGGCTGGGCTTTGTTTTTCTACTTTTGTGGAAAGTTTGTAATGTGCCCTATAAATGCAGTAGGCTACATGTTTGTTTCTAGTCACTCAAACATCATGTTTATTTGCTTAAAGCAGTTGCATAATTTCACCTGTTTGCAGTATTTTACTTCATATACCTGTTGGGCCTCTCTGAACATCTGAAATATTCTACCCACTCAAAGCAACAAAGCTGTGCTTTTTTCTCACAGAACACAAGTCATTTTTTTCTTTCGATAGATTGCTCTGACTCATCAAGCAATTCAAACCTCAGCACTGATTACTGGAATTTTAGTGCACAAAAATCTTGTCCTTTTGATCAGTCAACTTGCAAATGGTCCCACTGTTGTCTTTTTGTTGTTATTCACTCGTGCTTTAAAGATTTTTTTTTAGATATGACTTTTTTTTTCAATTACAATTCATTTCTATTAATTTATTGCTGAGCCATTATCATGACAGATCTTCTGAGAGCAATTGACAGAGGGTTGGAAAAAATGTGTTTGCACCTGATTATTCTCAGAGTGACCAATATTAGCACTTTCAGATAATGCACTGCTTGCCCAGTAATTGTCGAGGCATATGTTGAGATTCTTACCATGGAAACCATGGTGTATGTAGGTTGAAGGTGGAGCAGGAGACCCTTATCACCTCATTAAGAGCGAGTTTCATGGAGACCTGAAGCTTTAAAGAAGCAGTTATCAATGTTTTCAGAGGCACAGATGTAATATAAGAGTAATACATTTCTTTGCATGTATAATGTAGTTATAATATTTATAATCTAGGCTTGATC
This sequence comes from Meda fulgida, assembly GCA_030578275.1. Classification (NCBI taxonomy): domain Eukaryota; kingdom Metazoa; phylum Chordata; class Actinopteri; order Cypriniformes; family Leuciscidae; genus Meda; species Meda fulgida. The sequence continues at coordinate 20,431,276 of CM060636.1, read as the reverse complement.
TTGTCCTAAAGTTTAGTTCCTAGCCAGTCCAAATTGGTTCAAACTTTAGATTATTCCACCACCTGTTGTATGATTATTTGCTTGAACACTTGGCCTTCTAACCATTTGCATTTGATGATGCTTTTGTCTAGGGTTGGAATAATGTCATCTCTAAATTGCCTTATATTGAGAAACATTTCCTGTCACTGCAGAGGATTTGACTTGAAAATGACTATTTCTACAGTCAGCACCAGGAAAGGGAAGTATTTGAAGGTCACAGGATGTTTCATGAGCTCATTGTTAATTTTTTTTTGTAAATGTCATTCCTGAGCATGACGGTCTCAAATTTATAACATGTCGCAATCAGGCCAATAACTTTGTTGCTTTTAGGCCATTAAAAGCGAGTAGCCTGTTCTATGGATGTTTTTTTTTTTTGCAATTAGCTCATGGTAATTATTCCCAAATTATGCTTTAATAAAAATTGGGTAACTTATTCATATTTGGACTAATTTAGGCACTATTTCAGAAGTCCGTCCTTTAACTAAACAGATGAATCATGCCTCTTAATTGGCGAGAAAATACATTTGTCTCGAGGCCAAACTGAATAAAATATACAGAAAGTATGAATTTAACTCTGAACCTTGAAAAATATAAATATAATATTCATATATTCAGTCTGAATGACAATGATCTACAGTCTCGTAAGTGCTAAAGACAAACAATCCCTCTGTACTTTTCTCGTGAAGTGTAGCCCTTTGGCTCCACTGACTAAAGTCTTTGCTTTAATACCTGCACTTCATTGTCAGAATTGCTTTGAAAATCATCCTGCCTAAAACGCATGTTCATGAGCTCCAAGAGGCGTTTATTTTAAATTGTGGAAAATTTTAAAATTATTTTAAAAGTGGAAATTTAGGGCCAGATTTACTAAGAGCTTGCACCAGTGCAATCCCTCTTTTGGTATTCAAAAAAAAAAACTACTGTCAGGATTTACTAAAGACACGCAGTGAAAAATTAGCGCTGAAAAGGCGTGGACACAGTTATTTTTACATTTCCATTTCAGATGCAAATGAATCGTGCAAGGTTATTTACTAAGGTTTGCGCTCGTCAATTTACTGGTATTTGCGCCACCTCCCAATAAAAAGCATGTCTTACAGCAGACGCTACTTTTCTCTGCTCTTGGTACATTGCGTTGATCATTATGGAAATGATCTGGCTGCGCCTTCTTTAATTTGCACATCATCAATAGATCACGCACAGAACTTTCCACTCCCATCGGCACTTTTTTTGAATCTGGCCCATAGTACCTAGTAACGGTTATTTAATTGTGGGAATACAGTGTTTAACACGTAGGTGTAGGGAAGGGCTTTTTAGGGATAGGGACAAGTAATGTCCCAATAATGCAGCATCCATTTATGATTTTAATAAATAGAATCATATACACTAAATATTACATTATTATTGCATACTGCTTTCTAATGTACTAGATATGCTGTTTACAAACTTTAAATCGCATCAAACAACAATTTACAATTAATGTATGTAGAGAAGTTCAGTGTGATGGAAGGAAGAAGAAGACGAGGTCGGCGAAATTGGGACTCGCACTTTTATTTTCCAAGTGATAAAATGACAATTACAGAGCGCTCGTGCGCGGCCGCCGTGTCACTTGACACGGCAAAAACAAAAGAACAAATAAGCACTAGATAAACAATCTTTAGACGCAGCTTCCGTGCAGCTTCACAGCTTCGTGCGAGTCCCAGGTCTCTCTCACTTCTCTCTCTCAGCCGGCAGCTTTTATGCAGTCTCCACGCCAATTACTGCAATCAGACACAGGTGTTCGTCATCTGCACTTGACCCACTTACTCACCGCGCGACTCGCTGATTCCTCTCCCGCTACAGACTTCGCGAAACCACGCCCCCCTCGCCACATACCCCCACCGCCCGTCTCAGGCCGGGGAGCCGTCCGGCCTGCAGCCTCCCCCCCCCCCCCCCTCCTGGAGAGGAAGTCAGCCACAACCATCTGTGCACCCGGCCTGTGGATCACCTGGAACTTAAAAGGCTGTAAAGCTAGATACCAACGGGTGATCCGCGCATTGGTATCCTTCATGCGGTGGAGCCATTGTAGGGGAGCGTGGTCCGAACAGAGGGTGAACTCCCGCCCCAGGAGGAAGTAGCGGAGGTTGAGAACAGCCCACCTGATGGCCAAACACTCTTTCTCAATGGTGCTGTACATCGTCTCTCTCTTAGAGAGCTTGCGACTGATGTACAGCACCGGCCGCTCTACACCCTCCACCTCCTGGGACAGGACGGCGCCCAGCCCCCTGTCCGATGCGTCCGTCTGTAGGATAAAGGGGAGAGAGAAATCAGGAGCATGCAAAAGCGCCCCGCCACATAGAGCAGCCTTTATCTGGGTAAAGGCCCGCTGACACTGCTCCGTCCACTGAACCGTATCTGGCGCTTCCTTTTTAGTTAGATCGGTCAGCGGGCTAGCGAGGTCCGAATAATTAGGCACAAACCTTCTATAATATCCCGCTAGCCCCAGGAACTGTCTAACCTCCTTTTTGGTCTTGGGTCTCGGACAGGTCGCAACTGCTGTGCTGCTGCGTCTTATCAATTTGGGGACGCACCTGTCCGTGACCCAAGTGGAAACCCAGATACCTTACCTCCACACGCCCAATTGCACATTTCTTCGGGTTGGCCGTGAGCCCCGCCCTTCTCAGCGTCTTCAGGACAGCCCGCAAATGCTGCATATGACGCTGCCAATCGGTACTATAGATGATAATATCATCCAAGTAGGCAGCGGCATATGCAGCATGCGGTCGGAGAATCCTGTCCATCAGACGCTGAAAGGTCGCTGGAGCCCCGAACAACCCGAAAGGAAGGGTGACAAATTGGTGTAATCCAAACGGCGTTGTGAAAGCTGTCTTTTCTTTGGACATTGGAGACAAGGGGATCTGCCAATAACCCTTCGTTAAGTCCAATGTCGAATAAAAACGAACAGTACCCAGCCGATCAAGCAGTTCGTCAACCCTCGGCATTGGATAAGCATCAAACTTAGACACCGCGTTCACCTTCCTATAGTCTACACAGAAGCGAACCGAGCCGTCAGGTTTGGGAACTAAAACTATCGGGCTCGCCCAGTCACTGCTTGACTCTTCTATTACCCCCATATCCAGCATAGCCTCTAATTCACTCTGAACCACCTTTTTCTTATGTTCAGGCAAACGATACGGGCGGCAGCGTACCACGACCCCAGGTTCGGTCTCAACGTGGTGCTGAATGAGGTTTGTCCGGCCAGGCAGGGGAGAAAACACATCCGCAAAATCAGCTTGTATATTTTTAATGTCAGTGAGCTGGGAGGGCGAGAGGTGGTCTCCACCAAGAGCCAGCGCGAGAGATTGTGATTTTGAACTCGCCTCAGGCCCGAGATCCTCCTCTCCGCTCACCACCGTCGCCAACATCACTGACTCTGCCTCAACCCACTTTTTGAGGAGGTTGAGGTGATAAATTTGATGTGCTCCACCCCTGTCTGTACGGGCTACCTCATAGTTGAGATCATTAACTCGCCGTGTGACCTCAAAGGGCCCTTGCCACTTTGCGAGTAATTTCGAGCTGGTAGTAGGGAGTAATACAAGTACCTTATCTCCCGGTGCAAATTGGCGGAGTCTAGTTCCCCTGTTGTAAAGCTGACTCTGTCTGCCCTGGGCCTGTAACAAATTCTCCATTGATAGCTGCCCCAAAGTGTGGAGCTTTGTTCTCAGGTCCAGGACATACTGAATTTCGTTCTTAGCAGCGGACGGTCCATCCTCCCAAGTCTCTCTAAGAACGTCAAGCACCCCGCGGGGCTGACGTCCATAGAGAAGCTCGAAGGGGGAAAACCCCGTGGAGGCTTGGGGGACCTCGCGTACAGCAAACAAGAGGGGTTCTAGCCATTTATCCCAATTTTTGGCGTCTTCGTGAACGAACTTACGAATCATGGATTTCAGAGTGCGATTAAACCGTTCCACTAAACCGTCTGTTTGTGGGTGGTAGACGCTAGTGCGAATCGATTTAATGCCCAACAATTCGTAGAGTTCGCGAATCGTTCGTGACATAAACGCCGTGCCCTGATCAGTGAGAATCTCTTTGGGGATTCCCACTCGGGAGATTAAAGAGAAGAGAGCGCTCGCAACACTTTTAGCCGAAATGTTACGAAGCGGGACTGCTTCCGGGTATCGCGTTGCGTAGTCCACCAGAACCAAGGCAAAGCGATGCCCTCGTGCTGACCGCTCTAATGGCCCGATGAGGTCCATACCAATTCGCTCGAAGGGGACCTGCATTAACGGGAGGGGGCACAATGGTGCTTTTGGATTGGCCGGTGGATTCACCAACTGACATTCACGACAAGACGCGCACCACCTGCGCACGTTCTCGTGAATGCCCGGCCAGAAGAACCGGGCCATGAGACGGTTTAGTGTTGCCGCCTGACCTAAATGCCCGGCCATTGGGTTACAGTGAGCCGCCTGAAAAAGCATTTTCCGGCGGCTTTTAGGAACCAACAACTGTGTTGTATCTTCCTTTGTCTGGGTGTCTTGGGTCACCCGATACAACCTATCTTTTACTACAGTAAAATAGGGATAAGAGAGCGGTTGGTCTGGCCGAAGCAGCTGGCCGTCGATGGAGCGGACCTGATTAAAGGCGTTTTTAAGAGACTCGTCCTGGGACTGCTCCAGGGGAAAGTCATCGCGCTCTGAGAGAACCATTCTCGCCAGAGCCCTCTGTTCCCCTGCAGCAGGACCCAGTGGTCCCGGCTCAGCATCCCCCAGCTGAACGACCGCTGTCTTTCCCTTGTTTTTTCTACCCCAAGAGGCACCCGCTGATAACGACCCCAATAATTCATTAAAGGCAGGCCAATTCGTCCCCAAAATGAGCGGATGCCGGAGGTGCGGGTTAACGGCCACCTCCACACTATGCTTTTGGCCCCTAAATTAAATTACGACTGGCATTATCGGATACCTCACCACCACCCCGTGCACACACCGCACCTTAACCATGCGGCTGTTATCCAATGCCCCCGGTTGTATCAGACTTTGATGTATAGAGGTTTGGTTACAACCTGAATCCACCAAAGCCTGATAAGTACCCCCCTTTATACTCACTGGTATCTGGTACAGGCCAGTTTGGTCGGGGGCAGCCTGCGGCGCGTCGGGAACCCGGATCAGGGTCCCCACCTCCATCGCCGGACACCGATCTATAAAATGTCCCGGGTCCCCGCAGCGCCAACAGGCCGGCCCAGGCCTCCCCGCCGCTCCGGTGGCAGGAAGCGGGTCAAGGAAATGGCGTGGAGAGTGCAGGGCTGCCGGACTCGGGACGGGGTGGTCGGACGTGGCGGGCCCCCTAGGTGGGGCCCGGGTCACAGGAACGGGCTCCGCCGGAGTCGCGGTCCTCCACCTTGGCGCCGGCCGGGGCACCAGCCCCCCGCGAGACCTGGGAAGGGGCACAGGTTTGGGGAGAGAAGGGGTAGAGAGAGAGAGAGAAGGAGAGAGAGAAGCTGATGGAAGGGCTTCGCCGACCCCTGAGCACGCCACCATGTGATCTTCCGCCAGGTGGATGGCCTGGTCCAGCGACGTCGGGCGGTGGCACTGGACCCACTGCGCAGTTTTCTTTGGCAGCTTAGTGATAAACTGCTCCAGTACCACCTTGCTGATGACATCCTCGACGTCGCCTCCGTCGGCCATCAGCCATCTGCGGCAGGAGTCCCGGAGCTGTTGCGCCAGCACGAAGGGCCGGCCAGACTCCTCCAGGCTCAGGGACCGGAACCGCTGACGATGTTGTTCGGGGGTCCGGCCGACCCGCTGCAAAATGGCGCGCCTCAGGTCTTCGTAGACCAGGAGGTTCTGGACTGGCAGTTGGTTGGCGGCTATCTGCGACTCACCCGATAGCAACGGGATGAGCCGCATGGGCCAGTCCGATTGGGGCCATCCCCGGGCCTCGGCGGACCTCTCAAATAGGTCCAGGAACGCCTCCGGATCGTCCTGGGGACCCATTTTATTGAGAGGCAGGGGCGGGGCCGAGGCCGTAGCTGGAACAGGGACGGCCCGAACCTCCCGGTCGAGCCAGCTCCGGAACAGCTCGCGGTCTTCTTGCTGGCCTTGGAGGAGCATCTGGAAGCGTTGATCCTGCTCCTCTTTCACGGCCAGCAGGGCGTGATGTTGCTCCCGGTGAAGACCCGCGAGCGTCTGTATAAGCTCCGCAAACGGCGTTCCCGGCGGGGTCTGCATGGCGGCGGCAGTCTTCTTCTTCCCGGGTTTCGGCACCAGTGTAGAGAAGTTCAGTGTGATGGAAGGAAGAAGAAGACGAGGTCGGCGAAATTGGGACTCGCACTTTTATTTTCCAAGTGATAAAATGACAATTACAGAGCGCTCGTGCGCGGCCGCCGTGTCACTTGACACGGCAAAAACAAAAGAACAAATAAGCACTAGATAAACAATCTTTAGACGCAGCTTCCGTGCAGCTTCACAGCTTCGTGCGAGTCCCAGGTCTCTCTCACTTCTCTCTCTCAGCCGGCAGCTTTTATGCAGTCTCCACGCCAATTACTGCAATCAGACACAGGTGTTCGTCATCTGCACTTGACCCACTTACTCACCGCGCGACTCGCTGATTCCTCTCCCGCTACAGACTTCGCGAAACCACGCCCCCCTCGCCACAATGTAACTTAATATAAAGGTTGTATTATTAGCCTTTGTTTTAAAGGTAGGGTAGGCAATTTTCAGAGAGGCTAGCAAGAGCGAGCTAGCTTTGAAAGCATGAGATCCCACTCTCCCTTCAGAGCGTCTCCAAAGCCAAGCCGCCTTCAAAACACATAAACATGTACAGCAGGGAGCAAACAAAACCGTCACGAGAGACGGCGTTAAACTACCTCATGTCTCAAAACACATAACATTACGATAAAATGAATACAACTTAAAAAGCACTGACCTGTACCGCCGAACTGCTGCAGATTCATTGAAACTCAAAAAGTCGAGTCAAACCGCTCGGAGTATAACGTCAAGTTTCCATCTCTTCCAAATGACAGTTATGGCGTGAATGCAGCATAAGTTCTTTGTTTTGGTTCAGGAGGAACTGTAGAAGGTGGCTGTTGTTTCGGTTGCGATGCTCTGTGACTGAAGTCTGGCTAAGGGGCTGTTCACACGGAGCAAGTTTGTCCATTCCAATGCACTACTTTTCCATTGTTTTTCTATGTAAACACGCGCTAGAATGACGTGTGTAACTGCTGCACTCGTCTTGTAGCGGCACTCAAGTCAAAATCAGTTCAACTTTTAAAAAACGCATCACGAGACTTTGAATTTTTTCCCCATTAGCCCGCGTCTCGTGTTTTTCAAAGCAAAAACGTATTGTGTGTGAACAAGCCCTAACTCTGCAAGAAACGCTATTTTAAATCACAGTTATAAATAAATAGTTTTATAATTATTTTATAAAATCAATCCCAAAGCTCTTCAGATTCTTGAAAATCACTAAACTGCATTATACACACAGTTCATTGGGCTCAATATCTTGATTCTTTTCACTTCTCTCCCTTGTTCTTTGTTTTAAACCGACACCGTATCTATATCTATATAGCTATTTCACTCAGTTTTAGATGTCAGTCATCTGTAAGAAAGTGTTCTTGGTTATTGGAGCTCAAAATATATGAATTACTATCTACATCTGATGAAAAATAAATTCAAATGAGTGCATTTAAGGGACTTGGTGTTGTAGTACATGGACAAAATCCTTGTCCTCTCCAGTATTCATTCACAATTTAAATGTAATATCCTGTTCCAACTCTATTAACAGAATTATTAGAAAGTAATTTATACGAACGCTGTACTATAGCAGACCAGCGAATCAGGAAAAAGCTCATTACTCTTCCTAAATTCCTCAACTACATTAGTCACTGCATTCAGTGCACACAACACTTCGGATGTTTTTGTAAGTCAGCTTGTTTGACTTAACTGGATGTCTAAGCATATTCTTTCAGCTGTTTCTGCTCCGTTTATGTCTCGCTTAACTCTAGGCTGGATTTGACTGCTTATGTGTGTTTTCAGTTCCATGCCAATTCTGTTGTTAATTCTAAATGTGACCCAGCTTCAGTGTTAATCTATCCAGATTCTATTGCCATTTATTCAGACACTTAATAGCTTTGACTTCTGCAGCAAAAATTAAAAATACTGCTATACATACATTTAGATACTCGAGAATGATTATTACCTCAGTCAGCTCCCAGTCTTACCCACTTTTACAGAACTGTTACTTTATAACTGTTATTTTTGTTTACCACATTAAATTAAAGAGAAATGTAAGAATTAATTAGTAGTAGTGAGGTTATTCTATTGTTTTATGGCATGAATGTAAAATATTTTATAAATGCATGTTATTGATTTTATTGTGAATGATTCATCCACGCATAAGTTTCTTTCTTTTTTTTTTATAAATTTGTTTCGATTTTCGATCAATGTCATAACTCAATTTCCCGGTGAAACAACAGACTTTATTCTGGTGATGTATGCTGGACTTCTCTAATCATTTTGTCCGGTTTATAATCGCTGCTTTTTATTCCTCTTCAAAAGTCTGTTTCATTTTGATGTACACCAAAAACGGATGAAAAGATCTGACACACAGAGAAATGAGACAAAACATTTTAAATGTTAAAAACACCGTGTCCTCAGTTCTGCAACCAGTTTATTTTGAGCCATAAATGCCATTAGACTAGTAATCACACAAATTTAGGACTTATTAGCAACCCCCACCCCCCTCCTATTTTTTTGTTAGTTTTGACTTTAAAAAACAGATTGAGATTGGACTGCATCCCTTGACCCTTTGGTTCTCTCCACTGTCTACTCTTACTGTCATTTCCTGTGTCTATATCTGCACCTCTAAATTCCAGATGGCTAATCTGCCAAGCTTAATGTGCTAAAAATGTACACCAACACTTCTTTGCAACCCAGTGTGCTATGCATGGCCCGGTGTAGTGAAAGATTCAATCCCCCTTGCTCCGCAGGGCAAAGCTGTTCGTAATGCCTGATCAGAGATGATGAAGTGGAGGATGATAAATGTGTTCCTTTTGACAACTGAGCATTATTCGTTTTGGAATAGCATATATGGTATACTGTATGTTTTATCAGACAACCTTCAATGTTTTGATGTGATTTAGTGTTATGTTCGACTGGGAATCATAGCAGAGGGAAGCACTACCTCGGTGCCACAATGTGGTGTTTTCGACTCAGAATGCAGAGACCGAGACAATAACTCAGTTCAAGGGCTTTACTTGAAAAGCAGGGCAAAAGTATCCAACAAGGAACAGGCAAAAACAAAAGTAACAATCCAGGCAAAGGTCAAAGTCCACTATATCAGTCAGAATCCATGAATAATCCAGAAGCAGGAGGCAAACTTGTAATCCAAGAAACAGGCATGTATAGGTCGATAACAAGCAACAATCACAGGGGGGAAAATACTGTGATAATAACTCACGGACAGGTTTAGTCAACAGGACTGCACCGGTGTCAACTCAAGACTGAGCAAAGAACTCAAGACAACAGGGGTTTTAAATAGGCAGCTTAACAAGGTTCAGTTGAAACTAATAAATCAATAATGAGAACATGTGGCAGGCATTAAACAAAAAACACTGAGGACCTCACATGGCCAAAAAAGGAACAACAGTCACATAATTCATGACAATTTCATAGACATGTTGAATTAGACCATTTGTGGTACATATAATTATTTGACATTTTGGTTAAAGGTGCAGTATGAAAATGCTGTTGAAAGTGAATCCAGAAGGAGATTTGAAGAATGACTGTAGAAAGAGAAATGGCTGAGAGACATTATAAAAGAGAAAAGAGGTATATCACTGGAAAAGGGTTTGTGATCAGGCAAGAGCTTTAGGACCCCTGTTATGTTTCACAGTACCAAGATATGCTGTTGCTGTAATGTTAGCTAAAGTAACAGGACAGTTGAGTGTCTTTGAAGCGTTATTTTGCTTTACTTCAGCTATGATAGAGACATCCACTCTTGCATTGCATGTTTGTGCATTTTGGGGGTGGAGTAATGAAAGGAGGGGTGTGTCATTCCCTAAGTGTGTATACACATGAATTTGTGCATGAAATTCGCATATGAATGTTTTCCCAAACAAATTGTGATTGCCTACCCTACCTTTAATTTTGGAGAGACTAGCAATAGCAAGCTAGCTTTGAAAGCATGAGATCCCACCCTTTCTTCAGTGCGTCCCCAAAACAACGTCTCCTCCGAAACACATGAACATGCACAGCCAGAGCAGAGTCTGCAAAGCCCCACAAGAAACGGTGTTAAATTACCTCACGTCTCAAAGCACATAACATTTTAATAATAATGTATGTAAACAACTAACAGAGCTCACTCTTGTACCACCATTCAGACCAAATGCCATGATTGGACGAAAATTTCTTGGTCCTAAGACTTCCACAAGATATATTTAAAACTTTTTTTTAGTTTTATATATATATATATTTAGACCACTTTTATTATTTATTGCTATCAGGATGTGAAGAGTTTCAACCAGTATAACAAAAAATGTTAATGAAAAACATTGCCTAACCAATAACTTTTGTACTAACATCTATTCTAAATTTATGGAAAAATGTAAGAAGAACTAAAATCACATGCTCTGCCTTATGCTTAGATGAAATTCCATACACTGATATTTAATTTAAAATATTTCATATGCAGTGAAAGAGTACGAAAAGCTGCGTTATATCTCGAGGTTTCTCTGCATAACAACAATGCAGATATGCGTATATACAGATATCAATCAAAGAAAAAGCGGGAGTTCACGTAATGCACTCTTAGACCGTCCACTGCCTGTGACTTCCTGTTGCCCTTTTTTACATGTCATGTTTTTTTTTGTTTTTTTTTAGCACTTTAAACTCTTCTGTCATGCCGGTATGTTGTTGGTCTTGTTTCCATGGTGTGCTCACAGCGGCCTATCCTCTCACCCCGGCACTACTTGATGCTAATGCAGAATGATCCAGGGTCACGTTAAAACGGCCAAAGGCACGGCGGTCATGTCTGTGCTGGCCATGAAGCGAATTTCCTGGCTGGGCGTTTACAAAGCTGAGCCTAAATCTACCGGACATGTGTAATTGTGACCTCTATCAGGTTCTCTCATCCTACAATGTGCATGTGTGTGTTTGTGATAAGAACATCAAGTACTTTTTGAGGTTTTTACATCCTGTTCGTGTGCATGTGCAAACAAATGTTGCAAGACTGTGCAAAACAGTTAAAGTTATCTTATGCTTTCAAAATTACAAATATTCTGGTCACATTCAGAGCGTCTACTCAATGTCATCTAGATCAGTGGTTCTCAGCTGACTCTATCAGAACAGACCTGTGACCTGTTTTAGGGTCATGATCTACCAGTTGAGAATCAATAATCTAGATCTATATTCTTTGAAATGTCAGTTAGTGATAGTTAACTAACTGCTAGCTAGTTAAGGGTTGTTTTGTACTTGCAGTGAAGCATCTAGTTCTATCGTTTACCTGTTCAGAACATATATTAATAGTTCATTTGTTAAAAAAACACTGTGTAATTTGGAATTACATGTCTGTATTAGTGATTACTGAATGGCTGTTCACTTATTTTAGTTTTGTCAGACCTTGTGGTTGTTTATTTTGCTGATACGGTTAGCAAGACGTTTTTCAGTTTATGACTGCTTTAATGTAGCAAACATCTGGTGTTTTTTTTTGTGGTTGGGCTAGTAAGGCTGCGAACATATCCACAGCATCTATTAAACGGGTGTTTATGTTGCGCGTGGCTTGAGCCTAAAGGTCAGAAAAGTCCTGATGTTCTCATTTGAATCAGTCATGTTTCGTACACATCTCTGTATTTGTGCTATCAAGGGCTAATATGTACCAGTTTAAATCTTCACAATCCATGTCAGCAGCACAAAGATCTTTAAGCAAGCAGGATTTGTTTTTGGGGGGGTTTCTTTTTAATTTTTTTATTTTTTTTTCGTTTTGTTTTTGGAATTTAGAATCTTTTGTCCCTCACAAATGAGTATTAATACCATTCATACAGTTGTTTGTTGGATACTATGTTTACAAATAAATGAAATCACAGTATTTTCTGGGATTTTATCATTAACGATAAATTGACGTTATTTTGCTGAGTGTGTTTATGTTGGTACGTTTACAGGTTAAGGACTGCAGTGGACAACTGACTCCTAAAGTTTTTCATATTCATTCTAATCTGTGTGGTGGTCAGTTCATAGCAATGACCGAAATAATCTTTTCCAAAAGCTTAAGTCAAATTTGACCTTTTATGGCTATTTTTACCTTTTATAGGGGCAATTTTATTTAACTAAATAATTGTATTCATCATCTTTTGAGTCAAATGATTACATTTAATCAATACATTTAATTAGAATAATAAGACATGATAGGGCTATTACCAATCAGAAGAGAAATCAGTATCAACAAAATTCATCTTTGCAATGCAGAGGAAACACAGAAGCTGCATCTTAAGTGGCATTTAGATGTACACATAAAACGTTGAATATTGAGATTTGAAATGATTTAAAAATGAATCGATACTCTAAAGTTAAAACCACCGGTAGGTGGTATTTTTTTTAGTTTCAACCGATTCAAGCGGCTGATTAATTCAGGAATTAAGTATTTGACTGTCTTAATGAGCGAGTAATTGAATCATTAATTCAAACGATACGTTCATTCAGTAACAAAACACTCGTGAAAGTCCTGTGCAGGGACGTGCACAGGGGGGTTGCCCGGGCAACTGCCCATATGCCCTTCTCGACTCACGTTGCCCTTCCGAGAAAAAAAATCAAAAATCGTAGCTACAATGGATGAAGAATTTCACGTAGGCCTAGATTCTAAAAAAAAAAAAAAAAAAAAAAAAAAAAACGCAAAGCCTCATTCACTTCCATTCGGGCACCGAAAGTGAAAGTCAGTAGGGGAAGGGCAAACTCTGTTTATGTGGCTGCAGCGCTGCACGTCAGTCGATTCTGTTCCCTACCGGAATTCCTGTTCCCTTTACGCAATCATACTACAAATCATGCGTAGTTGCCCAGTTACCATATGTACCATCAGAACTGAATACGAGCAAGAAGCACAAGTGAATGTACGGGACACCAAAAGGTTAAAAAAGGATTGTGTTTTTTTTACGAGATCTAAAGGTTTTTTTTTTTTCATCTGTCAATTCAATCCCGATTATTTCTTTTCAAATTAAAAAATTAAATAATAATTATAATAATAATAATTAAACAATAATATGAGGAACTCTTTTTCTCATGTGTATTTTGGTGACATTTAATATATTGTTAATACATTTTCTATACTGTTTACAAAGTTGTATATCATAAACCTGCCATCTCTGACTTTTGCAATCTTTATAAATAATAATAAGACCATGAGGCATTGAGTTTGGACATAAACACGGTCAGATAAGGCAATTTGTAAGGGCAAAATTCAACTGAATATATTCAGACATAATACAAAAACTGTGAACAAGTGCAAGATTAATTCAATTCACAGAAATATTACTGGAGTGTGAGAACAATTTTATTATGCTGCAGTGTAGCAAGACATATATTGTGTGTGTGTATATATATATAATAGGGGAGAGCAGGGGCGAAAGTAACATTTTTCAGAAAAACATCATTTTAAAAAGATGATGGTTTAGACAGAGATACATTTTTGATGTGGTCAGTCACTCACAAGTGTGGTCTATCAATACCAGGTGGTATTTTGTAAAAATGTAGAACAAATTAATTATAGTTTCACTTTGAACATAAGACTGCTCATGTTACTTTCGACCCCGTCAGTTGGGACGAAAGTAGCACAGATGTGGGTCAAAAGTAACAACAATATACAAGCTAGATATTTTGCTAGATCTTTTTTTTTTTTTATTGTTTTTTTAGCCTAAATATACCTGAATGGCCTTGTTTCAAAAGTAACTGTTTTAATAATTTTTTTGTCACTCCATTTTATAAAATGTTTTTTCAACATGAAAAATATGAAAATTAAATTAAATAAGCATAACATAACTTCTCAACATAATGTAACTATGTTTTCACTGTAGCGGGACAAAAGTAACAAGTGTTACTTTCGTCCCGACATCAAATCCTGACATTTAAACCTGATTTACTTTTATACTGAAAAACTCTGACAAGGTTGCTCTGACCTTTTTTCACCTCCCCTCAAAATTCCTGTGCACGTCCCTGGTCCTGTGGCTTTGTTTGGAACTATTTTCGATGAAGAAGTAGAGCAAAAACAGGCAATATTATGTCTAAAAATGTATGTCACTTAAAATTAGCGTCTTGCCCCCTTATCTTGAACATTGGAGGTATTCTTAATGCATTTTTACAGACTAAATCAGAAAGCGTTCATTCCAAATGCTCAAGCGCATTAGTCTAACCTACTAGACTACATCATCTAGTAGTCTATGCGTTTACTCGCTAGGTGTGCTCTGGTAAAATGAGGAACATACTCTAATGTCAGATTGCACATAGTTAAAACCACAAACACCATATTATTGTAGACTATATATATTGCACAAGCACAACCATAGGATTCAGTGTTGCACAGTGATTCAAACACAATGATATCATTGCTTGCATGTGCACCACAGCTCAATATTGGAACTCAGACCAAGGCTCTGTCAAAATGTTGGCTGTATTCATGTATCTTACAGGAGCTGTTGAGTAAAACCCTTCCGGGATGCTCTGTCTCTGCCGCCCACCGTGAGACATGTTAGTGGGACACCTGCTCATTCCCGACTCATAGACACACACCTGCTACTCTTGTGCATTACCTCACTGATCTGGGCGATGTGCCTGAGAGCGGATTACAGGTCACCTCTTAATAGTTGTGCTGCTACACACATTTCTATCCACGCTCACGCAGACTCCATCAGTCTCTGTATCTCTCTTGGACAAAAATCTGGCATAGATGAATAGCCAGATGGAGCGATGGAGTGGAGAGGTGATTTTGTACAAAGTGTCATTTGTTGTCAGTGAACAGAAGTCGATGTTAAATTAATTTGTGTTGCTCTAAAGGTGTTAGTTGTTATGTAGCGGATAGTGAGGAATTACATCTCTGCGTTAATCCTCATTACTATCGCTGTCATTCACTGCACAGATTATTAAATGGGTTTAAGGTGAGTCCTTTATTATGAAAGTCTCTGAATGAATGTAATCACCTAGTTGTAACACTCCAGTTTTTGAAAGTCTTATGACAGACATCAAGGATTAGCTGCTGTACGAATGTTTTTTTTTTGCCTTTCATTTGCATAAAGTTAAGCATTTCTCTGCTTTTTGATGCTCTCCACATGTTCTCCACCCCTGCTAGAATGAATTGAAATGTAAGTCAATCAGTGGCAGCTCGTGGATTTTAAAATAGACGCGGGAACACTAATTTGTAATGTCTGGCGAGGATGATGATGATGATGATTATTATAACTGCTTTAAAGGGCTTTTTGGTCACTTTTTGAAAAATACACACATATAGCAAGATAATACAAATATAATTTTACTCACCTAGCCTATCATTTGAAGCAAACATCCATCCCTTCTTGTCTGTGTTAAGAGCGAGCTGGGCAGTTTAGTGAAGCTGTTGCTATAGCCTATATATCCAGTTTAGGGATGGAGTCGGAGTCGGATGGAGGGATGGTATTTGTAGATACTCTTTGAATGCTGGCTTGATAAATTTGTTGGCAATCAAATATTCAAAATCGCTACTCTCCATAATTATTGTACTTGGTGGTATATTATATTATCAGCGTAGCGGTAGCAGTTCAAACTAATCTCACGTCTTCTCGATGATTGGTTGATATACCAAGGGAGGCTAGCCTCCCCTGCTATAACTTTTCTCAAGTGCTGAAGGTGAAAACACTCGATGGTGATTGGCTATTTTTTTTCACCAACTGAGGCACAAGAGGTGTTAAGGCGAAAATGCACATTCTGAGCCATGAAATGGAATGAATAACTGGGAATTTTATTAACATTAAGTCGTCCTTCTCTTATTTTCAACTCAAAATGTTGGGTAGGCTGTGCCTCCCCTGACGAGCCGCCGCTGAAGTCAATAATACCTGAAAATCTTGTTTTGTCATTACTGTGAAATCTCATTTATACTTGCTTGCATTCAAATATAGTGCACGAAGTTTCACGTCAATAATGCTTGCATATCTCATAACTGATCGTAAGGGGCAAAGTGTAAAATGTCGTCTTAAAAATAGCAACCTCCAAAATAGCTGAGCACTTTCAAATCAACTGTCTAGCATTCGATTTTTCACATTTTCAATTCACATGTATTTGTAGATCACTTTCACAATACGTAAAATATACAAATTTTTCCTGGGTCAAAAATGGTCTTCGGTGGTGGCGGATGGTCATCCTCACACACAGTACAAAGAACCCTACCCATGGGAACTGAGAGCCCAGTACTGACAATAAATGCAAAGATAGCCTACCGTTTGTAATAATCTCATCCTTTTTGTGAATGAAAGAAATAATCACTGTCAGAACTGATCATAAAACAGATGTGCTAAGAACTATTTTATATTTAAACAAATCTGTATTTTAAAATGTAAAGTCACTGATTTGAAAAGTGAACAACAAAGGGGCAGTTCTGTTATTTTGCACTTACATTCCAAGACTTAATGCGCGGATCATTTGGCATACAGTATCAGATTGTTTTGTTCTGTCCAATGCTGTGGTTAGCACTGTCCATCAGATTCAATCATGCATTTAAATACGGTTGTCAATCCAGAAACTTTACATTTTTCATGCTGCTACCTACACATTGCATAGGCCTATATGGTCTACAGAAAGCGAGAAAAGATCGCTGCCATTATAATCATTGAAGCTTTCAATTACAATCCAAGGTACACACAGTTGCACCTATGCAAAAACTCCCGTTATAATCCATGAAACTGTGCAATCTATCTAGAATCTATTATTATTATATTGACGTGCAGAACTCGCGTGAGCTATGTTTGCATTCTGGGTTAGACAGCATTCCATTCAGGTCAGAGTCTGTTTTTCTGTGCTTTGTGATTAATGCCATTACAAAACCAGATGGGAAAATGTATGATTGAGGACTGTGTTTGGTCAGTTACATCACAGTGTAGTGTGGCAGATAGAGAGGTACACAAAACCTGCCTGCCATTTAAATCTCCTGATCGCGTCCCAATCCGCCCCTGCCATGCTGAGACGCCTTAAGCTGCTTAGGGCCTAATCTGGGCCCTGGGCTCTTAGGGGAGCACATGTACAGTGTCCGGAGAGGAGGAGCTAAACTGTGGCATGTGACCAGGGGAATGCACCTTCTTTCAGGTGGGCTCATTTAGATGCATGCTGTGTTAAATCCATTCAGATGCTGGATCTTGTTGTTAACATGTTATTGTGCATAAATGTGGATGATTTTATGTGGGTTTGTCTTTAGAAAAGCAGACACATTCTTTATAATTAAAATATTATGTTATATATTACTAGAAAATGCCATTATACATTATTATTCTTTCACAATTTGACTTTTTAACATTGTTTGCAATTGCATACAACAAGAAATGAACAAATATTAATTTAAGTGAAAATTTGAGGGAAATACATGAATGTAAGAATAATAACACCCTAATTAATTTCCATCATATATTAAGGATCTGGTTATGGGCAATTAAAGTGATGCACAAATTAAGTAAACTCCCATTTTACAAATATAAATTTATTGCATATAGGTTGTAAAATGTGTTAGAAATAATGTCTGTTTTCAAAGCACCAGTGTTTACAGTCGTTTTGGATGTCAGCCTACTAATGGGTTTCTTATAGTGTCTCTGTAACAAATAACATACAGTACTACGTCATCCTGAGTTTTCAGAAAACAGTTATCAGTTAATATACTGAAGATGTTGTTAGAAACAAAGATGTGTTATTACAATGTGAGACACAACTAGAATAATAGCCTAAAACCTCTTTATTTTGAAACTTAAATAACATTAGCCCTAATGTGACAGATCGCTCCCCAGAATGTGTGCTCAGGAAATCGCACACACAAAAAATCTGAATATTAAGTGCCAACAACTGTGCATTTTAATAGATGGCTCATTTGCAATTTAAATGCTGCTGTTGTGTAAGCCCTGATGAATTGCATCTGATTTTTAAAAAAAATTCACATTATTGTTTGTCCCTGCCAGGCTTAAAGCTGTGGATAGGGTTTTTCCCTTTCCCATCTTCATATCTGTCCAGGGCTGCGTTTCCCAAAAGCATCGTAAGCCTAAGTTGAACGTAGAGACCATTGGTGGCAATTGTTCTATGATCAACTTAGGTTTGCGATGCATTTGGGAAACGCAGCCCAGCATGGTTCAGTTGGTGTTCATTTACCAATTTACCACTTTTTTTTTTATTTTTTAAAGATGGAGCTTGATACTGCTACTGTATAAATACCCTGAAGTTTGTTTGAGTGCTCTGAATGGGAAATTGTGACTCACAGCACTTGGCCTAAAATACTAATTTATTACCATTGCTCTGTGTAAAACATAAGGGTGATGACCCGAATTATTGACTTGAAATGGCTTGTTTTTAATGTGGCCTCTGTTTGTCTAAGCAGGGTCTAATTTATTTGTCAAATAACATCCCACGGGAACCGTCATTCTGGCATCTCTAATGAACTCCCTAAGAATGAGTCAGAATTCCGATGTGTACAATTCATGGGTACGTCTCGCAAAACATACCCACAATGCACTACCTACAGAGCAGCAAACACTAATTGGCACTGTCACTTCTTATGGTTGTGGGGTTTACTGAAGCAAAAATAGTGCGGACTGAGTTCATGTGTGTTTACATTGCATTCTTGCAGGTTTAGTGGTAACAATGAAGGTCTGAAACAGACAGATCTTGACCGTTTTCACTGCCGCTTTAAGTCAAGCACCAGGCCAAGTCATTTTTGGTTGTAGATTTGACAGATGCTATGTAAAGGGAGTGATTGCATGGATATCTGTAGCATACTGCCGTGTTTTCTTATTTAGGAGTCATGCTCAGTCACGTCTAGGACACTGCTGCTAACGTTCACTATCAAATGTCATCGCCACGGTAAAAGATCATTAGTTGTGTCCCAAATGTCACACTATGCACTTATACACTATGTATTCAACCATGTATGTAGTGTATGAATGTTCTAAGGTTATTTTGAGTCTGATACCCCCCGCCCCCGCTACTTAAATTAAAGCTGGAACATGATGTCACCATTTTCACAAATTTGCATTTCTGTAGTTTACACAGAGACGATAACGGTATTGTTTTCAAATATGTGCACTTTAAAACCCATTTTCAAAAGTTTGCATTTTTAGGCCCCCCAAAACACCATTGTAAATGAAAGGCCAAAACGCTTACGTTTTTAGTTGAAAATGGTGTCGTGCAAACGGACCCTTAATAATGCAATTATAATATTTGGACAAATTTTGCATGTTTTTTGTTTCGGTTTTGTCTGGGATTAATTTTTGCATTTTTGCTCTTCATTTTATAAGATTTTGGATTTGGTATTTGGACAAATTTTATTTTTGTTTTAAGATTAATTATTCGGCAATTTTGCATTAACGTACCAATTTGAACTGCTGACATTATCGTTACAACTGTGACTCTCAAAGTGTATATGATTGTAGGGAACAGGAAAATTAATTTGTAAATGTATTTAATTTTTTCTTTTTTCCCACAGACTATCTTTGTAGTCCAGAAGACAACCTGTACAATATTGACTTCACACGTTTCAAGATCAGGGATATGGAGACAGCAACCATACTGTTTGAGATCACCAAACCACCAGCCACAGGTGAGTGTGAGCGGCCACTTCCAGCAGGTTACCGATTCCAGTCATGTGATCAGCAGTATGGAGAGTGCACTGGATCTTGTGGGTCTTACATCCATGTATTTAATCTACTGTATATACAGTTGACAGTTATACAGTTAATATACTGTGTGCATAAAAGCCAAACTTTTATTACCTAAGCACACAGGCTGGCTTGATTTTGACAATTACGTCCAAGTTTTGGGCCTGTAATTAGCAATGTTGAGTAACAAACTTGAGGGCTTCACATTTGACTTGGCAAAGAAAAGTTTGAGTGTGTTGTTAAAGATAAAATCAGTTATTAATCCACTGCAACAGTGAGATGTGATATGCTAATATATCAGATATATTTTGTCCCTAAAAAGGTGTTTGTTAGCGCGAAGTTACATTATACAATATGTAGTAATTTAGTAATTTGACATTGTATATTACAAATATTATTACTGGACTTTTCATGAACACTTAAATATAATATAGCTACAGTTATGGGGCCAGGCACATCATTGCAGACTGAACTGACAAATGAGCAAAAGCACAATATTAGGCAGAGCACTTCAAATGTTCTGAGAATTCTTATTTTTTTACTCAAGGTTTACATGCCAACTTTTATTTCACTAGCTAAAGCCATTTTATATATATAAAATGTTAGTTATAAAGGGGTATTAATCATTTTCTGACCACTAGGTGGTACTGCAGTCACATGAAGTTCACTGAAATGAGACAGAAGACTGAAATATGATGCGATTCATGAAGTAATGTGCAGTCAATGTGAATGATGTGCATTTGCTGTAGAAAAAAAACCCGCAGCATTCACAGCTCAAATATTTATAACAAAAAAAGTAAATGTCTGCTTGTCTCTGCTGTCTTGATTTAGTCCTTTTAAGACTTGGTTACACAATCATCATATACAATTTTGAACAGACACATATCTGTACATCCATTATGTTATAAATTGAATTCTCATTGATGATGTTTGTCTCTTTTTTTTTTCTTTTTTTTTCCAGATAAAGGAGGGGATAAAAGAGATGTTGATCCAAACGCTGGGCGGTTTGTACGTTATCAGTTTACGCCGGCTTTCTTACGGCTACGTCAAGTCGGAGCCACGTAAGTACAGTTTTTAAAATTAGTCAGTGTATACACTACCATTCAAAAGTATGGGGTTAGTAAGATAGTTACAAAAATACATACACATTCACACACCCACCACTTTATCAGGTACACCTTGCTAGTACAGTGTTGGGCTGCCTTTAATTCTCCGCGGCATAGATTCAAGAAGGTGCTGGAAACATTCCTCAGAGATTTATGATCACACAGTTGCTGCAGATTTGTTGACTGCACAGCTAAGATACGAATCTCCTGTTCCGCCACATCCCAAAGGTGATCTGGTGACTATGGAGACCATTTGAGTAAAGTGAACTCATTGTCATGTTCAAGAAACTAGTTTGAGATGATTTGATCGTTGTGTCATGGCGCGTTATCCTGCTGGAAGTAGCCATCAGAGGATGTGTAGACTGTGGTCATAAATGGATGGACATGGTCAGCAACAATTCTCAAGTAGGCTGTGGCATTTAAACGATGCTCATTTGTTACAAAGAAGCCCAAAGTGTGCCAAGAGAATATTCCCACACCATTACACCACGAGCACCACTAGATCCTCGCTCTCATGTTGTTTATGACAACTTCTGACCCTACCATCTGAATGTTGCAGAAATCAAGACTCGTCAGACCAGGCAACATCTTTTATTGTCCAATTTTTGGTAAGCCCGTGTTAATTGTAGCCTCAGTTTCCTGTTCTCATCAGACAGGAGTGATACCGGTGTGTGTTCGCTGCTGTAGCCGTCTACTTCAAGGTTCGAGATGTTGTGTGTCCAGAGATGCTCTTTTGTTGTAACGAGTGCTTATTTGAGTTACTGTTGTTTCTATCATCTCAAACCAGTCTGGCCATTCTCCTATGACCTCTGGCATCAATAAGGCATTTTCACTCACAGAACTGCCACTCACTGGATATGGTCTCTTTTTCAGACCATTCTCTGTAAACCCTAGCTATGGTTGTGCGTGAAAATCCCAGTAAATCAGCAGTTTCTGAAATACTCAGACCTGCCAGTCCGGCATAAACAACCATGCCACGTTCAAAGTCACTTAATTCCCCTTTCTTCCCCATTCTGATGCTCAGTTTGAACTTCAGCAGATCGTCTTGACTATGTTGTCTACATGCCTAAATGCATTGAGTAGGTGCCATGTGATTGGCTGATTACATATTTGCGTTAACGAGCAGTTGAACAGGTGTACCTAATAAAGTGTCCGGGGAGCATGTATAGGAAAGAAATTAATAATTTGATTCATCAAGGATAGTAAAGACAACACATTTTATAATGTTACAAAATGTTTCTATTTTATATAATTCCTGTCCTTTTGAACTGTCTCATCAAAGAATCCTGAAAAATGCATCACTGTTTTCACAAACATATTAAGCAATACAACTGTTTTCAACATTGATAATTATAAGACATGTTTCTTGAGCACCTAATCAGCATATTAGAATGATTTCTATAGAAATCGCAGTAATAAGTTTTAAGCAGCCTCAGTGAGCTGAAGACACTTTTCAAAAACTTAAAATAATAATTATAAAAAATAATAAAAACAAATCCCAACCCCAAACTTTTGAATGGTAATGTATGTTACCATTTAATGCACCGTTTTCCTAGAAACCATCAGGTCAAGTTCAATCAATCAAAACTATATTTGTTCAAATTCAAATGTCTGTTAAAATAAACAGCAGAGTAAAGTTACTAAAAATGAACCCATGCAGAATATCATTAAATATTTGCATAATTAGATCATTACAGGAGTCCTGTCATATTGTCCTGTCTTGCAAAGAGATTACACATTTAGAAAATAAACTCAGTAGCACATTAAAGGACAGGCAGTTCTTATTCATTAGATGAGCTGTCTCATATTCCACTACAACAGGCGCATGTTTATTAAGGTCAGACATAATAATCACAACAAAAAGAGCATAAATAATTTCTCTAAATTAAACCTGTCGAATAAATCACATAATCATGCTAAAGAGCAGAATGTAGAGGTAGATGCAATAAGCTTCTCATTATAAATAATGTATCCTGTTCACGTAATACATTGAGGAAAGGAATGTTGAACAGTCGTAGGAAAGTTAATAAGTAAACAACGATCTAAATTTCCCCAGGTGAAAAACAACAGATCTCTGAGCTGAATATCTTGTCTACCTTGTTTCTGTGTTTTTAGTGTTGAATTCACAGTAGGGGACATCCCAATCAATAATTTCCGGATGATTGAGCGGCACTATTTCCGTGAACAGCTGCTGAAGAGCTTCGACTTTGAGTTTGGCTTCTGCATCCCCAGCAGCAAGAATACCTGTGAGCACATCTACGAGTTCCCGCCGCTCTCAGAGGATCTCAGTAAGTGCCATCATTGTCAACGGAGGTTGGGGTTGCAAAGAGTTTATTTTTCATTTTTTATAAAATAAGTCTCTTATGCTCATAGAGGCTGCGTTTATTTGATCAAAAATACCGTAAAAACAGTCAATAAATATTACTACAATTTAAAAAAATTTTCTTTGATTATATTTTAAGCGTAGTTTATTCCTGTGGTATATAGTTCAAATACAAATGTCAAATACAAATGTCTATGCAAATATATAATGGTGTTCTGCATAGATTCATTTCATAGTAACTTCACCCTACTGATTTGGAATTTGATCATAATACATGTATATGTGCATGTGTATGTATACGTGTGTGTGTGTATGTGTGTGTGCGTTATTTTTATATATATATAAAAACATTCATTAACATACACGCATACATACATTTTAACATTATATATGTTACAATTTATAAACATGCATATACACACATTCATATTATATTATGTTATAATACTACATTAATATTATATATATACACACACATTTATACATTTGAACATACATATGAATAGTAATTTATTCAAAAACTGTTGAATAAATAAAATCAAATTTATAAACATAATATATATATAATTGATTTTACAGTAAATAAATTACTATTCAGATGTGTTCAAATTTATAAACGTGTGTGTATATATAATATTAATGTAGTATTATAACAGAATATATTTATATATATATATATGTGTGTGTGTTCAAATTTATAAGTGTATGTATGTGTGTATATACATTTTAATATATATACACTGCTTATGTGTAATTTATTTTAACTTATTTATGAAATTTAATAGAAATTATGTGTTGCATACTTAATTTTTATTTAAAGGATTTCATCCTTTTAATGAGCTTCATTATTATATCAAAACCATTTTTTTTCTTCAAGTCATTGAATGCATTAATTGCTTTTTACAAATATTTTTGAATACATTAATAGACCCAGACAAGTAATTCACATCATGTCATTGACCTAACAGCATCTATGAGCTTTTAAAAAAGCTTCATAATTATCACATTATCTGCATATCTCAATGGTGGTTTGAGCTCTCTGACGTGTTTTCTTTTATTTCAGTACGTGAGATGATCCTCCATCCTTACGAGACGCAGTCCGACAGCTTCTACTTTGTGGACAACAAGCTGGTCATGCACAACAAAGCAGATTACTCATACAGCGGAGGCCCGTAAGACAGCCGTGGGACGGGACTGAGGCAGAGAGTTTGACTGACAGACCTAAGAACCAATCACATGTCTTTGTCCAGCCGTCACGCCCTCCTCGAATCAGTGTCATAGACCACTACCTGCAGTGCGCCATGCCTGTTTTTGAGATCTAAAGTGTCGTATCATAAGGTCTTGTCCAATGCATACATTTCCTATTGTGATTTCGCACTGCCATTGTTCACATCAGCAAATATAGATATTATATTTTGTAACTTACCCCAAAAAATTCACTCTAGTCCCATGTTTTTTATGGGCAAGGCACTGTAATGTGAATGGTACTTAGGTTTTACTATTCATTGTGCGCATTTGTGTGAATGAGTGGGGGTTTTGATTCAGTGTGGGTGTGTGTGTGTGTGAGAGAGTGTGAGAGAGAGGGGGGCATCTTAAGTGGGCCGTCCTCACAGTTTAGCACAAATAAGACTATATATTGTTGGTGTTGAGTATTACTTTCCCTGTCAGAATAAGCTACATCAGAATTTCATACTTGTGAACTTTTCATCCTAAATAGAATATAATATGATTTTATGGTGAGACCTTGACTTAATTGATAGATTTGTGTTGAATTAGATATATTTTGATACGTGAACAAACTTGCTTAATTTTGAGATGTTGATTATATCTGTGGATAAAAACTAAAAAAAAAGTCAAATCAATTCAAAAGGAGTTTATGGTGCACAACCGTTATGGATATGCAGATACTACGACCTTTTGCATCGAAAGGTCTATGTAAAGTCCATAATTCATGCTGCGAACGAGAGGTTGTGTAGATAAAACGTTTGTGCAAAAAAAAAAAAGTCTGCCGAAAAGGGAACACGGCACGCGTTACAAGCCTTGACATTTCAAACGTCTGGTTCGTGTGGTTTCTTTTTGTAAAAAAACAAAATGAAAGAAATATTCGTTTTCAGCTGTCTAAAGAAGAGTAGTTTAAAGAGATCAAGAGATCTCTTCTCATCTCTCCATCACACATTCCAGTGAGCCGGAGCCCTCACAGCTGTTTAGTGCACATAGCAGAGGTTAGGTTTCACGTCTTATCCAAGGATCCTTGTATTCATAGTGCAAAAAGTGCATTTAGGAGGATGATTTAAAGAAACTGTCTTTGGTTTATGAATAAGGGGGAGGCTTTCAAGGACTTGTGTAATTGTGTAAAATGGAGGATTAACTTGAAAAATGTTTCTAGTCAGACATGTAACATCTTTATTTATAATTGTGATTTATTGTAAATGATTTTCAGAGGGGAGAAAATGAAACATGTTTTGGACAGTTCAAATGCCAGTGTGGAATAAAAGAGAAATAAATGTATATGTTGAATTTTTTGGGGGGGGGGGCATTACTGAAGTTGTCTTTATTTTTCTTATAGTCATTCGTTGTCTTCTAAACAATTATTTTGAACAAATTCTTATTGTTTAGCACTAGCAAATTTAGATACTTTATTGTATTTAAATTTTAATAAACACTATAGTTAAATTTGTGGGGGGGTTTTATTCAACAAGGAAAATAATTTTTTGAACTATCAAAGCATCTTGTGGAAAAAAGTACCATGGTTACAGCGAAAATATAAACCCTGTAAAACAAATGCAGGTCTCAGGATTTACCACTCCCATTTATCAAGAATATTGTTACAGCAGGTGCTGTGAATGTGCTGTGAATGAAGTTCTCACAAGTTTGCACAAAATTAGTTTTATTTGACAAAGACATTCTAAAAAATGCTGTGAAGTTTACATTTAAGCATTTATAGTACATCTAATTAAGGGGCATTTCTTTAACTGTGCTACCTCACAAATGAAGATTTAGGATTCAAATGTGTAATTAAAATGCATTAAATAGACAAAGATCCAAAAAGGGATCTAAAATATAAAAGGTCTTATCCAGACCCTATAAATTAAATGAAATTTCGTGAACCAGCACAAATGGAAGAACAGAAAACCTACTTGTGAAAACCAAAGCCACAAAGTATGTAAAAAAAAAGGGGTTCTGCATAACCCTGAACTTGGATCAGATTTGAGCCACATTGGGGCAAAAAGCACTACATGGAGCCGACTCACATTTACAGAGCCCTCATACTTGAGTGACTTTAAATATGTAAATAAGAGATGCATAATTCTGAACACTAAATGGAGGCTGTAAATCCTTACTGGCCACTTCATTTAGTGCTTGAAAAGATCCTTTCAAGAGGTTTTGAGAAAAACTAAGCTTGTGCTCCATAGGGCGCTGATGAGGGGACGGACGCTACACACTCTAACACTGCATACTGACACTTTTGTGCATTTGATGATGCCATTTTTTTGGGATTAGCTTCCTTTCGCCCCTTTCTTTCCCTTCAGTGTTCTCACTAAACCAAAGAATTCGATGTTAAGACGTTCATGGTGTATGTGTGGTATTTGTGACATTGGCCCATGTGGGAAAGGTTCCTAGCTTGAACATGGCCGTTCCCCATGTGTTGATGCCGAGGTTGATGCACAGAATGCCAATGATGTTGAGAATAAAGCCCGCCTTTGCCTTCAGACAGAAGGAAAATACAATTATCCACTGATCTTTCCACATACAATGTCCCCAAAAATGTATTTCACATTCAAATCCCACTTGAGCTTTATAAAATCCAATGGAACATCGAAACTCATATTAAATGTAGTTAACCATACCATGTCTAAGACTTTGAGGTTGCCATAAGAGAAAGCGATGGCGTTGGGTGGAGTGGCTACAGGAAGCATGAATGCCAACGAAGCGCTGATCGTGCAGGGCAGCATCACATAGAGCGGATGGAGCCCGATACTTGTGGCCTGAGAACAGAGACGACGCATTATTACCACTTCCATACTTGTTAGCGAGTTAAACACTTCAGCTTCGAAATTCACTTTTAGGTCGAATGATTGTGTGTAATTTATGTTGTAGAATAGGTTTGGTAGGTTTCTGTATGCTCACCATAGAGGCAAGAATGGGCAGGAATAGAGTGGTGGTGGCCGTGTTGCTGGAACACTCCGTGAACGTTCCCACCAGCAAACACAGAATCAGGGAGATGGCGAAGGGTGGGATGCTCTGCAGAGGGGCCAGGCTTTCACCCAACCACACCGACAGTCCAGACGCCTACACAAACATCACATCACTTCACTTTCACATCACTTCACATCACATCACATCCTCACATCGCTCCACTTCACATCACTCCACATTAATTCACATCACATTGTATCACTCCACATCAATTCACATCACATCGTTTCATTCCACATCACTTCACATCACTCCACATCACATCACTTCACATCACATCACATCCTCACATCGCTCCACTTCACATCACTCCACATTAATTCACATCACATTGTATCACTCCACATCAATTCACATCACATCGTTTCATTCCACATCACTTCACATCACTCCACATCACATCACTTCACATCACATTATTTCACTTCTTATCGCTTCACTTCACATCACTCCACTCCACATCACATTATTTCACATTACTTCACATCACATTATTTCACTTCACTTCTTATCGCTTCACTTCACATCACTCCACATCCCATCACATTATTTCACATCACTTCACATCTTCACATCGCTCCACTTCACGCCACACCACCTCATAGAGCTCCACTCTACTTCTCTTCACATCGCTTCACTTCACATCGCTTCATTTCACATCACGTCACATCGCTCCACTTCACTTCACATTGCTCCACTTCACTACACATCGCTTCATTTCACATCACTTCACATCGCTTCATTTCACATCACTTCACATCGCTCCACTTCACATCACATCGCTCCACTCCACATCACTTTACGTCGCTTCACTGCACATCACTCCACTTCACATCGCTCCACTTCACATCACACCACATCACTTCACATCGCTCCACTCCACATCACTTCACATCGCTTCACTGCACATCACTCCACATCGCTCCACTCCACATCACTTCACATCGCTTCACTTCGCATCATATCGCTTCACTTCACATAACATCACATCACTTCACATCTCATCTCATCACATCGCTTCACTTCACATCTCATCACATCACTTCACATCTCATCTCATCACTTCACATCACATCTCATCACATCACTTCACATCACTACACATCACTTCACATCACTTCACATCGCTCCACTCCACATCACTTCACATCGCTTCACATCTTCACATCGCTCCACTTCACGCCACACCACCTCATAGAGCTCCACTCTACTTCTCTTCACATCGCTTCACTTCACATCGCTTCATTTCACATCACGTCACATCGCTCCACTTCACTTCACATTGCTCCACTTCACTTCACATCGCTTCATTTCACATCACTTCACATCGCTTCATTTCACATCACTTCACATCGCTCCACTTCACATCACATCGCTCCACTCCACATCACTTTACGTCACTTCACTGCACATCACTCCACTTCACATCGCTCCACTTCACATCACACCACATCACTTCACATCGCTCCACTCCACATCACTTCACATCGCTTCACTGCACATCACTCCACATCGCTCCACTCCACATCACTTCACATCGCTTCACTTCGCATCATATCGCTTCACTTCACATAACATCGCTTCACTTCACATCGCTTCACTTCACATCTCATCACATCACTTCACATCACTTCACATCTCATCTCATCACTTCACATCACTTCACATCTCATCACATCACTTCACATCACTACTCTTCACTTCACATCACTTCTCATCGGTTCACATCGCATCACATCACTTCACATTGCTTCACTTCATATCGCTCCACATCACATCACGAAACGGCACACACACACACACACACACACACACACACACACACACACACACATATATATATATATATATATATATAGGGCAGCTAAATGTCTAAATGGCTAAACTAACTTTCACTAGAATATTAGGAGACTTAGGGTTTGCGTTAGTTGAATAAGTTGACATGTAGTTGCAAAGTTACTTATTGTCAGTAGAATGTATGTTGGGGAGCATCAAATAAACTGTTAGCAGATATTAGACAGTCTACTAATACTCTAATGACTGCTAGTTGACTTGTAGTTGCAAAGTTACTTACAATTATTAGAAATTCTGAAGTGGATTATCGAAAATGTCACCCATTATATTACATTACATGTATATTATTCAATTTCAGCACATAACTCGTGTAACATTTACCATTTTACACATGATAAAACACATTATTACAGATTATTATTACACATTATTGTTTCTCAATAAAAAGATCCTAGCAACCATCTAAATCTCCCAGCTTTGTGGTGGCAAGTTTCGCATGGGTGAGCAGCACTCCACAGAATTTTCTTCAGAAAATGTAAAAAATGTTTTACTTTTAACTGCAATTCCATAAAAGACTAATGAATGTTCATAATGTACATATACTGCCATTGTAATGTGTCATTCTGTCATCCTCTTACCTCACTTCCACTTGCCAAGGCAAATCCTCCCCCCAGGAGCAGGATTATGTTCCAGGGCATGCGTTCATGCACCACCTTCCAGTTTAGTAGAGTGGGCGTACCCTTCAGTTTCTTTTTCTTTTCCTGATTTGCTCCTCCTTTATAAAACAGATGGACCAGTAGCTCTGGTTTAAGACCTGGTTTAAACTGATAAATATTCTGTGCGGATACTCTGAAAGCAGAATCACTTTACCTTCCTGCTCATCTCCTTCAGCTTCTTCATCAGGTTCATCATACGACTTGATCGAATAGAGAAAGTCTATCCGAGATGGAATGAGGAAGAACATGGTTGACATGAAAATGGCCACAGTGCCATCGGTGACATATCTTTACAGAGACAAAGAGAAAATTGGAGGAAATTCAAATGCAAGGGTCAAAACTTTTCATTTTATTTGTTTAAAAGTAAACTATTGCTATAAGTTTGGGGGTGAAGTGTACTCACTGTCCGTTTTTGTTGAAGAGCTCGGTAGCCCAGCCTGGCATGAAGCCTGGTTCTCGTGTGAACCACAGGATCACCAGGATCACAAAGATGAAAAGCACTCCGCCCTCAGCAAAACACATCAAACCCAACTTCTTATATTCATTCTTCATCACCCTGTAAGCGTCTTTGTCTCCCTCGTTCTTTGAACCGCAGCCAAAAGTTTTTTTAAAACTGGGAAAAAGGAATGAGAATGCTTAAACCAACCTCAGATTTCTATTTTAAAGACGATTAACATTAACAGGTCATTAAAATTTATTTTGGTTTTGCCCCTGTAAGCTTCTTTTGAGATAACATTTCATGACCAGCTTTTCCCATTAGGTACATCTACTCAACTCAAACTTTCAAGGGGGCATCATTTGATATTATATAATTATTTAAATGAAATTTATATGGTTATATATTAGTGCTATCAAATGAATCAATCGCGTTTAATCGCATCTAACATAAAAGTTACATAATATATGTGTGTGTGTATATATATTATCATTATATTTATATATATTATATCTGTGTGTGTGTGTGTGTGTATATACACATATATTTATACATATATTTGTACATATATATAAAGACACACACACACACACACACACACACACAAAGACATATATATACTAAATATTAAAATAATAATAATATATACCGACACATATATTATGTAAACAAAAACTTCAATGTTAGATGCAATTAATAACGATTAATCGATTTGACAGCACTAATGTATGCAAAAATCAACACTAAATCCTATGTCTTTCCCCCCTAATATCTATTCAAGTAAAGCTCTTTGAGTCAAAAGAGTTGAGAACCAATGGTCTAGCTAAAAACACTCACTGTATGTCGAGGACACACTGTATTTAATGTAAAGGATGCAAGTTACTCACTTAAGACCCAAGTACATGAACTGCAGCCAGAGCCAAGACAGCACAAGCATCAGCAGCATGTTAGGAAAGGCAAAACCGAACCAGCTGGCAAAGTTGATCACGCCATGGTTTTCTGGAAAAATCCTGTAAAAAAGGGCAAATGTGTGTGCCGTTTATAATTTGGCTCCAGTACTGTATGCACATATTTATGTTGTTGGTCATATTTATAATACTTATTATTACCAAAACAATGATGGGAATGTTTTTTTTATTTATATTAATTATTTTATCTTTTAAGAAATGTATTTATTTTTTATACAACACAGATCAGAGTCATAACAGGATACTTGTCAAACGTACGCATCCATCTGGCCCTTGAGAATAAGATTTGGTGTGGTGCCCGTCAGGGTGGCAGTTCCTCCGATGCTGGCGGAGTAACACACAGATAGACTCATTCCTTTAAAGAGACTAATGTACTTCGCGTCACGTTCTTTCCTCCTGCATTCAGAGAGTGAATTGATTCTCTCCTCCAGATCTGGATTGACTGTCAAGATTAAGAACAGGTGGGATGTAAGTTTTAAGACTGTGTTATTACCACTGATTGGTTAATAGTGGAAATGCTGTATATTATTCTGCTCATTCGTTTGACTTAAACCGGTGTTACACCAAATTCTATGATCGTATTACACTGTAAATGTATATGATCAATAAGTTATGACAACATGTTTTTACATTGCTTTAACTCATCAATTCAACTTTCTACAAGTTATACAAGATTCAAGTTTGATGTAATTTAAGTTGAAATGATTAAACACCCAAGTTGATTGTACTTAAAAATTTAAGGCAGATACTTTTTTACAGTGTGCTGTAGGGTAAGATTGGGTTATAGTTACAACAGCCATCTACTAGGGTCACAGAATTTGATAGGTCACAGAATTTGGTGTAACAATGTCTGTTCCGTCATTTCTCTCAAATCACACCGAGTCGCTTTCTTTTGCGTCTTAGTTAGACTGTAGTCAAAATTAGCTTTTCGAAAATCCAAATCAATGAAACCAAATTCTTTGCCAAATGAATCATTCTTTCAAAGTGTTCAAAGCACTGTAGGCTGGCAACTGCCTGTCAAGGCAATGAGAACACAGCCCAAACAATTGCAAATGTTTAAATAATTAAACAAACACTAAACCTACATTATAAAACTGGCCCGTAACATCATATATATTAAACACTGGTTCATTGGTTTACAAGATCAACACCCTTTAAACGGAAACTAGAAATGTTTACAAACCTAAACAGCTTGAGGTAACAAAGCTTAATTTGCTGAAATAACATGATACATTCGTAAAACTTATGAAGCCTTGTGAGATGTTTAAGATAATGTGCAGGTTAACATTATAAGACAATAAAGTAAAGTTTAAAAGTGTCAACATGTCAGACATACCGTTGGGTTTGTCCCCAGAGACACTGTCCAAAGGAGGTTTGATGTTGACCTCGGTCAACTCAAAAGCATGATTATCTTGGCCTTCCCTCAGCTCTTTCTCATCAGAGTCTGCTTCTGTGGCGCTGAGCTGTTCGAGAACAGCTTGAGAAATGGGCAACATCATGGCTGTGGTGGCCGTGTTGCTGATCCACATGGAGAGGAAGGCTGTTACGATCATGAACCCCAGCATCAGCCTGCAGAAGTGAGTGTGAAAAACAGGTGAGTGTGTGATTGACACAGAAATGAAGTGTACGATTTCATCGTGTGTGATCTTACAAGGCAGGCCGAACTCCAACTACCAGGAGGACACTCAGAGCGATGCGCTTATGGAGATTCCAGTGTTCAACAGCTATAGCCACCAGCAGACCCCCTATAAACAGCATGTTGGTGTCCTTTAGGTACTGAACACACACCTGAAACACAAAGTAACACACTTACCCCCGATTTCACAAACAAAGCTTAAGTGTAGTCCCAGGCTATGCATGTTTGAGCTGTTTTAACTGAAAGCAACTTGCACTGAGATGGCTTAAAATGTTTTGTCTCAAGATGCACACTAAAAAAATTTTTTTCTAAAGTATAGAAAATACTCAGCAATGGTGTCGACTTATGAATTTGTACATGGTTTGTCTTAAAGCATATTAAAAACACCACATAGACATTATAAACGACATTAAAAGCTTGATTTTTACCACAGGGGAACTTTAAGTAACTGTAACTACATGTCAGCTACCAGTCATTAGACTATTAAGTTCTCAAAAATAGTATGTGAAACTGTATGCATTACACAATGGTTAAACGTTTCAAAAATAGAATCAAGTAAACCTTTGATCAAAATCTAATTTTGTGTAAAATGTGTTGGCAATCTGAGAAAGAGAGTCAAGATGTTCAAAACCATTCATTTGGGAGATGGAAAGTCAAGTTGAAAGCATTGCATTCTGGGATATGGTAGCACGGTATGCTGTGGTTGTATTTCCTTATTGACAGACTCATTAGATTCTAGAGTTGCTAAAATCAGCCAAAGATGGAAAGATAAGGAATATAAAAATATATTACAGTCTGGCTGGTGACGTGTTCAAAGGTGTTCATAAAAACTGCTTTTATGGCCCATAAAGTTCTCAAATCTCTAGAGATAACGCTTGTACAAATAGATATCATGCTGATAAAGGTAAATCTCACTGGGCATGTGATCAGTCATTACTTACAAGTAGTTTTCCATGGCTTTTGTGCTTGTGACTACAGTAATAAAACTGATAATCTCTTATGATAACTATATACATATTTATTAACAATTGTTATGTGAGTAGTTTGCTTGCCCATTATGTGTAGTTATATACAGTTTTTCTCAATCGCTTTGGCACATTTTTTCTTAACATTCTCTAAACTGTAAGCTCAATTGTCACAACTGTTTGTTGGAACATCAGAACTCTATTGCATGTCTGGAAAATGTAGTAACTCACCAAACAGCCTGTTCTCACGTAAATGCGTCTCAATAGCACGCATTGTGTTTATCGTGCAATTTGTACGCGAAAAGGAGTTTTTACGTGCATTTGATGATACGCAGTTTTCGCATGCATTTGATACGCAGTTCATTGTGTGTACACACACGCACCCCACACCAATAATTATACCCAAACGTATAATACACACCACTACTAAACCTACCCTAACCAAACCATGCGTATCTTATGCACGTAAAAACTCATTTTCGCGTATAAATTGCACGATAAACACACTGCGTGCTATAGAGACGAAATATTTAGTGTGATCGGGTTCACCAAAAGTTAATTCATGCTTCAAAACCTATTGTGTTAGTAAATTGGCCAATGGCACCAAAATGGTTTTTTTTTTCATCGTGTGAGTCATGCTGGTCAAAATGTTTATATATATATTTTTTCTCTATGGTAATATTTGTTAAACACAAATTTTGTGTTTTTTGCTTGTTTTTTTTTACTTTTTTTGTTGACACTAAATGCTTTTATACTACTATACAAGAATGTCAGTTTTGTCTCACACTGAGCTTTTTAAATACAGATTCAGACAGTATGTAAAAATTGACTGGGGAAAAATCAATACTGTTGCACACTAAAAGTAAATAAACATTTGTATTTTTACAGTACATTTATTTTTGCAGAAATGTGTTACATTTAGGCTAAGGCTACTTTTAATGCACACATACATGTTACATAAATAAATAAATAATGCATGCTTAATAAACTGTGCACCATTAGGCTGACTATATGAGTTAATACTTTTAGTTTTGATCAACAAGCCATGGCACTGTAAAAAATAATTCAGGGGCTTAGTAAATATCACAGTAATAATTAACTTTATTAACTTAATTAAATCTCTGAATATCATTTACTTGATTGTTTGAGTTGAACATACCAAAATATTTGACTAAAAATCCAAGTTAATTTCGTCTAGAATTTACAGTTATACATATACGTTATTTTCACTAAAATAATTTAGTATTTGACTAACCAATTATTTCTTTTAAATAAACTTAATATATGTGTGAATTTTCTAGCAAAATATTTGAGAATGGAGAATTAAACAGATCTGTTTTAAGAACCAGAAAAATGACTTAATTCAAGTCAATATTATTAATATATTTAACACACTTAAGAAATTGAGTAAGTTTACTCAATTAAAACAATGCACCCCTCGCCCACCCTCTGACGTGACGACTCAACGGTTGAGTGAGCGCTGGCCGGGCTGTTTGAAAGCTTGCTTCAGTCTCCAGAAGAACAGTTCTCCTCTTTTCTTCTCAGTGTCGCAGAATTGGTGCATTTCCTCTATGAAATTCCGGTTTGTGTATGTTTTATTTTATCTATAAAATTATTACTGTGCTTTAAATCATTTTATTTAATGCAAAACAACATACAGAAGCGCAATGTGACACCTAAACGAGAGTCGCGCCTGTCTTTTCGCGTGATTGAAACGCCTTGCATAAAACACACGACTTTATTCATAATGATAATGAATATAATTAATTTGGATGATAAAATGTCCTCAGAACTGTGCACTGTCTGTTTATTGGCAGGTTATGGAGTCAGTCGTGTCGCAGCATCTTTCGGATATGAGTGAAACGCAGGACGGCGGTCTGAAGTTAGAAGTTCACCCGCAGAGCGCGAGTCTATCTCCGCCACGAGAAGCAGCGCTGATATGGTGGATATTGGATAACAGACCTGTTGATTACTCTTGAATTAGCCTACGTGAATGTTTAAATATTTCATTTTTACTCCTAACATGTTTGTTAAATAAGTTTAAATGTAGGCAATATTGTAAAACAGTGTAAAATGTGTTGTATTGCTGTAGGCCTACTCATCGACAATAAAGGCCAATGTCATGTAAACTGGTGGTTGTATGGAATACTATTTTACAAAGTTTTGAGGAAATAAAAACAGATAATATTACTCACAAATATTGTTTTTTAAATGTTTAAATGTTAAATTATTTCTACTCAATTTTATTTGTTAATGTATCAGATGCAGTTACTCAGATTTACTTAATTTTTTTACTTGCATTTACTCAATACATACAGTATATTTAATTGATTTCACAGCTTTAAAATTTACTCAATTTTTTTGAGTGTAAAAAATGTTTCACCAAAAAAATTGAGCAAATCATGGTTACACTTTTTAGAGTGCTTGTGCATTTATGTGCAAGTCATGTGCATGTCATTGTGCAAGCATTGTAGACAATTGTACTCTTTTGCACACGTGCCGAAACACATGTAATTTGCCTAAATCAATAAGAAATTCTAATCTGATGTGAACAAGAAACTAATTGTTCAGAGATCAGGGGTCGTATTCACAAAAAAAATGATCTTACCACTAAGAGTTCTCCTAAATCGGCAAGTTAGGAGCTACCTTTAGCCTTAAGAATTTTTGTGAATACAATACCAACAATACCTTTTCAGACTCCATGATGCCCATCATGGGGAAGAGGATGACGGGCAGCAGGGCAGTGATGGCGAGAGGCATACACTCTGTGCACCAGAACAGTGCCATCAGGATGATGACGTAACCACATCTCGCCTCCTGAAGAACACAATAGTCATACGTGTCAAAACGTAAGGGAATACATCACCTGTTCACGTAGCAGTAGGGCACATTTCTGTAGAAGAGAATTCTTGGATGTGAATTAGATGCATTGTACATCTAAGATGTGATCTCAGGTCTATGGCAATCCTCTCATCTCAGCTTGTCATAGGGGAGGAAAGGGTGGGATTTGATTCTATCTCTTACATCTAGTGCAGGTTCCAGGGGTCACTACTGTACCTCTTAAAGACCGTAGCGACACGATCATTCTCAGAATGCTGATAAAAGTAACCCTTGAACATAAAAAAAAAACTATTTTTAATTCATTTACTTTTATGGATGCTTTTATTTTATGGAAGAATTTTATTACTTGAGAAAAGACTGTATGTTTAACCATGTAAATCCTGAAAAATGAAATACGTTTTTTTTTTTTAATGGAACAGAAGCTTTCAACAAATTTGGTGCAGTTTCTGATATTTATATGGCTAAAAAGTGAGATGAAATTCAGAAAGTTTGTAATGTGTGTGTGTGTGTGTGTGTGTGTGTGTGTGTGTGTGTGTGTGTGTGTGTGTGTTTGGTGGACCTTTAAACATTGTAATATAAGAGTATGAAAGTACTGTGGTGCATGATGGATCGTGTAGCTCAATTCTATCTAGTGTATTTTTGTTTTTTTAAAGAAAAAAAAAAAATAACACTAATAGTAAAAGTTTAGCCACTTTAGGGGGTCTTAAATGTCTGATAATTCTTTTTTTAATCAACCCTTAAATGCATGAATATTTCGACAATCATTCTTACATATTCGGGTTTTAGCGATCCGGATCTTTATCTAACACGGATGGATCTCTACCTGTCGCGATAATATAAAACTATCCTGATATTAGAGTAACAATTACAGAAGAATAAAATATAGCATATTTTGTTACCTTTTGTAGCTTGGAAGGTTTCAGATGTTTTATACCATCATCACTATCCTCGTCAGTGCACATTTCCCAGTAAATTCAGCATCTGGCTCATTTTTACAATCTTAAACATATTCTCAAAACTATTCATCAAATCAATATTTTGCTCGCTGACAGCTTCTTCACCATATCCACCATCAAGTGACAGAGACACTAATATTTCATTGTGACAGTGAATCACTGAGCCATTTCAAGTTTTGCTGATGATACTTCCCATTCTTTTGTTTTCAGCCTGCGGTAACTATGAGTGAAACGTCACTTCATCATTGTGTCTCAGACATTGAAATCTTGTTGAATAAAGGTGAATTGCTCTTATTCAGTCATAAAAGATTAAATTATTGTAGTGCAGAAAAAAAAATATTAAC
The DNA here is from genome assembly GCA_030578275.1 of Meda fulgida. Lineage (NCBI taxonomy): Eukaryota > Metazoa > Chordata > Actinopteri > Cypriniformes > Leuciscidae > Meda > Meda fulgida. Next base: position 20,393,133 of record CM060636.1, on the reverse strand, counting down.
ACTATTATACACCTCGGGTCGTTAGGGACCCTATACAATTTTTTTTTTTACAAAACATGAATAGGAAACCAGGCATTCTTTTATATATTTTTTTCTTGTTATATTGTTTATAATGAATTGGTTGAGGAATACTTAGAAGGTTGATGTCTAACTTTAAAAAATGGTCGAGGAAGAGGGTAGTGAATGACGTCCCAGGTCACTAAAGAACCAAGGTATGCGTTTAAGGGTTAACCATTTCAATAATTGATTCAAATAGAGTAGAGTTTTGTGCATTATTTTTTCAGCTGAAGTTCTTAAGGTCAGAGTAACCCGGTCTCAAGATGATGAGTAACAGTGGGCCACATGGCTTCATTTTCTTTGTTTGTGACTTGAGGACGACCTCCGCAAGCTGTGTAAATATAGTGTTCCACAGATCATAAGGGCAGTGAGGTTTTCAGCCATCATTCAGCTGCTGATGAGATTTTATTTTTAAAACGTTCCGATATCACATTGTCATAGTTCGGTCATTTGGCTTTCAAAAATTCATATACACAAAATGTAGATGCATAAAGAAACTATTTTGGTTAACATGTTCAATGGCTTTGAATTGATTTTCCACAAAATACTCCTGCAGAAAGGCACTTACCGAAGTTGGGATGACAATCGGCAGGGGCAATAATAGTACAGGGGTGATGAAGAGGATCAGGTAGTTTCTGTGAAGCCATATCCAGCGTAGGATTAATGCAACATCTTCTGGAATCCCTGGAAGTCCCATGTCTTCTGGCCCTCGGCTGCAGATGTCAGGTGTGTGGTAGATTGATTGCTGATGAAGGTCGAGCTAGATCAATGTGTTTATAGGCATCGTCACATAAGAAAAATTAAACATTAACTGTGTGAACAATGGGAGGGTAAATGGAGGAATGAAGGAGGGGAGGGTAAAAGAGACGGCAAACAAAAAAAGATTAACCCATTTGTTTTCTTTTTCTAAAGCCGCAATTCATTGTATTGTTAAAACACTGATTAATGAATTTATTAAAAGCACATCTGAACTTTTCACACTCCTAATGTCATCATGGAAGAGCTGGAGTCACCCTGATAAGTGTCCCTTTCACACCGGAGATATGCAAAGAATGTGTCTCACTGTCCTCTTCTTAATGTGCGGGAATAATATAATTGTCATTGTGCTGGTTTGTAAAGAATAAATGAAAGATTAAGTAAATAATCAAGTAACAAAACACTTTACAGGTTCATTTGATTAGCATTAGCATTAGTTCAACATCATGAAATAACAATAAACTATTTTTACTGCATGTATTATTCTGTTACTGTTCATTTATAAATATACTGAACTTTTATGCACTTTTGTTAATTCATGTTCAATCATAATGCATTAATGTAAATTTATACAAATGTAAATGCAAGTATGTAAAAATTAACATTAACCTAAATGCTTTAAAAATATATGTTAACGAATTGATTATTCTGAAGTGTTATGTTTAATAACTAGAGTTATTTATTTAATGTCAAACAAAATGAGAGATTGTCCATATCTATGGAATCCAAAGAATTTGTCTTTGCAGTTCCAAAGCTGTTTGTTATTTACAGTTTAAAAGAAGGACGTAGAGTGTAAATAGATATGAAAATAATTCCAGCAAAGGACACACCTGATTTAGTAAACACATTCAATACTGTTTAAATGTTTGGGGTCAGTACGCCTTTTTTTTTTGGTTTAGTGTAGTTTTTTTTTAAATTAATGCCTAGTTATGTAATGAAGCTCCTTAATGCAAGCTGATAATTTGTACAGTGTTAACTTCTTGGCATAAGCTGATTGGTTCATGTTGCATCTGTAGCCAATGAGCCTGCAGTTCAACATTTATGGCATGATTCGCTATGGCAGTTTGCAGTGTGCTTTCAGAGTTCTTCTAAAAGCCTCCACCTCCCCAGCTCCACCTGTATAGATTTGCTATGGGTAATTGATATATGCTATTTGTGCAGTATCAGTATGTTTTACATACTTACAGCAGTGTATCGGCATATGTATTGGCAGTAGCAAGTTCCTGTACATGCTCTGCAGCAGCAATAATCTACAACAACGGCAATAATCAACAGCAGCAGCAGCGGAGCAGATCCATCCCATCAAGACCAAATACAGTAACATTGTCATATCCATTACTATGCTAAAAATCTTCAGAGAGTTGTCATGATAGAAATACTTTTATTGAGCAAAGATGCATTGAATTGATAAAAAAAATAACAGTAAAGACATTTTTAATCTTACAAAATGTTTCTAATTCAATTAAATGCTGCTCTTTTGAACTTTCTATTCATCAAAGAATCCTGAAAAAAATATATCATTGTTAACATTAAAATATTAAGCAGCACATTGATAATTGCCATGTTCTGTTTTGGGTGTGTCCTAGTTGCCCGTTGCCTTTGTTCCCAATGTTCCTGCTTTGATAGTGACGTCATGTGCATGCGTGTTACATGTTTACGCATGTGTATTACGTGTTCGCAGGGTGTTTCTTGACAATGTGACATCGCCAACTACTGGCCTGGCATTCTAATACAGTCATTTTTGCAGGTTCGTGTGAACTGGTATCTTTTTGACAATGTTGTCATCTTTATTTTTGGGTTGTTAATTAAACAGCTGGAATTTTATCCATCTGTCAGCGCTGGTTGCAGCAGATATGAAACTGGATCTAAGTGCAGACTTTATTATGAACTAAACTCAAATGTTTAGAAACACAGACATGAATGAAAACAAACTCAAACCGTGACAGTACCCCGGCCTCCCGGAAGGTGCGTCCTCGTGTTGTATTACATTGACAGGGGATGGAGGGCGGGTGCCCTGGAGGGTGGGTGCCCTGGAGGGTGACAAGGATGTGGCTTAGCTGAACGGGAAGCCTCAAGGGCGGCGCCGGCAGTTAAGGGGACCAGGGCAGAGCCAGCAGTTCAGGGGACCAGGGCGGATTGGCCTCTGTGTCCTTGACCCGAAAGCTTTTCTTGACCACTATGGCTGGGGATATATATAGTCACATTTTTGTGGGATTGACTCTTGACTTTGGCTGGAGCGGATTCTGGAGCGGATTCAGGGGCAGGAATCCACTCTGGTCAGGGGCAGGAGTCCTCTCTGGACTCTAGTCAGGGGCAGGAGTCCTCTCTGGACTCTGGTCAGGGGCAGGAGTCCTCTCTGGACTTTGGTCAGGGGCAGGAGTCCTTTCTGGACTTTGGTTAGGGGCAGGAGTCCTCTCTGGACTTTGGTCAGGGGCAGGAGTCCTCTCTGGACTCTGGTCAGGGGCAGGAGTCCTCTCAGGACTTTGGTCAGGGGCAGGAGTCCTCTCTGGACTTTGGTTAGGGGCAGGAGTCCTCTCTGGACTCTGGTCAGGGGCAGGAGTCCTCTCTGGACTTTGTTCAGGGGCAGGAGTCCTCTCTGGACTTTGGTCAGGGGCAGGAGTCCTCTCTGGACTTTGTTCAGGGGCAGGAATCCTCTCTGGACTTTGTTCAGGGGCAGGAGTCCTCTCTGGACTTTGGTCAGGGGCAGGAGTCCTCTCAGGACTTTGGTCAGGGGCAGGAGTCCTCTCTGGACTCTGGTCAGGGGCAGGAGTCCTCTCTGGACTTTGTTCAGGGGCAGGAGTCCTCTCTGGACTTTGGTCAGGGGCAGGAGTCCTCTCTGGACTTTGATCAGGGGCAGGAGTCCTCTCTGGACTTTGGTCAGGGGCAGGAGTCCTCTCTGGACTTTGGTCAGGGGCAGGAGTCCTCTCTGGTCTAAAGACCTAGGTCTAAACACGCATATCCGATTCCCCATTGAATTTCAAGCTACCAAAAGGCGAGGACGACAGTTTATTCACAAAGATAACTTTTTAATGTTGTATTATGAGGCAGATGTGCCTATATGCGCTCGCTCACAGCTTTTTTATTGAGGTCCTATTGAGGTTTTATTTTATTGTCCTGTCTAAAGTCAATGTAAACAGGCGGGCCAAAAAATCGGATATGGTCAAAAGATCGGATCTGTGCATTAAGACTTGCAGACCATAATTTGGTAGTAAAACATAAAGTGTTGCACATTTTATTAGTGCAAAGATGAGTTGGGTATGTGTATTTTGTACAACATTTGCAACTACTTTTTTTTATCACGTAATTAGAAGCACCACAATTTTTAAAATGTATCTTCTGTTAGTTACATAGCAGCCACAGACATTTATTTTAAAATGCAAAGTATTGAAAATAAAAAAAGCTTTGTAAACACTTGGATTTTTTGCAACACTACAAGTTTGTCCCATCGGGTAATAAAATGTTCTATACACACTTGCAGTCTTCACGCATACTTGAACACTTGGGCCAAATACAGGAAATATGTCATGTAAGTAGACAAGTGGACACATGCAAAGACCGCAAGTATGGGTATTTGGACAGGGCAAAACTAATCGTGAACAAGCAAACTCAAACCGTGACACCATCTCCTTCCTTCATAACCATCCTCTGATGTGACAATAATAATCAGAAATGTTTCTTTAGCATCAAATCAGCATATAATAATTTCTGAAGGATCATGTGAGACTGAAGAATGGAGCAATGATGCTGAAAATATGACATTTTAAAATATATTAAAATATAAAACAGTTTATATTGTAATACTATTTTACAATACTCCTGTTTTACATTTATATTTGATTAAATAAATGCAGCCTTGGTGAACAAAATACTTCTTATAAAAACATAAAACATTCTACTGACTAGAAGTAATTTTCCAAGTATATGTCAACTTATTCTACTAACTCAAACACCTAATCCTATAACCTAACACCCTTCTCTACAGTTTACTACTCTAATGAGAGTTAGTTGACATGTAGGTTTGAATAAATCAAGTTTATTGGAACAGTTTATTATTCTTTACGTAGCCACTTGTGCTATTGGATGAACTAAAAGGGACGTGAAATTTTGAAGACGAAAAACTCCAAGACACTCACGTTGTGAAGTAAAAAGCCAGCTGGGCTAAATCATTAAAAACAATTAAATCTGTAGATCTACGTGTTTCAGCTACACAGCCTTCTTCAGGATACTATAGAAATGAGTCGGGTCTGGCCTCCTCCACTAACGGAGGAAGAACAATACAAAATATATGATTGTCATTGCATTCTGTAGGAGCCATTTGTTGTATGGCTTTTTTGTTGTCTACTGAGTGGCGATGTGACTGCTTTTGAACGCACGGCAGGGTAGCGCATTCTAGTCTTTCCCGTTTGACTTTTACAGTTCCAAAAATCCACTTTAAAAATGTCATAGTTTTATATAGCCTTGTGCAAGAGGAATATGTCTTTTATTTTTCTGTTCACAAAACTAAAATAGGGTTAATGAATGTTGAATACAAAATTCAGTCTTTCCCTGAAAACTAATTCATGCATACATATGATGTGCTCAACTGGACTGCTGTAATAAATTCATTAGTGATCAACAGATCAGATACGCCTGATAATCTTACAGACTGAGACCAGTGCCTTTACTTACACTTTTATCAACATTAATTAGTCATCTTTACAGACTTTGAACTCTCTGTTTGTAATTATTAAGGACTTAATGTGAAAAGTAAATCAAGAATGACCAGTTTAATCTTTGTAGCCCATTGACCAATACAATGAAAATATTTCATCTATTATAACAGCCTGATATGCTAAAGGTCAAACATATACTTTTGTCCAAAGTATTGATCTTCTTTTAGCAGTTCTGTTACTTAAAGATAAAGCTCTTTTTGTGTTACATAATCTCACTTACACGACCTTTGGAGTTGTAACCATGTACTGTGATGTGAGGACAGCTTCCAATAAATCCCAAATACTGTAGTTTCAAAGCCTCAGTATGTCTTTTACATTGATAGTAATGCAGTAAATGTAACATTTATATCAGTGTCTATGTTCCTCACTGAGAATACATACACACTGCTCTCAATTTACAAGGTCATAATAACAGTAGCTTTATGGAGCTGTTCAGCATTATTATAGAGTATCTTCTTTAGTACATTGAGCTTTGATGCTAGACTGTGGTTGCAGCAGGCCATTGTAGTCATCTTTATGGCTGTTTAACAGACATTAAGTCTTACAAAACAGTCTATTGGGAGATAATCTCAAGGTCTTGAAATATTGTTTCTGAACGCATGCACCCCCCTTCAGGACTCCTTATGGAATTTAGTATTGTTCTGGGTCATATTTCAAGTCAAAGACAGCTGGGCATCTGCATTTGTCAAACAAATGATTTTCTGATTATCACATGACACATCAATTAAACTCAATTCGACTTTAATTTGACAGTGGCCATATATGGTTTAAATCAAGATACTACCTTTAATGAAAAACTTCCTTGTTCCTGAATATGAACTTTTATCTTTTTTTCAATGACCGACTTATGGATTTTGACCTCAATAAAAGACAAAGTCCATTCATTCTACATTACCAGCTTACCCATAATTTGCACTATTTCTGAATAATAACATCTGGCAGAACATCAAGTTACAGCCTGGAAAGAAATATAAAGTAACAAACGTGATACGACTTATCTGAGATTCTAAGTTTACTCCAGTACAAATTAATAATTACTTACTAAAATATCTAAATCATTACTAAAAAGAACATATTTTGATTGTTTTAACCATTTAATGCATGAATGTTTTGACAATCATTATTACAGTACCGTTCAAAAGTTTGGGGTCAATTTTTTTTATTTTTTTTTTTTAAAGAAATTAATACTTTTCTTCAGAAAGGACGCATGAAATTGATATAAAGTGACAGTAAAGACATTTATAATAATGCAAAATATTTATTTTTTAATGAAATGCTTTTTTCTTGAACTTTCAAAGAATCCTGAAAAAAATGAATCACTGTTTGCACAAAAATATTGTCACGGTGTGGGTTTTGTGTTTTGTTCCTTGTTCTTGTCTGTCATGTGTTTTCGTGTTCAGCTGTTCCCTGTTTTGTTGATTAGTCTCCCCATGTGTTTCTGATTAGCCACGCCCCCTTGTTATCTTGTTTAGCTTGTTTGCCTGTGTATTTATACCCATGTTCTTCAGTTGGTGTTTGTCGGTCGTTGATGTTGTTTCTTCAGTGTGCCTGTCCTGAGTTCAGTGTTCCTTTGTTTCACCTGTTATTTTATTAAATTAGCTGCATTTGGATTCTCTCTCTGCTTCGTCCTTGCTACATCATTATAAATATGAAGCAGCACAACTTTTGTCAACTGTGATAATAATCATAAATGTTTCTTGAGCATCAAATAATCATATTAGAGTGATTTCTGAAGGATCATGTGACACTGAAGACTGGAGTAATGATGCTGAAAATTCAGCTTTGATCACAGGAATAAATTACATTTTAAAATATATTCACATAGAAAACAGCTGTTTTACATTGAAATAATATTTAACAATATTACTGGGTTTGTTTTGTATTTTTAATCAAATAAATGCAGCCTTGGTGAGCAGAAGAGACTTCTTTTAAAAACATAAAAAATATGACCCCAAACTTTTGAACGGTAGTGTATATATTTGGGTCTTTAGCTACCCGAATCTATATCTAACACGGGTGGTTCTCTACCTGTCGTGATAATATAAAACTATCCTAATATTAGAGTAACAATTACAGAAGAATAAAATATAGCATTTTTGTGGCTTTTTGGAGCTTGGAAGAGTTCAGTTTGAGCGGATGTTTTATACCATCATCACTGTCCTCATCAGAGCTCATCTCCCACATTCAGCATCTGCTCATATTCACGATCTCAAACAAGTTCTCAAAACTATCATTTCAACATCTTCCAAATCAATATTTTGATCGCTGACAGCTTCTTCGCCAGATCCACCATCAAGTGACCGAGACACTAACATTTGCTTGCGTTCAGTACTTGCTCTGTAGTAAATCACGGAGCCATTTCAAGTTTTGCTCTCCATTCAGTTTTCAGCCTGCGGTAACTATGAGTGAAACATCACTTCATCATTGTGTATCAGATATTGCCACCTTCTTGAATAAAGGTGAATTGCATGGATTGCATTAAATGACTGCTTGTATTGCTTTAATAGCTGAGTTATTAATATCCTCACAGTAATCCAGTGCAACCACAGTCAAAAATGAAACGATATTTCAACAACAGAAATTATTGTGAATCCAATTTACAGACAACCACATTCACAGCGACTAATCGAGTTTAGTAAGCAAACTTATAGTTCTTATTCCTCCAATTATTTCAGCACCTTGGTCAGCACACCTGTCATATGAATAGACTTTTTCCACATCTTTTGATGCAAGTATTTCTGAAATGGGGTTGAAGGCCTATACAGCTCAATGCTCTTATATACAGTATACAAATGTTTAAAGTGGTAATCATCTCTAATTTATTCTTTAGAATGTTAAAGACTGAACTGAACATCAGCCGTTTCAATATAAACAGCTTAGATGCTCAGACAGGGAAATCAATAGTAGCCAGCTCAATAGTTGTTCAATACTATATTTAGGCCACTGAAACAGTCCTGCTTATTACCATTCTGTTAGCCTTATACATTTCAGACCTCATTTGGTTACTTCTTTGTTAAACTCTCTTAACTCTAAATCAGCTTATATGCTTTAATCGTAACATTCAGGCCTGCTTATAACAGAGCAACTTTGTAGTTCTAATTATTGATTCTTTCAGACTGAACAAACAGGGTGACTTTTTGGAACCATCGATCGGCACAGATGTCTGAACTGTCCTCTGTCGTTCTTTCACACATGGTGTTTCTAGAGCAGTTTAGGCACTGACTGCTGACAGATGTGGCATTAAAAATGAAATTTGTGATTTTATTATCCCTAGTTTTGGCGACTTGTTTCGCTGTGGAGGGTAAGTGCCTCAAAAACTGCTTTGTTATTTTTAGACTGCTGATTTATTCTCATTGACTTTCAGAAAAATTCACATTTTACTGCATTTTCCACAGAAACATGCAAGGGACGCTGTCAGAGTGGCTTTGATCCGACAAAGAAATGCCAGTGTGACAGAATGTGCAAGTACTATGGAAGCTGCTGTGAGGATTTTGACAGCACTTGTCGGACAAAAAGTAAGAACTTGATGCACATTCAAAAAGTAATTATTGTCAAACTTTTTATTTTTGTATTTTAATGCACGCTACGGTTCAAATGTTTGAAGCCTGTAAGATGTTTTAGAACGTATTCTCTCATGCTCAACAAGGCTGCATTTATTTTATTAAAAATTTTGTAACAACAACAGTAATATATTGAAATACACTGCCTGGCCAAAAAAAAAAAAAAAAATGGGCAAATGGATTTAAAATAGGCAAATGCTCAAGAGTCTATGATTGGATAATTATTCCATTGATTATGATGTTTCTAGCATGTTCTATGTTTGGCAAAAGTTCTTCTAACCCTAATTGATGGAGTGTGTAGCTTTTCATTTCTTAAACAACCATGCAGAAAGACGTATCATGGCCATATTCCAGGAGATCTTGACCAAAGATTTATGAACTCTTGAGCTTGTTAAAGCTAAAGTGTGTTTTACTATATATTTTTCTATAGTTTATTATGCAGAGGCAACTATAAGTCCACAATTCATGGGATGATTTCCCTGAAAAGTGTAAACACTATGGTGCTACATACATTGATCTGTTTGTTTGAGCAGTCCTACACAGCAACACTGGCTCAACCAATGGTGTGAGAGTGGGGAGGGGCTTTCTGTTTTGACAGACCAATGGCAGATGAGGGGAGTGTGGGAAACGTGTTTACAATAAGGTTTTGCAACAACTATGTGCACTTTTGGCCCTTTGTGGACTAATAAACTAAAAATTAAACACACACTAAGCAACCAGAATCACAGTGTGACAAACCATTTCTCCATTTGTTTTCAGAATAATCTAGAAACCACCCCATCTGTGATTAAAAAATATTGGCCTGAGGAGTCATGAAGTTTCACCAGCAGTTCATTTGAGGAATTATTATTTTCATACATTTTACAAATTTACAGCTTGATTGGAAATTGCAAATAAAACATGCTATTCACAAGTGATCTATTTACAATGATTCCGTGATTTTGCTGTTTTCTTCACATATCACATGTCTCTTATCTCAAACGTGCACTTCACTGACACCAATTATGTTCTTAGTCAAGAACTATAGTTTGATAAAACTAAATTATTTACAAAATTGTTTGTTGTGGAAGAAGTGACGAGTGTGGTAGGGGTGAGCGGGGCACAAACTAACACGCTGCTACTTGTAACACACATTGTTTAAAACTTTCCACACATGCCAGCATGACAATATTTACTGTATTTTCTAGAAGTCATATCAACACTATAAAAATAAAAAATTGTGCCAAAAATAAAAAAAACTTTGGAAGATATTACTGAACATTTATTTAACCATAGCAAAAGTAAATTTATTACTGAAGTTTATTCATGTTTTTTTAGACAAATTAGACAAATCTGACATTATTTAAATTTGAATATATCTGTTATTTAACAGTTGAGATAGTTTTTTTAATGCTTTGCTAACCAGCACTTCACATGTTTAACTCCCAGTTGTGAAGATGGGGCATGTTGTATCATATTGACAAAATATTTTAGTTGGTCTTGTATATATTCTTTGACTAAATATTGAAATGATTTTTTCTGTCTTTGACTAGATCATAACAAGGGTAAAACATCAATTTATGTACATAAAAGGCAGTAACAAAATATAACATGTTTTCAAGCTATTTTAAGACACCAAGACGTTTTTAAGCTTTTCCAAGGAAGACAAAGATGACTTCAAAATAAAATAAGATTTATTAAATAACTCAGATTAGTAATGCAAACAACGACCCAATGATCCGAAGGGCTGGTGAAAGGGGCAGGCAGACGAAGACCAGAGAGGAGCAGGTGGTAATGACGGGAGGAGTGACCAGATAGCGTAGACCCAGTATTCGTCGTGAATGGCTCGCAAGTCTGCAGCGCAGGCAGGGTGACGGCTGACCAAGGGATGAGGGTCTCTTGTGGAGCCAGAGGGATGAGGGTCTCTGGTGGAGCCGGAGCCAGAGGGATGAGGGTCTCTGGTAGAGCCGGAGGGATGAGGGTCTCTGGTGAAGCCAGAGGGATGAGGGTCTCTGGTGGAGACGGAGCCAGAGGGATGAGGGTCTCTGGTGGAGCCGGCGGGATGAGGGTCTCTGGTGGAGCCGGAGCCAGAGGGATGAGGGTCTCTGGTGGAGCCGGAGCCAGAGGGATGAGGGTCTCTGGTGGAGCCGGCGGGATGAGGGTCTCTGGTGGAGCCGGAGCCAGAGGGATGAGGGTCTCTGGTAGAGCCGGAGGGATGAGGGTCTCTGGTGAAGCCAGAGGGATGAGGGTCTCTGGTGGAGCCGGAGCCAGAGGGATGAGGGTCTCTGGTGGAGCCGGAGCCAGAGGGATGAGGGTCTCTGGTGGAGCCGGAGGGATGAGGGTCTCTGGTGGAGCCGGAGCCAGAGGAATAAGGTTCTTTGGTGGGGCCGGAGGGATGAGGGTCTCTGGTGGAGCCGGAGCCGGAGGGATGAGGGTCTCTGGTGGAGCTGGAGCCAGAGGGATGAGGGTCTCTGGTGGAGCCGGAGGGATGAGGGTCTCTGGTGGAGCCGGAGGGATGAGGGTCTCTGGTGGAGCTGGAGCCAGAGGGATGAGGTTCTCTGGTGGAGCCGGAGGGATGAGGGTCTCTGGTGGAGCCGGAGGGATGAGGGTCTCTGGTGGAGCCGGAGCCAGAGGGATGAGGTTCTCTGGTGGGGCCGGAGGGATGAGGGTCTCTGGTGGAGCCGGAGGGATGAGGGTCTCTGGTGGAGCCGGAGGGATGAGGGTCTCTGGTGGAGCCGGAGCCAGAGGGATGAGGTTCTCTGGTGGGGCCGGAGGGATGAGGGTCTCTGGTGCAGCCGGAGCCAGAGGGATGAGGGTCTCTGGTGGAGCCGGAGGGATGAGGGTCTCTGGTGGAGTCGGAGCCAGAGGGATGAGGGTCTCTGGTGGAGCCGGAGGGATGAGGGTCTCTGGTGGAGCCGGAGGCGTCAGAGGGGTACACGAAGAGCTGCAGGGGACCAGCTGAAGTGAGACTAAAGTGGAGGTGGGAGAGGGAGGCTGGGCTGGATCACTGATGACAATTCAGTATTCATATGGGGTGATGACTCAGGCATTATTCTGGGCTGAATCAGTGACGATTAGGAGAGTACAGATAGCTCAGGGTGGGAAGCAGTTCCTCATTGTCCCAGTCTATAAACCAGTCCTCTGTGTCATGCTCAACCAAGACTCCTACTGGGATGATAGTTGCTGGCTCACACCCCTGGTCAGGGGGTGGTCACTGTCTCCGTGGTCAGGGGTGGTGGTGTGCTGGGCTCTGGATCAGGGGTAGACTCTCTCCAGACAGCCTCCTTCCAGTCAAGTTCTGTGGTTTAAAGTTTCATCACCGAGGGCTGTCTTTAAAGCAAGCTGACTGACAAGTCCATTAGAGGAAGCCCTTCTCGGGCTAGGGCGCCGAACTTCGCTGCATAATCCATTTGTGTTCTGGTATTCTAACGCTTTTCCAAGGAACACAAAGATGATTTCAAAATAAAACAAGATTAATTAAATAACTCAGAATAGTACCAGACAAAGAGTGATTTAAAATGAAGGGCTTGAATACACAAATGGTAATGAGCCATTACAAACAGCTGTGCTCATTAAATGAATAACCAAGACAACAGAGAGATTGGCGGGAAACTGAAGAAAGGAACACGTGACTGAAAATAACAAACTAAAAGTCCATGATAATGAAACAGAACACGTTAAATGTGACAAAAAAAAATCTTAAAGCTGTTTCTTTTCACTAAAATTAACCCCTGGAACAAACACACTTAAGGGTAAAAAAAATCACGTGGGTAGCTCTTGACTTTATTTTGAAGAACCCTTTTTTAAAAAAGGTTCTAAGGAGAAATGTCTTAAAATATTGTTTATGAGCTGTTTAGTTAATTAAAATTGAGTTACGATTAAAAATGAACTTGAAAAAGTCATTAATTAAAACTAGATCCATAAAAGTGCTTGACAGAACCGTTTAAGGTTCTATACAGAACATTTTCTTCTGAGTGTGTATAGTTCCTGAAATTCTGTTTGGTGAAAGTAGTACACATTTCATGTTTAATGTCTTAAAGAGAAACATTGTGAAAATGCTGTAGGCCTACTAATTGAACATTAAATTGTCCCTCAGTTGCCCGTGGTGACATGTTTGATGTGCCTGAGGAGGATCTGACCTCTTCAGTGACACCGACAGAGGAATCAAATTTGACAGTCACCACCTCTCTGCCCCTTACCTCCACAACTCCCACTCCTGTGTCTCCTACACTTCCACCCGATCCCGACGCTGTCACCTGTAGCGGTCGGACCTTTGACGCATTCATGCAGTTGAAGAATGGCTCAATATTTGCATTCAGAGGTGAGTTCAGAGGTTGAATCAATCACTATGGCTTTTTCTCAGTACAAGTAGTTTTTTTTTTTTACACAAGACTCTGTTCATTTGTGTTCCAGGAGACTATTTCTTTGAGTTAGATGACAGATCTGTCATGCCTGGGTATCCCAAACTCATTAAGGATGTGTGGGGCATCTCCGGGCCTATTGATGCTGCTTTCACGCGCATCAACTGCCAGGGAAAAACGTACATATTTAAGGTCTGTTTATTGATTTTATTTCATATTATAGAGGATATATTATGTTTTGTTACATTTTCAGCTTTCTTTAGTGTGTAATGTTTCTGTTTGAGCATGAAAAATGTCTGCAAAGTTACAAAGCACAAAGTCACTCCAAAGGGAGTTATTCTCTAAATCAGTGTGCACTGTTTCTGAACTCCCTGAAATGCCTTGATTGGAGTTACCAACATATCACAATATTCCTCATTTAAAGTGTGTATGACTCCCAAAGTCATACACAAAAAAGGGAGGAGGCCTGGTTGAGTTGCGTTAGTAGTGTGCTGAAATTTGCGGTTATATTACGGGGTGTGGCATTTCTGGCAATGCTTGAAGTGTTTGACCAATCAGAACACACTGGTCCAGCTGACCAATCAGAGATTGTGCTTATCAGAAGGAGGGACTTCATAGAGACAGGAACTATACAGAGTGTTACTGACAGACTGGGAAGAGAGGTGCTGCAACAATCTCAAATATGTGAAAATTAATGTGTGGGTTTTCAACATTCAAGCATGAAAACCTATTTTAGTAGACCCCAAATACAAAATCAAGACTAAAAGGGCATACTAGGTCCACTTTAAGGGTTCAATGACTTGACACTCTTTAAATACATTTATTCAAAATTATATTAAAAATAATGCAATTCATACATACAGTAGAATGACTTAGACCTCATAGACCTCATGTCATAGATTTGACCCCTGCAGGGTCAATAAGAATTCTAAAATATCAGATAAATTTGAGCTTTTTATAATAAGGTTAGCCCAGGTTGCAAAATGTCATGTGGTGCGACTCTCCAAAAAAAACGTAATAATATATATAACTTAATAATTCAGTATATTTAAAAAAAAAAACCTTTTTAAAACCTTAAAAGTCAAGGTGTAAGATAAATATGTTATTACTTTTTGCTTGATGGTCACAGTGTCATTTTAGAATCATTAAAATCTAATAAATAAATAAAAACATTAAAACACATATTTAATCTTTTATTACAAATGGTATACAATATTTTAGAGTACATTTCTAAGAACATGGCACATTTATTTTTAACTAGATATTTTTTTTAAATCATAGTTTATTTTTAATCAATATTTATTTATCATAGACACTCATATATAAGCTAGTTTGACAGAAATTTAAATATTTAGAGCAAAATGTCAAAGGTAATGTCCCTTCATACTGAATTGCAGGGCAACAAATACTGGCGTTTTGATGGTGACGTCTTGGATGAAGATTATCCAAGAGAGATATCTGTGGGCTTCGAGAAGATTCCAGATGATATTGATGCTGCATTTGCAATCCCAGCTCCAGGTCATCATGGGAAGGAAAAAGTGTATTTTTTTAAAGGTATGGGAAAGTCAAATGAGGGTCATAATAGAGTGCCTCGGGGATGATGTATTTGTTGTAGGCCAAAACCTGGAAAAGTCTATGTGTTTTTTTTAAATGGGTTTTTGGTGAAACACCTGAAATAAGCTCTGTGGTTAACACAAGATCAAGTTATTTTCACATCATTAAACTCCCTTGTAATTTTTTTAAAGCTGTTACTTGCCAACAAGTGGCTAAATGCGACTACAGAGGTTGTCAGTGGCAATAAACGTCATCACGCCTAACAGGAAAACTATTCTATTCATTAGTCTGCTTTCACAGCCTTGTTGTGTTTATATTCACACTCTTGCAAACTGTTCTAACTCGAACTTTCAGGGAAAAGTTTTTTTTAAATAGAGATTGAAACATCTTAGGCTGTGTTTGATATTGCCCCTTATACCCTAAATAGGGGACTATTTGAGGGAACAGCCATTTGTAGTGGTGTCTGAAACCATAGTGGACGTTATCGAGTGCACTTATTCAATCCCACAATGCACTGAAATAACGAGTGTACAACCGATGTATGCTCAACGGCTAGAGAATACCCAAAATGCACTCTGAGAGTCATGAATTTCAGCATCTTGCCAGAAAATGGCGGCCACAGCTGAACCATCCATCCATCCATCCATCCATCCATCCATTCATTCATTCATTCATTCATTCATTCATTCATTCATTCATCCATCCATCCACTCATCCATCCGTTCAACCATCCATTCATCCATCCACTCATCCATCCACTCATCCATCCATCCTTTCATCCATCCACTCATCCATTCATCCACTCATCCATTCATTCATCCATCCATTCATCCATCCATCCATCCATTCATTCATCCATCCATCCAGAGGTGAGGGATGGCTATATTAATAACGGCTTCCTCTTGTGCTGATTGGTTGATTCCCTGAACGTGCTCCTCCCGAACTTTGTTACATAAAACTTCATTTACATAGTTTCCATGACAGAGTTCAAGATAAATGTTTTCATTACTGCTGGAGCTGCCAGTTTGCTAAGTTTCAAATGATTATTAAACTTCAAGCACTAGTGGGCTAATGTAGGGAATAGTGAATGAGGGTATAGGGAGCGATTTCGAACACAGCCTCAGTAATGGTGACATTGAAGTCATTCAACCATGCAGTTAGTTCATAGCCTACATTTAGCTTTTTACTTCTGTCGGTTATATTTAGGGCAACAAAAGTTGTGTTCATTATCATGAGCATTTTCAGCAACAATCTAAAAGCCAAAGGAAAAATCCTATTGGGTTTTTGTTGAGGGAACCAGTTTGATGCTGACTTAACGGTTGGCCATCAAAAATACGTCATCCCTGCAGCACTGAAATATGGTTATTCACCTTACGCAGTGGATTTATTCAACGTCTAATGTTTTCCTTTTCCCACAGGTGACCAGTACTACCAATATGAGTTCAAACACCAGCCTTCCCATGAAGAATGTGACCACATGACCAAGTCTTCGCCTTCTGTTGCCTTCGCACGTTATACAAACCTGTACTGCGACTTGGATAGCTTGTTTGCTCAGCTCTTTCAAGGCAGTAAGTTTGCATGCATACCTTGTTCAGCAGATGGCAATAAATGCAATTCAATAAATTCCCTGTCCACCCAGTTCAAGGGCATCACAAAGGGCCGCGCTTCATTTCCAAAGACTGGATTGGCATCAAACCTCCCATAGATGCTGCAATGGTTGGCCGACTGTATGTAAACCCTGGTCCTTCACCATCTCCAGCCAGCGGCCTGAGCAGAGGCCGAACCGAACGGAGAAAGAAGACCAGGGGTCGAGGAGCCAGAGTGAGCCGCTCGCTGTTCTGGGAAGACTTTGGATTGGACTATGAGGAAAGGTTTGGTAATTATTGAGGTTTGCTGAGAGTATATTTGTACAGTAGATGTATAGATCATGTATCAATATGTGTTATATAGGTATTATGGAGCAGAGAAGAGTAGAAAAAATCAGAAAAAGGGCCGTGGAAGACGTCCGTCTTTCTTTGACATGAGCCACGAGCCGATGGACTACATGGATGTGGAGGTCGTCCAAGAGAAGGCCACACCTGTGCAGAACGTCTTCTTCTTTAAGAAAGGTACTTCAGGTCATGATAATGTTCTGCTCATTCTGTTAGGATGAATCCAAAACATAACGTTTCCTTTTAAGGTGCACTCTGGAAGGTGGGTAAAAACTTAAAAACGTAAAAAACCCCACATCTTAATTATAGAAGTAAGGGGCTATTTTATGATTCAATCACAAATGTCAGTAGAGAAATTACATACACTACCGTTCAAAAGTTTGAAATCAGTAAGTGTTTTTAAAGAAATGAACAATACAAGGATTAAACAAATAAATTAAAAGTGAAAGTAAATACACTTTATAGTGTTACAAAAGTGCTGTTCTTTTGATCATCAAAGAATGAACTATTAGTCAAAGAATCTTGAAAACATTTATCACTGTCTCCACAAAAGTCAGAAGCTGCACAACCGTTTCCAATATTGATATTATTGATAATCAGAAACGTTTCTTGAGCAGCAAATCTGCATATTAGAATGATTTCTGAAGGATCATGTGACACTGAAGACTAGAGTAATAATGCGGAAAATTTAGCTTTGCCATAAATTAATTTTAAAATATATTCAAATAGAAGTTATTTTAGATTGTTTAAAATATTCACATAAATGTAGCTTTAATAAGTGTCAGAGACTTCTTTCAAAAACATTTAAAAAAACTTACTGACCCCCCCCCCCCCCATCATGTTGTATACATGTTGTTTTAGTGCCAATAAAACACATTGTATGGATATATTTTTCAATGTCTGTATTAATATTGTGGCATTGCTCCTCTATAGATAAATACTACAGGGTGGACCTGCAGACCAAACACATTGACTACGTAAACCCGCCTTACCCAAGATCCATTGGCAAATATTGGTTGGGATGTAAAGAAAAGGACATGTCAGAAAAAAGATAAGAACAAGGTTTCCATATTTGCGTTAATAAAATGTTAATGTCGTTGCCGAATTAGAAGTCATTTATAAGGATTAATCAGTATCACTAAGTATTCCTGATGTGTTACATTACAGTTATATCTGACAATGGTTTTGCATGCAGTAGAACAAAGCTTCTGATCAACGTATTACTATGAATCAATATAATATGAGCTTGAATGAACTCATGAACTGTTCTTGTTATAGGTATACAACTGCTGAATAATAATAAACTTTCTGCCCAATGCAACCAGTATTGTCGTATTTTCTCAATGTTTTATATATGCATTGTCACCACTGGTGAAACGGAATATATATTTTTTCTAATGAACCTATATACAAGCTGGAAAGTTAGTGAAGAGGAAGCGTTAAGTGTAAGATCCATTTCACATCCTTCATCTCTTTTTCTCTTTCCCAATGATAAGTGCATCCTCTAGTGGCATAAATGAGTGTTTCACTCACAGAGACAAGTATGGAGTGTAGCACTATAGGATTGAGCTATGAGCAGTGTTGGGGAAAGTTACTTTGAAATGTAATGCAATACAATGTTGCATTACTCCCTAAAAAGAAACTAACTAAACTACTTATTACAATTACTTTTTTCATCTTGGCTGAGCTTGCTTGTTCTTCAGCTATAAAAACAAAAGAAACACAAATGTGATGTTTATCTTGAGTCAGTTTTGCTTTATTGTATGTTTGAATTGGATCAGCGAAGGTCAGCAGCAAAGACACAGTTCAAATGAAAAAGACATGCACTTCTGAGCATATTCATTCACTGATACCAGTTGCCCAACAACATGAGAGTTTCTTGAAACATTAAAGTGAAGTGTTGGAATTGCAATATGTTTTACATTGATAACATTTAAACTTAGTAAGTTCAGGCGAAGTGGAAAAGTGGGCAAATGGCCACATTTAAAAAAAAAACCTGCCTCCATCAAACAGTAATTGTTGAAATAAATATAATGCTTCACTTCTAGTCCTTCAAATTGTGAGTGCTACTGAAATAGAGATTTCTGACTAAAGATTTGTATTGTAATTGAAATCTACAGATGCAAAAAAAAAAAATCCTCTAGTCTGAAACCGCACAAAATTGACCAGTGCATGAAAGAAAGAAAAAGAAAAAAGAAAACCTCATTGAAAAAATGTCTAAATGTCTTACCATGACACAGCATTTTAAAAATGTGGTGCAAGCATCTGAAAAAGGTACAAACTCTAAACAAAGATATGATCAGTAAGTCATGGCAACTTGTGTTTTCACATTATTTTAACTCATCAAAATAATTTAAGCAGTTTCAACCTTTTGTAAAAGTTAAATGAGATTCAGCTCGATTTTTTAAGTCACACAGTTAAATCAAATTTAAGTTGAAATAACTTGAAATGCAGCAGCTGAACGTAAGATTTTTTTTTACGTGGCAATACATAAACAGAGCAACACCAAATAACAATGCAAAATACAAAGCAGGCAATAATCAATATGCAACCCCATTTACAGAAAAGTTGGGACATTTTGCAATTAAATTATGTATCTGTGTGATTTGTTAATTCTCTTGAACCTGTATTTAACTGACAAAAAAGAAAATATTTCCGATCAACTTAATTGGATTTTGTAAATATAACCAACTTTGAGTTGAGATAATTTAGAGGTTTCATTTTAACTGCGCTTAACTATTAATGCAATTGTACTTTATTATTTGTAAAAAAGCATTAAGACAGATGTTTCATTTTAAATGTGATGCACTACAACTGTACAGGACACGTGTCATTTTGAATTTTCACATTCACAAACCATCCATTTTAATGGTTTAATCAAAAGCATATCTAATTAATTGAATTCATAAAAAACAACTTAATAATAGGGCCCTATGAAATGTTTTTTTTTTTTTTTTTAGAAAATCCGTTTTGTGTATTTAAATTTTTCCGGTAATCAACTGCAGGCATAAAACGTTAATTTATCTTTTATTCAAATGAAAATTAAACAAGCCCTTTAATTGTTTGGCAAACAGCACAACAGAGGCTTAGTGTTAACATTATAACATGGAAGAAAATGTTTTTAATAATAAGAAATCGTATTATTATTATTAGTAGTAGTAGTATTACATTAAGAAGTACATTATACTGTACAAGAGTTTATTTTGATGGGTTGCCATGTAGGGCTTCTTTTGTGATATGACGATAGTTTCTCTCAAATGAAATGTTGTCAAAGTGAGAATATTAAACCGAAAAAGGACTATATAAATATGAGTCCTGCATGTTCTGCGTGTCTCCGTGTCAATGAATGGGATCACGCTTTTGCCATCAAGCCGGCGTGAACTAGTGTTTTTCCTTGATGCCTCGCCACAGCCAATCAGCAGCACTTGATTTGTGCACATCATACATGATGCATGCTTATTGTTTCACTGACGTTGACAAGATTCACCCCTCAGGAATCAAAATTTGGTACCGAACGACAAGACAATTTTTGATGCTCGATGGTATCGAGGCAATTCGGTCGGTGCCTAAAAAGTATGGAAGTCGATACCCAGCAGCCCTAATACAGATTGGTCATATATGAGGCGCTATATAGATAAAGATGACTGATCTTAACTTGACTTTTAAAACAAAGCAAATGAAGCTGTGAAGACTTGATGACTTGTTTCCAGTCTTCAGTCTCTCATGTTCTTGCTCAGACGTGGACAGGCTCTGATCTCTCTGGTGTGGCGCTTGAGTTCCTGTCAGGTTGGGGATGGACTTCAGGCTTCGGGTCGAGTCTCCAGCTCAAGCCCTTCACCAAGGACAGCAAGTGTGTTCTTTCCTATCCGGTACAAAGATTATATGAACAAGTCAACTCATGAATGATATTTTAAGAGCTGTTTTACAACAGAATTGAATTCTGTTTGCACCGATTCTGTTATTTTCCTGTTTACCGTGAAGCCGCTTTGAAACAATCTGTATTGTACAAAGCGCTATATAAATGAAGAAGGTGACTTGACTATAACAAGAACATTGCAATGAACACAAATTTGAAAATCTCACTACAAACAATCCAGAGTTGAACACAAATGATAAAAATCCTACTCTGTTACACTTCCTCACACCTGAAATCACTGATCGAGTCAATCTCCTGAACTTCTCCAATCTACAGTAGATCATTTCTAATCCATTTATGTTGTGACATCTGCTCTAACGTGGGCCGTTTCGTTGGATCCCGGGCTAGGCACTGGCTAATCAGATCACTGCATTCTGTACAAATGTTAATGAGGAGAGAGCTGGTTAGACATGTGACTTGGAATCTATGAAAACAGCATCTAAAACGTGATTAATATAATGTAAAATGTTCCTTATCTTCACTTTAAAAGTGAAGTATGTCGTCTCTGCGACACTAGTGGCACCTTAGCGGAATTACAAAATAAAGCATATTTTCAAACAAACCTCGCAAAGGCCCCTTTCGTGCATCGCGTCTTCCCCAACTTAAACATCACAAACCCAGCTCTTACTGCTTCTTGTGAAGGCATGTTTCAGGTCCAACATATTAGAAATACTTTTAGCTGTGTTGCATTTGTCTTGATGAAAACGTGTCTTTCTGAACGGGTGCATGATGATGCTGTATGGTATTGAAGCATGCTTTGTAGCGCGTAGCATCACAACGCTCTGTTCACTTTGACGGTGTTCATGACCTGTTTAATCTTTGAAGGTATAAATGCAGCGAATTTCGGCTTTCACTTCTGTAACTAAAGCTGGATTTCTTTTCCCATGCTACAGTAACCACGGCCCAAACTCTCGCTACACGTTGAGCTATACATAAAAAATCCTACATACTTCACCTTTAACTGTTTCTGAACAGAGCCTTTACTTTATGTGTGTGTGTGTGTGTGTGTGTGCTTATCAGTGTTTTCAATATTATTCACTCACCTCTGGATAAGTTGGAATTCTGAAATGTAACTTTGGCTTCTATGATTTCCGTTCTACTGCGAAAAGGACGAGATGCGTTCAACATTTCATACAACATCACTCCTAGAGCCCAGACGTTTGCTGGGACGGCGTGGAATCTGGGCTCTGTGAAGACTTCAGGTGGGCAGTGATCCTGTATTCCTGTAAGCAAGACATTCGCACATTGTTGAGCTTTGTTTCTTAAAGCGTCACTACATTCAGGTTTACACACACTCCCAAAATGCTCACCAAGGTATATGTCGCTCTCGTAGCCCTCACTACTGAATAGCTGACCGCAGCCAAAGTCTATCAGCTTGAGGTCTAACGAGTTTCTCTTCAACAGGAAATTCTGCGCGTGAATGTCATTATGAAAAACGCCATGCTGGATGCAGTGTTGTACTGCCAGCACAGCCTGTTGCATGAAGACCCGTGCTACTGTTTCACACACTTCAGGATTACGACGAGTGATGAAGTCCAGCAAGCTCTCGCAGGGTTCGGGGAACTCCATAACGAGAGTGAATTTTCGAGGGTGTTCAAACCACTCGTATAGTTGTATGACGTAGGGGCTTATGGGTTCTCGCCTCATCATTAGCAGCAGCGCCACTTCTGTAATGAGAGGTTCGGGATGTCCAGGCTAGAGAAAAGCAGTAGACAGAAGGTTAGCTGGGTAAAAATCTGACCAAAACATTTTTTCTTTGATCTTTTTAGATACGTTCAAAAGAGCCTCAAAAGAGCTCAACGTTTTTTCTTTTTTACCTCTAGGCTTATTTGTCAATCACATTCGCACCTAATGCTTCCTATGGGTGTATTAACTACAGCAATTTGCAAATTACCAAATACATATTCAGGTTTTGGCCGACTTACAATGTCAAGATAAAGAAAATTGTCAAACTTGCGCATCCGCTTGATGGCAACCTGCAGCAAACAACAACAAAAAAAACAGTTTCAAGAACAGTAACAGAATTCGAGCACCTGACCTTGCACTAAGTATTAAACCATTTGTAAATTGTTTTGAATATGTTTTGATGCAAACAAAAGCCAAACGTTTGTACAATTCGGGAAGATTTACCTTTTTGCCATCAAATTTGCGTCTTCCGCTGTACACACTGCCAAACGCTCCGCATCCAATCATCTCTCCCGCTTTATAGAGAGACTCAAAGGACTCTGAAAAACAAACATGAGAAAAAATATGAGAAATATATATGAGATTGTTTTATTTAAAAAATATCAGTCCTGGTTGTGTCGTGAAAATAACATTAATATGGGCAAAATGATATAAATATTCTCTGAAAACAAGCCTTAAGATATTTTTAGTGGAAAACAAGACAGCAATACTGTTTAAAATAATGTGGGAGAAACAAGGACTGGCGATTTACCATTATTTGGCTCGACGCCGGAGAGATCTGGTGCAGGTGATGATGGATCAGAATCAGGTGCGGATGGATCAGGATCAGGCTCTGGCTCCAGATCTGCTGGAGGGACAAAAGGCTCCACAACATCCACAGCACAACTGTGGCAACAGCAGCAGAAAGAACCCTTCATAGCCTTCCATAGCCAGTTGAGGAAACGACCAAGACCTTTCCTCTTCCTTGTAGGTTTTTCTGAAATGAAGAGAAACATCCCTGATGTCAAATTAATATCATGACATAGCTTACATTTTACTGTTAAATTCTTATCTGTAATGTTACAAGTCCAAAGTAATGGAAATATTTCCAAGCTACCCACCTGACTTCTGCTAAATCCCTGCATAAATGTCCCAAAATCGTATTTCACAATAGTCCTTTTATTTCACAATTTTTATTTGTCACATAAGCGACTCAGTAATCCTCGGCACGACGGCCATTTTGACAATTTTGTGAGTATTTGACAATTCAAGTTTCAGCAAAATTCAGCTGAGCAACAGTAAATGTGACCGGACATTAACATGCTAAGATCTTGAAGCAGTTATGCATGAAATCTCTATCTGTACACTTTACACTGCCCATCCTTATTTCAGTCTCACCTGTTGAGCTCTTGTTCACAGGAGAAGCCTCCATGGCACCCTGAGCAGTTCGGCCACGTGAAGTCTCTGTTGGCTCGACAGGAACTTGACCCGGCAGCGGAGGGCACTGCCACCCT
Organism: Meda fulgida; assembly: GCA_030578275.1. NCBI lineage: Eukaryota > Metazoa > Chordata > Actinopteri > Cypriniformes > Leuciscidae > Meda > Meda fulgida. The sequence goes on along the minus strand of CM060636.1, from coordinate 20,369,128 downwards.
TCCAAGCTGTCGGACCTGGACAAACCGCAGCTGCTGCCACTGTCCTGTTCGCTTGGGCTCTCCGAAATATCACCACTCCACCTCCATTCCACGCTGTACGAGCCTCTGCTGCTCAGCCTCAACAACTCTCTGCATAACCGCATCTCCACATTGTCCTCAGAGAGGGACAAAGATGATGACGAGTCTGGAAAATTTCTGACATCAAAAACTGTTTTTTTCTTTTTGTGTAATGATATTTATAATCAATGTAAGAATTGGTCAAAGCCTATTCTGACCTCTGCGAGAGTGTTTAGATGAAGTGGACGGACGTCCATCATCTGGGCTCTTCTGGCTGCCGCTCTGCCACTCCTTCTTCCTGTGAGCCAGACCTGTGGACACAGAAACAGACAACTCAGAAGACAAAGACTGTGTTAAATATCCACGAAGCTCCTGGATCTGGTCTGGCAGCGGATCCTGGTCACGGTCATCAGAACCGGGTCTCCAAACCTCCTGACCAGCCGTCTGAGAGACAGCAGCTCTCCTGGATCTGGAGCGGCCTGAGGCTGGAATATTTCACATAGTCAGTATTAATGGTTTAATAATAACCAATACTCAATGTCAGTGGTTAATTACAAATTGTTACCATACATAACTTTAGTTACTCAAATTGAAAAGTTGATTTCATATGCAAGGAATCAAATACATGTGTGATCACAGAGCTGGGAAAATTGGGGGATCAAATTGACCTTGCACACGTTTCTTCACATTCATTTACTCAATCATTGTACAACAATATCATACCATAACATACCATTTACAACTAAAGAACTAAAGCACTCACCTCCTCTTCCCCCCATGTGAGCCATTGACATCCTCCAATCTGCAATAAAAAACAATACAAAAAACAATACAAAAAAAAATACAACACTCCTTAGAAACACTAAAAATTTAACAAAATAATAAACTAAAAATTAAATAAAACGCCAAACTCCTTCTAACGTAAGAAACGAACAATTAAATTGAAGTCTCCACAAAAACAATATGAACTCTTTAAAAAATAGAAATATGTAAAGGATATATGCTCCGATCTTCTTCTAGAATAAAAGTCTCTTCTCAGGTTCAGCTTCACAAGATTTGCGTAGAAAATACTTGGCAAAAGTCTCTGAATTGTTCGCCTCGTCGCTCAACCAACTCAGAAAGCGATCAGTTCGAGTGTATGCAGTCAAAATTCACAACACGCGTCACCATAGCAACTAGAATTCAAATCATTCATAACCACGAGGCACGTACACATGAAGTCGCGTGCGTGAGCGCACATCGAATCTCAACACATTTATTTAAAAGTAACAAACTTAATTTTAAACAGTTGTTGTTGTTGTTATTATTATTATTATTATTATTATTATTATTATTATTATTATTATTATTATGATAATCCGGGTAATTGTTCTTGCCCAAACTCTTCATTGTCTATTCATAATTGAGCAAATAAGCGCTTACAGTCTAATGGATCCCATAGTCATTGCTTCTCTCCAAAATGCGGGCAAAAAGGCACAAGGGAGGATAAATCGGACATCATCTTATAAAGTCTAGAAGAATTACATTTCCACATATAAACATCAAGCCAATCAGCTTCCAGTATCTCTAATGCGTCATCACACTGGTTAGTAGTAGAGTGGTGTAGAAAAGAAATCCAAATTAATAAAGCCCATTTATGACTTTATTTATCAAGGAGTGGAGGATGACTTCATCATTTATTTTACAACGATCATAAGCATATCTTTCTCAAATAACGTTTTACAGATTATTTAAGTTATTAACAGCTTATCTGCGCTGTCATGTGCCGATTCGGACGGAGGTAGAAGCGTTAAGAATAATGTATGGTAATAAAACAAAATCATAGATACCATCGAAATAAAATTAACTTTATGTGAATTAAATAAAATTCTAAACTTTCCATGATTGAATTCACTTTTCCGTCGGACGGCAAAAACAACGGTAATTTGCCTCGATATTTTAATTGACATTAATTCCTACAGTTCTTTTAAATCAAATAACAGAATCCCAATAAAAGAAATACGTCTGAATTAAATACCTATAAAGTGGTGTCAATTGCAATAAACTGTGAATTCATTAAATGATTGTACTCAATTAGCTGTCAAAGTATCAAAAAAAAAGTATCAAAATATTTCCTCTTTACTTAAAATGTTGATGTTTTTTTTATAACCATATATTTTAAATAAAACCAATGCAATTTATTTCGGTAGTTATTTGTATGTGGTTATTGTGTACAAGAAACGTTATAAAAGTGAGTTGACATACACAATTTATTTGAGCAGCTGTCGATGTGGCAGGTGCGTTCATCAAACGTAAATATTTTAATTTTTTTATAAGTTGGAATGCAGTATCTTCCTCGACACTTCAACGGTTTGTTCGCTGCAGCGGATCTGAATAACAAGGTAAGTTGAGCAAATTTTGCCAAATGACTAGTGATGTAAAGTCACGCAAAATCGCTTACTCCAGGGAGCTGAGGCTAGGTTTGCAAATTGTTCTGTAATACCTAGCTATCCTGCACACACGGCAAGCTAAGATGGCTGCACAGTGCTAGGGAGTGTGGTCGATCGGCAGACAACAGCGGTTGAAAGTAAATAAGTGTTGTAGTCGTGCCTACAATGTGTTTTCATGCTTATTTCTAGCAGCGCCTGATAACATCATCGCCACTGTAACAACATTTAGGATGGACGTGTTTAAAAACGCAGATATGTAGGCAATAATTAGTTGCACAAATGCCCTCAGTTATATTTTTAGATTGCAAAGATTAAATTTCGGGATCATATGCGATCGAAACGGTCGCAATTTCAAGCCTTCAGGCAATAGAACGGGCAAATAAGGGAAAATAAGATGGTGTTTTATGGACAGCAGACAAAACAAGATAGCCGTGTGTCTTTGAGAGGACTCTGGAATCAGAGATTATGTACTTTTGCATTACTAAAGCAGATGCACAGATTACACTGCATTGATGTATGTTTAGTAGTCTGTCTGATTTTAGATATTTTATCCACGTATTTTTAATGCTGCATAGTCAATTAATGACAGAGTTTTGGTTGGAAAAAAAAACTAAAATTATTTCTAACCCATTACTTAACTAAACTACATTTACCACTGATTTTTAACCTTATTCCAACATGCATTTTCCTGGTCTTTAGATACCCAAGCGCCTTTGTTACCTGGGGTCTTCAAGCTTCACATCCAGGTAAGAAAAACGTAAGAATTGTTACAATTACAGCTATAACTATTCACAGTTAAGTAAAACAGGTAAAATTGCAAACAATATTGTGGGCTCCATACAATTACATTTCTTTCGACATTATGTACCAACCACCAATAGAAGGCAGAGATCACCTTTCTGTCTCCTCCACACAACAAACAATAAAAATCACCAAATAGAGCAGTTTCTTATTATCAGTCAGTCTTTCTCTGAGGCAGTTTGGTAAGCTGACAGTTGCCACTAACATTTACTCAACTTTTGTCTGTGATCATTTAAGATCCTAACATGTGATGACTAAAATCCTTAATCTAGTTAAATATACTGTAGAACGTCCTGGTTGCGAATGCAACCCACGTCTGATGTTCTTGACTGTAAGACAACACTCATGCTACTGTAGATTATTATAGTTTAGTCCCCCACACTCTATGGCATTGTCATGGTAGACTTCACTCTGGTCACATGCTCTAGTCACAGTATCCGTGACCACGTCAAGTATCCACCACCTTAAGCAACAAAAGTACAATTTTGACTTTCTGTCTTATGTCTTCTATTCCTCTCATTACCTGTTTTTCTGACCAAACTCTTGATTCTTTTTTGTCTTCACCAATAGAATCGTGCTGAAACAGAGGTGCACGCTGAGCTTGGCAGTTGCCCACTGAAAATTTACATGTGCCATCATCCCGATACGATTGGTATTATGAAAGAAGGACAGCCCGTGGTCAGAGGTGTGCCAAACCTGTCTAAAGCATGCTGCCTCCTGTTTGGACTTACCTATGCTCTCGACCTCAAGTATCTCTCAAAACTGGTCTATACTTTTGATATATATCAGAGGCTTTTTGTGGGATTGGACCCCATGCGTCCTAAGCCATCATCCAAGTATGCTAATCTCCTCACTAAGTTGTCTTAGATGATTTCTCAATGGCATGTGGCATTGTTTGCCATCATTTGAAAAAATTAAATCACTTTGGTAGGTGAGTTTACCAAATACACTTCAACGAACCGACGGAAAATGAAAAGTTGCAATTTTCTAGGAACTATACTCTCATTCCTGCGTAATAATCAAGAAACTTTCCTGCCGTACCATGGGTGAGCAGGCACAATGATATTACGCAGCTGTGGACTATTTCAGGTGCTGCGTTATATCATTGCGCCTGCTGCATACATGGTACGGCAGCAAAGTTCCTTGATTATTAGGCAGGAATGAGAGTATAGTTCCTAGCCACATCGGCCTAGAAAATTGCAACTTTTCATTTTCCGTCGGTGTTGGTACATGATGTAACTACAGAAGAGTCGAGTTTTAAATAGGAAAAATATCTAAACTTATTGGTCATTTTTTTAAGAGAGATGCTAATGGTCTAATCCGATTCAATGATCTGTACTAAGCTATGCTAAAAGTGGTACCGCCAGACCCGGAGATCGGCTGAATGGATTGTAAAACGGTAAAACTCAACTGTTTAACTCTTGGGGAGTTGTAAAATGAGCCTATTTCCAAAAAAAGTGGAGTGTTCTTTTAAGGGTGTTTCCTATTGTTCAGTGCCTTAAAGGAACACTCCACCGTTTTTTCATAATAAACTATGTTATTCCCTTAACTAAGACGAGTTGATGCATACCTCTCTCGTCTCAGTGCGTGCACTCAATCGCTCTGGCGCGCCGCGACAAGACAACACCTCCACGTTTTCCCTATTTAAATACAGTTACACGAGTAGTTACAAGACCAAGTATGGTGACACAAAATAAAACGTGCCGCTTTTCTAAGCGGGTAAAATGGATAACTATAATTTATGGCGGAATAGCACTTGGGAGCACTTCGACTCGGCGCAGCAATATCAACACTCCTGAAAAATCCTCTCCCGATAATATAGTGACGATATTACTGCACCGAGTCGAAGTGCTCCCAAGTGCTATTCCGCCATAAATTATAGTTATCCATTTTACCCGCTTAGAAAAGCGCCACGTTTTATTTTGTGTCACCATACTTGGTCGTGTAACTACTCGTGTAACTGTATTTAAATAGGGAAAACGTGGAGGTGTTTGATCTCTTCTAACGTCATCTCTGTTTGGATCCTAATGAATGAACTGGGCGAAGCCAATTGCTATCAAAGTTTGGCCGCGCGCCAGAGCGATATAGTGCACGCACTGAGACGAGAGAGGTATGCATCAACTCGTCTTAGTTAAGGGAATAACATAGTTTAATATCAAAAAACTGTGGAGTGTTCCTTTAAATAATGTGGACTTTGGACTGTGTTCTGTGCCGATCATTACCTCATGAGGTATATTCTCAACAGTGTTGTGTGCACAATTTTGTTCAAAATATAGAAAGTCTGTAATAATTTTTGACATTGCAGTTCCAGTGTGATACAATGTGATGTTATGGCTCACATTTACCTTTATCCAAACATTGCAGATTGGTCAGTTTGGATATTTCACTGTACTGGTCAGAACAGGTTGAAAATACACTTACACAGTTTTTGTTTTACATTATACTGTACATGTGCGGATTTATTTCCTTTTTTGTAGTCACTATTAAAAGTGACACTGCTTAAAATTGAATAAATGTTGTCTTCAATCTATCTTCTCATCTTTTTCTTCTTCAATTGAATTTGTAATTGTTATTGACAAATTCTGTTTATCTAAAGTTAATCACTGTAGTGCTTAGAATATAGACATTTAGATTTATTTTCTGAGGTTATATCCAGGACTCAATTAAAATGTTTATTCACATATGATTAGGTTAATTTTACTAATAAAATAAAGTTCATAAAACCTAATCAAAATGAGTGCAGGTTACTTGTAGCAAACCATAAATACATTACCTGTACCAAGAAAAGTAGGTTTATCTAACTGAGGAATACTAGTATTATTAATTAACTCAACTTGATTTTATTGCGTGTTCAATGTTCAATGTTGTTCAATATACTTAAAAAAAGCTGCAAGTTGACTCAACCTAAAACATCCAATGCAGCCACTTGCCTCACTTTTTATAAGTTAGATCTAGGTATTACTTTTGGGGCTATAGGCCATGATGAATATTTAAGGCTTTGAAAATTAACCTGCGGTGATCTATACTGTAGCCTAGTTATATTCGCCGTAGGTTTTCATACATGACTGTATTCATTTCAGTTAATACAGGTGGAGCTGGGCAAGGTGGTGGGTTTCTGAAAACACAGCAAATGCTAACAAAGTATTTGAACGTTAAGCACCAATCAGCTTTGCCCTATTTGATGATGTGATTTTTGACATGTCAAGAACTCGATAAAACTCCAAAGTAACCATCTGTGACAAATACCAACCACCTAGCAACACCATAGCAACTAGCCAGAACAACCTAGCAACCGAGTGCTGATCTTTGCCACTGCAAGGCCACTCTCATTTTCTTCAGGAAATGTACATTCAACTTATTATTATTATTGTCCACAGGCTCTAGTCTCATTATAGGGTTATGTTTTAGACAGACTCAACAATGCACTGAAGTTTGCAACCATGTAGATTTTTATGTACAGTTTTGTTTCGAGAAGCAGCAGTTTTGTTTCAGTTCAAAGGTTTCTTATATAGGCCGAGACTGTTTAAAAGCATTTGTTCTTTTTTTATTCATTGAAAGCATTTCTTCAGAAGGGTCATAGGGCTGTTTCGATATCGATACCGTTACCACCATGACTTCGACACCGGTTCCTGAACGATACTTTTTTCCATACCAATTTTATGAACAGATAATATTATAGCAGAGGCTGTAACATTAATTTGAAGAGGGGGAAAAACAAGAAAGCTAAACTCTTAATGCAGCCAACCTTAAGGATGAGAACACTTTGCAAGATATCTAGTTTAATCAAAAAGCATGTGTAATTCATTGAAATCATGAAACTTTTTATGAAACAACAATTTATTAACAGTTCTTCAGACAGTTCTTCAAAAATTACATTCTTAATGTTTTTTTCTTCAAATTCCATTTTATTTTTACCCAGTTCTGTGCTTTCTGTTTTATTTTGTCTATGGATTAATCAAAAACATTTCTAATTCATTGAATTCATAAAAACAAAGTAATAATAGGGCCCTATGATATAAGAAAAAAAAAGAAAAAAAAAGAAATTCTGTATTTTAATTTTTCTGCATAAAACATTAATTTTTCGTTTATTCAAATGAAAATTAAACAAGCCCTTTAATTGTTTAGCAAACAAGTGCTACAGGCTTACTGTTAAAATTAAAACATGGAAGAAAATTAGTTTTAATAAAAATGTTATTATAGTATTACATTAAGATGTACATTATTCTATACAAGAGTAATATATTTCTATCGCAGTTTCTTTAAGGCAAAGCAAACTTTTATTTTGACGGATTTCCGTATAGGCCTTTTTCTGTTAGTTTTTTTTATTAATGCCAAAAGAAAGAAAATGTAACAAATACATAACAACAGTAACAATAAAACCCAGGACATTAACAGTACAAATAAAATAACATAAAGCCAGAGGGGATAAAAAAAAAAAAAGATCAATAAAATGATACAAGGTTAAACATTGAAAGTAATCTTTGACTTTTCAAAGATTTTCTGTTTTTATGCCCATCAAAGACAAAACATATGAATTATAGTCGACCAGAAAAATTGACAGTAGCGGGATCTTATCCAAGAATTTGCATTTGTGAATACAACATTTGCCAAGTATCATGAACAGATTAACAATGTACTGGAAATACAAATTTGAATTGTGGTAAAGAAAAATAATATTAAAGGTGTTAATACATATTCTGATTTTTTTTTCTGAGAGATAGGTACATAACTCATTCCAAAAAGATTTAACACAAACACATTCACAAACAGATGTACACTTGTCTCTTCCACATCACAGAAAGTGCATTTATGTTCAATGTTTTGGATACACTAATTGAGAACACGATTACAAGGGTAGAATCTATGCAACATTTTTAATAGTAATTTCTTTTATTTTGTTTGTTAAAAGATATTTGTGTGGAAGAGACCAGACAAGACTCCAATTAACATTGTATAACGTCGTCATCCATTTGAAAGATGATGCTGGAATAGATTTTCTGTTAATATTGAATTTGTCATCAGTAATCAAAATCCCTTCAATTGAAACAGAAGTGTTATACAGAGAAATAGGACTATAGGTTTGCTCCCCTTTCAAGAGTTTTTATAACACTATAGGAATGGCGTTGAATGCAATATTATATTCATTTTATGAAGCTCCAAAATCAATTTTTTTGGGGAGAATTCTGAAAAGGAATAAAACTGACAGTTGTCATCCATCAGGTGATTAACAATATAGATGTTATTTAAATACCATCTCTCAAAAAATATTGATTTATTTCTTATTCTGATTGTTCCAAATAAAACAACGGTGAGGTGAAAAATGATGTTTGTAAACCAGTTACCACGACGAGAAAAACCTGTTGGTGAAATTTTGCTAATTTAATGTGTAGTTTTCCAAGTGAGAAGGGGCACTGTAACAAAAACTCAACATCTCCAATTTTCTTAAAAACAAAATTAGGAAATATGTTCCATATAAAGTCTGGTTTTTTTTTTAACAAATCTTTTTAACCAATTTACTTTTAGCACATGGTTAAATTGGGTAAAGTCAACAACTCCAAGACCTCCATCACTAACCTTATTTCTTAGAACCTCCTTTTTCATTTTGTGGGATTTATTTTTCCATATGAAATTATATGATAATTCAGCCAATAAGGAACATAATGACTTAGGACAATCCATTACAGAAAAGAGATAAGAAACTCTTGATAGACCCTCTGCCTTTGACAATTAAACTCGACCAGAGGCCTTGTGATGTGATGATAGTTTCTCTCAAATGAAATGTTGTCAAAGTGAGAATATTAAACCGAAAAAGGACTATATAAATATGAGTCCTGCATGTTCTGCGTGTCTCCGTGTCAATGAATGGCATCGCGCTTTTGCCATCAAGCCGGCGTGAACTAGTGTTTTTCCTTGATGCCTCGCCACAGCCAATCAGCAGCACTTGATTTGTGCACATCATACATGATGCATGCTTATTGTTTCACTGACGTTGACAAGATTCACCCCTCAGGAATCAAAATTTGGTACCGAACGACAAGACAATTTTTGATGCTCGATGGTATCGAGGCAATTCGGTCGGTGCCTAAAAAGTATGGAAGTCGATACCCAGCAGCCCTAATACAGATTGGTCATATATGAGGCGCTATATAGATAAAGATGACTGATCTTAACTTGACTTTTAAAACAAAGCAAATGAAGCTGTGAAGACTTGATGACTTGTTTCCAGTCTTCAGTCTCTCATGTTCTTGCTCAGACGTGGACAGGCTCTGATCTCTCTGGTGTGGCGCTTGAGTTCCTGTCAGGTTGGGGATGGACTTCAGGCTTCGGGTCGAGTCTCCAGCTCAAGCCCTTCACCAAGGACAGCAAGTGTGTTCTTTCCTATCCGGTACAAAGATTATATGAACAAGTCAACTCATGAATGATATTTTAAGAGCTGTTTTACAACAGAATTTAATTCTGTTTGCAACGATTCTGTTATTTTCCTGTTTACCGTGAAGCCGCTTTGAAACAATCTGTATTGTACAAAGCGCTATATAAATGAAGAAGGTGACTTGACTATAACAAGAACATTGCAATGAACACAAATTTGAAAATCTCACTACAAACAATCCAGAGTTGAACACAAATGATAAAAATCCTACTCTGTTACACTTCCTCACACCTGAAATCACTGATCGAGTCAATCTCCTGAACTTCTCCAATCTACAGTAGATCATTTCTAATCCATTTATGTTGTGACATCTGCTCTAACGTGGGCCGTTTCGTTGGATCCCGGGCTAGGCACTGGCTAATCAGATCACTGCATTCTGTACAAATGTTAATGAGGAGAGAGCTGGTTAGACATGTGACTTGGAATCTATGAAAACAGCATCTAAAACGTGATTAATATAATGTAAAATGTTCCTCATCTTCACTTTAAAAGTGAAGTATGTCGTCTCTGCGACACTAGTGGCACCTTAGCGGAATTACAAAATAAAGCATATTTTCAAACAAACCTCGCAAAGGCCCCTTTCGTGCATCGCGTCTTCCCCAACTTAAACATCACAAACCCAGCTCTTACTGCTTCTTGTGAAGGCATGTTTCAGGTCCAACATATTAGAAATACTTTTAGCTGTGTTGCATTTGTCTTGATGAAAACGTGTCTTTCTGAACGGGTGCATGATGATGCTGTATGGTATTGAAGCATGCTTTGTAGCGCGTAGCATCACAACGCTCTGTTCACTTTGACGGTGTTCATGACCTGTTTAATCTTTGAAGGTATAAATGCAGCGAATTTCGGCTTTCACTTCTGTAACTAAAGCTGGATTTCTTTTCCCATGCTACAGTAACCACGGCCCAAACTCTCGCTACACGTTGAGCTATACATAAAAAATCCTACATACTTCACCTTTAACTGTTTCTGAACAGAGCCTTTACTTTATGTGTGTGTGTGTGTGTGTGTGTGCTTATCAGTGTTTTCAATATTATTCACTCACCTCTGGATAAGTTGGAATTCTGAAATGTAACTTTGGCTTCTATGATTTCCGTTCTACTGCGAAAAGGACGAGATGCGTTCAACATTTCATACAACATCACTCCTAGAGCCCAGACGTTTGCTGGGACGGCGTGGAATCTGGGCTCTGTGAAGACTTCAGGTGGGCAGTGATCCTGTATTCCTGTAAGCAAGACATTCGCACATTGTTGAGCTTTGTTTCTTAAAGCGTCACTACATTCAGGTTTACACACACTCCCAAAATGCTCACCAAGGTATATGTCGCTCTCGTAGCCCTCACTACTGAATAGCTGACCGCAGCCAAAGTCTATCAGCTTGAGGTCTAACGAGTTTCTCTTCAACAGGAAATTCTGCGCGTGAATGTCATTATGAAAAACGCCATGCTGGATGCAGTGTTGTACTGCCAGCACAGCCTGTTGCATGAAGACCCGTGCTACTGTTTCACACACTTCAGGATTACGACGAGTGATGAAGTCCAGCAAGCTCTCGCAGGGTTCGGGGAACTCCATAACGAGAGTGAATTTTCTAGGGTGTTCAAACCACTCGTATAGTTGTATGACGTAGGGGCTTATGGGTTCTCGCCTCATCATTAGCAGCAGCGCCACTTCTGTAATGAGAGGTTCGGGATGTCCAGGCTAGAGAAAAGCAGTAGACAGAAGGTTAGCTGGGTAAAAATCTGACCAAAGCATTTTTTCTTTGATCTTTTTAGATATGTTCAAAAGAGCCTCAAAAGAGCTCAACGTTTTTTCTTTTTTACCTCTAGGCTTATTTGTCAATCACATTCGCACCTAATGCTTCCTATGGGTGTATTAACTACAGCAATTTGCAAATTACCAAATACATATTCAGGTTTTGGCCGACTTACAATGTCAAGATAAAGAAAATTGTCAAACTTGCGCATCCGCTTGATGGCAACCTGCAGCAAACAACAACAAAAAAAACAGTTTCAAGAACAGTAACAGAATTCGAGCACCTGACCTTGCACTAAGTATTAAACCATTTGTAAATTGTTTTGAATATGTTTTGATGCAAACAAAAGCCAAACGTTTGTACAATTCGGGAAGATTTACCTTTTTGCCATCAAATTTGCGTCTTCCGCTGTACACACTGCCAAACGCTCCGCATCCAATCATCTCTCCCGCTTTATAGAGAGACTCAAAGGACTCTGAAAAACAAACATGAGAAAAAATATGAGAAATATATATGAGATTGTTTTATTTAAAAAATATCAGTCCTGGTTGTGTCGTGAAAATAACATTAATATGGGCAAAATGATATAAATATTCTCTGAAAACAAGCCTTAAGATATTTTTAGTGGAAAACAAGACAGCAATACTGTTTAAAATAATGTGGGAGAAACAAGGACTGGCGATTTACCATTGTTTGGCTCGACGCCGGAGAGATCTGGTGCAGGTGATGATGGATCAGAATCAGGTGAGGATGGATCAGGATCAGGCTCTGGCTCCAGATCTGCTGGAGGGACAAAAGGCTCCACAACATCCACAGCACAACTGTGGCAACAGCAGCAGAAAGAACCCTTCATAGCCTTCCATAGCCAGTTGAGGAAACGACCAAGACCTTTCCTCTTCCTTGTAGGTTTTTCTGAAATGAAGAGAAACATCCCTGATGTCAAATTAATATCATGACATAGCTTACATTTTACTGTTAAATTCTTATCTGTAATGTTACAAGTCCAAAGTAATGGAAATATTTCCAAGCTACCCACCTGACTTCTGCTAAATCCCTGCATAAATGTCCCAAAATCGTATTTCACAATAGTCCTTTTATTTCACAATTTTTATTTGTCACATAAGCGACTCAGTAATCCTCGGCACGACGGCCATTTTGACAATTTTGTGAGTATTTGACAATTCAAGTTTCAGCAAAATTCAGCTGAGCAACAGTAAATGTGACCGGACATTAACATGCTAAGATCTTGAAGCAGTTATGCATGAAATCTCTATCTGTACACTTTACACTGCCCATCCTTATTTCAGTCTCACCTGTTGAGCTCTTGTTCACAGGAGAAGCCTCCATGGCACCCTGAGCAGTTCGGCCACGTGAAGTCTCTGTTGGCTCGACAGGAACTTGACCCGGCAGCGGAGGGCACTGCCACCCTTCCAAGCTGTCGGACCTGGACAAACCGCAGCTGCTGCCACTGTCCTGTTCGCTTGGGCTCTCCGAAATATCACCACTCCACCTCCATTCCACGCTGTACGAGCCTCTGCTGCTCAGCCTCAACAACTCTCTGCATAACCGCATCTCCACATTGTCCTCAGAGAGGGACAAAGATGATGACGAGTCTGGAAAATTTCAGACATCAAAAACTGTTTTTTTCTTTTTGTGTAATGATATTTATAATCAATGTAAGAATTGGTCAAAGCCTATTCTGACCTCTGCGAGAGTGTTTAGATGAAGTGGACGGACGTCCATCATCTGGGCTCTTCTGGCTGCCGCTCTGCCACTCCTTCTTCCTGTGAGCCAGACCTGTGGACACAGAAACAGACAACTCAGAAGACAAAGACTGTGTTAAATATCCACGAAGCTCCTGGATCTGGTCTGGCAGCGGATCCTGGTCACGGTCATCAGAACCGGGTCTCCAAACCTCCTGACCAGCCGTCTGAGAGACAGCAGCTCTCCTGGATCTGGAGCGGCCTGAGGCTGGAATATTTCACATAGTCAGTATTAATGGTTTAATAATAACCAATACTCAATGTCAGTGGTTAATTACAAATTGTTACCATACATAACTTTAGTTACTCAAATTGAAAAGTTGATTTCATATGCAAGGAATCAAATACATGTGTGATCACAGAGCTGGGAAAATTGGGGGATCAAATTGACCTTGCACACGTTTCTTCACATTAATTTACTCAATCATTGTACAACAATATCATACCATAACATACCATTTACAACTAAAGAACTAAAGCACTCACCTCCTCTTCCCCCCATGTGAGCCATTGACATCCTCCAATCTGCAATAAAAAACAATACAAAAAACAATACAAAAAAAAATACAACACTCCTTAGAAACACTAAAAATTTAACAAAATAATAAACTAAAAATTAAATAAAACGCCAAACTCCTTCTAACGTAAGAAACGAACAATTAAATTGAAGTCTCCACAAAAACAATATGAACTCTTTAAAAAATAGAAATATGTAAAGGATATTTGCTCCGATCTTCTTCTAGAATAAAAGTCTCTTCTCAGGTTCAGCTTCACAAGATTTGCGTAGAAAATACTTGGCAAAAGTCTCTGAATTGTTCGCCTCGTCTCTCAACCAACTCAGAAAGCGATCAGTTCGAGTGTATGCAGTCAAAATTCACAACACGCGTCACCATAGCAACTAGAATTCAAATCATTCATAACCACGAGGCACGTACACATGAAGTCGCGTGCGTGAGCGCACATCGAATCTCAACACATTTATTTAAAAGTAACAAACTTAATTTTAAACTGTTGTTGTTGTTGTTGTTATTATTATTATTATTATTATTATTATTATTATTATTATTATTATTATTATGATAATCCGGGTAATTGTTCTTGCCCAAACTCTTCATTGTCTATTCATAATTGAGCAAATAAGCGCTTACAGTCTAATGGATCCCATAGTCATTGCTTCTCTCCAAAATGCGGGCAAAAAGGCACAAGGGAGGATAAATCGGACATCATCTTATAAAGTCTAGAAGAATTACATTTCCACATATAAACATCAAGCCAATCAGCTTCCAGTATCTCTAATGCGTCATCACACTGGTTAGTAGTAGAGTGGTGTAGAAAAGAAATCCAAATTAATAAAGCCCATTTATGACTTTATTTATCAAGGAGTGGAGGATGACTTCATCATTTATTTTACAACGATCATAAGCATATCTTTGTCAAATAACGTTTTACAGATTATTTAAGTTATTAACAGCTTATCTGCGCTGTCATGTGCCGATTCGGACGGAGGTAGAAGCGTTAAGAATAATGTATGGTAATAAAACAAAATCATAGATACATCGAAATAAAATTAACTTTATGTGAATTAAATAAAATTCTAAACTTTCCATGATTGAATTCACTTTTCCGTCGGACGGCAAAAACAACGGTAATTTGCCTCGATATTTTAATTGACATTAATTCCTACAGTTCTTTTAAATCAAATAACAGAATCCCAATAAAAGAAATACGTCTGAATTAAATGCCTATAAAGTGGTGTCAATTGCAATAAACTGTGAATTCATTAAATGATTGTACTCAATTAGCTGTAAAAAGTGCTACACCCACAAAGTAGGTTTTATATACTTTAAATAGTTGTAATCTAGTTTATTTTATTAGTTTTATACTAAAAAGTATCAAAATATCTCCTCTTTACTTAAAATGTTGATGTTTTTTTTATAACCATATATTTTAAATAAAACCAATGCAATTTATTTCGGTAGTTATTTGTATGTGGTTATTGTGTACAAGAAACGTTATAAAAGTGAGTTGACATACACAATTTATTTGAGCAGCTGTCGATGTGGCAGGTGCGTTCATCAAACGTAAATATTTTAATTTTTTTATAAGTTGGAATGCAGTATCTTCCTCGACACTTCAACGGTTTGTTCGCTGCAGCGGATCTGAATAACAAGGTAAGTTGAGCAAATTTTGCCAAATGACTAGTGATGTAAAGTCACGCAAAATCGCTTACTCCAGGGAGCTGAGGCTAGGTTTGCAAATTGTTCTGTAATACCTAGCTATCCTGCACACACGGCAAGCTAAGATGGCTGCACAGTGCTAGGGAGTGTGGTCGATCGGCAGACAACAGCGGTTGAAAGTAAATAAGTGTTGTAGTCGTGCCTACAATGTGTTTTCATGCTTATTTCTAGCAGCGCCTGATAACATCATCGCCACTGTAACAACATTTAGGATGGACGTGTTTAAAAACGCAGATATGTAGGCAATAATTAGTTGCACAAATGCCCTCAGTTATATTTTTAGATTGCAAAGATTAAATTTCGGGATCATATGCGATCGAAACGGTCGCAATTTCAAGCCTTCAGGCAATAGAACGGGCAAATAAGGGAAAATAAGATGGTGTTTTATGGACAGCAGACAAAACAAGATAGCCGTGTGTCTTTGAGAGGACTCTGGAATCAGAGATTATGTACTTTTGCATTACTAAAGCAGATGCACAGATTACACTGCATTGATGTATGTTTAGTAGTCTGTCTGATTTTAGATATTTTATCCACGTATTTTTAATGCTGCATAGTCAATTAATGACAGAGTTTTGGTTGGAAAAAAAAACTAAAATTATTTCTAACCCATTACTTAACTAAACTACATTTACCACTGATTTTTAACCTTATTCCAACATGCATTTTCCTGGTCTTTAGATACCCAAGCGCCTTTGTTACCTGGGGTCTTCAAGCTTCACATCCAGGTAAGAAAAACGTAAGAATTGTTACAATTACAGCTATAACTATTCACAGTTAAGTAAAACAGGTAAAATTGCAAACAATATTGTGGGCTCCATACAATTACATTTCTTTCGACATTATGTACCAACCACCAATAGAAGGCAGAGATCACCTTTCTGTCTCCTCCACACAACAAACAATAAAAATCACCAAATAGAGCAGTTTCTTATTATCAGTCAGTCTTTCTCTGAGGCAGTTTGGTAAGCTGACAGTTGCCACTAACATTTACTCAACTTTTGTCTGTGATCATTTAAGATCCTAACATGTGATGACTAAAATCCTTAATCTAGTTAAATATACTGTAGAACGTCCTGGTTGCGAATGCAACCCACGTCTGATGTTCTTGACTGTAAGACAACACTCATGCTACTGTAGATTATTATAGTTTAGTCCCCCACACTCTATGGCATTGTCATGGTAGACTTCACTCTGGTCACATGCTCTAGTCACAGTATCCGTGACCACGTCAAGTATCCACCACCTTAAGCAACAAAAGTACAATTTTGACTTTCTGTCTTATGTCTTCTATTCCTCTCATTACCTGTTTTTCTGACCAAACTCTTGATTCTTTTTTGTCTTCACCAATAGAATCGTGCTGAAACAGAGGTGCACGCTGAGCTTGGCAGTTGCCCACTGAAAATTTACATGTGCCATCATCCCGATACGATTGGTATTATGAAAGAAGGACAGCCCGTGGTCAGAGGTGTGCCAAACCTGTCTAAAGCATGCTGCCTCCTGTTTGGACTTACCTATGCTCTCGACCTCAAGTATCTCTCAAAACTGGTCTATACTTTTGATATATATCAGAGGCTTTTTGTGGGATTGGACCCCATGCGTCCTAAGCCATCATCCAAGTATGCTAATCTCCTCACTAAGTTGTCTTAGATGATTTCTCAATGGCATGTGGCATTGTTTGCCATCATTTGAAAAAAATAAATCACTTTGGTAGGTGAGTTTACCAAATACACTTCAACGAACCGACGGAAAATGAAAAGTTGCAATTTTCTAGGAACTATACTCTCATTCCTGCGTAATAATCAAGAAACTTTCCTGCCGTACCATGGGTGAGCAGGCACAATGATATTACGCAGCTGTGGACTATTTCAGGTGCTGCGTTATATCATTGCGCCTGCTGCATACATGGTACGGCAGCAAAGTTCCTTGATTATTAGGCAGGAATGAGAGTATAGTTCCTAGCCACATCGGCCTAGAAAATTGCAACTTTTCATTTTCCGTCGGTGTTGGTACATGATGTAACTACAGAAGAGTCGAGTTTTAAATAGGAAAAATATCTAAACTTATTGGTCATTTTTTTAAGAGAGATGCTAATGGTCTAATCCGATTCAATGATCTGTACTAAGCTATGCTAAAAGTGGTACCGCCAGACCCGGAGATCGGCTGAATGGATTGTAAAACGGTAAAACTCAACTGTTTAACTCTTGGGGAGTTGTAACATGAGCCTATTTCCAAAAAAAGTGGAGTGTTCCTTTAAGGGTGTTTCCTATTGTTCAGTGCCTTAAAGGAACACTCCACCGTTTTTTCATAATAAACTATGTTATTCCCTTAACTAAGACGAGTTGATGCATACCTCTCTCGTCTCAGTGCGTGCACTCAATCGCTCTGGCGCGCCGCGACAAGACAACACCTCCACGTTTTCCCTATTTAAATACAGTTACACGAGTAGTTACAAGACCAAGTATGGTGACACAAAATAAAACGTGCCGCTTTTCTAAGCGGGTAAAATGGATAACTATAATTTATGGCGGAATAGCACTTGGGAGCACTTCGACTCGGCGCAGCAATATCAACACTCCTGAAAAATCCTCTCCCGATAATATAGTGACGATATTACTGCACCGAGTCGAAGTGCTCCCAAGTGCTATTCCGCCATAAATTATAGTTATCCATTTTACCCGCTTAGAAAAGCGCCACGTTTTATTTTGTGTCACCATACTTGGTCGTGTAACTACTCGTGTAACTGTATTTAAATAGGGAAAACGTGGAGGTGTTTGATCTCTTCTAACGTCATCTCTGTTTGGATCCTAATGAATGAACTGGGCGAAGCTAATTGCTATCAAAGTTTGGCCGCGCGCCAGAGCGATATAGTGCACGCACTGAGACGAGAGAGGTATGCATCAACTCGTCTTAGTTAAGGGAATAACATAGTTTAATATCAAAAAACTGTGGAGTGTTCCTTTAAATAATGTGGACTTTGGACTGTGTTCTGTGCCGATCATTACCTCATGAGGTATATTCTCAACAGTGTTGTGTGCACAATTTTGTTCAAAATATAGAAAGTCTGTAATAATTTTTGACATTGCAGTTCCAGTGTGATACAATGTGATGTTATGGCTCACATTTACCTTTATCCAAACATTGCAGATTGGTCAGTTTGGATATTTCACTGTACTGGTCAGAACAGGTTGAAAATACACTTACACAGTTTTTGTTTTACATTATACTGTACATGTGCGGATTTATTTCCTTTTTTGTAGTCACTGTTAAAAGTGACACTGCTTAAAATTGAATAAATGTTGTCTTCAATCTATCTTCTCATCTTTTTCTTCTTCAATTGAATTTGTAATTGTTATTGACAAATTCTGTTTATCTAAAGTTAATCACTGTAGTGCTTAGAATATAGACATTTAGATTTATTTTCTGAGGTTATATCCAGGACTCAATTAAAATGTTTATTCACATATGATTAGGTTAATTTTACTAATAAAATAAAGTTCATAAAACCTAATCAAAATGAGTGCAGGTTACTTGTAGCAAACCATAAATACATTACCTGTACCAAGAAAAGTAGGTTTATCTAACTGAGGAATACTAGTATTATTAATTAACTCAACTTGATTTTATTGCGTGTTCAATGTTCAATGTTGTTCAATATACTTAAAAAAAGCTGCAAGTTGACTCAACCTAAAACATCCAATGCAGCCACTTGCCTCACTTTTTATAAGTTAGATCTAGGTATTACTTTTGGGGCTATAGGCCATGATGAATATTTAAGGCTTTGAAAATTAACCTGCGGTGATCTATACTGTAGCCTAGTTATATTCGCCGTAGGTTTTCATACATGACTGTATTCATTTCAGTTAATACAGGTGGAGCTGGGCAAGGTGGTGGGTTTCTGAAAACACAGCAAATGCTAACAAAGTATTTGAACGTTGAGCACCAATCAGCTTTGCCCTATTTGATGATGTGATTTTTGACATGTCAAGAACTCGATAAAACTCCAAAGTAACCATCTGTGACAAATACCAACCACCTAGCAACACCATAGCAAGTAGCCAGAACAACCTAGCAACCGAGTGCTGATCTTTGCCACTGCAAGGCCACTCTCATTTTCTTCAGGAAATGTACATTCAACTTATTATTATTATTGTCCACAGGCTCTAGTCTCATTATAGGGTTATGTTTTAGACAGACTCAACAATGCACTGAAGTTTGCAACCATGTCGATTTTTATGTACAGTTTTGTTTCGAGAAGCAGCAGTTTTGTTTCAGTTCAAAGGTTTCTTATATAGGCCGAGACTGTTTAAAAGCATTTGTTCTTTTTTTATTCATTGAAAGCATTTCTTCAGAAGGGTCATAGGGCTGTTTCGATATCGATACCGTTACCACCATGACTTCGACACCGGTTCCTGAACGATACTTTTTTCCATACCAATTTTATGAACAGATAATATTATAGCAGAGGCTGTAACATTAATTTGAAGAGGGGGAAAAACAAGAAAGCTAAACTCTTAATGCAGCCAACCTTAAGGATGAGAACACTTTGCAAGATATCTAGTTTAATCAAAAAGCATGTGTAATTCATTGAAATCATGAAACTTTTTATGAAACAACAATTTATTAACAGTTCTTCAGACAGTTCTTCAAAAATTACATTCTTAATGTTTTTTTCTTCAAATTCCATTTTATTTTTACCCAGTTCTGTGCTTTCTGTTTTATTTTGTCTATGGATTAATCAAAAACATTTCTAATTCATTGAATTCATAAAAACAAAGTAATAATAGGGCCCTATGATATAAGAAAAAAAAAGAAAGAAAATGTAACAAATACATAACAACAGTAACAATAAAACCCAGGACATTAACAGTACAAATAAAATAACATAAAGCCAGAGGGGATAAAAAAAAAAAAAAGATCAATAAAATGATACAAGGTTAAACATTGAAAGTAATCTTTGACTTTTCAAAGATTTTCTGTTTTTATGCCCATCAAAGCCAAAACATATGAATTATAGTCGACCAGAAAAATTGACAGTAGCGGGATCTTATCCAAGAATTTGCATTTGTGAATACAACATTTGCCAAGTATCATGAACAGATTAACAATGTACTGGAAATACAAATTTGAATTGTGGTAAAGAAAAATAATATTAAAGGTGTTAATACATATTCTGATTTTTTTTTTCTGAGAGATAGGTACATAACTCATTCCAAAAAGATTTAACACAAACACATTCACAAACAGATGTACACTTGTCTCTTCCACATCACAGAAAGTGCATTTATGTTCAATGTTTTGGATACACTAATTGAGAACACGATTACAAGGGTAGAATCTATGCAACATTTTTAATAGTAATTTCTTTTATTTTGTTTGTTAAAAGATATTTGTGTGGAAGAGACCAGACAAGACTCCAATTAACATTGTATAACGTCATCATCCATTTGAAAGATGATGCTGGAATAGATTTTCTGTTAATATTGAATTTGTCATCAGTAATCAAAATCCCTTCAATTGAAACAGAAGTGTTATACAGAGAAATAGGACTATAGGTTTGCTCCCCTTTCAAGAGTTTTTATAACACTATAGGAATGGCGTTGAATGCAATATTATATTCATTTTATGAAGCTCCAAAATCAATTTTTTTTGGGAGAATTCTGAAAAGGAATAAAACTGACAGTTGTCATCCATCAGGTGATTAACAATATAGATGTTATTTAAATACCATCTCTCAAAAAATATTGATTTATTTCTTATTCTGATTGTTCCAAATAAAACAACGGTGAGGTGAAAAATGATGTTTGTAAACCAGTTACCACGACGAGAAAAACCTGTTGGTGAAATTTTGCTAATTTAATGTGTAGTTTTCCAAGTGAGAAGGGGCACTGTAACAAAAACTCAACATCTCCAATTTTCTTAAAAACAAAATTAGGAAATATGTTCCATATAAAGTCTTTTTAACAAATCTTTTTAACCAATTTACTTTTAGCACATGGTTAAATTGGGTAAAGTCAACAACTCCAAGACCTCCATCACTAACCTTATTTCTTAGAACCTCCTTTTTCATTTTGTGGGATTTATTTTTCCATATGAAATTATATGATAATTCAGCCAATAAGGAACATAATGACTTAGGACAATCCATTACAGAAAAGAGATAAGAAACTCTTGATAGACCCTCTGCCTTTGACAATTAAACTCGACCAGAGGCCTTGTGATGTGATGATAGTTTCTCTCAAATGAAATGTTGTCAAAGTGAGATTATTAAACCGAAAAAGGACTATATAAATATGAGTCCTGCATGTTCTGCGTGTCTCCGTGTCAATGAATGGCATCGCGTTTTTGCCATCAAGCCGGCGTGAACTAGTGTTTTTCCTTGATGCCTCGCCACAGCCAATCAGCAGCACTTGATTTGTGCACATCATACATGATGCATGCTTATTGTTTCACTGACGTTGACAAGATTCACCCCTCAGGAATCAAAATTTGGTACCGAACGACAAGACAATTTTTGATGCTCGATGGTATCGAGGCAATTCGGTCGGTGCCTAAAAAGTATGGAAGTCGATACCCAGCAGCCCTAATACAGATTGGTCATATATGAGGCGCTATATAGATAAAGATGACTGATCTTAACTTGACTTTTAAAACAAAGCAAATGAAGCTGTGAAGACTTGATGACTTGTTTCCAGTCTTCAGTCTCTCATGTTCTTGCTCAGACGTGGACAGGCTCTGATCTCTCTGGTGTGGCGCTTGAGTTCCTGTCAGGTTGGGGATGGACTTCAGGCTTCGGGTCGAGTCTCCAGCTCAAGCCCTTCACCAAGGACAGCAAGTGTGTTCTTTCCTATCCGGTACAAAGATTATATGAACAAGTCAACTCATGAATGATATTTTAAGAGCTGTTTTACAACAGAATTTAATTCTGTTTGCAACGATTCTGTTATTTTCCTGTTTACCGTGAAGCCGCTTTGAAACAATCTGTATTGTACAAAGCGCTATATAAATGAAGAAGGTGACTTGACTATAACAAGAACATTGCAATGAACACAAATTTGAAAATCTCACTACAAACAATCCAGAGTTGAACACAAATGATAAAAATCCTACTCTGTTACACTTCCTCACACCTGAAATCACTGATCGAGTCAATCTCCTGAACTTCTCCAATCTACAGTAGATCATTTCTAATCCATTTATGTTGTGACATCTGCTCTAACGTGGGCCGTTTCGTTGGATCCCGGGCTAGGCACTGGCTAATCAGATCACTGCATTCTGTACAAATGTTAATGAGGAGAGAGCTGGTTAGACATGTGACTTGGAATCTATGAAAACAGCATCTAAAACGTGATTAATATAATGTAAAATGTTCCTCATCTTCACTTTAAAAGTGAAGTATGTCGTCTCTGCGACACTAGTGGCACCTTAGCGGAATTACAAAATAAAGCATATTTTCAAACAAACCTCGCAAAGGCCCCTTTCGTGCATCGCGTCTTCCCCAACTTAAACATCACAAACCCAGCTCTTACTGCTTCTTGTGAAGGCATGTTTCAGGTCCAACATATTAGAAATACTTTTAGCTGTGTTGCATTTGTCTTGATGAAAACGTGTCTTTCTGAACGGGTGCATGATGATGCTGTATGGTATTGAAGCATGCTTTGTAGCGCGTAGCATCACAACGCTCTGTTCACTTTGACGGTGTTCATGACCTGTTTAATCTTTGAAGGTATAAATGCAGCGAATTTCGGCTTTCACTTCTGTAACTAAAGCTGGATTTCTTTTCCCATGCTACAGTAACCACGGCCCAAACTCTCGCTACACGTTGAGCTATACATAAAAAATCCTACATACTTCACCTTTAACTGTTTCTGAACAGAGCCTTTACTTTATGTGTGTGTGTGTGTGTGTGTGTGCTTATCGGTGTTTTCAATATTATTCACTCACCTCTGGATAAGTTGGAATTCTGAAATGTAACTTTGGCTTCTATGATTTCCGTTCTACTGCGAAAAGGACGAGATGCGTTCAACATTTCATACAACATCACTCCTAGAGCCCAGACGTTTGCTGGGACGGCGTGGAATCTGGGCTCTGTGAAGACTTCAGGTGGGCAGTGATCCTGTATTCCTGTAAGCAAGACATTCGCACATTGTTGAGCTTTGTTTCTTAAAGCGTCACTACATTCAGGTTTACACACACTCCCAAAATGCTCACCAAGGTATATGTCGCTCTCGTAGCCCTCACTACTGAATAGCTGACCGCAGCCAAAGTCTATCAGCTTGAGGTCTAACGAGTTTCTCTTCAACAGGAAATTCTGCGCGTGAATGTCATTATGAAAAACGCCATGCTGGATGCAGTGTTGTACTGCCAGCACAGCCTGTTGCATGAAGACCCGTGCTACTGTTTCACACACTTCAGGATTACGACGAGTGATGAAGTCCAGCAAGCTCTCGCAGGGTTCGGGGAACTCCATAACGAGAGTGAATTTTCTAGGGTGTTCAAACCACTCGTATAGTTGTATGACGTAGGGGCTTATGGGTTCTCGCCTCATCATTAGCAGCAGCGCCACTTCTGTAATGAGAGGTTCGGGATGTCCAGGCTAGAGAAAAGCAGTAGACAGAAGGTTAGCTGGGTAAAAATCTGACCAAAGCATTTTTTCTTTGATCTTTTTAGATATGTTCAAAAGAGCCTCAAAAGAGCTCAACGTTTTTTCTTTTTTACCTCTAGGCTTATTTGTCAATCACATTCGCACCTAATGCTTCCTATGGGTGTATTAACTACAGCAATTTGCAAATTACCAAATACATATTCAGGTTTTGGCCGACTTACAATGTCAAGATAAAGAAAATTGTCAAACTTGCGCATCCGCTTGATGGCAACCTGCAGCAAACAACAACAAAAAAAACAGTTTCAAGAACAGTAACAGAATTCGAGCACCTGACCTTGCACTAAGTATTAAACCATTTGTAAATTGTTTTGAATATGTTTTGATGCAAACAAAAGCCAAACGTTTGTACAATTCGGGAAGATTTACCTTTTTGCCATCAAATTTGCGTCTTCCGCTGTACACACTGCCAAACGCTCCGCATCCAATCATCTCTCCCGCTTTATAGAGAGACTCAAAGGACTCTGAAAAACAAACATGAGAAAAAATATGAGAAATATATATGAGATTGTTTTATTTAAAAAATATCAGTCCTGGTTGTGTCGTGAAAATAACATTAATATGGGCAAAATGATATAAATATTCTCTGAAAACAAGCCTTAAGATATTTTTAGTGGAAAACAAGACAGCAATACTGTTTAAAATAATGTGGGAGAAACAAGGACTGGCGATTTACCATTGTTTGGCTCGACGCCGGAGAGATCTGGTGCAGGTGATGATGGATCAGAATCAGGTGAGGATGGATCAGGATCAGGCTCTGGCTCCAGATCTGCTGGAGGGACAAAAGGCTCCACAACATCCACAGCACAACTGTGGCAACAGCAGCAGAAAGAACCCTTCATAGCCTTCCATAGCCAGTTGAGGAAACGACCAAGACCTTTCCTCTTCCTTGTAGGTTTTTCTGAAATGAAGAGAAACATCCCTGATGTCAAATTAATATCATGACATAGCTTACATTTTACTGTTAAATTCTTATCTGTAATGTTACAAGTCCAAAGTAATGGAAATATTTCCAAGCTACCCACCTGACTTCTGCTAAATCCCTGCATAAATGTCCCAAAATCGTATTTCACAATAGTCCTTTTATTTCACAATTTTTATTTGTCACATAAGCGACTCAGTAATCCTCGGCACGACGGCCATTTTGACAATTTTGTGAGTATTTGACAATTCAAGTTTCAGCAAAATTCAGCTGAGCAACAGTAAATGTGACCGGACATTAACATGCTAAGATCTTGAAGCAGTTATGCATGAAATCTCTATCTGTACACTTTACACTGCCCATCCTTATTTCAGTCTCACCTGTTGAGCTCTTGTTCACAGGAGAAGCCTCCATGGCACCCTGAGCAGTTCGGCCACGTGAAGTCTCTGTTGGCTCGACAGGAACTTGACCCGGCAGCGGAGGGCACTGCCACCCTTCCAAGCTGTCGGACCTGGACAAACCGCAGCTGCTGCCACTGTCCTGTTCGCTTGGGCTCTCCGAAATATCACCACTCCACCTCCATTCCACGCTGTACGAGCCTCTGCTGCTCAGCCCTCAACAACTCTCTGCATAACCGCATCTCCACATTGTCCTCAGAGAGGGACAAAGATGATGACGAGTCTGGAAAATTTCAGACATCAAAAACTGTTTTTTTCTTTTTGTGTAATGATATTTATA
The DNA here is from genome assembly GCA_030578275.1 of Meda fulgida. Classification (NCBI taxonomy): domain Eukaryota; kingdom Metazoa; phylum Chordata; class Actinopteri; order Cypriniformes; family Leuciscidae; genus Meda; species Meda fulgida. The sequence goes on along the minus strand of CM060636.1, from coordinate 20,343,337 downwards.
ATCAATGTAAGAATTGGTCAAAGCCTATTCTGACCTCTGCGAGAGTGTTTAGATGAAGTGGACGGACGTCCATCATCTGGGCTCTTCTGGCTGCCGCTCTGCCACTCCTTCTTCCTGTGAGCCAGACCTGTGGACACAGAAACAGACAACTCAGAAGACAAAGACTGTGTTAAATATCCACGAAGCTCCTGGATCTGGTCTGGCAGCGGATCCTGGTCACGGTCATCAGAACCGGGTCTCCAAACCTCCTGACCAGCCGTCTGAGAGACAGCAGCTCTCCTGGATCTGGAGCGGCCTGAGGCTGGAATATTTCACATAGTCAGTATTAATGGTTTAATAATAACCAATACTCAATGTCAGTGGTTAATTACAAATTGTTACCATACATAACTTTAGTTACTCAAATTGAAAAGTTGATTTCATATGCAAGGAATCAAATACATGTGTGATCACAGAGCTGGGAAAATTGGGGGATCAAATTGACCTTGCACACGTTTCTTCACATTCATTTACTCAATCATTGTACAACAATATCATACCATAACATACCATTTACAACTAAAGAACTAAAGCACTCACCTCCTCTTCCCCCCATGTGAGCCATTGACATCCTCCAATCTGCAATAAAAAACAATACAAAAAACAATACAAAAAAAAATACAACACTCCTTAGAAACACTAAAAATTTAACAAAATAATAAACTAAAAATTAAATAAAACGCCAAACTCCTTCTAACGTAAGAAACGAACAATTAAATTGAAGTCTCCACAAAAACAATATGAACTCTTTAAAAAATAGAAATATGTAAAGGATATATGCTCCGATCTTCTTCTAGAATAAAAGTCTCTTCTCAGGTTCAGCTTCACAAGATTTGCGTAGAAAATACTTGGCAAAAGTCTCTGAATTGTTCGCCTCGTCGCTCAACCAACTCAGAAAGCGATCAGTTCGAGTGTATGCAGTCAAAATTCACAACACGCGTCACCATAGCAACTAGAATTCAAATCATTCATAACCACGAGGCACGTACACATGAAGTCGCGTGCGTGAGCGCACATCGAATCTCAACACATTTATTTAAAAGTAACAAACAATTTTAAACTGTTGTTGTTGTTGTTGTTGTTATTATTATTATTATTATTATTATTATGATAATCCGGGTAATTGTTCTTGCCCAAACTCTTCATTGTCTATTCATAATTGAGCAAATAAGCGCTTACAGTCTAATGGATCCCATAGTCATTGCTTCTCTCCAAAATGCGGGCAAAAAAGCACAAGGGAGGATAAATCGGACATCATCTTATAAAGTCTAGAAGAATTACATTTCCACATATAAACATCAAGCCAATCAGCTTCCAGTATCTCTAATGCGTCATCACACTGGTTAGTAGTAGAGTGGTGTAGAAAAGAAATCCAAATTAATAAAGCCCATTTATGACTTTATTTATCAAGGAGTGGAGGATGACTTCATCATTTATTTTACAACGATCATAAGCATATCTTTCTCAAATAACGTTTTACAGATTATTTAAGTTATTAACAGCTTATCTGCGCTGTCATGTGCCGATTCGGACGGAGGTAGAAGCGTTAAGAATAATGTATGGTAATAAAACAAAATCATAGATACATCGAAATAAAATTAACTTTATGTGAATTAAATAAAATTCTAAACTTTCCATGATTGAATTCACTTTTCCGTCGGACGGCAAAAACAACGGTAATTTGCCTCGATATTTTAATTGACATTAATTCCTACAGTTCTTTTAAATCAAATAACAGAATCCCAATAAAAGAAATACGTCTGAATTAAATACCTATAAAGTGGTGTCAATTGCAATAAACTGTGAATTCATTAAATGATTGTACTCAATTAGCTGTAAAAAGTGCTACACCCACAAAGTAGGTTTTATATACTTTAAATAGTTGTAATCTAGTTTATTTTATTAGTTTTATACTAAAAAGTATCAAAATATCTCCTCTTTACTTAAAATGTTGATGTTTTTTTTATAACCATATATTTTAAATAAAACCAATGCAATTTATTTCGGTAGTTATTTGTATGTGGTTATTGTGTACAAGAAACGTTATAAAAGTGAGTTGACATACACAATTTATTTGAGCAGCTGTCGATGTGGCAGGTGCGTTCATCAAACGTAAATATTTTAATTTTTTTATAAGTTGGAATGCAGTATCTTCCTCGACACTTCAACGGTTTGTTCGCTGCAGCGGATCTGAATAACAAGGTAAGTTGAGCAAATTTTGCCAAATGACTAGTGATGTAAAGTCACGCAAAATCGCTTACTCCAGGGAGCTGAGGCTAGGTTTGCAAATTGTTCTGTAATACCTAGCTATCCTGCACACACGGCAAGCTAAGATGGCTGCACAGTGCTAGGGAGTGTGGTCGATCGGCAGACAACAGCGGTTGAAAGTAAATAAGTGTTGTAGTCGTGCCTACAATGTGTTTTCATGCTTATTTCTAGCAGCGCCTGATACCATCATCGCCACTGTAACAACATTTAGGATGGACGTGTTTAAAAACGCAGATATGTAGGCAATAATTAGTTGCACAAATGCCCTCAGTTATATTTTTAGATTGCAAAGATTAAATTTCGGGATCATATGCGATCGAAACGGTCGCAATTTCAAGCCTTCAGGCAATAGAACGGGCAAATAAGGGAAAATAAGATGGTGTTTTATGGACAGCAGACAAAACAAGATAGCCGTGTGTCTTTGAGAGGACTCTGGAATCAGAGATTATGTACTTTGCATTACTAAAGCAGATGCACAGATTACACTGCATTGATGTATGTTTAGTAGTCTGTCTGATTTTAGATATTTTATCCACGTATTTTTAATGCTGCATAGTCAATTAATGACAGAGTTTTGGTTGGAAAAAAAAACTAAAATTATTTCTAACCCATTACTTAACTAAACTACATTTACCACTGATTTTTAACCTTATTCCAACATGCATTTTCCTGGTCTTTAGATACCCAAGCGCCTTTGTTACCTGGGGTCTTCAAGCTTCACATCCAGGTAAGAAAAACGTAAGAATTGTTACAATTACAGCTATAACTATTCACAGTTAAGTAAAACAGGTAAAATTGCAAACAATATTGTGGGCTCCATACAATTACATTTCTTTCGACATTATGTACCAACCACCAATAGAAGGCAGAGATCACCTTTCTGTCTCCTCCACACAACAAACAGTAAAAATCACCAAATAGAGCAGTTTCTTATTATCAGTCAGTCTTTCTCTGAGGCAGTTTGGTAAGCTGACAGTTGCCACTAACATTTACTCAACTTTTGTCTGTGATCATTTAAGATCCTAACATGTGATGACTAAAATCCTTAATCTAGTTAAATATACTGTAGAACGTCCTGGTTGCGAATGCAACCCACGTCTGATGTTCTTGACTGTAAGACAACACTCATGCTACTGTAGATTATTATAGTTTAGTCCCCCACACTCTATGGCATTGTCATGGTAGACTTCACTCTGGTCACATGCTCTAGTCACAGTATCCGTGACCACGTCAAGTATCCACCACCTTAAGCAACAAAAGTACAATTTTGACTTTCTGTCTTATGTCTTCTATTCCTCTCATTACCTGTTTTTCTGACCAAACTCTTGATTCTTTTTTGTCTTCACCAATAGAATCGTGCTGAAACAGAGGTGCACGCTGAGCTTGGCAGTTGCCCACTGAAAATTTACATGTGCCATCATCCCGATACGATTGGTATTATGAAAGAAGGACAGCCCGTGGTCAGAGGTGTGCCAAACCTGTCTAAAGCATGCTGCCTCCTGTTTGGACTTACCTATGCTCTCGACCTCAAGTATCTCTCAAAACTGGTCTATACTTTTGATATATATCAGAGGCTTTTTGTGGGATTGGACCCCATGCGTCCTAAGCCATCATCCAAGTATGCTAATCTCCTCACTAAGTTGTCTTAGATGATTTCTCAATGGCATGTGGCATTGTTTGCCATCATTTGAAAAAATAAATCACTTTGGTAGGTGAGTTTACCAAATACACATCAACGAACCGACGGAAAATGAAAAGTTGCAATTTTCTAGGAACTATACTCTCATTCCTGCGTAATAATCAAGAAACTTTCCTGCCGTACCATGGGTGAGCAGGCACAATGATATTACGCAGCTGTGGACTATTTCAGGTGCTGCGTTATATCATTGCGCCTGCTGCATACATGGTACGGCAGCAAAGTTCCTTGATTATTAGGCAGGAATGAGAGTATAGTTCCTAGCCACATCGGCCTAGAAAATTGCAACTTTTCATTTTCCGTCGGTGTTGGTACATGATGTAACTACAGAAGAGTCGAGTTTTAAATAGGAAAAATATCTAAACTTATTGGTCATTTTTTTAAGAGAGATGCTAATGGTCTAATCCGATTCAATGATCTGTACTAAGCTATGCTAAAAGTGGTACCGCCAGACCCGGAGATCGGCTGAATGGATTGTAAAACGGTAAAACTCAACTGTTTAACTCTTGGGGAGTTGTAACATGAGCCTATTTCCAAAAAAGTGGAGTGTTCTTTAAGGGTGTTTCCTATTGTTCAGTGCCTTAAAGGAACACTCCACCGTTTTTTTCATAATAAACTATGTTATTCCCTTAACTAAGACGAGTTGATGCATACCTCTCTCGTCTCAGTGCGTGCACTCAATCGCTCTGGCGCGCCGCGACAAGACAACACCTCCACGTTTTCCCTATTTAAATACAGTTACACGAGTAGTTACAAGACCAAGTATGGTGACACCAAAATAAACGTGGCGCTTTCTAAGCGGGTAAAATGGATAACTATAATTTATGGCGGAATAGCACTTGGGAGCACTTCGACTCGGCGCAGCAATATCAACACTCCTGAAAAATCCTCTCCCGATAATATAGTGACGATATTACTGCACCGAGTCGAAGTGCTCCCAAGTGCTATTCCGCCATAAATTATAGTTATCCATTTTACCCGCTTAGAAAAGCGCCACGTTTTATTTTGTGTCACCATACTTGGTCGTGTAACTACTCGTGTAACTGTATTTAAATAGGGACAACGTGGAGGTGTTTGATCTCTTCTAACGTCATCTCTGTTTGGATCCTATGAATGAACTGGGCGAAGCTAATTGCTATCAAAGTTTGGCCCGCGCGCCAGAGCGATATAGTGCACGCACTGAGACGAGAGAGGTATGCATCAACTCGTCTTAGTTAAGGGAATAACATAGTTTAATATCAAAAAACTGTGGAGTGTTCCTTTAAATAATGTGGACTTTGGACTGTGTTCTGTGCCGATCATTACCTCATGAGGTATATTCTCAACAGTGTTGTGTGCACAATTTGTTCAAAATATAGAAAGTCTGTAATAATTTTTGACATTGCAGTTCCAGTGTGATACAATGTGATGTTATGGCTCACATTTCCCTTTATCCAAACATTGCAGATTGGTCAGTTTGGATATTTCACTGTACTGGTCAGAACAGGTTGAAAATACACTTACACAGTTTTTGTTTTACAGTATACTGTACATGTGCGGATTTATTTCCTTTTTTGTAGTCACTGTTAAAAGTGACACTGCTTAAAATTGAATAAATGTTGTCTTCAATCTATCTTCTCATCTTTTTCTTCTTCAATTGAATTTGTAATTGTTATTGACAAATTCTGTTTATCTAAAGTTAATCACTGTAGTGCTTAGAATATAGACATTTAGATTTATTTTCTGAGGTTATATCCAGGACTCAATTAAAATGTTTATTCACATATGATTAGGTTAATTTTACTAATAAAATAAAGTTCATAAAACCTAATCAAAATGAGTGCAGGTTACTTGTAGCAAACCATAAATACATTACCTGTACCAAGAAAAGTAGGTTTATCTAACTGAGGAATACTAGTATTATTAATTAACTCAACTTGATTTTATTGCGTGTTCAATGTTCAATGTTGTTCAATATACTTAAAAAAAGCTGCAAGTTGACTCAACCTAAAACATCCAATGCAGCCACTTGCCTCACTTTTTATAAGTTAGATCTAGGTATTACTTTTGGGGCTATAGGCCATGATGAATATTTAAGGCTTTTGAAAATTAACCTGCGGTGATCTATACTGTAGCCTAGTTATATTCGCCGTAGGTTTTCATACATGACTGTATTCATTTCAGTTAATACAGGTGGAGCTGGGCAAGGTGGTGGTTTCTGAAAACACAGCAAATGCTAACAAAGTATTTGAACGTTGAGCACCAATCAGCTTTGCCCTATTTGATGATGTGATTTTTGACATGTCAAGAACTCGATAAAACTCCAAAGTAACCATCTGTGACAAATACCAACCACTAGCAACACCATAGCAAGTAGCCAGAACAACCTAGCAACCGAGTGCTGATCTTTGCCACTGCAAGGCCACTCTCATTTTCTTCAGGAAATGTACATTCAACTTATTATTATTATTGTCCACAGGCTCTAGTCTCATTATAGGGTTATGTTTTAGACAGACTCAACAATGCACTGAAGTTTGCATACCATGTCGATTTTTATGTACAGTTTTGTTTCGAGAAAGCAGCAGTTTTGTTTCAGTTCAAAGGTTTCTTATATAGGCCGAGACTGTTTAAAAGCATTTGTTCTTTTTTTATTCATGGAAAGCATTTCTTCAGAAGGGTCATAGGGCTGTTTCGATATCGATTACCGTTACCACCATGACTTCGACACGGTTTCCTGAACGATACTTTTTTCCATACCAAGTTTAATGAACAGATATATTATAGCAGAGGCTGTAACATTAATTTGAAGAGGGGAAAAACAAGAAAGCTAAACTCTTAATGCAGCCAACCTTAAGGATGAGAACACTTTGCAAGATATCTAGTTTAATCAAAAAGCATGTGTAATTCATTGAAATCATGAAACTTTTTATGAAACAACAATTTATTAACAGTTCTTCAGACAGTTCTTCAAAAATTACATTCTTAATGTTTTTTTTCTTCAAATTCCATTTTATTTTTACCCAGTTCTGTGCTTTCTGTTTTATTTTGTCTATGGATTAATCAAAAACATTTCTAATTCATTGAATTCATAAAAACAAAGTAATAATAGGGCCCTATGATATAAGAAAAAAAAAGAAAGAAATGTAACAAATACATAACAACAGTAACAATAAAACCCAGGACATTAACAGTACAAATAAAATAACATAAAGCCAGAGGGGATAAAAAAAAAAAAAATCAATAAAATGATACAAGGTTAAACATTGAAAGTAATCTTTGACTTTTCAAAGATTTTCTGTTTTTATGCCCATCAAAGCCAAAACATATGAATTATAGTCGACCAGAAAAATTGACAGTAGCGGGATCTTATCCAAGAATTTGCATTTGTGAATACAACATTTGCCAAGTATCATGAACAGATTAACAATGTACTGGAAATACAAATTTGAATTGTGGTAAAGAAAAATAATATTAAAGGTGTTAATACATATTCTGATTTTTTTTTTCTGAGAGATAGGTACATAACTCATTCCAAAAAGATTTAACACAAACACATTCACAAACAGATGTACACTTGTCTCTTCCACATCACAGAAAGTGCATTTATGTTCAATGTTTTGGATACACTAATTGAGAACACGATTACAAGGGTAGAATCTATGCAACATTTTTAATAGTAATTTCTTTTATTTTGTTTGTTAAAAGATATTTGTGTGGAAGAGACCAGACAAGACTCCAATTAACATTGTATAACGTCATCATCCATTTGAAAGATGATGCTGGAATAGATTTTCTGTTAATATTGAATTTGTCATCAGTAATCAAAATCCCTTCAATTGAAACAGAAGTGTTATACAGAGAAATAGGACTATAGGTTTGCTCCCCTTTCAAGAGTTTTTAAACACTATAGGAATGGCGTTGAATGCAATATTATATTCATTTTATGAAGCTCCAAAATCAATTTTTTTGGGAGAATTCTGAAAAGGAATAAAACTGACAGTTGTCATCCATCAGGTGATTAACAATATAGATGTTATTTAAATACCATCTCTCAAAAAATATTGATTTATTTCTTATTCTGATTGTTCCAAATAAAACAACGGTGAGGTGAAAAATGATGTTTGTAAACCAGTTACCACGACGAGAAAACCTGTTGGTGAAATTTTGCTAATTTAATGTGTAGTTTTCCAAGTGAGAAGGGGCACTGTAACAAAAACTCAACATCTCCAATTTTCTTAAAAACAAAATTAGGAAATATGTTCCATATAAAGTCTTTTTAACAAATCTTTTTAACCAATTTACTTTTAGCACATGGTTAAATTGGGTAAAGTCAACAACTCCAAGACCTCCATCACTAACCTTATTTCTTAGAACCTCCTTTTTCATTTGTGGGATTTATTTTTCCATATGAAATTATATGATAATTCAGCCAATAAGGAACATAATGACTTAGGACAATCCATTACAGAAAAGAGATAAGAAACTCTTGATAGACCCTCTGCCTTTGACAATTAAACTCGACCAGAGGCCTTGTGATGATGATGATAGTTTCTCTCAAATGAAATGTTGTCAAAGTGAGAATATTAAACCGAAAAAGGACTATATAAATATGAGTCCTGCATGTTCTGCGTGTCTCCGTGTCAATGAATGGCATCGCGTTTTGCCATCAAGCCGGCGTGAACTAGTGTTTTTCCTTGATGCCTCGCCACAGCCAATCAGCAGCACTTGATTTGTCACATCATACATGATGCATGCTTATTGTTTCACTGACGTTGACAAGATTCACCCCTCAGGAATCAAAATTTGGTACCGAACGACAAGACAATTTTTGATGCTCGATGGTATCGAGGCAATTCGGTCGGTGCCTAAAAAGTATGGAAGTCGATACCCAGCAGCCCTAATACAGATTGGTCATATATGAGGCGCTATATAGATAAAGATGACTGATCTTAACTTGACTTTTAAAACAAAGCAAATGAAGCTGTGAAGACTTGATGACTTGTTTCCAGTCTTCAGTCTCTCATGTTCTTGCTCAGACGTGGACAGGCTCTGATCTCTCTGGTGTGGCGCTTGAGTTCCTGTCAGGTTGGGGATGGACTTCAGGCTTCGGGTCGAGTCTCCAGCTCAAGCCCTTCACCAAGGACAGCAAGTGTGTTCTTTCCTATCCGGTACAAAGATTATATGAACAAGTCAACTCATGAATGATATTTTAAGAGCTGTTTTACAACAGAATTTAATTCTGTTTGCAACGATTCTGTTATTTTCCTGTTTACCGTGAAGCCGCTTTGAAACAATCTGTATTGTACAAAGCGCTATATAAATGAAGAAGGTGACTTGACTATAACAAGAACATTGCAATGAACACAAATTTGAAAATCTCACTACAAACAATCCAGAGTTGAACACAAATGATAAAAATCCTACTCTGTTACACTTCCTCACACCTGAAATCACTGATCGAGTCAATCTCCTGAACTTCTCCAATCTACAGTAGATCATTTCTAATCCATTTATGTTGTGACATCTGCTCTAACGTGGGCCGTTTCGTTGGATCCCGGGCTAGGCACTGGCTAATCAGATCACTGCATTCTGTACAAATGTTAATGAGGAGAGAGCTGGTTAGACATGTGACTTGGAATCTATGAAAACAGCATCTAAAACGTGATTAATATAATGTAAAATGTTCCTCATCTTCACTTTAAAAGTGAAGTATGTCGTCTCTGCGACACTAGTGGCACCTTAGCGGAATTACAAAATAAAGCATATTTTCAAACAAACCTCGCAAAGGCCCCTTTCGTGCATCGCGTCTTCCCCAACTTAAACATCACAAACCCAGCTCTTACTGCTTCTTGTGAAGGCATGTTTCAGGTCCAACATATTAGAAATACTTTTAGCTGTGTTGCATTTGTCTTGATGAAAACGTGTCTTTCTGAACGGGTGCATGATGATGCTGTATGGTATTGAAGCATGCTTTGTAGCGCGTAGCATCACAACGCTCTGTTCACTTTGACGGTGTTCATGACCTGTTTAATCTTTGAAGGTATAAATGCAGCGAATTTCGGCTTTCACTTCTGTAACTAAAGCTGGATTTCTTTTCCCATGCTACAGTAACCACGGCCCAAACTCTCGCTACACGTTGAGCTATACATAAAAAATCCTACATACTTCACCTTTAACTGTTTCTGAACAGAGCCTTTACTTTATGTGTGTGTGTGTGTGTGTGTGTGCTTATCAGTGTTTTCAATATTATTCACTCACCTCTGGATAAGTTGGAATTCTGAAATGTAACTTTGGCTTCTATGATTTCCGTTCTACTGCGAAAAGGACGAGATGCGTTCAACATTTCATACAACATCACTCCTAGAGCCCAGACGTTTGCTGGGACGGCGTGGAATCTGGGCTCTGTGAAGACTTCAGGTGGGCAGTGATCCTGTATTCCTGTAAGCAAGACATTCGCACATTGTTGAGCTTTGTTTCTTAAAGCGTCACTACATTCAGGTTTACACACACTCCCAAAATGCTCACCAAGGTATATGTCGCTCTCGTAGCCCTCACTACTGAATAGCTGACCGCAGCCAAAGTCTATCAGCTTGAGGTCTAACGAGTTTCTCTTCAACAGGAAATTCTGCGCGTGAATGTCATTATGAAAAACGCCATGCTGGATGCAGTGTTGTACTGCCAGCACAGCCTGTTGCATGAAGACCCGTGCTACTGTTTCACACACTTCAGGATTACGACGAGTGATGAAGTCCAGCAAGCTCTCGCAGGGTTCGGGGAACTCCATAACGAGAGTGAATTTTCTAGGGTGTTCAAACCACTCGTATAGTTGTATGACGTAGGGGCTTATGGGTTCTCGCCTCATCATTAGCAGCAGCGCCACTTCTGTAATGAGAGGTTCGGGATGTCCAGGCTAGAGAAAAGCAGTAGACAGAAGGTTAGCTGGGTAAAAATCTGACCAAAGCATTTTTTCTTTGATCTTTTTAGATATGTTCAAAAGAGCCTCAAAAGAGCTCAACGTTTTTTCTTTTTTACCTCTAGGCTTATTTGTCAATCACATTCGCACCTAATGCTTCCTATGGGTGTATTAACTACAGCAATTTGCAAATTACCAAATACATATTCAGGTTTTGGCCGACTTACAATGTCAAGATAAAGAAAATTGTCAAACTTGCGCATCCGCTTGATGGCAACCTGCAGCAAACAACAACAAAAAAAACAGTTTCAAGAACAGTAACAGAATTCGAGCACCTGACCTTGCACTAAGTATTAAACCATTTGTAAATTGTTTTGAATATGTTTTGATGCAAACAAAAGCCAAACGTTTGTACAATTCGGGAAGATTTACCTTTTTGCCATCAAATTTGCGTCTTCCGCTGTACACACTGCCAAACGCTCCGCATCCAATCATCTCTCCCGCTTTATAGAGAGACTCAAAGGACTCTGAAAAACAAACATGAGAAAAAATATGAGAAATATATGAGAGATTGTTTTATTTAAAAAATATCAGTCCTGGTTGTGTCGTGAAAATAACATTAATATGGGCAAAATGATATAAATATTCTCTGAAAACAAGCCTTAAGATATTTTTAGTGGAAAACAAGACAGCAATACTGTTTAAAATAATGTGGGAGAAACAAGGACTGGCGATTTACCATTGTTTGGCTCGACGCCGGAGAGATCTGGTGCAGGTGATGATGGATCAGAATCAGGTGAGGATGGATCAGGATCAGGCTCTGGCTCCAGATCTGCTGGAGGGACAAAAGGCTCCACAACATCCACAGCACAACTGTGGCAACAGCAGCAGAAAGAACCCTTCATAGCCTTCCATAGCCAGTTGAGGAAACGACCAAGACCTTTCCTCTTCCTTGTAGGTTTTTCTGAAATGAAGAGAAACATCCCTGATGTCAAATTAATTATCATGACATAGCTTACATTTTACTGTTAAATTCTTATCTGTAATGTTACAAGTCCAAAGTAATGGAAATATTTCCAAGCTACCCACCTGACTTCTGCTAAATCCCTGCATAAATGTCCCAAAATCGTATTTCACAATAGTCCTTTTATTTCACAATTTTTATTTGTCACATAAGCGACTCAGTAATCCTCGGCACGACGGCCATTTTGACAATTTTGTGAGTATTTGACAATTCAAGTTTCAGCAAAATTCAGCTGAGCAACAGTAAATGTGACCGGACATTAACATGCTAAGATCTTGAAGCAGTTATGCATGAAATCTCTATCTGTACACTTTACACTGCCCATCCTTATTTCAGTCTCACCTGTTGAGCTCTTGTTCACAGGAGAAGCCTCCATGGCACCCTGAGCAGTTCGGCCACGTGAAGTCTCTGTTGGCTCGACAGGAACTTGACCCGGCAGCGGAGGGCACTGCCACCCTTCCAAGCTGTCGGACCTGGACAAACCGCAGCTGCTGCCACTGTCCTGTTCGCTTGGGCTCTCCGAAATATCACCACTCCACCTCCATTCCACGCTGTACGAGCCTCTGCTGCTCAGCCTCAACAACTCTCTGCATAACCGCATCTCCACATTGTCCTCAGAGAGGGACAAAGATGATGACGAGTCTGGAAAATTTCAGACATCAAAAACTGTTTTTTTTTTTTGTGTAATGATATTTATAATCAATGTAAGAATTGGTCAAAGCCTATTCTGACCTCTGCGAGAGTGTTTAGATGAAGTGGACGGACGTCCATCATCTGGGCTCTTCTGGCTGCCGCTCTGCCACTCCTTCTTCCTGTGAGCCAGACCTGTGGACACAGAAACAGACAACTCAGAAGACAAAGACTGTGTTAAATATCCACGAAGCTCCTGGATCTGGTCTGGCAGCGGATCCTGGTCACGGTCATCAGAACCGGGTCTCCAAACCTCCTGACCAGCCGTCTGAGAGACAGCAGCTCTCCTGGATCTGGAGCGGCCTGAGGCTGGAATATTTCACATAGTCAGTATTAATGGTTTAATAATAACCAATACTCAATGTCAGTGGTTAATTACAAATTGTTACCATACATAACTTTAGTTACTCAAATTGAAAAGTTGATTTCATATGCAAGGAATCAAATACATGTGTGATCACAGAGCTGGGAAAATTGGGGATCAAATTGACCTTGCACACGTTTCTTCACATTCATTTACTCAATCATTGTACAACAATATCATACCATAACATACCATTTACAACTAAAGAACTAAAGCACTCACCTCCTCTTCCCCCCATGTGAGCCATTGACATCCTCCAATCTGCAATAAAAAACAATACAAAAACAATACAAAAAAAAATACAACACTCCTTAGAAACACTAAAAATTTAACAAAATAATAAACTAAAAATTAAATAAAACGCCAAACTCCTTCTAACGTAAGAAACGAACAATTAAATTGAAGTCTCCACAAAAACAATATGAACTCTTTAAAAAATAGATATGTAAAGGATATATGCTCCGATCTTCTTCTAGAATAAAAGTCTCTTCTCAGGTTCAGCTTCACAAGATTTGCGTAGAAAATACTTGGCAAAAGTCTCTGAATTGTTCGCCTCGTCGCTCAACCAACTCAGAAAGCGATCAGTTCGAGTGTATGCAGTCAAAATTCACAACACGCGTCACCATAGCAACTAGAATTCAAATCATTCATAACCACGAGGCACGTACACATGAAGTCGCGTGCGTGAGCGCACATCGAATCTCAACACATTTATTTAAAAGTAACAAACAATTTTAAACTGTTGTTGTTGTTGTTGTTGTTATTATTATTATTATTATTATTATGATAATCCGGTAATTGTTCTTGCCCAAACTCTTCATTGTCTATTCATAATTGAGCAAATAAGCGCTTACAGTCTAATGGATCCCATAGTCATTGCTTCTCTCCAAAATGCGGGCAAAAAACACAAGGGAGGATAAATCGGACATCATCTTATAAAGTCTAGAAGAATTACATTTCCACATATAAACATCAAGCCAATCAGCTTCCAGTATCTCTAATGCGTCATCACACTGGTTAGTAGTAGAGTGGTGTAGAAAAGAAATCCAAATTAATAAAGCCCATTTATGACTTTATTTATCAAGGAGTGGAGGATGACTTCATCATTTATTTTACAACGATCATAAGCATATCTTTCTCAAATAACGTTTTACAGATTATTTAAGTTATTAACAGCTTATCTGCGCTGTCATGTGCCGATTCGGACGGAGGTAGAAGCGTTAAGAATAATGTATGGTAATAAAACAAAATCATAGATACATCGAAATAAAATTAACTTTATGTGAATTAAATAAAATTCTAAACTTTCCATGATTGAATTCACTTTTCCGTCGGACGGCAAAAACAACGGTAATTTGCCTCGATATTTTAATTGACATTAATTCCTACAGTTCTTTTAAATCAAATAACAGAATCCCAATAAAAGAAATACGTCTGAATTAAATACCTATAAAGTGGTGTCAATTGCAATAAACTGTGAATTCATTAAATGATTGTACTCAATTAGCTGTAAAAAGTGCTACACCACAAAGTAGGTTTTATATACTTTAAATAGTTGTAATCTAGTTTATTTTATTAGTTTTATACTAAAAAGTATCAAAATATCTCCTCTTTACTTAAAATGTTGATGTTTTTTTTATAACCATATATTTTAAATAAAACCAATGCAATTTATTTCGGTAGTTATTTGTATGTGGTTATTGTGTACAAGAAACGTTATAAAAGTGAGTTGACATACACAATTTATTTGAGCAGCTGTCGATGTGGCAGGTGCGTTCATCAAACGTAAATATTTTAATTTTTTTATAAGTTGGAATGCAGTATCTTCCTCGACACTTCAACGGTTTGTTCGCTGCAGCGGATCTGAATAACAAGGTAAGTTGAGCAAATTTTGCCAAATGACTAGTGATGTAAAGTCACGCAAAATCGCTTACTCCAGGGAGCTGAGGCTAGGTTTGCAAATTGTTCTGTAATACCTAGCTATCCTGCACACACGGCAAGCTAAGATGGCTGCACAGTGCTAGGGAGTGTGGTCGATCGGCAGACAACAGCGGTTGAAAGTAAATAAGTGTTGTAGTCGTGCCTACAATGTGTTTTCATGCTTATTTCTAGCAGCGGCCTGATAACATCATCGCCACTGTAACAACATTTAGGATGGACGTGTTTAAAAACGCAGATATGTAGGCAATAATTAGTTGCACAAATGCCCTCAGTTATATTTTTAGATTGCAAAGATTAAATTTCGGGATCATATGCGATCGAAACGGTCGCAATTTCAAGCCTTCAGGCAATAGAACGGGCAAATAAGGGAAAATAAGATGGTGTTTTATGGACAGCAGACAAAACAAGATAGCCGTGTGTCTTTGAGAGGACTCTGGAATCAGAGATTATGTACTTTTGCATTACTAAAGCAGATGCACAGATTACACTGCATTGAATGTTTAGTAGTCTGTCTGATTTTAGATATTTTATCCACGTATTTTTAATGCTGCATAGTCAATTAATGACAGAGTTTTGGTTGGAAAAAAAAACTAAAATTATTTCTAACCCATTACTTAACTAAACTACATTTACCACTGATTTTTAACCTTATTCCAACATGCATTTTCCTGGTCTTTAGATACCCAAGCGCCTTTGTTACCTGGGGTCTTCAAGCTTCACATCCAGGTAAGAAAAACGTAAGAATTGTTACAATTACAGCTATAACTATTCACAGTTAAGTAAAACAGGTAAAATTGCAAACAATATTGTGGGCTCCATACAATTACATTTCTTTCGACATTATGTACCAACCACCAATAGAAGGCAGAGATCACCTTTCTGTCTCCTCCACACAACAAACAATAAAAATCACCAAATAGAGCAGTTTCTTATTATCAGTCAGTCTTTCTCTGAGGCAGTTTGGTAAGCTGACAGTTGCCACTAACATTTACTCAACTTTTGTCTGTGATCATTTAAGATCCTAACATGTGATGACTAAAATCCTTAATCTAGTTAAATATACTGTAGAACGTCCTGGTTGCGAATGCAACCCACGTCTGATGTTCTTGACTGTAAGACAACACTCATGCTACTGTAGATTATTATAGTTTAGTCCCCACACTCTATGGCATTGTCATGGTAGACTTCACTCTGGTCACATGCTCTAGTCACAGTATCGTGACCACGTCAAGTATCCACCACCTTAAGCAACAAAAGTACAATTTTGACTTTCTGTCTTATGTCTTCTATTCCTCTCATTACCTGTTTTTCTGACCAAACTCTTGATTCTTTTTTGTCTTCACCAATAGAATCGTGCTGAAACAGAGGTGCACGCTGAGCTTGGCAGTTGCCCACTGAAAATTTACATGTGCCATCATCCCGATACGATTGGTATTATGAAAGAAGGACAGCCGTGGTCAGAGGTGTGCCAAACTGTCTAAAGCATGCTGCCTCCTGTTTGGACTTACCTATGCTCTCGACCTCAAGTATCTCTCAAAACTGGTCTATACTTTTGATATATATCAGAGGCTTTTTGTGGGATTGGACCCATGCGTCCTAAGCCATCATCCAAGTATGCTAATCTCCTCACTAAGTTGTCTTAGATGATTTCTCAATGGCATGTGGCATTGTTTGCCATCATTTGAAAAAATAAATCACTTTGGTAGGTGAGTTTACCAAATACACTCAACGAACCGACGGAAAATGAAAAGTTGCAATTTTCTAGGAACTATACTCTCATTCCTGCGTAATAATCAAGAAACTTTCCTGCCGTACCATGGGTGAGCAGGCACAATGATATTACGCAGCTGTGGACTATTTCAGGTGCTGCGTTATATCATTGCGCCTGCTGCATACATGGTACGGCAGCAAAGTTCCTTGATTATTAGGCAGGAATGAGAGTATAGTTCCTAGCCACATCGGCCTAGAAAATTGCAACTTTTCATTTTCCGTCGGTGTTGGTACATGATGTAACTACAGAAGAGTCGAGTTTTAAATAGGAAAAATATCTAAACTTATTGGTCATTTTTTTAAGAGAGATGCTAATGGTCTAATCCGATTCAATGATCTGTACTAAGCTATGCTAAAAGTGGTACCGCCAGACCCGGAGATCGGCTGAATGGATTGTAAAACGGTAAAACTCAACTGTTTAACTCTTGGGGAGTTGTAACATGAGCCTATTTCCAAAAAAGTGGAGTGTTCTTTAAGGGTGTTTCCTATTGTTCAGTGCCTTAAAGGAACACTCCACCGTTTTTTCATAATAAACTATGTTATTCCCTTAACTAAGACGAGTTGATGCATACCTCTCTCGTCTCAGTGCGTGCACTCAATCGCTCTGGCGCGCCGCGACAAGACAACACCTCCACGTTTTCCCTATTTAAATACAGTACACGAGTAGTTACAAGACCAAGTATGGTGACACAAAATAAAACGTGCCGCTTTTCTAAGCGGGTAAAATGGATAACTATAATTTATGGCGGAATAGCACTTGGGAGCACTTCGACTCGGCGCAGCAATATCAACACTCCTGAAAAATCCTCTCCCGATAAATAGTGACGAATATACTGCACCGAGTCGAAGTGCTCCAAGTGCTATTCCGCCATAAATTATAGTTATCCATTTTACCGCTTAGAAAAGCGCCACGTTTTATTTTGTGTCACCATACTTGGTCGTGTAACTACTCGTGTAACTGTATTTAAATAGGGAAAACGTGGAGGTGTTTGATCTCTTCTAAACGTCATCTCTGTTTGGATCCTAATGAATGAACTGGGCGAAGCTAATTGCTATCAAAGTTTGGCCGCGCGCCAGAGCGATATAGTGCACGCACTGAGACGAGAGAGGTATGCATCAACTCGTCTTAGTTAAGGGAATAACATAGTTTAATATCAAAAAACTGTGGAGTGTTCCTTTAAATAATGTGGACTTTGGACTGTGTTCTGTGCCGATCATTACCTCATGAGGTATATTCTCAACAGTGTTGTGTGCACAATTTTGTTCAAAATATAGAAAGTCTGTAATAATTTTTGACATTGCAGTTCCAGTGTGATACAATGTGATGTTATGGCTCACATTTACCTTTATCCAAACATTGCAGATTGGTCAGTTTGGATATTTCACTGTACTGGTCAGAACAGGTTGAAAATACACTTACACAGTTTTTGTTTTACATTATACTGTACATGTGCGGATTTATTTCCTTTTTTGTAGTCACTGTTAAAAGTGACACTGCTTAAAATTGAATAAATGTTGTCTTCAATCTATCTTCTCATCTTTTTCTTCTTCAATTGAATTTGTAATTGTTATTGACAAATTCTGTTTATCTAAAGTTAATCACTGTAGTGCTTAGAATATAGACATTTAGATTTATTTTCTGAGGTTATATCCAGGACTCAATTAAAATGTTTATTCACATATGATTAGGTTAATTTTACTAATAAAATAAAGTTCATAAAACCTAATCAAAATGAGTGCAGGTTACTTGTAGCAAACCATAAATACATTACCTGTACCAAGAAAAGTAGGTTTATCTAACTGAGGAAACTATATTATTAACTCAACTTGATTTTATTGCGTGTTCAATGTTCAATGTTGTTCAATATACTTAAAAAAAGCTGCAAGTTGACTCAACCTAAAACATCCAATGCAGCCACTTGCCTCACTTTTTATAAGTTAGATCTAGGTATTACTTTTGGGGCTATAGGCCATGATGAATATTTAAGGCTTTGAAAATTAACCTGCGGTGATCTATACTGTAGCCTAGTTATATCGCCGTAGGTTTTCATACATGACTGTATTCATTTCAGTTAATACAGGTGGAGCTGGGCAAGGTGGTGGTTTCTGAAAACACAGCAAATGCTAACAAAGTATTTGAACGTTGAGCACCAATCAGCTTTGCCCTATTTGATGATGTGATTTTTGACATGTCAAGAACTCGATAAAACTCCAAAGTAACCATCTGTGACAAATACCAACCACCTAGCAACACCATAGCAACTAGCCAGAACAACCTAGCAACCGAGTGCTGATCTTTGCCACTGCAAGGCCACTCTCATTTTCTTCAGGAAATGTACATTCAACTTATTATTATTATTGTCCACAGGCTCTAGTCTCATTATAGGGTTATGTTTTAGACAGACTCAACAATGCACTGAAGTTTGCAACCATGGATTTTTATGTACAGTTTTGTTTCGAGAAGCAGCAGTTTTGTTTCAGTTCAAAGGTTTCTTATATAGGCCGAGACTGTTTAAAAGCATTTGTTCTTTTTTTATTCATTGAAAGCATTTCTTCAGAAGGGTCATAGGGCTGTTTCGATATCGATACCGTTACCACCATGACTTCGACACCGGTTCCTGAACGATACTTTTTTCCATACCAATTTTATGAACAGATAATATTATAGCAGAGGCTGTAACATTAATTTGAAGAGGGGGAAAAACAAGAAAGCTAAACTCTTAATGCAGCCAACCTTAAGGATGAGAACACTTTGCAAGATATCTAGTTTAATCAAAAAGCATGTGTAATTCATTGAAATCATGAAACTTTTTATGAAACAACAATTTATTAACAGTTCTTCAGACAGTTCTTCAAAAATTACATTCTTAATGTTTTTTTCTTCAAATTCCATTTTATTTTTACCCAGTTCTGTGCTTTCTGTTTTATTTTGTCTATGGATTAATCAAAAACATTTCTAATTCATTGAATTCATAAAAACAAAGTAATAATAGGGCCTATGATATAAGAAAAAAAAAGAAAAAAAAAGAAATTCTGTATTGTGTATTTTAATTTTTCTGCATAAAACATTAATTTTTCGTTTATTCAAATGAAAATTAAACAAGCCCTTTAATTGTTTAGCAAACAAGTGCTACAGGCTTACTGTTAAAATTAAAACATGGAAGAAAATTAGTTTTAATAAAAATGTTATTATAGTATTACATTAAGATGTACATTATTCTATACAAGAGTAATATATTTCTATCGCAGTTTCTTTAAGGCAAAGCAAACTTTTATTTTGACGGATTTCCGTATAGGCCTTTTTCTGTTAGTTTTTTTTATTAATGCCAAAAGAAAGAAAATGTAACAAATACATAACAACAGTAACAATAAAACCCAGGACATTAACAGTACAAATAAAATAACATAAAGCCAGAGGGGATAAAAAAAAAAAAAAGATCAATAAAATGATACAAGGTTAAACATTGAAAGTAATCTTTGACTTTTCAAAGATTTTCTGTTTTTATGCCCATCAAAGACAAAACATATGAATTATAGTCGACCAGAAAAATTGACAGTAGCGGGATCTTATCCAAGAATTTGCATTTGTGAATACAACATTTGCCAAGTATCATGAACAGATTAACAATGTACTGGAAATACAAATTTGAATTGTGGTAAAGAAAAATAATATTAAAGGTGTTAATACATATTCTGATTTTTTTTTTCTGAGAGATAGGTACATAACTCATTCCAAAAAGATTTAACACAAACACATTCACAAACAGATGTACACTTGTCTCTTCCACATCACAGAAAGTGCATTTATGTTCAATGTTTTGGATACACTAATTGAGAACACGATTACAAGGGTAGAATCTATGCAACATTTTTAATAGTAATTTCTTTTATTTTGTTTGTTAAAAGATATTTGTGTGGAAGAGACCAGACAAGACTCCAATTAACATTGTATAACGTCATCATCCATTTGAAAGATGATGCTGGAATAGATTTTCTGTTAATATTGAATTTGTCATCAGTAATCAAAATCCCTTCAATTGAAACAGAAGTGTTATACAGAGAAATAGGACTATAGGTTTGCTCCCCTTTCAAGAGTTTTTATAACACTATAGGAATGGCGTTGAATGCAATATTATATTCATTTTATGAAGCTCCAAAATCAATTTTTTTTGGGAGAATTCTGAAAAGGAATAAAACTGACAGTTGTCATCCATCAGGTGATTAACAATATAGATGTTATTTAAATACCATCTCTCAAAAAATATTGATTTATTTCTTATTCTGATTGTTCCAAATAAAACAACGGTGAGGTGAAAAATGATGTTTGTAAACCAGTTACCACGACGAGAAAAACCTGTTGGTGAAATTTTGCTAATTTAATGTGTAGTTTTCCAAGTGAGAAGGGGCACTGTAACAAAAACTCAACATCTCCAATTTTCTTAAAAACAAAATTAGGAAATATGTTCCATATAAAGTCTGGTTTTTTTTTTAACAAATCTTTTTAACCAATTTACTTTTAGCACATGGTTAAATTGGGTAAAGTCAACAACTCCAAGACCTCCATCACTAACCTTATTTCTTAGAACCTCCTTTTTCATTTTGTGGGATTTATTTTTCCATATGAAATTATATGATAATTCAGCCAATAAGGAACATAATGACTTAGGACAATCCATTACAGAAAAGAGATAAGAAACTCTTGATAGACCCTCTGCCTTTGACAATTAAACTCGACCAGAGGCCTTGTGATGTGATGATAGTTTCTCTCAAATGAAATGTTGTCAAAGTGAGAATATTAAACCGAAAAAGGACTATATAAATATGAGTCCTGCATGTTCTGCGTGTCTCCGTGTCAATGAATGGCATCGCGCTTTTGCCATCAAGCCGGCGTGAACTAGTGTTTTTCCTTGATGCCTCGCCACAGCCAATCAGCAGCACTTGATTTGTGCACATCATACATGATGCATGCTTATTGTTTCACTGACGTTGACAAGATTCACCCCTCAGGAATCAAAATTTGGTACCGAACGACAAG
This sequence comes from Meda fulgida, assembly GCA_030578275.1. Classification (NCBI taxonomy): domain Eukaryota; kingdom Metazoa; phylum Chordata; class Actinopteri; order Cypriniformes; family Leuciscidae; genus Meda; species Meda fulgida. The sequence continues at coordinate 20,321,618 of CM060636.1, read as the reverse complement.
ACAATTTTTGATGCTCGATGGTATCGAGGCAATTCGGTCGGTGCCTAAAAAGTATGGAAGTCGATACCCAGCAGCCCTAATACAGATTGGTCATATGAGGCGCTATATAGATAAAGATGACTGATCTTAACTTGACTTTTAAAACAAAGCAAATGAAGCTGTGAAGACTTGATGACTTGTTTCCAGTCTTCAGTCTCTCATGTTCTTGCTCAGACGTGGACAGGCTCTGATCTCTCTGGTGTGGCGCTTGAGTTCCTGTCAGGTTGGGGATGGACTTCAGGCTTCGGGTCGAGTCTCCAGCTCAAGCCCTTCACCAAGGACAGCAAGTGTGTTCTTTCCTATCCGGTACAAAGATTATATGAACAAGTCAACTCATGAATGATATTTTAAGAGCTGTTTTACAACAGAATTTAATTCTGTTTGCAACGATTCTGTTATTTTCCTGTTTACCGTGAAGCCGCTTTGAAACAATCTGTATTGTACAAAGCGCTATATAAATGAAGAAGGTGACTTGACTATAACAAGAACATTGCAATGAACACAAATTTGAAAATCTCACTACAAACAATCCAGAGTTGAACACAAATGATAAAAATCCTACTCTGTTACACTTCCTCACACCTGAAATCACTGATCGAGTCAATCTCCTGAACTTCTCCAATCTACAGTAGATCATTTCTAATCCATTTATGTTGTGACATCTGCTCTAACGTGGGCCGTTTCGTTGGATCCCGGGCTAGGCACTGGCTAATCAGATCACTGCATTCTGTACAAATGTTAATGAGGAGAGAGCTGGTTAGACATGTGACTTGGAATCTATGAAAACAGCATCTAAAACGTGATTAATATAATGTAAAATGTTCCTCATCTTCACTTTAAAAGTGAAGTATGTCGTCTCTGCGACACTAGTGGCACCTTAGCGGAATTACAAAATAAAGCATATTTTCAAACAAACCTCGCAAAGGCCCCTTTCGTGCATCGCGTCTTCCCCAACTTAAACATCACAAACCCAGCTCTTACTGCTTCTTGTGAAGGCATGTTTCAGGTCCAACATATTAGAAATACTTTTAGCTGTGTTGCATTTGTCTTGATGAAAACGTGTCTTTCTGAACGGGTGCATGATGATGCTGTATGGTATTGAAGCATGCTTTGTAGCGCGTAGCATCACAACGCTCTGTTCACTTTGACGGTGTTCATGACCTGTTTAATCTTTGAAGGTATAAATGCAGCGAATTTCGGCTTTCACTTCTGTAACTAAAGCTGGATTTCTTTTCCCATGCTACAGTAACCACGGCCCAAACTCTCGCTACACGTTGAGCTATACATAAAAAATCCTACATACTTCACCTTTAACTGTTTCTGAACAGAGCCTTTACTTTATGTGTGTGTGTGTGTGTGTGTGTGCTTATCAGTGTTTTCAATATTATTCACTCACCTCTGGATAAGTTGGAATTCTGAAATGTAACTTTGGCTTCTATGATTTCCGTTCTACTGCGAAAAGGACGAGATGCGTTCAACATTTCATACAACATCACTCCTAGAGCCCAGACGTTTGCTGGGACGGCGTGGAATCTGGGCTCTGTGAAGACTTCAGGTGGGCAGTGATCCTGTATTCCTGTAAGCAAGACATTCGCACATTGTTGAGCTTTGTTTCTTAAAGCGTCACTACATTCAGGTTTACACACACTCCCAAAATGCTCACCAAGGTATATGTCGCTCTCGTAGCCCTCACTACTGAATAGCTGACCGCAGCCAAAGTCTATCAGCTTGAGGTCTAACGAGTTTCTCTTCAACAGGAAATTCTGCGCGTGAATGTCATTATGAAAAACGCCATGCTGGATGCAGTGTTGTACTGCCAGCACAGCCTGTTGCATGAAGACCCGTGCTACTGTTTCACACACTTCAGGATTACGACGAGTGATGAAGTCCAGCAAGCTCTCGCAGGGTTCGGGGAACTCCATAACGAGAGTGAATTTTCGAGGGTGTTCAAACCACTCGTATAGTTGTATGACGTAGGGGCTTATGGGTTCTCGCCTCATCATTAGCAGCAGCGCCACTTCTGTAATGAGAGGTTCGGGATGTCCAGGCTAGAGAAAAGCAGTAGACAGAAGGTTAGCTGGGTAAAAATCTGACCAAAGCATTTTTTCTTTGATCTTTTTAGATATGTTCAAAAGAGCCTCAAAAGAGCTCAACGTTTTTTCTTTTTTACCTCTAGGCTTATTTGTCAATCACATTCGCACCTAATGCTTCCTATGGGTGTATTAACTACAGCAATTTGCAAATTACCAAATACATATTCAGGTTTTGGCCGACTTACAATGTCAAGATAAAGAAAATTGTCAAACTTGCGCATCCGCTTGATGGCAACCTGCAGCAAACAACAACAAAAAAAACAGTTTCAAGAACAGTAACAGAATTCGAGCACCTGACCTTGCACTAAGTATTAAACCATTTGTAAATTGTTTTGAATATGTTTTGATGCAAACAAAAGCCAAACGTTTGTACAATTCGGGAAGATTTACCTTTTTGCCATCAAATTTGCGTCTTCCGCTGTACACACTGCCAAACGCTCCGCATCCAATCATCTCTCCCGCTTTATAGAGAGACTCAAAGGACTCTGAAAAACAAACATGAGAAAAAATATGAGAAATATATATGAGATTGTTTTATTTAAAAAATATCAGTCCTGGTTGTGTCGTGAAAATAACATTAATATGGGCAAAATGATATAAATATTCTCTGAAAACAAGCCTTAAGATATTTTTAGTGGAAAACAAGACAGCAATACTGTTTAAAATAATGTGGGAGAAACAAGGACTGGCGATTTACCATTATTTGGCTCGACGCCGGAGAGATCTGGTGCAGGTGATGATGGATCAGAATCAGGTGAGGATGGATCAGGATCAGGCTCTGGCTCCAGATCTGCTGGAGGGACAAAAGGCTCCACAACATCCACAGCACAACTGTGGCAACAGCAGCAGAAAGAACCCTTCATAGCCTTCCATAGCCAGTTGAGGAAACGACCAAGACCTTTCCTCTTCCTTGTAGGTTTTTCTGAAATGAAGAGAAACATCCCTGATGTCAAATTAATATCATGACATAGCTTACATTTTACTGTTAAATTCTTATCTGTAATGTTACAAGTCCAAAGTAATGGAAATATTTCCAAGCTACCCACCTGACTTCTGCTAAATCCCTGCATAAATGTCCCAAAATCGTATTTCACAATAGTCCTTTTATTTCACAATTTTTATTTGTCACATAAGCGACTCAGTAATCCTCGGCACGACGGCCATTTTGACAATTTTGTGAGTATTTGACAATTCAAGTTTCAGCAAAATTCAGCTGAGCAACAGTAAATGTGACCGGACATTAACATGCTAAGATCTTGAAGCAGTTATGCATGAAATCTCTATCTGTACACTTTACACTGCCCATCCTTATTTCAGTCTCACCTGTTGAGCTCTTGTTCACAGGAGAAGCCTCCATGGCACCCTGAGCAGTTCGGCCACGTGAAGTCTCTGTTGGCTCGACAGGAACTTGACCCGGCAGCGGAGGGCACTGCCACCCTTCCAAGCTGTCGGACCTGGACAAACCGCAGCTGCTGCCACTGTCCTGTTCGCTTGGGCTCTCCGAAATATCACCACTCCACCTCCATTCCACGCTGTACGAGCCTCTGCTGCTCAGCCTCAACAACTCTCTGCATAACCGCATCTCCACATTGTCCTCAGAGAGGGACAAAGATGATGACGAGTCTGGAAAATTTGACATCAAAAACTGTTTTTTTCTTTTTGTGTAATGATATTTATAATCAATGTAAGAATTGGTCAAAGCCTATTCTGACCTCTGCGAGAGTGTTTAGATGAAGTGGACGGACGTCCATCATCTGGGCTCTTCTGGCTGCCGCTCTGCCACTCCTTCTTCCTGTGAGCCAGACCTGTGGACACAGAAACAGACAACTCAGAAGACAAAGACTGTGTTAAATATCCACGAAGCTCCTGGATCTGGTCTGGCAGCGGATCCTGGTCACGGTCATCAGAACCGGGTCTCCAAACCTCCTGACCAGCCGTCTGAGAGACAGCAGCTCTCCTGGATCTGGAGCGGCCTGAGGCTGGAATATTTCACATAGTCAGTATTAATGGTTTAATAATAACCAATACTCAATGTCAGTGGTTAATTACAAATTGTTACCATACATAACTTTAGTTACTCAAATTGAAAAGTTGATTTCATATGCAAGGAATCAAATACATGTGTGATCACAGAGCTGGGAAAATTGGGGGATCAAATTGACCTTGCACACGTTTCTTCACATTCATTTACTCAATCATTGTACAACAATATCATACCATAACATACCATTTACAACTAAAGAACTAAAGCACTCACCTCCTCTTCCCCCCATGTGAGCCATTGACATCCTCCAATCTGCAATAAAAAACAATACAAAAAACAATACAAAAAAAATACAACACTCCTTAGAAACACTAAAAATTTAACAAAATAATAAACTAAAAATTAAATAAAACGCCAAACTCCTTCTAACGTAAGAAACGAACAATTAAATTGAAGTCTCCACAAAAACAATATGAACTCTTTAAAAAATAGAAATATGTAAAGGATATATGCTCCGATCTTCTTCTAGAATAAAAGTCTCTTCTCAGGTTCAGCTTCACAAGATTTGCGTAGAAAATACTTGGCAAAAGTCTCTGAATTGTTCGCCTCGTCGCTCAACCAACTCAGAAAGCGATCAGTTCGAGTGTATGCAGTCAAAATTCACAACACGCGTCACCATAGCAACTAGAATTCAAATCATTCATAACCACGAGGCACGTACACATGAAGTCGCGTGCGTGAGCGCACATCGAATCTCAACACATTTATTTAAAAGTAACAAACTTAATTTTAAACAGTTGTTGTTGTTTTTTATTATTATTATTATTATGATAATCCGGGTAATTGTTCTTGCCCAAACTCTTCATTGTCTATTCATAATTGAGCAAATAAGCGCTTACAGTCTAATGGATCCCATAGTCATTGCTTCTCTCCAAAATGCGGGCAAAAAGGCACAAGGGAGGATAAATCGGACATCATCTTATAAAGTCTAGAAGAATTACATTTCCACATATAAACATCAAGCCAATCAGCTTCCAGTATCTCTAATGCGTCATCACACTGGTTAGTAGTAGAGTGGTGTAGAAAAGAAATCCAAATTAATAAAGCCCATTTATGACTTTATTTATCAAGGAGTGGAGGATGACTTCATCATTTATTTTACAACGATCATAAGCATATCTTTCTCAAATAACGTTTTACAGATTATTTAAGTTATTAACAGCTTATCTGCGCTGTCATGTGCCGATTCGGACGGAGGTAGAAGCGTTAAGAATAATGTATGGTAATAAAACAAAATCATAGATACATCGAAATAAAATTAACTTTATGTGAATTAAATAAAATTCTAAACTTTCCATGATTGAATTCACTTTTCCGTCGGACGGCAAAAACAACGGTAATTTGCCTCGATATTTTAATTGACATTAATTCCTACAGTTCTTTTAAATCAAATAACAGAATCCCAATAAAAGAAATACGTCTGAATTAAATACCTATAAAGTGGTGTCAATTGCAATAAACTGTGAATTCATTAAATGATTGTACTCAATTAGCTGTAAAAAGTGCTACACCCACAAAGTAGGTTTTATATACTTTAAATAGTTGTAATCTAGTTTATTTTATTAGTTTTATACTAAAAAGTATCAAAATATCTCCTCTTTACTTAAAATGTTGATGTTTTTTTTATAACCATATATTTTAAATAAAACCAATGCAATTTATTTCGGTAGTTATTTGTATGTGGTTATTGTGTACAAGAAACGTTATAAAAGTGAGTTGACATACACAATTTATTTGAGCAGCTGTCGATGTGGCAGGTGCGTTCATCAAACGTAAATATTTTAATTTTTTTATAAGTTGGAATGCAGTATCTTCCTCGACACTTCAACGGTTTGTTCGCTGCAGCGGATCTGAATAACAAGGTAAGTTGAGCAAATTTTGCCAAATGACTAGTGATGTAAAGTCACGCAAAATCGCTTACTCCAGGGAGCTGAGGCTAGGTTTGCAAATTGTTCTGTAATACCTAGCTATCCTGCACACACGGCAAGCTAAGATGGTCTGCACAGTGCTAGGGAGTGTGGTCGATCGGCAGACAACAGCGGTTTGAAAGTAAATAAGTGTTGTAGTCGTGCCTACAATGTGTTTTCATGCTTATTTCTAGCAGCGCCTGATAACATCATCGCCACTGTAACAACATTTAGGATGGACGTGTTTAAAAACGCAGATATGTAGGCAATAATTAGTTGCACAAATGCCCTCAGTTATATTTTTAGATTGCAAAGATTAAATTTCGGATCATATGCGATCGAAACGGTCGCAATTTCAAGCCTTCAGGGCAATAGAACGGGCAAATAAGGGAAAATAAGATGGTGTTTTATGGACAGCAGACAAAACAAGATAGCCGTGTGTCTTTGAGAGGACTCTGGAATCAGAGATTATGTACTTTGCATTACTAAAGCAGATGCACAGATTACACTGCATTGATGTATGTTTAGTAGTCTGTCTGATTTTAGATATTTTATCCACGTATTTTTAATGCTGCATAGTCAATTAATGACAGAGTTTTGGTTGGAAAAAAAAACTAAAATTATTTCTAACCCATTACTTAACTAAACTACATTTACCACTGATTTTTAACCTTATTCCAACATGCATTTTCCTGGTCTTTAGATACCCAAGCGCCTTTGTTACCTGGGGTCTTCAAGCTTCACATCCAGGTAAGAAAAACGTAAGAATTGTTACAATTACAGCTATAACTATTCACAGTTAAGTAAAACAGGTAAAATTGCAAACAATATTGTGGGCTCCATACAATTACATTTCTTTCGACATTATGTACCAACCACCAATAGAAGGCAGAGATCACCTTTCTGTCTCCTCCACACAACAAACAATAAAAATCACCAAATAGAGCAGTTTCTTATTATCAGTCAGTCTTTCTCTGAGGCAGTTTGGTAAGCTGACAGTTGCCACTACATTTACTCAACTTTTGTCTGTGATCATTTAAGATCCTAACAAGTGATGACTAAAATCCTTAATCTAGTTAAATATACTGTAGAACGTCCTGGTTGCGAATGCAACCCACGTCTGATGTTCTTGACTGTAAGACAACACTCATGCTACTGTAGATATTATAGTTTAGTCCCCCACACTCTATGGCATTGTCATGGTAGACTTCACTCTGGTCACATGCTCTAGTCACAGTATCCGTGACCACGTCAAGTATCCACCACCTTAAGCAACAAAAGTACAATTTTGACTTTCTGTCTTATGTCTTCTATTCCTCTCATTACCTGTTTTTCTGACCAAACTCTTGATTCTTTTTTGTCTTCACCAATAGAATCGTGCTGAAACAGAGGTGCACGCTGAGCTTGGCAGTTGCCCACTGAAAATTTACATGTGCCATCATCCCGATACGATTGGTATTATGAAAGAAGACAGCCCGTGGTCAGAGGTGTGCCAAACCTGTCTAAAGCATGCTGCCTCCTGTTTGGACTTACCTATGCTCTCGACCTCAAGTATCTCTCAAAACTGGTCTATACTTTTGATATATATCAGAGGCTTTTTGTGGGATTGGACCCCATGCGTCCTAAGCCATCATCCAAGTATGCTAATCTCCTCACTAAGTTGTCTTAGATGATTTCTCAATGGCATGTGGCATTGTTTGCCATCATTTGAAAAAAATAAATCACTTTTGGTAGGTGAGTTTACCAAATACACTTCAAACGAACCGACGGAAAATGAAAAGTTGCAATTTTCTAGGAACTATACTCTCATTCCTGCGTAATAATCAAGAAACTTTCCTGCCGTACCATGGGTGAGCAGGCACAATGATATTACGCAGCTGTGGACTATTTCAGGTGCTGCGTTATATCATTGCGCCTGCTGCATACATGGTACGGCAGCAAAGTTCCTTGATTATTAGGCAGGAATGAGAGTATAGTTTCCTAGCCACATCGGCCTAGAAAATTGCAACTTTTCATTTTCCGTCGGTGTTGGTACATGATGTAACTACAGAAGAGTCGAGTTTTAAATAGGAAAAATATCTAAACTTATTGGTCATTTTTTTAAGAGAGATGCTAATGGTCTAATCCGATTCAATGATCTGTACTAAGCTATGCTAAAAGTGGTACCGCCAGACCCGGAGATCGGCTGAATGGATTGTAAAACGGTAAAACTCAACTGTTTAACTCTGGGGAGTTGTAACATGAGCCTATTTCCAAAAAAAAGTGGAGTGTTCCTTTAAGGGTGTTTCCTATTGTTCAGTGCCTTAAAGGAACACTCCACCGTTTTTTCATAATAAACTATGTTATTCCCTTAACTAAGACGAGTTGATGCATACCTCTCTCGTCTCAGTGCGTGCACTCAATCGCTCTGGCGCGCCGCGACAAGACAACACCTCCACGTTTTCCCTATTTAAATACAGTTACACGAGTAGTTACAAGACCAAGTATGGTGACACAAAATAAAACGTGCCGCTTTTCTAAGCGGGGTAAAATGGATAACTATAATTTATGGCGGAATAGCACTTGGGAGCACTTCGACTCGGCGCAGCAATATCAACACTCCTGAAAAATCCTCTCCCGATAATATAGTGACGATATTACTGCACCGAGTCGAAGTGCTCCCAAGTGCTATTCCGCCATAAAATTATAGTTATCCATTTTACCCGCTTAGAAAAGCGCCACGTTTTATTTTGTGTCACCATACTTGGTCGTGTAACTACTCGTGTAACTGTATTTAAATAGGGAAAACGTGGAGGTGTTTGATCTCTTCTAACGTCATCTCTGTTTGGATCCTAATGAATGAACTGGGCGAAGCTAATTGCTATCAAAGTTTGGCCGCGCGCCAGAGCGATATAGTGCACGCACTGAGACGAGAGAGGTATGCATCAACTCGTCCTTAGTTAAGGGAATAACATAGTTTAATATCAAAAAACTGTGGAGTGTTCCTTTAAATAATGTGGACTTTGGACTGTGTTCTGTGCCGATCATTACCTCATGAGGTATATTCTCAACAGTGTTGTGTGCACAATTTTGTTCAAAATATAGAAAGTCTGTAATAATTTTTGACATTGCAGTTCCAGTGTGATACAATGTGATGTTATGGCTCACATTTACCTTTATCCAAACATTGCAGATTGGTCAGTTTGGATATTTCACTGTACTGGTCAGAACAGGTTGAAAATACACTTACACAGTTTTTGTTTTACATTATACTGTACATGTGCGGATTTATTTCCTTTTTTGTAGTCACTGTTAAAAGTGACACTGCTTAAAATTGAATAAATGTTGTCTTCAATCTATCTTCTCATCTTTTTCTTCTTCAATTGAATTTGTAATTGTTATTGACAAATTCTGTTTATCTAAAGTTAATCACTGTAGTGCTTAGAATATAGACATTTAGATTTATTTTCTGAGGTTATATCCAGGACTCAATTAAAATGTTTATTCACATATGATTAGGTTAATTTTACTAATAAAATAAAGTTCATAAAACCTAATCAAAATGAGTGCAGGTTACTTGTAGCAAACCATAAATACATTACCTGTACCAAGAAAAGTAGGTTTATCTAACTGAGGAATACTAGTATTATTAATTAACTCAACTTGATTTTATTGCGTGTTCAATGTTCAATGTTGTTCAATATACTTAAAAAAAGCTGCAAGTTGACTCAACCTAAAACATCCAATGCAGCCACTTGCCTCACTTTTTATAAGTTAGATCTAGGTATTACTTTTGGGGCTATAGGCCATGATGAATATTTAAGGCTTTGAAAATTAACCTGCGGTGATCTATACTGTAGCCTAGTTATATTCGCCGTAGGTTTTCATACATGACTGTATTCATTTCAGTTAATACAGGTGGAGCTGGGCAAGGTGGTGGGTTTCTGAAAACACAGCAAATGCTAACAAAGTATTTGAACGTTGAGCACCAATCAGCTTTGCCCTATTTGATGATGTGATTTTTGACATGTCAAGAACTCGATAAAACTCCAAAGTAACCATCTGTGACAAATACCAACCACCTAGCAACACCATAGCAAGTAGCCAGAACAACCTAGCAACCGAGTGCTGATCTTTGCCACTGCAAGGCCACTCTCATTTCTTCAGGAAATGTACATTCAACTTATTATTATTATTGTCCACAGGCTCTAGTCTCATTATAGGGTTATGTTTTAGACAGACTCAACAATGCACTGAAGTTTGCAACCATGTCGATTTTTATGTACAGTTTTGTTTCGAGAAGCAGCAGTTTTGTTTCAGTTCAAAGGTTTCTTATATAGGCCGAGACTGTTTAAAAGCATTTGTTCTTTTTTTATTCATTGAAAGCATTTCTTCAGAAGGGTCATAGGGCTGTTTCGATATCGATACCGTTACCACCATGACTTCGACACCGGTTCCTGAACGATACTTTTTTTCCATACCAATTTATGAACAGATAATATTATAGCAGAGGCTGTAACATTAATTTGAAGAGGGGGAAAAACAAGAAAGCTAAACTCTTAATGCAGCCAACCTTAAGGATGAGAACACTTTGCAAGATATCTAGTTTAATCAAAAAGCATGTGTAATTCATTGAAATCATGAAACTTTTATGAAACAACAATTTATTAACAGTTCTTCAGACAGTTCTTCAAAAATTACATTCTTAATGTTTTTTTCTTCAAATTCCATTTTATTTTTACCCAGTTCTGTGCTTTCTGTTTTATTTTGTCTATGGATTAATCAAAAACATTTCTAATTCATTGAATTCATAAAAACAAAGTAATAATAGGGCCCTATGATATAAGAAAAAAAAAGAAAGAAAATGTAACAAATACATAACAACAGTAACAATAAAACCCAGGACATTAACAGTACAAATAAAATAACATAAAGCCAGAGGGGATAAAAAAAAAAAAAAGATCAATAAAATGATACAAGGTTTAAACATTGAAAGTAATCTTTGACTTTCAAAGATTTTCTGTTTTTATGCCCATCAAAGCCAAAACATATGAATTATAGTCGACCAGAAAAATTGACAGTAGCGGGATCTTATCCAAGAATTTGCATTTGTGAATACAACATTTGCCAAGTATCATGAACAGATTAACAATGTACTGGAAATACAAATTTGAATTGTGGTAAAGAAAAATAATATTAAAGGTGTTAATACATATTCTGATTTTTTTTTTCTGAGAGATAGGTACATAACTCATTCCAAAAAGATTTAACACAAACACATTCACAAACAGATGTACACTTGTCTCTTCCACATCACAGAAAGTGCATTTATGTTCAATGTTTTGGATACACTAATTGAGAACACGATTACAAGGGTAGAATCTATGCAACATTTTTAATAGTAATTTCTTTTATTTTGTTTGTTAAAAGATATTTGTGTGGAAGAGACCAGACAAGACTCCAATTAACATTGTATAACGTCATCATCCATTTGAAAGATGATGCTGGAATAGATTTTCTGTTAATATTGAATTTGTCATCAGTAATCAAAATCCCTTCAATTGAAACAGAAGTGTTATACAGAGAAATAGGACTATAGGTTTGCTCCCCTTTCAAGAGTTTTTATAACACTATAGGAATGGCGTTGAATGCAATATTATATTCATTTTATGAAGCTCCAAAATCAATTTTTTTTGGGAGAATTCTGAAAAGGAATAAAACTGACAGTTGTCATCCATCAGGTGATTAACAATATAGATGTTATTTAAATACCATCTCTCAAAAAATATTGATTTATTTCTTATTCTGATTGTTCCAAATAAAACAACGGTGAGGTGAAAAATGATGTTTGTAAACCAGTTACCACGACGAGAAAAACCTGTTGGTGAAATTTTGCTAATTTAATGTGTAGTTTTCCAAGTGAGAAGGGGCACTGTAACAAAAACTCAACATCTCCAATTTTCTTAAAAACAAAATTAGGAAATATGTTCCATATAAAGTCTTTTTAACAAATCTTTTTAACCAATTTACTTTTAGCACATGGTTAAATTGGGTAAAGTCAACAACTCCAAGACCTCCATCACTAACCTTATTTCTTAGAACCTCCTTTTTCATTTTGTGGGATTTATTTTTCCATATGAAATTATATGATAATTCAGCCAATAAGGAACATAATGACTTAGGACAATCCATTACAGAAAAGAGATAAGAAACTCTTGATAGACCCTCTGCCTTTGACAATTAAACTCGACCAGAGGCCTTGTGATGTGATGATAGTTTCTCTCAAAATGAAATGTTGTCAAAGTGAGATTATTAAACCGAAAAAGGACTATATAAATATGAGTCCTGCATGTTCTGCGTGTCTCCGTGTCAATGAATGGCATCGCGTTTTTGCCATCAAGCCGGCGTGAACTAGTGTTTTTCCTTGATGCCTCGCCACAGCCAATCAGCAGCACTTGATTTGTGCACATCATACATGATGCATGCTTATTGTTTCACTGACGTTGACAAGATTCACCCCTCAGGAATCAAAATTTGGTACCGAACGACAAGACAATTTTTGATGCTCGATGGTATCGAGGCAATTCGGTCGGTGCCTAAAAAGTATGGAAGTCGATACCCAGCAGCCCTAATACAGATTGGTCATATATGAGGCGCTATATAGATAAAGATGACTGATCTTAACTTGACTTTTAAAACAAAGCAAATGAAGCTGTGAAGACTTGATGACTTGTTTCCAGTCTTCAGTCTCTCATGTTCTTGCTCAGACGTGGACAGGCTCTGATCTCTCTGGTGTGGCGCTTGAGTTCCTGTCAGGTTGGGGATGGACTTCAGGCTTCGGGTCGAGTCTCCAGCTCAAGCCCTTCACCAAGGACAGCAAGTGTGTTCTTTCCTATCCGGTACAAAGATTATATGAACAAGTCAACTCATGAATGATATTTTAAGAGCTGTTTTACAACAGAATTTAATTCTGTTTGCAACGATTCTGTTATTTTCCTGTTTACCGTGAAGCCGCTTTGAAACAATCTGTATTGTACAAAGCGCTATATAAATGAAGAAGGTGACTTGACTATAACAAGAACATTGCAATGAACACAAATTTGAAAATCTCACTACAAACAATCCAGAGTTGAACACAAATGATAAAAATCCTACTCTGTTACACTTCCTCACACCTGAAAATCACTGATCGAGTCAATCTCCTGAACTTCTCCAATCTACAGTAGATCATTTCTAATCCATTTATGTTGTGACATCTGCTCTAACGTGGGCCGTTTCGTTGGATCCCGGGCTAGGCACTGGCTAATCAGATCACTGCATTCTGTACAAATGTTAATGAGGAGAGAGCTGGTTAGACATGTGACTTGGAATCTATGAAAACAGCATCTAAAACGTGATTAATATAATGTAAAATGTTCCTCATCTTCACTTTAAAAGTGAAGTATGTCGTCTCTGCGACACTAGTGGCACCTTAGCGGAATTACAAAATAAAGCATATTTTCAAACAAACCTCGCAAAGGCCCCTTTCGTGCATCGCGTCTTCCCCAACTTAAACATCACAAACCCAGCTCTTACTGCTTCTTGTGAAGGCATGTTTCAGGTCCAACATATTAGAAATACTTTTAGCTGTGTTGCATTTGTCTTGATGAAAACGTGTCTTTCTGAACGGGTGCATGATGATGCTGTATGGTATTGAAGCATGCTTTGTAGCGCGTAGCATCACAACGCTCTGTTCACTTTGACGGTGTTCATGACCTGTTTAATCTTTGAAGGTATAAATGCAGCGAATTTCGGCTTTCACTTCTGTAACTAAAGCTGGATTTCTTTTCCCATGCTACAGTAACCACGGCCCAAACTCTCGCTACACGTTGAGCTATACATAAAAAATCCTACATACTTCACCTTTAACTGTTTCTGAACAGAGCCTTTACTTTATGTGTGTGTGTGTGTGTGTGTGTGCTTATCGGTGTTTTCAATATTATTCACTCACCTCTGGATAAGTTGGAATTCTGAAATGTAACTTTGGCTTCTATGATTTCCGTTCTACTGCGAAAAGGACGAGATGCGTTCAACATTTCATACAACATCACTCCTAGAGCCCAGACGTTTGCTGGGACGGCGTGGAATCTGGGCTCTGTGAAGACTTCAGGTGGGCAGTGATCCTGTATTCCTGTAAGCAAGACATTCGCACATTGTTGAGCTTTGTTTCTTAAAGCGTCACTACATTCAGGTTTACACACACTCCCAAAATGCTCACCAAGGTATATGTCGCTCTCGTAGCCCTCACTACTGAATAGCTGACCGCAGCCAAAGTCTATCAGCTTGAGGTCTAACGAGTTTCTCTTCAACAGGAAATTCTGCGCGTGAATGTCATTATGAAAAACGCCATGCTGGATGCAGTGTTGTACTGCCAGCACAGCCTGTTGCATGAAGACCCGTGCTACTGTTTCACACACTTCAGGATTACGACGAGTGATGAAGTCCAGCAAGCTCTCGCAGGGTTCGGGGAACTCCATAACGAGAGTGAATTTTCTAGGGTGTTCAAACCACTCGTATAGTTGTATGACGTAGGGGCTTATGGGTTCTCGCCTCATCATTAGCAGCAGCGCCACTTCTGTAATGAGAGGTTCGGGATGTCCAGGCTAGAGAAAAGCAGTAGACAGAAGGTTAGCTGGGTAAAAATCTGACCAAAGCATTTTTTCTTTGATCTTTTTAGATATGTTCAAAAGAGCCTCAAAAGAGCTCAACGTTTTTTCTTTTTTACCTCTAGGCTTATTTGTCAATCACATTCGCACCTAATGCTTCCTATGGGTGTATTAACTACAGCAATTTGCAAATTACCAAATACATATTCAGGTTTTGGCCGACTTACAATGTCAAGATAAAGAAAATTGTCAAACTTGCGCATCCGCTTGATGGCAACCTGCAGCAAACAACAACAAAAAAAAACAGTTTCAAGAACAGTAACAGAATTCGAGCACCTGACCTTGCACTAAGTATTAAACCATTTGTAAATTGTTTTGAATATGTTTTGATGCAAACAAAAGCCAAACGTTTGTACAATTCGGGAAGATTTACCTTTTTGCCATCAAATTTGCGTCTTCCGCTGTACACACTGCCAAACGCTCCGCATCCAATCATCTCTCCCGCTTTATAGAGAGACTCAAAGGACTCTGAAAAACAAACATGAGAAAAAATATGAGAAATATATATGAGATTGTTTTATTTAAAAAATATCAGTCCTGGTTGTGTCGTGAAAATAACATTAATATGGGCAAAATGATATAAATATTCTCTGAAAACAAGCCTTAAGATATTTTTAGTGGAAAACAAGACAGCAATACTGTTTAAAATAATGTGGGAGAAACAAGGACTGGCGATTTACCATTGTTTGGCTCGACGCCGGAGAGATCTGGTGCAGGTGATGATGGATCAGAATCAGGTGAGGATGGATCAGGATCAGGCTCTGGCTCCAGATCTGCTGGAGGGACAAAAGGCTCCACAACATCCACAGCACAACTGTGGCAACAGCAGCAGAAAGAACCCTTCATAGCCTTCCATAGCCAGTTGAGGAAACGACCAAGACCTTTCCTCTTCCTTGTAGGTTTTTCTGAAATGAAGAGAAACATCCCTGATGTCAAATTAATATCATGACATAGCTTACATTTTACTGTTAAATTCTTATCTGTAATGTTACAAGTCCAAAGTAATGGAAATATTTCCAAGCTACCCACCTGACTTCTGCTAAATCCCTGCATAAATGTCCCAAAATCGTATTTCACAATAGTCCTTTTATTTCACAATTTTTATTTGTCACATAAGCGACTCAGTAATCCTCGGCACGACGGCCATTTTGACAATTTTGTGAGTATTTGACAATTCAAGTTTCAGCAAAATTCAGCTGAGCAACAGTAAATGTGACCGGACATTAACATGCTAAGATCTTGAAGCAGTTATGCATGAAATCTCTATCTGTACACTTTACACTGCCCATCCTTATTTCAGTCTCACCTGTTGAGCTCTTGTTCACAGGAGAAGCCTCCATGGCACCCTGAGCAGTTCGGCCACGTGAAGTCTCTGTTGGCTCGACAGGAACTTGACCCGGCAGCGGAGGGCACTGCCACCCTTCCAAGCTGTCGGACCTGGACAAACCGCAGCTGCTGCCACTGTCCTGTTCGCTTGGGCTCTCCGAAATATCACCACTCCACCTCCATTCCACGCTGTACGAGCCTCTGCTGCTCAGCCTCAACAACTCTCTGCATAACCGCATCTCCACATTGTCCTCAGAGAGGGACAAAGATGATGACGAGTCTGGAAAATTTCAGACATCAAAAACTGTTTTTTTCTTTTTGTGTAATGATATTTATAATCAATGTAAGAATTGGTCAAAGCCTATTCTGACCTCTGCGAGAGTGTTTAGATGAAGTGGACGGACGTCCATCATCTGGGCTCTTCTGGCTGCCGCTCTGCCACTCCTTCTTCCTGTGAGCCAGACCTGTGGACACAGAAACAGACAACTCAGAAGACAAAGACTGTGTTAAATATCCACGAAGCTCCTGGATCTGGTCTGGCAGCGGATCCTGGTCACGGTCATCAGAACCGGGTCTCCAAACCTCCTGACCAGCCGTCTGAGAGACAGCAGCTCTCCTGGATCTGGAGCGGCCTGAGGCTGGAATATTTCACATAGTCAGTATTAATGGTTTAATAATAACCAATACTCAATGTCAGTGGTTAATTACAAATTGTTACCATACATAACTTTAGTTACTCAAATTGAAAAGTTGATTTCATATGCAAGGAATCAAATACATGTGTGATCACAGAGCTGGGAAAATTGGGGGATCAAATTGACCTTGCACACGTTTCTTCACATTCATTTACTCAATCATTGTACAACAATATCATACCATAACATACCATTTACAACTAAAGAACTAAAGCACTCACCTCCTCTTCCCCCCATGTGAGCCATTGACATCCTCCAATCTGCAATAAAAAACAATACAAAAAACAATACAAAAAAAAATACAACACTCCTTAGAAACACTAAAAATTTAACAAAATAATAAACTAAAAATTAAATAAAACGCCAAACTCCTTCTAACGTAAGAAACGAACAATTAAATTGAAGTCTCCACAAAAACAATATGAACTCTTTAAAAATAGAAATATGTAAAGGATATATGCTCCGATCTTCTTCTAGAATAAAAGTCTCTTCTCAGGTTCAGCTTCACAAGATTTGCGTAGAAAATACTTGGCAAAAGTCTCTGAATTGTTCGCCTCGTCGCTCAACCAACTCAGAAAGCGATCAGTTCGAGTGTATGCAGTCAAAATTCACAACACGCGTCACCATAGCAACTAGAATTCAAATCATTCATAACCACGAGGCACGTACACATGAAGTCGCGTGCGTGAGCGCACATCGAATCTCAACACATTTATTTAAAAGTAACAAACAATTTTAAACTGTTGTTGTTGTTGTTGTTGTTATTATTATTATTATTATTATTATTATGATAATCCGGGTAATTGTTCTTGCCCAAACTCTTCATTGTCTATTCATAATTGAGCAAATAAGCGCTTACAGTCTAATGGATCCCATAGTCATTGCTTCTCTCCAAAATGCGGGCAAAAAAGCACAAGGGAGGATAAATCGGACATCATCTTATAAAGTCTAGAAGAATTACATTTCCACATATAAACATCAAGCCAATCAGCTTCCAGTATCTCTAATGCGTCATCACACTGGTTAGTAGTAGAGTGGTGTAGAAAAGAAATCCAAATTAATAAAGCCCATTTATGACTTTATTTATCAAGGAGTGGAGGATGACTTCATCATTTATTTTACAACGATCATAAGCATATCTTTCTCAAATAACGTTTTACAGATTATTTAAGTTATTAACAGCTTATCTGCGCTGTCATGTGCCGATTCGGACGGAGGTAGAAGCGTTAAGAATAATGTATGGTAATAAAACAAAATCATAGATACATCGAAATAAAATTAACTTTATGTGAATTAAATAAAATTCTAAACTTTCCATGATTGAATTCACTTTTCCGTCGGACGGCAAAAACAACGGTAATTTGCCTCGATATTTTAATTGACATTAATTCCTACAGTTCTTTTAAATCAAATAACAGAATCCCAATAAAAGAAATACGTCTGAATTAAATACCTATAAAGTGGTGTCAATTGCAATAAACTGTGAATTCATTAAATGATTGTACTCAATTAGCTGTAAAAAGTGCTACACCCACAAAGTAGGTTTTATATACTTTAAATAGTTGTAATCTAGTTTATTTTATTAGTTTTATACTAAAAAGTATCAAAATATCTCCTCTTTACTTAAAATGTTGATGTTTTTTTTATAACCATATATTTTAAATAAAACCAATGCAATTTATTTCGGTAGTTATTTGTATGTGGTTATTGTGTACAAGAAACGTTATAAAAGTGAGTTGACATACACAATTTATTTGAGCAGCTGTCGATGTGGCAGGTGCGTTCATCAAACGTAAATATTTTAATTTTTTTATAAGTTGGAATGCAGTATCTTCCTCGACACTTCAACGGTTTGTTCGCTGCAGCGGATCTGAATAACAAGGTAAGTTGAGCAAATTTTGCCAAATGACTAGTGATGTAAAGTCACGCAAAATCGCTTACTCCAGGGAGCTGAGGCTAGGTTTGCAAATTGTTCTGTAATACCTAGCTATCCTGCACACACGGCAAGCTAAGATGGCTGCACAGTGCTAGGGAGTGTGGTCGATCGGCAGACAACAGCGGTTGAAAGTAAATAAGTGTTGTAGTCGTGCCTACAATGTGTTTTCATGCTTATTTCTAGCAGCGCCTGATACCATCATCGCCACTGTAACAACATTTAGGATGGACGTGTTTAAAAACGCAGATATGTAGGCAATAATTAGTTGCACAAATGCCCTCAGTTATATTTTTAGATTGCAAAGATTAAATTTCGGGATCATATGCGATCGAAACGGTCGCAATTTCAAGCCTTCAGGCAATAGAACGGGCAAATAAGGGAAAATAAGATGGTGTTTTATGGACAGCAGACAAAACAAGATAGCCGTGTGTCTTTGAGAGGACTCTGGAATCAGAGATTATGTACTTTTGCATTACTAAAGCAGATGCACAGATTACACTGCATTGATGTATGTTTAGTAGTCTGTCTGATTTTAGATATTTTATCCACGTATTTTTAATGCTGCATAGTCAATTAATGACAGAGTTTTGGTTGGAAAAAAAAACTAAAATTATTTCTAACCCATTACTTAACTAAACTACATTTACCACTGATTTTTAACCTTATTCCAACATGCATTTTCCTGGTCTTTAGATACCCAAGCGCCTTTGTTACCTGGGGTCTTCAAGCTTCACATCCAGGTAAGAAAAACGTAAGAATTGTTACAATTACAGCTATAACTATTCACAGTTAAGTAAAACAGGTAAAATTGCAAACAATATTGTGGGCTCCATACAATTACATTTCTTTCGACATTATGTACCAACCACCAATAGAAGGCAGAGATCACCTTTCTGTCTCCTCCACACAACAAACAGTAAAAATCACCAAATAGAGCAGTTTCTTATTATCAGTCAGTCTTTCTCTGAGGCAGTTTGGTAAGCTGACAGTTGCCACTAACATTTACTCAACTTTTGTCTGTGATCATTTAAGATCCTAACATGTGATGACTAAAATCCTTAATCTAGTTAAATATACTGTAGAACGTCCTGGTTGCGAATGCAACCCACGTCTGATGTTCTTGACTGTAAGACAACACTCATGCTACTGTAGATTATTATAGTTTAGTCCCCCACACTCTATGGCATTGTCATGGTAGACTTCACTCTGGTCACATGCTCTAGTCACAGTATCCGTGACCACGTCAAGTATCCACCACCTTAAGCAACAAAAGTACAATTTTGACTTTCTGTCTTATGTCTTCTATTCCTCTCATTACCTGTTTTTCTGACCAAACTCTTGATTCTTTTTTGTCTTCACCAATAGAATCGTGCTGAAACAGAGGTGCACGCTGAGCTTGGCAGTTGCCCACTGAAAATTTACATGTGCCATCATCCCGATACGATTGGTATTATGAAAGAAGGACAGCCCGTGGTCAGAGGTGTGCCAAACCTGTCTAAAGCATGCTGCCTCCTGTTTGGACTTACCTATGCTCTCGACCTCAAGTATCTCTCAAAACTGGTCTATACTTTTGATATATATCAGAGGCTTTTTGTGGGATTGGACCCCATGCGTCCTAAGCCATCATCCAAGTATGCTAATCTCCTCACTAAGTTGTCTTAGATGATTTCTCAATGGCATGTGGCATTGTTTGCCATCATTTGAAAAAAATAAATCACTTTGGTAGGTGAGTTTACCAAATACACATCAACGAACCGACGGAAAATGAAAAGTTGCAATTTTCTAGGAACTATACTCTCATTCCTGCGTAATAATCAAGAAACTTTCCTGCCGTACCATGGGTGAGCAGGCACAATGATATTACGCAGCTGTGGACTATTTCAGGTGCTGCGTTATATCATTGCGCCTGCTGCATACATGGTACGGCAGCAAAGTTCCTTGATTATTAGGCAGGAATGAGAGTATAGTTCCTAGCCACATCGGCCTAGAAAATTGCAACTTTTCATTTTCCGTCGGTGTTGGTACATGATGTAACTACAGAAGAGTCGAGTTTTAAATAGGAAAAATATCTAAACTTATTGGTCATTTTTTTAAGAGAGATGCTAATGGTCTAATCCGATTCAATGATCTGTACTAAGCTATGCTAAAAGTGGTACCGCCAGACCCGGAGATCGGCTGAATGGATTGTAAAACGGTAAAACTCAACTGTTTAACTCTTGGGGAGTTGTAACATGAGCCTATTTCCAAAAAAAGTGGAGTGTTCCTTTAAGGGTGTTTCCTATTGTTCAGTGCCTTAAAGGAACACTCCACCGTTTTTTCATAATAAACTATGTTATTCCCTTAACTAAGACGAGTTGATGCATACCTCTCTCGTCTCAGTGCGTGCACTCAATCGCTCTGGCGCGCCGCGACAAGACAACACCTCCACGTTTTCCCTATTTAAATACAGTTACACGAGTAGTTACAAGACCAAGTATGGTGACACAAAATAAAACGTGGCGCTTTTCTAAGCGGGTAAAATGGATAACTATAATTTATGGCGGAATAGCACTTGGGAGCACTTCGACTCGGCGCAGCAATATCAACACTCCTGAAAAATCCTCTCCCGATAATATAGTGACGATATTACTGCACCGAGTCGAAGTGCTCCCAAGTGCTATTCCGCCATAAATTATAGTTATCCATTTTACCCGCTTAGAAAAGCGCCACGTTTTATTTTGTGTCACCATACTTGGTCGTGTAACTACTCGTGTAACTGTATTTAAATAGGGAAAACGTGGAGGTGTTTGATCTCTTCTAACGTCATCTCTGTTTGGATCCTAATGAATGAACTGGGCGAAGCTAATTGCTATCAAAGTTTGGCCGCGCGCCAGAGCGATATAGTGCACGCACTGAGACGAGAGAGGTATGCATCAACTCGTCTTAGTTAAGGGAATAACATAGTTTAATATCAAAAAACTGTGGAGTGTTCCTTTAAATAATGTGGACTTTGGACTGTGTTCTGTGCCGATCATTACCTCATGAGGTATATTCTCAACAGTGTTGTGTGCACAATTTTGTTCAAAATATAGAAAGTCTGTAATAATTTTTGACATTGCAGTTCCAGTGTGATACAATGTGATGTTATGGCTCACATTTACCTTTATCCAAACATTGCAGATTGGTCAGTTTGGATATTTCACTGTACTGGTCAGAACAGGTTGAAAATACACTTACACAGTTTTTGTTTTACATTATACTGTACATGTGCGGATTTATTTCCTTTTTTGTAGTCACTGTTAAAAGTGACACTGCTTAAAATTGAATAAATGTTGTCTTCAATCTATCTTCTCATCTTTTTCTTCTTCAATTGAATTTGTAATTGTTATTGACAAATTCTGTTTATCTAAAGTTAATCACTGTAGTGCTTAGAATATAGACATTTAGATTTATTTTCTGAGGTTATATCCAGGACTCAATTAAAATGTTTATTCACATATGATTAGGTTAATTTTACTAATAAAATAAAGTTCATAAAACCTAATCAAAATGAGTGCAGGTTACTTGTAGCAAACCATAAATACATTACCTGTACCAAGAAAAGTAGGTTTATCTAACTGAGGAATACTAGTATTATTAATTAACTCAACTTGATTTTATTGCGTGTTCAATGTTCAATGTTGTTCAATATACTTAAAAAAAGCTGCAAGTTGACTCAACCTAAAACATCCAATGCAGCCACTTGCCTCACTTTTTATAAGTTAGATCTAGGTATTACTTTTGGGGCTATAGGCCATGATGAATATTTAAGGCTTTGAAAATTAACCTGCGGTGATCTATACTGTAGCCTAGTTATATTCGCCGTAGGTTTTCATACATGACTGTATTCATTTCAGTTAATACAGGTGGAGCTGGGCAAGGTGGTGGGTTTCTGAAAACACAGCAAATGCTAACAAAGTATTTGAACGTTGAGCACCAATCAGCTTTGCCCTATTTGATGATGTGATTTTTGACATGTCAAGAACTCGATAAAACTCCAAAGTAACCATCTGTGACAAATACCAACCACCTAGCAACACCATAGCAAGTAGCCAGAACAACCTAGCAACCGAGTGCTGATCTTTGCCACTGCAAGGCCACTCTCATTTTCTTCAGGAAATGTACATTCAACTTATTATTATTATTGTCCACAGGCTCTAGTCTCATTATAGGGTTATGTTTTAGACAGACTCAACAATGCACTGAAGTTTGCAACCATGTCGATTTTTATGTACAGTTTTGTTTCGAGAAGCAGCAGTTTTGTTTCAGTTCAAAGGTTTCTTATATAGGCCGAGACTGTTTAAAAGCATTTGTTCTTTTTTTATTCATTGAAAGCATTTCTTCAGAAGGGTCATAGGGCTGTTTCGATATCGATACCGTTACCACCATGACTTCGACACCGGTTCCTGAACGATACTTTTTTCCATACCAATTTTATGAACAGATAATATTATAGCAGAGGCTGTAACATTAATTTGAAGAGGGGGAAAAACAAGAAAGCTAAACTCTTAATGCAGCCAACCTTAAGGATGAGAACACTTTGCAAGATATCTAGTTTAATCAAAAAGCATGTGTAATTCATTGAAATCATGAAACTTTTTATGAAACAACAATTTATTAACAGTTCTTCAGACAGTTCTTCAAAAATTACATTCTTAATGTTTTTTTTCTTCAAATTCCATTTTATTTTTACCCAGTTCTGTGCTTTCTGTTTTATTTTGTCTATGGATTAATCAAAAACATTTCTAATTCATTGAATTCATAAAAACAAAGTAATAATAGGGCCCTATGATATAAGAAAAAAAAAGAAAGAAAATGTAACAAATACATAACAACAGTAACAATAAAACCCAGGACATTAACAGTACAAATAAAATAACATAAAGCCAGAGGGGATAAAAAAAAAAAAAAGATCAATAAAATGATACAAGGTTAAACATTGAAAGTAATCTTTGACTTTTCAAAGATTTTCTGTTTTTATGCCCATCAAAGCCAAAACATATGAATTATAGTCGACCAGAAAAATTGACAGTAGCGGGATCTTATCCAAGAATTTGCATTTGTGAATACAACATTTGCCAAGTATCATGAACAGATTAACAATGTACTGGAAATACAAATTTGAATTGTGGTAAAGAAAAATAATATTAAAGGTGTTAATACATATTCTGATTTTTTTTTTCTGAGAGATAGGTACATAACTCATTCCAAAAAGATTTAACACAAACACATTCACAAACAGATGTACACTTGTCTCTTCCACATCACAGAAAGTGCATTTATGTTCAATGTTTTGGATACACTAATTGAGAACACGATTACAAGGGTAGAATCTATGCAACATTTTTAATAGTAATTTCTTTTATTTTGTTTGTTAAAAGATATTTGTGTGGAAGAGACCAGACAAGACTCCAATTAACATTGTATAACGTCATCATCCATTTGAAAGATGATGCTGGAATAGATTTTCTGTTAATATTGAATTTGTCATCAGTAATCAAAATCCCTTCAATTGAAACAGAAGTGTTATACAGAGAAATAGGACTATAGGTTTGCTCCCCTTTCAAGAGTTTTTATAACACTATAGGAATGGCGTTGAATGCAATATTATATTCATTTTATGAAGCTCCAAAATCAATTTTTTTTGGGAGAATTCTGAAAAGGAATAAAACTGACAGTTGTCATCCATCAGGTGATTAACAATATAGATGTTATTTAAATACCATCTCTCAAAAAATATTGATTTATTTCTTATTCTGATTGTTCCAAATAAAACAACGGTGAGGTGAAAAATGATGTTTGTAAACCAGTTACCACGACGAGAAAAACCTGTTGGTGAAATTTTGCTAATTTAATGTGTAGTTTTCCAAGTGAGAAGGGGCACTGTAACAAAAACTCAACATCTCCAATTTTCTTAAAAACAAAATTAGGAAATATGTTCCATATAAAGTCTTTTTAACAAATCTTTTTAACCAATTTACTTTTAGCACATGGTTAAATTGGGTAAAGTCAACAACTCCAAGACCTCCATCACTAACCTTATTTCTTAGAACCTCCTTTTTCATTTTGTGGGATTTATTTTTCCATATGAAATTATATGATAATTCAGCCAATAAGGAACATAATGACTTAGGACAATCCATTACAGAAAAGAGATAAGAAACTCTTGATAGACCCTCTGCCTTTGACAATTAAACTCGACCAGAGGCCTTGTGATGTGATGATAGTTTCTCTCAAATGAAATGTTGTCAAAGTGAGAATATTAAACCGAAAAAGGACTATATAAATATGAGTCCTGCATGTTCTGCGTGTCTCCGTGTCAATGAATGGCATCGCGCTTTTGCCATCAAGCCGGCGTGAACTAGTGTTTTTCCTTGATGCCTCGCCACAGCCAATCAGCAGCACTTGATTTGTGCACATCATACATGATGCATGCTTATTGTTTCACTGACGTTGACAAGATTCACCCCTCAGGAATCAAAATTTGGTACCGAACGACAAGACAATTTTTGATGCTCGATGGTATCGAGGCAATTCGGTCGGTGCCTAAAAAGTATGGAAGTCGATACCCAGCAGCCCTAATACAGATTGGTCATATATGAGGCGCTATATAGATAAAGATGACTGATCTTAACTTGACTTTTAAAACAAAGCAAATGAAGCTGTGAAGACTTGATGACTTGTTTCCAGTCTTCAGTCTCTCATGTTCTTGCTCAGACGTGGACAGGCTCTGATCTCTCTGGTGTGGCGCTTGAGTTCCTGTCAGGTTGGGGATGGACTTCAGGCTTCGGGTCGAGTCTCCAGCTCAAGCCCTTCACCAAGGACAGCAAGTGTGTTCTTTCCTATCCGGTACAAAGATTATATGAACAAGTCAACTCATGAATGATATTTTAAGAGCTGTTTTACAACAGAATTTAATTCTGTTTGCAACGATTCTGTTATTTTCCTGTTTACCGTGAAGCCGCTTTGAAACAATCTGTATTGTACAAAGCGCTATATAAATGAAGAAGGTGACTTGACTATAACAAGAACATTGCAATGAACACAAATTTGAAAATCTCACTACAAACAATCCAGAGTTGAACACAAATGATAAAAATCCTACTCTGTTACACTTCCTCACACCTGAAATCACTGATCGAGTCAATCTCCTGAACTTCTCCAATCTACAGTAGATCATTTCTAATCCATTTATGTTGTGACATCTGCTCTAACGTGGGCCGTTTCGTTGGATCCCGGGCTAGGCACTGGCTAATCAGATCACTGCATTCTGTACAAATGTTAATGAGGAGAGAGCTGGTTAGACATGTGACTTGGAATCTATGAAAACAGCATCTAAAACGTGATTAATATAATGTAAAATGTTCCTCATCTTCACTTTAAAAGTGAAGTATGTCGTCTCTGCGACACTAGTGGCACCTTAGCGGAATTACAAAATAAAGCATATTTTCAAACAAACCTCGCAAAGGCCCCTTTCGTGCATCGCGTCTTCCCCAACTTAAACATCACAAACCCAGCTCTTACTGCTTCTTGTGAAGGCATGTTTCAGGTCCAACATATTAGAAATACTTTTAGCTGTGTTGCATTTGTCTTGATGAAAACGTGTCTTTCTGAACGGGTGCATGATGATGCTGTATGGTATTGAAGCATGCTTTGTAGCGCGTAGCATCACAACGCTCTGTTCACTTTGACGGTGTTCATGACCTGTTTAATCTTTGAAGGTATAAATGCAGCGAATTTCGGCTTTCACTTCTGTAACTAAAGCTGGATTTCTTTTCCCATGCTACAGTAACCACGGCCCAAACTCTCGCTACACGTTGAGCTATACATAAAAAATCCTACATACTTCACCTTTAACTGTTTCTGAACAGAGCCTTTACTTTATGTGTGTGTGTGTGTGTGTGTGTGCTTATCAGTGTTTTCAATATTATTCACTCACCTCTGGATAAGTTGGAATTCTGAAATGTAACTTTGGCTTCTATGATTTCCGTTCTACTGCGAAAAGGACGAGATGCGTTCAACATTTCATACAACATCACTCCTAGAGCCCAGACGTTTGCTGGGACGGCGTGGAATCTGGGCTCTGTGAAGACTTCAGGTGGGCAGTGATCCTGTATTCCTGTAAGCAAGACATTCGCACATTGTTGAGCTTTGTTTCTTAAAGCGTCACTACATTCAGGTTTACACACACTCCCAAAATGCTCACCAAGGTATATGTCGCTCTCGTAGCCCTCACTACTGAATAGCTGACCGCAGCCAAAGTCTATCAGCTTGAGGTCTAACGAGTTTCTCTTCAACAGGAAATTCTGCGCGTGAATGTCATTATGAAAAACGCCATGCTGGATGCAGTGTTGTACTGCCAGCACAGCCTGTTGCATGAAGACCCGTGCTACTGTTTCACACACTTCAGGATTACGACGAGTGATGAAGTCCAGCAAGCTCTCGCAGGGTTCGGGGAACTCCATAACGAGAGTGAATTTTCTAGGGTGTTCAAACCACTCGTATAGTTGTATGACGTAGGGGCTTATGGGTTCTCGCCTCATCATTAGCAGCAGCGCCACTTCTGTAATGAGAGGTTCGGGATGTCCAGGCTAGAGAAAAGCAGTAGACAGAAGGTTAGCTGGGTAAAAATCTGACCAAAGCATTTTTTCTTTGATCTTTTTAGATATGTTCAAAAGAGCCTCAAAAGAGCTCAACGTTTTTTCTTTTTTACCTCTAGGCTTATTTGTCAATCACATTCGCACCTAATGCTTCCTATGGGTGTATTAACTACAGCAATTTGCAAATTACCAAATACATATTCAGGTTTTGGCCGACTTACAATGTCAAGATAAAGAAAATTGTCAAACTTGCGCATCCGCTTGATGGCAACCTGCAGCAAACAACAACAAAAAAAACAGTTTCAAGAACAGTAACAGAATTCGAGCACCTGACCTTGCACTAAGTATTAAACCATTTGTAAATTGTTTTGAATATGTTTTGATGCAAACAAAAGCCAAACGTTTGTACAATTCGGGAAGATTTACCTTTTTGCCATCAAATTTGCGTCTTCCGCTGTACACACTGCCAAACGCTCCGCATCCAATCATCTCTCCCGCTTTATAGAGAGACTCAAAGGACTCTGAAAAACAAACATGAGAAAAAATATGAGAAATATATATGAGATTGTTTTATTTAAAAAATATCAGTCCTGGTTGTGTCGTGAAAATAACATTAATATGGGCAAAATGATATAAATATTCTCTGAAAACAAGCCTTAAGATATTTTTAGTGGAAAACAAGACAGCAATACTGTTTAAAATAATGTGGGAGAAACAAGGACTGGCGATTTACCATTGTTTGGCTCGACGCCGGAGAGATCTGGTGCAGGTGATGATGGATCAGAATCAGGTGAGGATGGATCAGGATCAGGCTCTGGCTCCAGATCTGCTGGAGGGACAAAAGGCTCCACAACATCCACAGCACAACTGTGGCAACAGCAGCAGAAAGAACCCTTCATAGCCTTCCATAGCCAGTTGAGGAAACGACCAAGACCTTTCCTCTTCCTTGTAGGTTTT
The DNA here is from genome assembly GCA_030578275.1 of Meda fulgida. Taxonomy (NCBI): domain Eukaryota; kingdom Metazoa; phylum Chordata; class Actinopteri; order Cypriniformes; family Leuciscidae; genus Meda; species Meda fulgida. The sequence continues at coordinate 20,293,319 of CM060636.1, read as the reverse complement.
TCTGAAATGAAGAGAAACATCCCTGATGTCAAATTAATATCATGACATAGCTTACATTTTACTGTTAAATTCTTATCTGTAATGTTACAAGTCCAAAGTAATGGAAATATTTCCAAGCTACCCACCTGACTTCTGCTAAATCCCTGCATAAATGTCCCAAAATCGTATTTCACAATAGTCCTTTTATTTCACAATTTTTATTTGTCACATAAGCGACTCAGTAATCCTCGGCACGACGGCCATTTTGACAATTTTGTGAGTATTTGACAATTCAAGTTTCAGCAAAATTCAGCTGAGCAACAGTAAATGTGACCGGACATTAACATGCTAAGATCTTGAAGCAGTTATGCATGAAATCTCTATCTGTACACTTTACACTGCCCATCCTTATTTCAGTCTCACCTGTTGAGCTCTTGTTCACAGGAGAAGCCTCCATGGCACCCTGAGCAGTTCGGCCACGTGAAGTCTCTGTTGGCTCGACAGGAACTTGACCCGGCAGCGGAGGGCACTGCCACCCTTCCAAGCTGTCGGACCTGGACAAACCGCAGCTGCTGCCACTGTCCTGTTCGCTTGGGCTCTCCGAAATATCACCACTCCACCTCCATTCCACGCTGTACGAGCCTCTGCTGCTCAGCCTCAACAACTCTCTGCATAACCGCATCTCCACATTGTCCTCAGAGAGGGACAAAGATGATGACGAGTCTGGAAAATTTCAGACATCAAAAACTGTTTTTTTCTTTTTGTGTAATGATATTTATAATCAATGTAAGAATTGGTCAAAGCCTATTCTGACCTCTGCGAGAGTGTTTAGATGAAGTGGACGGACGTCCATCATCTGGGCTCTTCTGGCTGCCGCTCTGCCACTCCTTCTTCCTGTGAGCCAGACCTGTGGACACAGAAACAGACAACTCAGAAGACAAAGACTGTGTTAAATATCCACGAAGCTCCTGGATCTGGTCTGGCAGCGGATCCTGGTCACGGTCATCAGAACCGGGTCTCCAAACCTCCTGACCAGCCGTCTGAGAGACAGCAGCTCTCCTGGATCTGGAGCGGCCTGAGGCTGGAATATTTCACATAGTCAGTATTAATGGTTTAATAATAACCAATACTCAATGTCAGTGGTTAATTACAAATTGTTACCATACATAACTTTAGTTACTCAAATTGAAAAGTTGATTTCATATGCAAGGAATCAAATACATGTGTGATCACAGAGCTGGGAAAATTGGGGGATCAAATTGACCTTGCACACGTTTCTTCACATTCATTTACTCAATCATTGTACAACAATATCATACCATAACATACCATTTACAACTAAAGAACTAAAGCACTCACCTCCTCTTCCCCCCATGTGAGCCATTGACATCCTCCAATCTGCAATAAAAAACAATACAAAAAACAATACAAAAAAAAATACAACACTCCTTAGAAACACTAAAAATTTAACAAAATAATAAACTAAAAATTAAATAAAACGCCAAACTCCTTCTAACGTAAGAAACGAACAATTAAATTGAAGTCTCCACAAAAACAATATGAACTCTTTAAAAAATAGAAATATGTAAAGGATATATGCTCCGATCTTCTTCTAGAATAAAAGTCTCTTCTCAGGTTCAGCTTCACAAGATTTGCGTAGAAAATACTTGGCAAAAGTCTCTGAATTGTTCGCCTCGTCTCTCAACCAACTCAGAAAGCGATCAGTTCGAGTGTATGCAGTCAAAATTCACAACACGCGTCACCATAGCAACTAGAATTCAAATCATTCATAACCACGAGGCACGTACACATGAAGTCGCGTGCGTGAGCGCACATCGAATCTCAACACATTTATTTAAAAGTAACAAACAATTTTAAACTGTTGTTGTTGTTGTTGTTGTTATTATTATTATTATTATTATTATTATGATAATCCGGGTAATTGTTCTTGCCCAAACTCTTCATTGTCTATTCATAATTGAGCAAATAAGCGCTTACAGTCTAATGGATCCCATAGTCATTGCTTCTCTCCAAAATGCGGGCAAAAAGGCACAAGGGAGGATAAATCGGACATCATCTTATAAAGTCTAGAAGAATTACATTTCCACATATAAACATCAAGCCAATCAGCTTCCAGTATCTCTAATGCGTCATCACACTGGTTAGTAGTAGAGTGGTGTAGAAAAGAAATCCAAATTAATAAAGCCCATTTATGACTTTATTTATCAAGGAGTGGAGGATGACTTCATCATTTATTTTACAACGATCATAAGCATATCTTTGTCAAATAACGTTTTACAGATTATTTAAGTTATTAACAGCTTATCTGCGCTGTCATGTGCCGATTCGGACGGAGGTAGAAGCGTTAAGAATAATGTATGGTAATAAAACAAAATCATAGATACATCGAAATAAAATTAACTTTATGTGAATTAAATAAAATTCTAAACTTTCCATGATTGAATTCACTTTTCCGTCGGACGGCAAAAACAACGGTAATTTGCCTCGATATTTTAATTGACATTAATTCCTACAGTTCTTTTAAATCAAATAACAGAATCCCAATAAAAGAAATACGTCTGAATTAAATACCTATAAAGTGGTGTCAATTGCAATAAACTGTGAATTCATTAAATGATTGTACTCAATTAGCTGTAAAAAGTGCTACACCCACAAAGTAGGTTTTATATACTTTAAATAGTTGTAATCTAGTTTATTTTATTAGTTTTATACTAAAAAGTATCAAAATATCTCCTCTTTACTTAAAATGTTGATGTTTTTTTTATAACCATATATTTTAAATAAAACCAATGCAATTTATTTCGGTAGTTATTTGTATGTGGTTATTGTGTACAAGAAACGTTATAAAAGTGAGTTGACATACACAATTTATTTGAGCAGCTGTCGATGTGGCAGGTGCGTTCATCAAACGTAAATATTTTAATTTTTTTATAAGTTGGAATGCAGTATCTTCCTCGACACTTCAACGGTTTGTTCGCTGCAGCGGATCTGAATAACAAGGTAAGTTGAGCAAATTTTGCCAAATGACTAGTGATGTAAAGTCACGCAAAATCGCTTACTCCAGGGAGCTGAGGCTAGGTTTGCAAATTGTTCTGTAATACCTAGCTATCCTGCACACACGGCAAGCTAAGATGGCTGCACAGTGCTAGGGAGTGTGGTCGATCGGCAGACAACAGCGGTTGAAAGTAAATAAGTGTTGTAGTCGTGCCTACAATGTGTTTTCATGCTTATTTCTAGCAGCGCCTGATAACATCATCGCCACTGTAACAACATTTAGGATGGACGTGTTTAAAAACGCAGATATGTAGGCAATAATTAGTTGCACAAATGCCCTCAGTTATATTTTTAGATTGCAAAGATTAAATTTCGGGATCATATGCGATCGAAACGGTCGCAATTTCAAGCCTTCAGGCAATAGAACGGGCAAATAAGGGAAAATAAGATGGTGTTTTATGGACAGCAGACAAAACAAGATAGCCGTGTGTCTTTGAGAGGACTCTGGAATCAGAGATTATGTACTTTTGCATTACTAAAGCAGATGCACAGATTACACTGCATTGATGTATGTTTAGTAGTCTGTCTGATTTTAGATATTTTATCCACGTATTTTTAATGCTGCATAGTCAATTAATGACAGAGTTTTGGTTGGAAAAAAAAACTAAAATTATTTCTAACCCATTACTTAACTAAACTACATTTACCACTGATTTTTAACCTTATTCCAACATGCATTTTCCTGGTCTTTAGATACCCAAGCGCCTTTGTTACCTGGGGTCTTCAAGCTTCACATCCAGGTAAGAAAAACGTAAGAATTGTTACAATTACAGCTATAACTATTCACAGTTAAGTAAAACAGGTAAAATTGCAAACAATATTGTGGGCTCCATACAATTACATTTCTTTCGACATTATGTACCAACCACCAATAGAAGGCAGAGATCACCTTTCTGTCTCCTCCACACAACAAACAGTAAAAATCACCAAATAGAGCAGTTTCTTATTATCAGTCAGTCTTTCTCTGAGGCAGTTTGGTAAGCTGACAGTTGCCACTAACATTTACTCAACTTTTGTCTGTGATCATTTAAGATCCTAACATGTGATGACTAAAATCCTTAATCTAGTTAAATATACTGTAGAACGTCCTGGTTGCGAATGCAACCCACGTCTGATGTTCTTGACTGTAAGACAACACTCATGCTACTGTAGATTATTATAGTTTAGTCCCCCACACTCTATGGCATTGTCATGGTAGACTTCACTCTGGTCACATGCTCTAGTCACAGTATCCGTGACCACGTCAAGTATCCACCACCTTAAGCAACAAAAGTACAATTTTGACTTTCTGTCTTATGTCTTCTATTCCTCTCATTACCTGTTTTTCTGACCAAACTCTTGATTCTTTTTTGTCTTCACCAATAGAATCGTGCTGAAACAGAGGTGCACGCTGAGCTTGGCAGTTGCCCACTGAAAATTTACATGTGCCATCATCCCGATACGATTGGTATTATGAAAGAAGGACAGCCCGTGGTCAGAGGTGTGCCAAACCTGTCTAAAGCATGCTGCCTCCTGTTTGGACTTACCTATGCTCTCGACCTCAAGTATCTCTCAAAACTGGTCTATACTTTTGATATATATCAGAGGCTTTTTGTGGGATTGGACCCCATGCGTCCTAAGCCATCATCCAAGTATGCTAATCTCCTCACTAAGTTGTCTTAGATGATTTCTCAATGGCATGTGGCATTGTTTGCCATCATTTGAAAAAATTAAATCACTTTGGTAGGTGAGTTTACCAAATACACTTCAACGAACCGACGGAAAATGAAAAGTTGCAATTTTCTAGGAACTATACTCTCATTCCTGCGTAATAATCAAGAAACTTTCCTGCCGTACCATGGGTGAGCAGGCACAATGATATTACGCAGCTGTGGACTATTTCAGGTGCTGCGTTATATCATTGCGCCTGCTGCATACATGGTACGGCAGCAAAGTTCCTTGATTATTAGGCAGGAATGAGAGTATAGTTCCTAGCCACATCGGCCTAGAAAATTGCAACTTTTCATTTTCCGTCGGTGTTGGTACATGATGTAACTACAGAAGAGTCGAGTTTTAAATAGGAAAAATATCTAAACTTATTGGTCATTTTTTTAAGAGAGATGCTAATGGTCTAATCCGATTCAATGATCTGTACTAAGCTATGCTAAAAGTGGTACCGCCAGACCCGGAGATCGGCTGAATGGATTGTAAAACGGTAAAACTCAACTGTTTAACTCTTGGGGAGTTGTAACATGAGCCTATTTCCAAAAAAAGTGGAGTGTTCTTTTAAGGGTGTTTCCTATTGTTCAGTGCCTTAAAGGAACACTCCACCGTTTTTTCATAATAAACTATGTTATTCCCTTAACTAAGACGAGTTGATGCATACCTCTCTCGTCTCAGTGCGTGCACTCAATCGCTCTGGCGCGCCGCGACAAGACAACACCTCCACGTTTTCCCTATTTAAATACAGTTACACGAGTAGTTACAAGACCAAGTATGGTGACACAAAATAAAACGTGCCGCTTTTCTAAGCGGGTAAAATGGATAACTATAATTTATGGCGGAATAGCACTTGGGAGCACTTCGACTCGGCGCAGCAATATCAACACTCCTGAAAAATCCTCTCCCGATAATATAGTGACGATATTACTGCACCGAGTCGAAGTGCTCCCAAGTGCTATTCCGCCATAAATTATAGTTATCCATTTTACCCGCTTAGAAAAGCGCCACGTTTTATTTTGTGTCACCATACTTGGTCGTGTAACTACTCGTGTAACTGTATTTAAATAGGGAAAACGTGGAGGTGTTTGATCTCTTCTAACGTCATCTCTGTTTGGATCCTAATGAATGAACTGGGCGAAGCTAATTGCTATCAAAGTTTGGCCGCGCGCCAGAGCGATATAGTGCACGCACTGAGACGAGAGAGGTATGCATCAACTCGTCTTAGTTAAGGGAATAACATAGTTTAATATCAAAAAACTGTGGAGTGTTCCTTTAAATAATGTGGACTTTGGACTGTGTTCTGTGCCGATCATTACCTCATGAGGTATATTCTCAAGAGTGTTGTGTGCACAATTTTGTTCAAAATATAGAAAGTCTGTAATAATTTTTGACATTGCAGTTCCAGTGTGATACAATGTGATGTTATGGCTCACATTTACCTTTATCCAAACATTGCAGATTGGTCAGTTTGGATATTTCACTGTACTGGTCAGAACAGGTTGAAAATACACTTACACAGTTTTTGTTTTACATTATACTGTACATGTGGGGATTTATTTCCTTTTTTGTAGTCACTGTTAAAAGTGACACTGCTTAAAATTGAATAAATGTTGTCTTCAATCTATCTTCTCATCTTTTTCTTCTTCAATTGAATTTGTAATTGTTATTGACAAATTCTGTTTATCTAAAGTTAATCACTGTAGTGCTTAGAATATAGACATTTAGATTTATTTTCTGAGGTTATATCCAGGACTCAATTAAAATGTTTATTCACATATGATTAGGTTAATTTTACTAATAAAATAAAGTTCATAAAACCTAATCAAAATGAGTGCAGGTTACTTGTAGCAAACCATAAATACATTACCTGTACCAAGAAAAGTAGGTTTATCTAACTGAGGAATACTAGTATTATTAATTAACTCAACTTGATTTTATTGCGTGTTCAATGTTCAATGTTGTTCAATATACTTAAAAAAAGCTGCAAGTTGACTCAACCTAAAACATCCAATGCAGCCACTTGCCTCACTTTTTATAAGTTAGATCTAGGTATTACTTTTGGGGCTATAGGCCATGATGAATATTTAAGGCTTTGAAAATTAACCTGCGGTGATCTATACTGTAGCCTAGTTATATTCGCCGTAGGTTTTCATACATGACTGTATTCATTTCAGTTAATACAGGTGGAGCTGGGCAAGGTGGTGGGTTTCTGAAAACACAGCAAATGCTAACAAAGTATTTGAACGTTGAGCACCAATCAGCTTTGCCCTATTTGATGATGTGATTTTTGACATGTCAAGAACTCGATAAAACTCCAAAGTAACCATCTGTGACAAATACCAACCACCTAGCAACACCATAGCAACTAGCCAGAACAACCTAGCAACCGAGTGCTGATCTTTGCCACTGCAAGGCCACTCTCATTTTCTTCAGGAAATGTACATTCAACTTATTATTATTATTGTCCACAGGCTCTAGTCTCATTATAGGGTTATGTTTTAGACAGACTCAACAATGCACTGAAGTTTGCAACCATGTAGATTTTTATGTACAGTTTTGTTTCGGGAAGCAGCAGTTTTGTTTCAGTTCAAAGGTTTCTTATATAGGCCGAGACTGTTTAAAAGCATTTGTTCTTTTTTTATTCATTGAAAGCATTTCTTCAGAAGGGTCATAGGGCTGTTTCGATATCGATACCGTTACCACCATGACTTCGACACCGGTTCCTGAACGATACTTTTTTCCATACCAATTTTATGAACAGATAATATTATAGCAGAGGCTGTAACATTAATTTGAAGAGGGGGAAAAACAAGAAAGCTAAACTCTTAATGCAGCCAACCTTAAGGATGAGAACACTTTGCAAGATATCTAGTTTAATCAAAAAGCATGTGTAATTCATTGAAATCATGAAACTTTTTATGAAACAACAATTTATTAACAGTTCTTCAGACAGTTCTTCAAAAATTACATTCTTAATGTTTTTTTCTTCAAATTCCATTTTATTTTTACCCAGTTCTGTGCTTTCTGTTTTATTTTGTCTATGGATTAATCAAAAACATTTCTAATTCATTGAATTCATAAAAACAAAGTAATAATAGGGCCCTATGATATAAGAAAAAAAAAGAAAAAAAAAGAAATTCTGTATTGTGTATTTTAATTTTTCTGCATAAAACATTAATTTTTCGTTTATTCAAATGAAAATTAAACAAGCCCTTTAATTGTTTAGCAAACAAGTGCTACAGGCTTACTGTTAAAATTAAAACATGGAAGAAAATTAGTTTTAATAAAAATGTTATTATAGTATTACATTAAGATGTACATTATTCTATACAAGAGTAATATATTTCTATCGCAGTTTCTTTAAGGCAAAGCAAACTTTTATTTTGACGGATTTCCGTATAGGCCTTTTTCTGTTAGTTTTTTTTATTAATGCCAAAAGAAAGAAAATGTAACAAATACATAACAACAGTAACAATAAAACCCAGGACATTAACAGTACAAATAAAATAACATAAAGCCAGAGGGGATAAAAAAAAAAAAAAGATCAATAAAATGATACAAGGTTAAACATTGAAAGTAATCTTTGACTTTTCAAAGATTTTCTGTTTTTATGCCCATCAAAGACAAAACATATGAATTATAGTCGACCAGAAAAATTGACAGTAGCGGGATCTTATCCAAGAATTTGCATTTGTGAATACAACATTTGCCAAGTATCATGAACAGATTAACAATGTACTGGAAATACAAATTTGAATTGTGGTAAAGAAAAATAATATTAAAGGTGTTAATACATATTCTGATTTTTTTTTCTGAGAGATAGGTACATAACTCATTCCAAAAAGATTTAACACAAACACATTCACAAACAGATGTACACTTGTCTCTTCCACATCACAGAAAGTCCATTTATGTTCAATGTTTTGGATACACTAATTGAGAACACGATTACAAGGGTAGAATCTATGCAACATTTTTAATAGTAATTTCTTTTATTTTGTTTGTTAAAAGATATTTGTGTGGAAGAGACCAGACAAGACTCCAATTAACATTGTATAACGTCATCATCCATTTGAAAGATGATGCTGGAATAGATTTTCTGTTAATATTGAATTTGTCATCAGTAATCAAAATCCCTTCAATTGAAACAGAAGTGTTATACAGAGAAATAGGACTATAGGTTTGCTCCCCTTTCAAGAGTTTTTATAACACTATAGGAATGGCGTTGAATGCAATATTATATTCATTTTATGAAGCTCCAAAATCAATTTTTTTTGGGAGAATTCTGAAAAGGAATAAAACTGACAGTTGTCATCCATCAGGTGATTAACAATATAGATGTTATTTAAATACCATCTCTCAAAAAATATTGATTTATTTCTTATTCTGATTGTTCCAAATAAAACAACGGTGAGGTGAAAAATGATGTTTGTAAACCAGTTACCACGACGAGAAAAACCTGTTGGTGAAATTTTGCTAATTTAATGTGTAGTTTTCCAAGTGAGAAGGGGCACTGTAACAAAAACTCAACATCTCCAATTTTCTTAAAAACAAAATTAGGAAATATGTTCCATATAAAGTCTGGTTTTTTTTTTAACAAATCTTTTTAACCAATTTACTTTTAGCACATGGTTAAATTGGGTAAAGTCAACAACTCCAAGACCTCCATCACTAACCTTATTTCTTAGAACCTCCTTTTTCATTTTGTGGGATTTATTTTTCCATATGAAATTATATGATAATTCAGCCAATAAGGAACATAATGACTTAGGACAATCCATTACAGAAAAGAGATAAGAAACTCTTGATAGACCCTCTGCCTTTGACAATTAAACTCGACCAGAGGCCTTGTGATGTGATGATAGTTTCTCTCAAATGAAATATTGTCAAAGTGAGAATATTAAACCGAAAAAGGACTATATAAATATGAGTCCTGCATGTTCTGCGTGTCTCCGTGTCAATGAATGGCATCGCGCTTTTGCCATCAAGCCGGCGTGAACTAGTGTTTTTCCTTGATGCCTCGCCACAGCCAATCAGCAGCACTTGATTTGTGCACATCATACATGATGCATGCTTATTGTTTCACTGACGTTGACAAGATTCACCCCTCAGGAATCAAAATTTGGTACCGAACGACAAGACAATTTTTGATGCTCGATGGTATCGAGGCAATTCGGTCGGTGCCTAAAAAGTATGGAAGTCGATACCCAGCAGCCCTAATACAGATTGGTCATGTATGAGGCGCTATATAGATAAAGATGACTGATCTTAACTTGACTTTTAAAACAAAGCAAATGAAGCTGTGAAGACTTGATGACTTGTTTCCAGTCTTCAGTCTCTCATGTTCTTGCTCAGACGTGGACAGGCTCTGATCTCTCTGGTGTGGCGCTTGAGTTCCTGTCAGGTTGGGGATGGACTTCAGGCTTCGGGTCGAGTCTCCAGCTCAAGCCCTTCACCAAGGACAGCAAGTGTGTTCTTTCCTATCCGGTACAAAGATTATATGAACAAGTCAACTCATGAATGATATTTTAAGAGCTGTTTTACAACAGAATTTAATTCTGTTTGCAACGATTCTGTTATTTTCCTGTTTACCGTGAAGCCGCTTTGAAACAATCTGTATTGTACAAAGCGCTATATAAATGAAGAAGGTGACTTGACTATAACAAGAACATTGCAATGAACACAAATTTGAAAATCTCACTACAAACAATCCAGAGTTGAACACAAATGATAAAAATCCTACTCTGTTACACTTCCTCACACCTGAAATCACTGATCGAGTCAATCTCCTGAACTTCTCCAATCTACAGTAGATCATTTCTAATCCATTTATGTTGTGACATCTGCTCTAACGTGGGCCGTTTCGTTGGATCCCGGGCTAGGCACTGGCTAATCAGATCACTGCATTCTGTACAAATGTTAATGAGGAGAGAGCTGGTTAGACATGTGACTTGGAATCTATGAAAACAGCATCTAAAACGTGATTAATATAATGTAAAATGTTCCTCATCTTCACTTTAAAAGTGAAGTATGTCGTCTCTGCGACACTAGTGGCACCTTAGCGGAATTACAAAATAAAGCATATTTTCAAACAAACCTCGCAAAGGCCCCTTTCGTGCATCGCGTCTTCCCCAACTTAAACATCACAAACCCAGCTCTTACTGCTTCTTGTGAAGGCATGTTTCAGGTCCAACATATTAGAAATACTTTTAGCTGTGTTGCATTTGTCTTGATGAAAACGTGTCTTTCTGAACGGGTGCATGATGATGCTGTATGGTATTGAAGCATGCTTTGTAGCGCGTAGCATCACAACGCTCTGTTCACTTTGACGGTGTTCATGACCTGTTTAATCTTTGAAGGTATAAATGCAGCGAATTTCGGCTTTCACTTCTGTAACTAAAGCTGGATTTCTTTTCCCATGCTACAGTAACCACGGCCCAAACTCTCGCTACACGTTGAGCTATACATAAAAAATCCTACATACTTCACCTTTAACTGTTTCTGAACAGAGCCTTTACTTTATGTGTGTGTGTGTGTGTGTGTGTGCTTATCAGTGTTTTCAATATTATTCACTCACCTCTGGATAAGTTGGAATTCTGAAATGTAACTTTGGCTTCTATGATTTCCGTTCTACTGCGAAAAGGACGAGATGCGTTCAACATTTCATACAACATCACTCCTAGAGCCCAGACGTTTGCTGGGACGGCGTGGAATCTGGGCTCTGTGAAGACTTCAGGTGGGCAGTGATCCTGTATTCCTGTAAGCAAGACATTCGCACATTGTTGAGCTTTGTTTCTTAAAGCGTCACTACATTCAGGTTTACACACACTCCCAAAATGCTCACCAAGGTATATGTCGCTCTCGTAGCCCTCACTACTGAATAGCTGACCGCAGCCAAAGTCTATCAGCTTGAGGTCTAACGAGTTTCTCTTCAACAGGAAATTCTGCGCGTGAATGTCATTATGAAAAACGCCATGCTGGATGCAGTGTTGTACTGCCAGCACAGCCTGTTGCATGAAGACCCGTGCTACTGTTTCACACACTTCAGGATTACGACGAGTGATGAAGTCCAGCAAGCTCTCGCAGGGTTCGGGGAACTCCATAACGAGAGTGAATTTTCGAGGGTGTTCAAACCACTCGTATAGTTGTATGACGTAGGGGCTTATGGGTTCTCGCCTCATCATTAGCAGCAGCGCCACTTCTGTAATGAGAGGTTCGGGATGTCCAGGCTAGAGAAAAGCAGTAGACAGAAGGTTAGCTGGGTAAAAATCTGACCAAAGCATTTTTTCTTTGATCTTTTTAGATATGTTCAAAAGAGCCTCAAAAGAGCTCAACGTTTTTTCTTTTTTACCTCTAGGCTTATTTGTCAATCACATTCGCACCTAATGCTTCCTATGGGTGTATTAACTACAGCAATTTGCAAATTACCAAATACATATTCAGGTTTTGGCCGACTTACAATGTCAAGATAAAGAAAATTGTCAAACTTGCGCATCCGCTTGATGGCAACCTGCAGCAAACAACAACAAAAAAAACAGTTTCAAGAACAGTAACAGAATTCGAGCACCTGACCTTGCACTAAGTATTAAACCATTTGTAAATTGTTTTGAATATGTTTTGATGCAAACAAAAGCCAAACGTTTGTACAATTCGGGAAGATTTACCTTTTTGCCATCAAATTTGCGTCTTCCGCTGTACACACTGCCAAACGCTCCGCATCCAATCATCTCTCCCGCTTTATAGAGAGACTCAAAGGACTCTGAAAAACAAACATGAGAAAAAATATGAGAAATATATATGAGATTGTTTTATTTAAAAAATATCAGTCCTGGTTGTGTCGTGAAAATAACATTAATATGGGCAAAATGATATAAATATTCTCTGAAAACAAGCCTTAAGATATTTTTAGTGGAAAACAAGACAGCAATACTGTTTAAAATAATGTGGGAGAAACAAGGACTGGCGATTTACCATTATTTGGCTCGACGCCGGAGAGATCTGGTGCAGGTGATGATGGATCAGAATCAGGTGAGGATGGATCAGGATCAGGCTCTGGCTCCAGATCTGCTGGAGGGACAAAAGGCTCCACAACATCCACAGCACAACTGTGGCAACAGCAGCAGAAAGAACCCTTCATAGCCTTCCATAGCCAGTTGAGGAAACGACCAAGACCTTTCCTCTTCCTTGTAGGTTTTTCTGAAATGAAGAGAAACATCCCTGATGTCAAATTAATATCATGACATAGCTTACATTTTACTGTTAAATTCTTATCTGTAATGTTACAAGTCCAAAGTAATGGAAATATTTCCAAGCTACCCACCTGACTTCTGCTAAATCCCTGCATAAATGTCCCAAAATCGTATTTCACAATAGTCCTTTTATTTCACAATTTTTATTTGTCACATAAGCGACTCAGTAATCCTCGGCACGACGGCCATTTTGACAATTTTGTGAGTATTTGACAATTCAAGTTTCAGCAAAATTCAGCTGAGCAACAGTAAATGTGACCGGACATTAACATGCTAAGATCTTGAAGCAGTTATGCATGAAATCTCTATCTGTACACTTTACACTGCCCATCCTTATTTCAGTCTCACCTGTTGAGCTCTTGTTCACAGGAGAAGCCTCCATGGCACCCTGAGCAGTTCGGCCACGTGAAGTCTCTGTTGGCTCGACAGGAACTTGACCCGGCAGCGGAGGGCACTGCCACCCTTCCAAGCTGTCGGACCTGGACAAACCGCAGCTGCTGCCACTGTCCTGTTCGCTTGGGCTCTCCGAAATATCACCACTCCACCTCCATTCCACGCTGTACGAGCCTCTGCTGCTCAGCCTCAACAACTCTCTGCATAACCGCATCTCCACATTGTCCTCAGAGAGGGACAAAGATGATGACGAGTCTGGAAAATTTCAGACATCAAAAACTGTTTTTTTCTTTTTGTGTAATGATATTTATAATCAATGTAAGAATTGGTCAAAGCCTATTCTGACCTCTGCGAGAGTGTTTAGATGAAGTGGACGGACGTCCATCATCTGGGCTCTTCTGGCTGCCGCTCTGCCACTCCTTCTTCCTGTGAGCCAGACCTGTGGACACAGAAACAGACAACTCAGAAGACAAAGACTGTGTTAAATATCCACGAAGCTCCTGGATCTGGTCTGGCAGCGGATCCTGGTCACGGTCATCAGAACCGGGTCTCCAAACCTCCTGACCAGCCGTCTGAGAGACAGCAGCTCTCCTGGATCTGGAGCGGCCTGAGGCTGGAATATTTCACATAGTCAGTATTAATGGTTTAATAATAACCAATACTCAATGTCAGTGGTTAATTACAAATTGTTACCATACATAACTTTAGTTACTCAAATTGAAAAGTTGATTTCATATGCAAGGAATCAAATACATGTGTGATCACAGAGCTGGGAAAATTGGGGGATCAAATTGACCTTGCACACGTTTCTTCACATTCATTTACTCAATCATTGTACAACAATATCATACCATAACATACCATTTAAAACTAAAGAACTAAAGCACTCACCTCCTCTTCCCCCCATGTGAGCCATTGACATCCTCCAATCTGCAATAAAAAACAATACAAAAAACAATACAAAAAAAAATACAACACTCCTTAGAAACACTAAAAATTTAACAAAATAATAAACTAAAAATTAAATAAAACGCCAAACTCCTTCTAACGTAAGAAACGAACAATTAAATTGAAGTCTCCACAAAAACAATATGAACTCTTTAAAAAATAGAAATATGTAAAGGATATTTGCTCCGATCTTCTTCTAGAATAAAAGTCTCTTCTCAGGTTCAGCTTCACAAGATTTGCGTAGAAAATACTTGGCAAAAGTCTCTGAATTGTTCGCCTCGTCGCTCAACCAACTCAGAAAGCGATCAGTTCGAGTGTATGCAGTCAAAATTCACAACACGCGTCACCATAGCAACTAGAATTCAAATCATTCATAACCACGAGGCACGTACACATGAAGTCGCGTGCGTGAGCGCACATCGAATCTCAACACATTTATTTAAAAGTAACAAACTTAATTTTAAACAGTTGTTGTTGTTGTTATTATTATTATTATTATGATAATCCGGGTAATTGTTCTTGCCCAAACTCTTCATTGTCTATTCATAATTGAGCAAATAAGCGCTTACAGTCTAATGGATCCCATAGTCATTGCTTCTCTCCAAAATGCGGGCAAAAAGGCACAAGGGAGGATAAATCGGACATCATCTTATAAAGTCTAGAAGAATTACATTTCCACATATAAACATCAAGCCAATCAGCTTCCAGTATCTCTAATGCGTCATCACACTGGTTAGTAGTAGAGTGGTGTAGAAAAGAAATCCAAATTAATAAAGCCCATTTATGACTTTATTTATCAAGGAGTGGAGGATGACTTCATCATTTATTTTACAACGATCATAAGCATATCTTTGTCAAATAACGTTTTACAGATTATTTAAGTTATTAACAGCTTATCTGCGCTGTCATGTGCCGATTCGGACGGAGGTAGAAGCGTTAAGAATAATGTATGGTAATAAAACAAAATCATAGATACATCGAAATAAAATTAACTTTATGTGAATTAAATAAAATTCTAAACTTTCCATGATTGAATTCACTTTTCCGTCGGACGGCAAAAACAACGGTAATTTGCCTCGATATTTTAATTGACATTAATTCCTACAGTTCTTTTAAATCAAATAACAGAATCCCAATAAAAGAAATACGTCTGAATTAAATACCTATAAAGTGGTGTCAATTGCAATAAACTGTGAATTCATTAAATGATTGTACTCAATTAGCTGTAAAAAGTGCTACACCCACAAAGTAGGTTTTATATACTTTAAATAGTTGTAATCTAGTTTATTTTATTAGTTTTATACTAAAAAGTATCAAAATATCTCCTCTTTACTTAAAATGTTGATGTTTTTTTTATAACCATATATTTTAAATAAAACCAATGCAATTTATTTCGGTAGTTATTTGTATGTGGTTATTGTGTACAAGAAACGTTATAAAAGTGAGTTGACATACACAATTTATTTGAGCAGCTGTCGATGTGGCAGGTGCGTTCATCAAACGTAAATATTTTAATTTTTTTATAAGTTGGAATGCAGTATCTTCCTCGACACTTCAACGGTTTGTTCGCTGCAGCGGATCTGAATAACAAGGTAAGTTGAGCAAATTTTGCCAAATGACTAGTGATGTAAAGTCACGCAAAATCGCTTACTCCAGGGAGCTGAGGCTAGGTTTGCAAATTGTTCTGTAATACCTAGCTATCCTGCACACACGGCAAGCTAAGATGGCTGCACAGTGCTAGGGAGTGTGGTCGATCGGCAGACAACAGCGGTTGAAAGTAAATAAGTGTTGTAGTCGTGCCTACAATGTGTTTTCATGCTTATTTCTAGCAGCGCCTGATAACATCATCGCCACTGTAACAACATTTAGGATGGACGTGTTTAAAAACGCAGATATGTAGGCAATAATTAGTTGCACAAATGCCCTCAGTTATATTTTTAGATTGCAAAGATTAAATTTCGGGATCATATGCGATCGAAACGGTCGCAATTTCAAGCCTTCAGGCAATAGAACGGGCAAATAAGGGAAAATAAGATGGTGTTTTATGGACAGCAGACAAAACAAGATAGCCGTGTGTCTTTGAGAGGACTCTGGAATCAGAGATTATGTACTTTTGCATTACTAAAGCAGATGCACAGATTACACTGCATTGATGTATGTTTAGTAGTCTGTCTGATTTTAGATATTTTATCCACGTATTTTTAATGCTGCATAGTCAATTAATGACAGAGTTTTGGTTGGAAAAAAAAACTAAAATTATTTCTAACCCATTACTTAACTAAACTACATTTACCACTGATTTTTAACCTTATTCCAACATGCATTTTCCTGGTCTTTAGATACCCAAGCGCCTTTGTTACCTGGGGTCTTCAAGCTTCACATCCAGGTAAGAAAAACGTAAGAATTGTTACAATTACAGCTATAACTATTCACAGTTAAGTAAAACAGGTAAAATTGCAAACAATATTGTGGGCTCCATACAATTACATTTCTTTCGACATTATGTACCAACCACCAATAGAAGGCAG
Organism: Meda fulgida; assembly: GCA_030578275.1. Classification (NCBI taxonomy): domain Eukaryota; kingdom Metazoa; phylum Chordata; class Actinopteri; order Cypriniformes; family Leuciscidae; genus Meda; species Meda fulgida. The sequence goes on along the minus strand of CM060636.1, from coordinate 20,276,446 downwards.
AGATCACCTTTCTGTCTCCTCCACACAACAAACAATAAAAATCACCAAATAGAGCAGTTTCTTATTATCAGTCAGTCTTTCTCTGAGGCAGTTTGGTAAGCTGACAGTTGCCACTAACATTTACTCAACTTTTGTCTGTGATCATTTAAGATCCTAACATGTGATGACTAAAATCCTTAATCTAGTTAAATATACTGTAGAACGTCCTGGTTGCGAATGCAACCCACGTCTGATGTTCTTGACTGTAAGACAACACTCATGCTACTGTAGATTATTATAGTTTAGTCCCCCACACTCTATGGCATTGTCATGGTAGACTTCACTCTGGTCACATGCTCTAGTCACAGTATCCGTGACCACGTCAAGTATCCACCACCTTAAGCAACAAAAGTACAATTTTGACTTTCTGTCTTATGTCTTCTATTCCTCTCATTACCTGTTTTTCTGACCAAACTCTTGATTCTTTTTTGTCTTCACCAATAGAATCGTGCTGAAACAGAGGTGCACGCTGAGCTTGGCAGTTGCCCACTGAAAATTTACATGTGCCATCATCCCGATACGATTGGTATTATGAAAGAAGGACAGCCCGTGGTCAGAGGTGTGCCAAACCTGTCTAAAGCATGCTGCCTCCTGTTTGGACTTACCTATGCTCTCGACCTCAAGTATCTCTCAAAACTGGTCTATACTTTTGATATATATCAGAGGCTTTTTGTGGGATTGGACCCCATGCGTCCTAAGCCATCATCCAAGTATGCTAATCTCCTCACTAAGTTGTCTTAGATGATTTCTCAATGGCATGTGGCATTGTTTGCCATCATTTGAAAAAAATAAATCACTTTGGTAGGTGAGTTTACCAAATACACTTCAACGAACCGACGGAAAATGAAAAGTTGCAATTTTCTAGGAACTATACTCTCATTCCTGCGTAATAATCAAGAAACTTTCCTGCCGTACCATGGGTGAGCAGGCACAATGATATTACGCAGCTGTGGACTATTTCAGGTGCTGCGTTATATCATTGCGCCTGCTGCATACATGGTACGGCAGCAAAGTTCCTTGATTATTAGGCAGGAATGAGAGTATAGTTCCTAGCCACATCGGCCTAGAAAATTGCAACTTTTCATTTTCCGTCGGTGTTGGTACATGATGTAACTACAGAAGAGTCGAGTTTTAAATAGGAAAAATATCTAAACTTATTGGTCATTTTTTTAAGAGAGATGCTAATGGTCTAATCCGATTCAATGATCTGTACTAAGCTATGCTAAAAGTGGTACCGCCAGACCCGGAGATCGGCTGAATGGATTGTAAAACGGTAAAACTCAACTGTTTAACTCTTGGGGAGTTGTAACATGAGCCTATTTCCAAAAAAAGTGGAGTGTTCCTTTAAGGGTGTTTCCTATTGTTCAGTGCCTTAAAGGAACACTCCACCGTTTTTTCATAATAAACTATGTTATTCCCTTAACTAAGACGAGTTGATGCATACCTCTCTCGTCTCAGTGCGTGCACTCAATCGCTCTGGCGCGCCGCGACAAGACAACACCTCCACGTTTTCCCTATTTAAATACAGTTACACGAGTAGTTACAAGACCAAGTATGGTGACACAAAATAAAACGTGCCGCTTTTCTAAGCGGGTAAAATGGATAACTATAATTTATGGCGGAATAGCACTTGGGAGCACTTCGACTCGGCGCAGCAATATCAACACTCCTGAAAAATCCTCTCCCGATAATATAGTGACGATATTACTGCACCGAGTCGAAGTGCTCCCAAGTGCTATTCCGCCATAAATTATAGTTATCCATTTTACCCGCTTAGAAAAGCGCCACGTTTTATTTTGTGTCACCATACTTGGTCGTGTAACTACTCGTGTAACTGTATTTAAATAGGGAAAACGTGGAGGTGTTTGATCTCTTCTAACGTCATCTCTGTTTGGATCCTAATGAATGAACTGGGCGAAGCTAATTGCTATCAAAGTTTGGCCGCGCGCCAGAGCGATATAGTGCACGCACTGAGACGAGAGAGGTATGCATCAACTCGTCTTAGTTAAGGGAATAACATAGTTTAATATCAAAAAACTGTGGAGTGTTCCTTTAAATAATGTGGACTTTGGACTGTGTTCTGTGCCGATCATTACCTCATGAGGTATATTCTCAACAGTGTTGTGTGCACAATTTTGTTCAAAATATAGAAAGTCTGTAATAATTTTTGACATTGCAGTTCCAGTGTGATACAATGTGATGTTATGGCTCACATTTACCTTTATCCAAACATTGCAGATTGGTCAGTTTGGATATTTCACTGTACTGGTCAGAACAGGTTGAAAATACACTTACACAGTTTTTGTTTTACATTATACTGTACATGTGCGGATTTATTTCCTTTTTTGTAGTCACTGTTAAAAGTGACACTGCTTAAAATTGAATAAATGTTGTCTTCAATCTATCTTCTCATCTTTTTCTTCTTCAATTGAATTTGTAATTGTTATTGACAAATTCTGTTTATCTAAAGTTAATCACTGTAGTGCTTAGAATATAGACATTTAGATTTATTTTCTGAGGTTATATCCAGGACTCAATTAAAATGTTTATTCACATATGATTAGGTTAATTTTACTAATAAAATAAAGTTCATAAAACCTAATCAAAATGAGTGCAGGTTACTTGTAGCAAACCATAAATACATTACCTGTACCAAGAAAAGTAGGTTTATCTAACTGAGGAATACTAGTATTATTAATTAACTCAACTTGATTTTATTGCGTGTTCAATGTTCAATGTTGTTCAATATACTTAAAAAAAGCTGCAAGTTGACTCAACCTAAAACATCCAATGCAGCCACTTGCCTCACTTTTTATAAGTTAGATCTAGGTATTACTTTTGGGGCTATAGGCCATGATGAATATTTAAGGCTTTGAAAATTAACCTGCGGTGATCTATACTGTAGCCTAGTTATATTCGCCGTAGGTTTTCATACATGACTGTATTCATTTCAGTTAATACAGGTGGAGCTGGGCAAGGTGGTGGGTTTCTGAAAACACAGCAAATGCTAACAAAGTATTTGAACGTTGAGCACCAATCAGCTTTGCCCTATTTGATGATGTGATTTTTGACATGTCAAGAACTCGATAAAACTCCAAAGTAACCATCTGTGACAAATACCAACCACCTAGCAACACCATAGCAAGTAGCCAGAACAACCTAGCAACCGAGTGCTGATCTTTGCCACTGCAAGGCCACTCTCATTTTCTTCAGGAAATGTACATTCAACTTATTATTATTATTGTCCACAGGCTCTAGTCTCATTATAGGGTTATGTTTTAGACAGACTCAACAATGCACTGAAGTTTGCAACCATGTCGATTTTTATGTACAGTTTTGTTTCGAGAAGCAGCAGTTTTGTTTCAGTTCAAAGGTTTCTTATATAGGCCGAGACTGTTTAAAAGCATTTGTTCTTTTTTTATTCATTGAAAGCATTTCTTCAGAAGGGTCATAGGGCTGTTTCGATATCGATACCGTTACCACCATGACTTCGACACCGGTTCCTGAACGATACTTTTTTCCATACCAATTTTATGAACAGATAATATTATAGCAGAGGCTGTAACATTAATTTGAAGAGGGGGAAAAACAAGAAAGCTAAACTCTTAATGCAGCCAACCTTAAGGATGAGAACACTTTGCAAGATATCTAGTTTAATCAAAAAGCATGTGTAATTCATTGAAATCATGAAACTTTTTATGAAACAACAATTTATTAACAGTTCTTCAGACAGTTCTTCAAAAATTACATTCTTAATGTTTTTTTCTTCAAATTCCATTTTATTTTTACCCAGTTCTGTGCTTTCTGTTTTATTTTGTCTATATGGATTAATCAAAAACATTTCTAATTCATTGAATTCATAAAAACAAAGTAATAATAGGGCCCTATGATATAAGAAAAAAAAAGAAAAAAAAAGAAATTCTGTATTGTGTATTTTAATTTTTCTGCATAAAACATTAATTTTTCGTTTATTCAAATGAAAATTAAACAAGCCCTTTAATTGTTTAGCAAACAAGTGCTACAGGCTTACTGTTAAAATTAAAACATGGAAGAAAATTAGTTTTAATAAAAATGTTATTATAGTATTACATTAAGATGTACATTATTCTATACAAGAGTAATATATTTCTATCGCAGTTTCTTTAAGGCAAAGCAAACTTTTATTTTGACGGATTTCCGTATAGGCCTTTTTCTGTTTGTTTTTTTATTAATGCCAAAAGAAAGAAAATGTAACAAATACATAACAACAGTAACAATAAAACCCAGGACATTAACAGTACAAATAAAATAACATAAAGCCAGAGGGGATAAAAAAAAAAAGATCAATAAAATGATACAAGGTTAAACATTGAAAGTAATCTTTGACTTTTCAAAGATTTTCTGTTTTTATGCCCATCAAAGCCAAAACATATGAATTATAGTCGACCAGAAAAATTGACAGTAGCGGGATCTTATCCAAGAATTTGCATTTGTGAATACAACATTTGCCAAGTATCATGAACAGATTAACAATGTACTGGAAATACAAATTTGAATTGTGGTAAAGAAAAATAATATTAAAGGTGTTAATACATATTCTGATTTTTTTTTTTCTGAGAGATAGGTACATAACTCATTCCAAAAAGATTTAACACAAACACATTCACAAACAGATGTACACTTGTCTCTTCCACATCACAGAAAGTGCATTTATGTTCAATGTTTTGGATACACTAATTGAGAACACGATTACAAGGGTAGAATCTATGCAACATTTTTAATAGTAATTTCTTTTATTTTGTTTGTTAAAAGATATTTGTGTGGAAGAGACCAGACAAGACTCCAATTAACATTGTATAACGTCATCATCCATTTGAAAGATGATGCTGGAATAGATTTTCTGTTAATATTGAATTTGTCATCAGTAATCAAAATCCCTTCAACTGAAACAGAAGTGTTATACAGAGAAATAGGACTATAGGTTTGCTCCCCTTTCAAGAGTTTTTATAACACTATAGGAATGGCGTTGAATGCAATATTATATTCATTTTATGAAGCTCCAAAATCAATTTTTTTTGGGAGAATTCTGAAAAGGAATAAAACTGACAGTTGTCATCCATCAGGTGATTAACAATATAGATGTTATTTAAATACCATCTCTCAAAAAATATTGATTTATTTCTTATTCTGATTGTTCCAAATAAAACAACGGTGAGGTGAAAAATGATGTTTGTAAACCAGTTACCACGACGAGAAAAACCTGTTGGTGAAATTTTGCTAATTTAATGTGTAGTTTTCCAAGTGAGAAGGGGCACTGTAACAAAAATTCAACATCTCCAATTTTCTTAAAAACAAAATTAGGAAATATGTTCCATATAAAGTCTGGTTTTTTTTTTAACAAATCTTTTTAACCAATTTACTTTTAGCACATGGTTAAATTGGGTAAAGTCAACAACTCCAAGACCTCCATCACTAACCTTATTTCTTAGAACCTCCTTTTTCATTTTGTGGGATTTATTTTTCCATATGAAATTATATGATAATTCAGCCAATAAGGAACATAATGACTTAGGACAATCCATTACAGAAAAGAGATAAGAAACTCTTGATAGACCCTCTGCCTTTGACAATTAAACTCGACCAGAGGCCTTGTGATGTGATGATAGTTTCTCTCAAATGAAATGTTGTCAAAGTGAGAATATTAAACCGAAAAAGGACTATATAAATATGAGTCCTGCATGTTCTGCGTGTCTCCGTGTCAATGAATGGCATCGCGTTTTTGCCATCAAGCCGGCGTGAACTAGTGTTTTTCCTTGATGCCTCGCTACAGCCAATCAGCAGCACTTGATTTGTGCACATCATACATGATGCATGCTTATTGTTTCACTGACGTTGACAAGATTCACCCCTCAGGAATCAAAATTTGGTACCGAACGACAAGACAATTTTTGATGCTCGATGGTATCGAGGCAATTCGGTCGGTGCCTAAAAAGTATGGAAGTCGATACCCAGCAGCCCTAATACAGATTGGTCATATATGAGGCGCTATATAGATAAAGATGACTGATCTTAACTTGACTTTTAAAACAAAGCAAATGAAGCTGTGAAGACTTGATGACTTGTTTCCAGTCTTCAGTCTCTCATGTTCTTGCTCAGACGTGGACAGGCTCTGATCTCTCTGGTGTGGCGCTTGAGTTCCTGTCAGGTTGGGGATGGACTTCAGGCTTCGGGTCGAGTCTCCAGCTCAAGCCCTTCACCAAGGACAGCAAGTGTGTTCTTTCCTATCCGGTACAAAGATTATATGAACAAGTCAACTCATGAATGATATTTTAAGAGCTGTTTTACAACAGAATTGAATTCTGTTTGCACCGATTCTGTTATTTTCCTGTTTACCGTGAAGCCGCTTTGAAACAATCTGTATTGTACAAAGCGCTATATAAATGAAGAAGGTGACTTGACTATAACAAGAACATTGCAATGAACACAAATTTGAAAATCTCACTACAAACAATCCAGAGTTGAACACAAATGATAAAAATCCTACTCTGTTACACTTCCTCACACCTGAAATCACTGATCGAGTCAATCTCCTGAACTTCTCCAATCTACAGTAGATCATTTCTAATCCATTTATGTTGTGACATCTGCTCTAACGTGGGCCGTTTCGTTGGATCCCGGGCTAGGCACTGGCTAATCAGATCACTGCATTCTGTACAAATGTTAATGAGGAGAGAGCTGGTTAGACATGTGACTTGGAATCTATGAAAACAGCATCTAAAACGTGATTAATATAATGTAAAATGTTCCTCATCTTCACTTTAAAAGTGAAGTATGTCGTCTCTGCGACACTAGTGGCACCTTAGCGGAATTACAAAATAAAGCATATTTTCAAACAAACCTCGCAAAGGCCCCTTTCGTGCATCGCGTCTTCCCCAACTTAAACATCACAAACCCAGCTCTTACTGCTTCTTGTGAAGGCATGTTTCAGGTCCAACATATTAGAAATACTTTTAGCTGTGTTGCATTTGTCTTGATGAAAACGTGTCTTTCTGAACGGGTGCATGATGATGCTGTATGGTATTGAAGCATGCTTTGTAGCGCGTAGCATCACAACGCTCTGTTCACTTTGACGGTGTTCATGACCTGTTTAATCTTTGAAGGTATAAATGCAGCGAATTTCGGCTTTCACTTCTGTAACTAAAGCTGGATTTCTTTTCCCATGCTACAGTAACCACGGCCCAAACTCTCGCTACACGTTGAGCTATACATAAAAAATCCTACATACTTCACCTTTAACTGTTTCTGAACAGAGCCTTTACTTTATGTGTGTGTGTGTGTGTGTGTGTGCTTATCAGTGTTTTCAATATTATTCACTCACCTCTGGATAAGTTGGAATTCTGAAATGTAACTTTGGCTTCTATGATTTCCGTTCTACTGCGAAAAGGACGAGATGCGTTCAACATTTCATACAACATCACTCCTAGAGCCCAGACGTTTGCTGGGACGGCGTGGAATCTGGGCTCTGTGAAGACTTCAGGTGGGCAGTGATCCTGTATTCCTGTAAGCAAGACATTCGCACATTGTTGAGCTTTGTTTCTTAAAGCGTCACTACATTCAGGTTTACACACACTCCCAAAATGCTCACCAAGGTATATGTCGCTCTCGTAGCCCTCACTACTGAATAGCTGACCGCAGCCAAAGTCTATCAGCTTGAGGTCTAACGAGTTTCTCTTCAACAGGAAATTCTGCGCGTGAATGTCATTATGAAAAACGCCATGCTGGATGCAGTGTTGTACTGCCAGCACAGCCTGTTGCATGAAGACCCGTGCTACTGTTTCACACACTTCAGGATTACGACGAGTGATGAAGTCCAGCAAGCTCTCGCAGGGTTCGGGGAACTCCATAACGAGAGTGAATTTTCGAGGGTGTTCAAACCACTCGTATAGTTGTATGACGTAGGGGCTTATGGGTTCTCGCCTCATCATTAGCAGCAGCGCCACTTCTGTAATGAGAGGTTCGGGATGTCCAGGCTAGAGAAAAGCAGTAGACAGAAGGTTAGCTGGGTAAAAATCTGACCAAAGCATTTTTTCTTTGATCTTTTTAGATACGTTCAAAAGAGCCTCAAAAGAGCTCAACGTTTTTTCTTTTTTACCTCTAGGCTTATTTGTCAATCACATTCGCACCTAATGCTTCCTATGGGTGTATTAACTACAGCAATTTGCAAATTACCAAATACATATTCAGGTTTTGGCCGACTTACAATGTCAAGATAAAGAAAATTGTCAAACTTGCGCATCCGCTTGATGGCAACCTGCAGCAAACAACAACAAAAAAAACAGTTTCAAGAACAGTAACAGAATTCGAGCACCTGACCTTGCACTAAGTATTAAACCATTTGTAAATTGTTTTGAATATGTTTTGATGCAAACAAAAGCCAAACGTTTGTACAATTCGGGAAGATTTACCTTTTTGCCATCAAATTTGCGTCTTCCGCTGTACACACTGCCAAACGCTCCGCATCCAATCATCTCTCCCGCTTTATAGAGAGACTCAAAGGACTCTGAAAAACAAACATGAGAAAAAATATGAGAAATATATGAAGATTCAAAATTTCATCTTTTAATATTATTTTATTATTAAATATTATGTATCTGTATTATTATTCTTTATTAATATTCATAATCAGTTGTATCATCTTATGAAGTTGCAAAAGCATGAGTTTGAATGCATAAGGGAACTATAGATAGCATGGATCCATGGGAGGATCATATGTCAGACAGGGGGAAGCTATATTTTGCTATGGGGTGTGTACAATGTAACATGTTCGACTGATGTAAGTGCATCACAGATGTAAACAACAAGGATAGTTCTTAATATGGAAGTGAATTGTGACATGCTAAACATAACGTATACGTATGACATACGTTCTAATTTTAAGAAGCTCAGAGCAACATGTTTTGTTACCTTACAAGGAAGCTGTAAGACTCTCTGTGATGTATAAAAGCTCAATCTTACTGTACTACCTCAGAGAAACACGGAAACGCATAGACCTGGCATGAATACAACATCTTGAAGTTTCTCTCCTGACATATAAGAATAAAATCTTTCTTGGCAAGATAACTGGTGTCTGGTCCCGTAAATCAAATAATAACGGGGAAACAAAAGAGGCTTTAATTCCAAGTCTACATTTGGCGTCACGAACAGGATTGCATCTTCAGGCATTTGTCAATCATTCAAGGTAAGACTTTTTCTATTCTAAATAATTCTAAGTCTGCCTGATGATTGGACATTGACTGAAACTGCTTAAAAGAACTGTGTTATTTAAAGTACCAGTTGTTTTGCCAATGAATATATGTGTCAGAAAAAAAATAAAAATAATTTAAATAATTAGAATGTGGCTTATTTGAGTTGCTCTGGTCAGTAAACCTCTGAATATTGAATGATGCTGGGGAAGTCTTTTTCATTTTTGAAAAAAACTGTAGAAAGTGGATCTTTTTTAGGGAAAAGACCATCTTAGTCAAATTTTGGAAATAGCTGTAAGGCGATTTAGCAATTAGCTTGTAAGGTGGTTGGAATATGGCGAGATTGCGATAAAGGGCAGATTTATCTCTAAAATATATCCAATACACAAAGAATCGTTTCAGAAGAAGACGAGGATAGTGTGACAAGCAGTGATTTATAGCGGTTTACAGTGGCGGGTCTGTGCTTGAAGTTAGTACAGTGCAGTATAAAAAAAATACAAATAAACCCTAAAACGTAAATACGCAGAGGATTGAACCCTTAGAAGAAGGGTATCAATGGAATAGATGCTAGAATTGCATGCATTCTGATTTTGACAATAAAGCTGTTCAGTGTTTGGAGGAAAAGACTGATCTGAGAGCAACTTTAATGTGTGCGTATATATATATATATATATGTGTGTGTATATATGTGTGTATGTATATGTATATATATATATATAAATTAATCTGAATTAAGACAAACAAAAAGGAAAAACAGAAAATATTAGAGTTGTTTTTTTTTGTTTCCCAACCCCTTCTTTGTTCTTGAGAAATTAGAACAGGTGGAGTGAGAAAAGCAGAGGGCCTCCCCTGGAATTCACACACACACTCCCTCACAAAAATAGCCCTGCTGTTTGAGCACACAGACACAGAGTGACAAATAATTTGCAATGGCAGAAAGTGGATTTAACAGCAGAACAATATCTGCTTGGTACTTAGAAAGAAAACAGAAAAAGCAAGCTAAGTTTTTGAAAAAAGGACTGGACATTAACACATCTATGGATGTGCAGTTAAGCTGGCTTGAGTCCCAGAAGGACTCTATCAAGTCAAAAGTATTTCCAATCCTCGCCGCACATTGGATTTTGAAACAAGGTGGAATTTGTTGTGGTATCAATGGGTGCCCGGTCCCACTTGTTGAAGCAATGAAGCCTCAAATTGAAGCATATAACAAATTGAACAAAATTATGTCTATTAAATGTTCAGATGGAGAAAATACAACCAATGATGATTCATTTGATCGAGATTGGACAAATATAATAACTGAAGCTGAAAAGAAATATTCACAAGCACCAGTGAAATCTGCAACAACTGTAACGCCTCCTCCTTACAACCCAATTTATCCAATTTTGCCTGAACAATATACAAATTCATCTAAACCTCTGACACAGCCTCAAGCTTCGAGATCAAATGGAGGTCCAGTTGACAAAATGTATATTGCATCTGCACAAGCAGCTCCGGTAATAACAAGATCTAAAACAGTTCAGCCAAACAGAGACATGCTGCGATGTACACCAGTTCGGAATTATGATTCTGACTGGGGTGATGAGACAAGAGATGACGACATGATCACAATTGACAAGCTTGGTCCTGAATTTTCTTCACCTGTAATTAAAAGGGAAGGATCTGAGATGATGACAGAAGAGAGACCATTCACACCAGGAGAACGTCAAGCCATTCTCACAGCCTTGCCTCCTCTGAAGAGACAAGATCCAAACACAGAGTTTTGGCGAGAATTAGACTCATTGATTGAAGCACATCAAATGACATTAAGAGACATACACACCATTGTGAAAGCTAAAATCCCAAGAGACAGATGGGAACGCTTGCCAGCTTCGATAACAACCGCCCGATGGATAGATTTGTGGGTTGATGGCCAGGGACGACCCCTGGGTCTTTGGCAAGCATTAGATGTGTTCCGAAAAGAAATCCAGGAAATCTTGGGCAGTGGTAAAATTCCTTTCACATTAGTGACATTGATTAAGCAAAAGGATGATGAATCTCCAGATGAATATGCTCTACGTAAGTGGAATGCTTATGAGAGATGGGCTCTCTGTGCCAAGAAACAACCTGACAGAGATGATGTACAGTTCACTGACACACTTGTGGATGGACTTAGCACAAAATACCAACAAGCCTTATCACTTGGAGTCAACCCAGGTGAGACATTTGACCAAATTATGCAATGGGCTGGCCGCTTAGAGATGGCTATGAGATCAAATAAAGAAGAAGGAAACAAGCCATATCGAAGAGGAGTGGCAACAGCTCAATACAACAAGGACACAAAGAATAGGGTGATTTCCTGCAGCAACTGTGGAAAGCGTGGACACTCAAAAATAGATTGTTGGGCTAAAGGAGGTGGAGCAGAAGGTCAAGGTCCATCATTTAGACAGGTCAGTGCAAAAAACCATAATGAAACCCCTCAAGGGAAGACGTGGACTGAAGCACAAGTCCGTCAGCTCATTGAGGGAATTATGCGTCCGCAATAGGAATCAGCGGCCCCCTGTATTAGTAAGAAAAGAGACAATCGCCTTTTCGTCAATGCATTAATAGGGGGCCACCCATGTGACATCCTTGTGGACACAGGCGCAGCCATTTCAATAACAGATCTGAACCTACCTACAACAGAGGAAACTATGGATGTTGAAGGAGTTGGAGGAGGTATCACAAAATTCCGCAAAAGTATTCAAGTTCCACTGCAAATACATGAAGATGAAGTCTTATGGACATCTTTCTGGGTTGGGCCGAATTCACAAGGAAGCCTTATTGGCATGGACATTCTTCCATTGTTAAACATGATCATATTCACTGACAGTCGTCAAATCGCTACAACTGCTGGGATAATACCACACGAAGATCGCACATGTAATCTAAGGTCTGTTGGTACAGCAAAACCAATTATCAGAAACTGGAAGAAAGACGGTGTGTGGGGTCTTCTGTGCAGTTTATATCCGGATGTTTGGGCTAAACACAAATTGGATTGTGGTAAAGCCAACATTGATCCCATTGTTATTGAGGGACCGATACATGCCCCTCATAAACAATACCCCATCCGACCTGAAGCAAGACGAGCCGTGGAGGAGATAGTGGCAGACTTGGAAGCTGAAGGAATCATCAGACAAACTTCATCTACCACTAATAGTCCTGTCTGGCCTGTCAAGAAATCTGATAACTCATGGAGACTAACCATTGATTACACAAGACTTAACAGTGTAACACCAAAACCGCATCCTATTGTGGCCAATCCTGCCACCATTCTGAATGACATTCCAGGAAATGCTAAAATTTTTACGGTACTGGATGTACTGTCGGCTTTCTGGTCTATACCTATAGACAAAAGATCTCAAGAGAAATTAGCCTTCACAGTGGGCGCAAAACAGTATGTTTGGAACAGACTCCCACAAGGTCTTAATCTTTCTCCTGTTGTATTTCATAGAGCTTTGGACCAGTTCTTAACGGAGCAAAAAGCTGAAATTGAGAAATCAGGAAGTGTCTGCCTCCAATATGTTGATGACTTGTTAATTGCAAGCCCAGATGAAAACAGCCATGTATTTGCTCTGAATGTTGTCCTACAAGCCCTTAGGAAAGGGGGATTCAAAGTTAACCCCGATAAAGCACAGCTGGCCAAATCCAAGGTTATCTATTTGGGCCAAGAAATATCTGTGGAGGGAAGGAGAATGACAACAGAGCGTGTAGAGGCATTACGACAACTTCCAAAACCTCTAACAGTTACAGGAATGCGGAAGGTGATGGGACTTTTCAACTATTGTCGTCAGTATATACCTGATTTTGCTAGCATCACCAGCCCCCTCATCGACCTGTACAAGGGAGGAAAGCCTGGAGTGGAACATATAAACTGGACACCAGAAGCTGAGGAAGCGTTTACTTCTATGAAAGAAAAACTGACTTCAGCCCCAGCATTGGGACTTCCTGACGGACGGTTGCATTTTCATTTGTGGACCAGGGTAGGAGATGAGACATATTCAGCAGTACTGTGTCAAAAACCAGGTGATCGGTACAGACCAGTTGGATACTTTTCCACAAAGATTCCTGTCACTATGATTGGGCAACCACGGTGTATACAAGCCCTCGATGGTGCCACATGGGCAGTGGATGCTGTTGAGAATCTGATAGGAGCACAAACTATCATATTGCACACTCCACACAGTATAGTGACACTGTTGAACAACACGAACATCAAAACCATAACTGATGCAAGAAGAGCAAAATGGGAAGCAACTTTGTTGAACAAAGATTTAAGAGTGGAAATCATCAGGGACACGACTCTTAACCCTGCAACAATGATGCTGGAACCACACGAGGGAATACCACATGAGTGTGAAAAACAAGTAGAAGAAGATAGTCTTGGTCCAGTTAATCCAATCCCTCTTAAAAACCCAGACAAAGAGTTATGGGTTGATGGATCCAGTTATTATGTTGATGGAAAACGACATACTGGATGGGCTGTAGTGAAAGGAGATGGAACTGTTGTAAAGAAAGGAGCCCTTTCTGGGAAATCTTCAGCACAAGTAGCTGAACTTATAGCACTTACAGAAGCCTTTGAACTATCAGAAGGAGATCGAGTCAACATCTATACAGATAGTCGTTATGCTTTTGGCGTGGTCCATGACTACCTTGCTCTGTGGAAAAGACGTGGACTTATCACTAGCAGTGGGAGCGAAATACAACATGCTTCCATAATTCGTCGTTTGATTACAGCATGTTACTTACCCCGAGAAGCAGCCGTGATCAAAGTAAAATCACATCAATCTGACAAGTCCAAAGAAAGTCAAGGAAACACGGCAGCAGATGCAGCAGCTAGAGAAGCAGCTCTACTTCCTTTTACTCCTGTTACCTTGGTAAAGGAAAATAGCAAGGATAATCCTGAGCTCCATCTTCTGTCATATCAATTGGAGACAGATGAAGAGAAAGAACAATGGATGAAAGTGGGAGCGAAAGAGGATGATCAAGGTATCTGGAGAATTCCAACAGGACAAGTGGTGATGCCTATCGGAACAAGAAGAGAACTAATGCAGCTGTATCATGGAAAGGTACATGCTGGAGCAAAAGCAATGAAATCTCAAATCAGTGAGACTTGGTGGTGGCCAAAAATGATGAGAGACATTGATGATTACTGTAGGAGATGCTTGATATGCCTCAAAGCAAATGTAGGAAAATCTGTAAAGGTGCGAATGTCACATGCACCCAGACCAACAGGTCCATGGACACACCTCCAAATTGATTTCACAGGACCTTTATCACCCAGTGGAGGGTATCAATACATACTTGTAATCATGGACAGATTTACTAGATGGGTGGAAGCATACCCTACAAAATCCTGCACTGCTGAAGCGGCAGCACGAGTAATGGTGGAAGAAGTTTTTCCTCGCTAGGGCCTTCCATATGAACTTGATTCTGACAATGGAACTCATTTCACTGGGAAATTGATGAAGGAAGCAATGAAATTGATGGGAATTAAACAGAAATTCCACATTCCTTATAGGCCGGAAAGCTCAGGCCTGGTTGAACGAATGAATAGATCTTTGAAAACCGCTCTTACCAAAGCCATTCTGCAAACTGGCCAAGGCTGGCATAAGTTATTACCTGCTATTCTGTGGAACTTGAGAGCAACTCCGAACCGAGTTACAGGACTAACCCCTTTTGAACTAATGACGGGAAGAGCAATGGTTCTACCTCCTGATGCTCCGCCACCAGCGGGAACAGGAGGAGACTCTACTTTGTTCCAAGAAAAGTTACGCCGTTATCTCGCAATGCTAGACAAAGCTACTAAAGACAATAATAAGAAAGTGCGAGAAGCTCAACAGCAATGGGATGAAAAACACACCACTACTGACATTCCACACATTCCCGAGTTAGGTAGTTTTGTCATGATCAAACGAATTGCTAGGAAAGGTTTAGAGCCTAGATGGGAAGGACCATATGAGATACTCCTAACTACTGATACAAGTGTTTGTCTCAAAGGGAAGGGTGTAGGAACAGATAGATGGTATCATTGGTCACAAGTTAAACCTTGCTTAGTGAATGAACAAGATGATAATGATGGCTTATGGCCTGAGATTGAGCAATGTTCATCGATTAGTTTTAAAGATTGGGAACAAAGAAGTGATGTTAATTATTTCTCTGCTTCCATTTCAGGAATCAGTTCCATTGACATTGATTAGAGATGGTTGCAAGTTATTCTCGATACCCAACGACGATGGTCATGCTAATAATCCAAGTCCTTATATGTGTTACTAGAAGGAAAAGTACCAAACCTGTCAAATTGATTATTTCTAACCAAATGGATAGAACTAAGAATGGGACATACAGCGTGAAATAAGAGATTTTATGCAAAACACTACCTCACAAACAATGAACATCCGCTTACTGATTTTCAACCCCAAGGGATAGGATCCTTTAACGTCAACGTTTATTTTAATTTCTTGTTTTGGTTCGGAACTGAAGGATTTAATTAATTAACGAGTTAATTGATTAATGAGTTCAGGCACGGGCAGAAGACTTATTAGTTTTTCTTTTCTTAGATGATTGGGGTTCATTTTAAAGACATACACATAGATATTAAAATACACATAGTATACGGGGACATAACATGGGCTGGGGTTTTGTTCTTTGTTTTGTTTCTCTGTTTCCATTCTTCTGTTCTTTCTGTCTATTTTTTTGGTCTGCTATTTCTTCTCCTCACTATCACTTCTATAGGTTGGCCACCTGGGAATGATGGTGTGGAACTGACGGCCGTAGTTCCAGTGGAGGGAGATGAAGATTCAAAATTTCATCTTTTAATATTATTTTATTATTAAATATTATGTATCTGTATTATTATTCTTTATTAATATTCATAATCAGTTGTATCATCTTATGAAGTTGCAAAAGCATGAGTTTGAATGCATAAGGGAACTATAGATAGCATGGATCCATGGGAGGATCATATGTCAGACAGGGGGAAGCTATATTTTGCTATGGGGTGTGTACAATGTAACATGTTCGACTGATGTAAGTGCATCACAGATGTAAACAACAAGGATAGTTCTTAATATGGAAGTGAATTGTGACATGCTAAACATAACGTATACGTATGACATACGTTCTAATTTTAAGAAGCTCAGAGCAACATGTTTTGTTACCTTACAAGGAAGCTGTAAGACTCTCTGTGATGTATAAAAGCTCAATCTTACTGTACTACCTCAGAGAAACACGGAAACGCATAGACCTGGCATGAATACAACATCTTGAAGTTTCTCTCCTGACATATAAGAATAAAATCTTTCTTGGCAAGATAACTGGTGTCTGGTCCCGTAAATCAAATAATAACGGGGAAACAAAAGAGGCTTTAATTCCAAGTCTACATATATATGAGATTGTTTTATTTAAAAAATATCAGTCCTGGTTGTGTCGTGAAAATAACATTAATATGGGCAAAATGATATAAATATTCTCTGAAAACAAGCCTTGAGATATTTTTAGTGGAAAACAAGACAGCAATACTGTTTAAAATAATGTGGGAGAAACAAGGACTGGCGATTTACCATTATTTGGCTCGACGCCGGAGAGATCTGGTGCAGGTGATGATGGATCAGAATCAGGTGAGGATGGATCAGGATCAGGCTCTGGCTCCAGATCTGCTGGAGGGACAAAAGGCTCCACAACATCCACAGCACAACTGTGGCAACAGCAGCAGAAAGAACCCTTCATAGCCTTCCATAGCCAGTTGAGGAAACGACCAAGACCTTTCCTCTTCCTTGTAGGTTTTTCTGAAATGAAGAGAAACATCCCTGATGTCAAATTAATGATATCATGACATAGCTTACATTTTACTGTTAAATTCTTATCTGTAATGTTACAAGTCCAAAGTAATGGAAATATTTCCAAGCTACCCACCTGACTTCTGCTAAATCCCTGCATAAATGTCCCAAAATCGTATTTCACAATAGTCCTTTTATTTCACAATTTTTATTTGTCACATAAGCGACTCAGTAATCCTCGGCACGACGGCCATTTTGACAATTTTGTGAGTATTTGACAATTCAAGTTTCAGCAAAATTCAGCTGAGCAACAGTAAATGTGACCGGACATTAACATGCTAAGATCTTGAAGCAGTTATGCATGAAATCTCTATCTGTACACTTTACACTGCCCATCCTTATTTCAGTCTCACCTGTTGAGCTCTTGTTCACAGGAGAAGCCTCCATGGCACCCTGAGCAGTTCGGCCACGTGAAGTCTCTGTTGGCTCGACAGGAACTTGACCCGGCAGCGGAGGGCACTGCCACCCTTCCAAGCTGTCGGACCTGGACAAACCGCAGCTGCTGCCACTGTCCTGTTCGCTTGGGCTCTCCGAAATATCACCACTCCACCTCCATTCCACGCTGTACGAGCCTCTGCTGCTCAGCCTCAACAACTCTCTGCATAACCGCATCTCCACATTGTCCTCAGAGAGGGACAAAGATGATGACGAGTCTGGAAAATTTCAGACATCAAAAACTGTTTTTTTTCTTTTTGTGTAATGATATTTATAATCAATGTAAGAATTGGTCAAAGCCTATTCTGACCTCTGCGAGAGTGTTTAGATGAAGTGGACGGACGTCCATCATCTGGGCTCTTCTGGCTGCCGCTCTGCCACTCCTTCTTCCTGTGAGCCGGACCTGTGGACACAGAAACAGACAACTCAGAAGACAAAAACTGTGTTAAATATCCACGAAGCTCCTGGATCTGGTCTGGCAGCGGATCCTGGTCACGGTCATCAGAACCGGGTCTCCAAACCTCCTGACCAGCCGTCTGAGAGACAGCAGCTCTCCTGGATCTGGAGCGGCCTGAGGCTGGAATATTTCACATAGTCAGTATTAATGGTTTAATAATAACCAATACTCAATGTCAGTGGTTAATTACAAATTGTTACCATACATAACTTTAGTTACTCAAATTGAAAAGTTGATTTCATATGCAAGGAATCAAATACATGTGTGATCACAGAGCTGGGAAAATTGGGGGATCAAATTGACCTTGCACACGTTTCTTCACATTCATTTACTCAATCATTGTACAACAATATCATACCATAACATACCATTTACAACTAAAGAACTAAAGCACTCACCTCCTCTTCCCCCCATGTGAGCCATTGACATCCTCCAATCTGCAATAAAAAACAATACAAAAAACAATACAAAAAAAATACAACACTCCTTAGAAACACTAAAAATTTAACAAAATAATAAACTAAAAATTAAATAAAACGCCAAACTCCTTCTAACGTAAGAAACGAACAATTAAATTGAAGTCTCCACAAAAACAATATGAACTCTTTAAAAAATAGAAATATGTAAAGGATATATGCTCCGATCTTCTTCTAGAATAAAAGTCTCTTCTCAGCTTCAGCTTCACAAGATTTGCGTAGAAAATACTTGGCAAAAGTCTCTGAATTGTTCGCCTCGTCTCTCAACCAACTCAGAAAGCGATCAGTTCGAGTGTATGCAGTCAAAATTCACAACACGCGTCACCATAGCAACTAGAATTCAAATCATTCATAACCACGAGGCACGTACACATGAAGTCGCGTGCGTGAGCGCACATCGAATCTCAACACATTTATTTAAAAGTAACAAACTTAATTTTAAACAGTTGTTGTTGTTGTTATTATTATTATTATTATGATAATCCGGGTAATTGTTCTTGCCCAAACTCTTCATTGTCTATTCATAATTGAGCAAATAAGCGCTTACAGTCTAATGGATCCCATAGTCATTGCTTCTCTCCAAAATGCGGGCAAAAAGGCACAAGGGAGGATAAATCGGACATCATCTTATAAAGTCTAGAAGAATTACATTTCCACATATAAACATCAAGCCAATCAGCTTCCAGTATCTCTAATGCGTCATCACACTGGTTAGTAGTAGAGTGGTGTAGAAAAGAAATCCAAATTAATAAAGCCCATTTATGACTTTATTTATCAAGGAGTGGAGGATGACTTCATCATTTATTTTACAACGATCATAAGCATATCTTTCTCAAATAACGTTTTACAGATTATTTAAGTTATTAACAGCTTATCTGCGCTGTCATGTGCCGATTCGGACGGAGGTAGAAGCGTTAAGAATAATGTATGGTAATAAAACAAAATCATAGATACATCGAAATAAAATTAACTTTATGTGAATTAAATAAAATTCTAAACTTTCCATGATTGAATTCACTTTTCCGTCGGACGGCAAAAACAACGGTAATTTGCCTCGATATTTTAATTGACATTAATTCCTACAGTTCTTTTAAATCAAATAACAGAATCCCAATAAAAGAAATACGTCTGAATTAAATGCCTATAAAGTGGTGTCAATTGCAATAAACTGTGAATTCATTAAATGATTGTACTCAATTAGCTGTAAAAAGTGCTACACCCACAAAGTAGGTTTTATATACTTTAAATAGTTGTAATCTAGTTTATTTTATTAGTTTTATACTAAAAAGTATCAAAATATTTCCTCTTTACTTAAAATGTTGATGTTTTTTTTTATAACCATATATTTTAAATAAAACCAATGAAATTTATTTCGGTAGTTATTTGTATGTGGTTATTGTGTACAAGAAACGTTATAAAAGTGAGTTGACATACACAATTTATTTGAGCAGCTGTCGATGTGGCAGGTGCGTTCATCAAACGTAAATATTTTAATTTTTTTATAAGTTGGAATGCAGTATCTTCCTCGACACTTCAACGGTTTGTTCGCTGCAGCGGATCTGAATAACAAGGTAAGTTGAGCAAATTTTGCCAAATGACTAGTGATGTAAAGTCACGCAAAATCGCTTACTCCAGGGAGCTGAGGCTAGGTTTGCAAATTGTTCTGTAATACCTAGCTATCCTGCACACACGGCAAGTTAAGATGGCTGCACAGTGCTAGGGAGTGTGGTCGATCGGCAGACAACAGCGGTTGAAAGTAAATAAGTGTTGTAGTCGTGCCTACAATGTGTTTTCATGCTTATTTCTAGCAGCGCCTGATAACATCATCGCCACTGTAACAACATTTAGGATGGACGTGTTTAAAAACGCAGATATGTAGGCAATAATTAGTTGCACAAATGCCCTCAGTTACATTTTTAGATGGCAAAGATTAAATTTCGGGATCATATGCGATCGAAACGGTCGCAATTTCAAGCCTTCAGGCAATAGAACGGGCAAATAAGGGAAAATAAGATGGTGTTTTATGGACAGCAGACAAAACAAGATAGCCGTGTGTCTTTGAGAGGACTCTGGAATCAGAGATTATGTACTTTTGCATTACTAAAGCAGATGCACAGATTACACTGCATTGATGTATGTTTAGTAGTCTGTCTGATTTTAGATATTTTATCCACGTATTTTTAATGCTGCATAGTCAATTAATGACAGAGTTTTGGTTGGAAAAAAAAACTAAAATTATTTCTAACCCATTACTTAACTAAACTACATTTACCACTGATTTTTAACCTTATTCCAACATGCATTTTCCTGGTCTTTAGATACCCAAGCGCCTTTGTTACCTGGGGTCTTCAAGCTTCACATCCAGGTAAGAAAAACGTAAGAATTGTTACAATTACAGCTATAACTATTCACAGTTAAGTAAAACAGGTAAAATTGCAAACAATATTGTGGGCTCCATACAATTACATTTCTTTCGACATTATGTACCAACCACCAATAGAAGGCAGAGATCACCTTTCTGTCTCCTCCACACAACAAACAGTAAAAATCACCAAATAGAGCAGTTTCTTATTATCAGTCAGTCTTTCTCTGAGGCAGTTTGGTAAGCTGACAGTTGCCACTAACATTTACTCAACTTTTGTCTGTGATCATTTAAGATCCTAACATGTGATGACTAAAATCCTTAATCTAGTTAAATATACTGTAGAACGTCCTGGTTGCGAATGCAACCCACGTCTGATGTTCTTGACTGTAAGACAACACTCATGCTACTGTAGATTATTATAGTTTAGTCCCCCACACTCTATGGCATTGTCATGGTAGACTTCACTCTGGTCACATGCTCTAGTCACAGTATCCGTGACCACGTCAAGTATCCACCACCTTAAGCAACAAAAGTACAATTTTGACTTTCTGTCTTATGTCTTCTATTCCTCTCATTACCTGTTTTTCTGACCAAACTCTTGATTCTTTTTTGTCTTCACCAATAGAATCGTGCTGAAACAGAGGTGCACGCTGAGCTTGGCAGTTGCCCACTGAAAATTTACATGTGCCATCATCCCGATACGATTGGTATTATGAAAGAAGGACAGCCCGTGGTCAGAGGTGTGCCAAACCTGTCTAAAGCATGCTGCCTCCTGTTTGGACTTACCTATGCTCTCGACCTCAAGTATCTCTCAAAACTGGTCTATACTTTTGATATATATCAGAGGCTTTTTGTGGGATTGGACCCCATGCGTCCTAAGCCATCATCCAAGTATGCTAATCTCCTCACTAAGTTGTCTTAGATGATTTCTCAATGGCATGTGGCATTGTTTGCCATCATTTGAAAAAATTAAATCACTTTGGTAGGTGAGTTTACCAAATACACTTCAACGAACCGACGGAAAATGAAAAGTTGCAATTTTCTAGGAACTATACTCTCATTCCTGCGTAATAATCAAGAAACTTTCCTGCCGTACCATGGGTGAGCAGGCACAATGATATTACGCAGCTGTGGACTATTTCAGGTGCTGCGTTATATCATTGCGCCTGCTGCATACATGGTACGGCAGCAAAGTTCCTTGATTATTAGGCAGGAATGAGAGTATAGTTCCTAGCCACATCGGCCTAGAAAATTGCAACTTTTCATTTTCCGTCGGTGTTGGTACATGATGTAACTACAGAAGAGTCGAGTTTTAAATAGGAAAAATATCTAAACTTATTGGTCATTTTTTTAAGAGAGATGCTAATGGTCTAATCCGATTCAATGATCTGTACTAAGCTATGCTAAAAGTGGTACCGCCAGACCCGGAGATCGGCTGAATGGATTGTAAAACGGTAAAACTCAACTGTTTAACTCTTGGGGAGTTGTAACATGAGCCTATTTCCAAAAAAAGTGGAGTGTTCTTTTAAGGGTGTTTCCTATTGTTCAGTGCCTTAAAGGAACACTCCACCGTTTTTTCATAATAAACTATGTTATTCCCTTAACTAAGACGAGTTGATGCATACCTCTCTCGTCTCAGTGCGTGCACTCAATCGCTCTGGCGCGCCGCGACAAGACAACACCTCCACGTTTTCCCTATTTAAATACAGTTACACGAGTAGTTACAAGACCAAGTATGGTGACACAAAATAAAACGTGCCGCTTTTCTAAGCGGGTAAAATGGATAACTATAATTTATGGCGGAATAGCACTTGGGAGCACTTCGACTCGGCGCAGCAATATCAACACTCCTGAAAAATCCTCTCCCGATAATATAGTGACGATATTACTGCACCGAGTCGAAGTGCTCCCAAGTGCTATTCCGCCATAAATTATAGTTATCCATTTTACCCGCTTAGAAAAGCGCCACGTTTTATTTTGTGTCACCATACTTGGTCGTGTAACTACTCGTGTAACTGTATTTAAATAGGGAAAACGTGGAGGTGTTTGATCTCTTCTAACGTCATCTCTGTTTGGATCCTAATGAATGAACTGGGCGAAGCCAATTGCTATCAAAGTTTGGCCGCGCGCCAGAGCGATATAGTGCACGCACTGAGACGAGAGAGGTATGCATCAACTCGTCTTAGTTAAGGGAATAACATAGTTTAATATCAAAAAACTGTGGAGTGTTCCTTTAAATAATGTGGACTTTGGACTGTGTTCTGTGCCGATCATTACCTCATGAGGTATATTCTCAAGAGTGTTGTGTGCACAATTTTGTTCAAAATATAGAAAGTCTGTAATAATTTTTGACATTGCAGTTCCAGTGTGATACAATGTGATGTTATGGCTCACATTTACCTTTATCCAAACATTGCAGATTGGTCAGTTTGGATATTTCACTGTACTGGTCAGAACAGGTTGAAAATACACTTACACAGTTTTTGTTTTACATTATACTGTACATGTGGGGATTTATTTCCTTTTTTGTAGTCACTGTTAAAAGTGACACTGCTTAAAATTGAATAAATGTTGTCTTCAATCTATCTTCTCATCTTTTTCTTCTTCAATTGAATTTGTAATTGTTATTGACAAATTCTGTTTATCTAAAGTTAATCACTGTAGTGCTTAGAATATAGACATTTAGATTTATTTTCTGAGGTTATATCCAGGACTCAATTAAAATGTTTATTCACATATGATTAGGTTAATTTTACTAATAAAATAAAGTTCATAAAACCTAATCAAAATGAGTGCAGGTTACTTGTAGCAAACCATAAATACATTACCTGTACCAAGAAAAGTAGGTTTATCTAACTGAGGAATACTAGTATTATTAATTAACTCAACTTGATTTTATTGCGTGTTCAATGTTCAATGTTGTTCAATATACTTAAAAAAAGCTGCAAGTTGACTCAACCTAAAACATCCAATGCAGCCACTTGCCTCACTTTTTATAAGTTAGATCTAGGTATTACTTTTGGGGCTATAGGCCATGATGAATATTTAAGGCTTTGAAAATTAACCTGCGGTGATCTATACTGTAGCCTAGTTATATTCGCCGTAGGTTTTCATACATGACTGTATTCATTTCAGTTAATACAGGTGGAGCTGGGCAAGGTGGTGGGTTTCTGAAAACACAGCAAATGCTAACAAAGTATTTGAACGTTGAGCACCAATCAGCTTTGCCCTATTTGATGATGTGATTTTTGACATGTCAAGAACTCGATAAAACTCCAAAGTAACCATCTGTGACAAATACCAACCACCTAGCAACACCATAGCAACTAGCCAGAACAACCTAGCAACCGAGTGCTGATCTTTGCCACTGCAAGGCCACTCTCATTTTCTTCAGGAAATGTACATTCAACTTATTATTATTATTGTCCACAGGCTCTAGTCTCATTATAGGGTTATGTTTTAGACAGACTCAACAATGCACTGAAGTTTGCAACCATGTAGATTTTTATGTACAGTTTTGTTTCGAGAAGCAGCAGTTTTGTTTCAGTTCAAAGGTTTCTTATATAGGCCGAGACTGTTTAAAAGCATTTGTTCTTTTTTTATTCATTGAAAGCATTTCTTCAGAAGGGTCATAGGGCTGTTTCGATATCGATACCGTTACCACCATGACTTCGACACCGGTTCCTGAACGATACTTTTTTCCATACCAATTTTATGAACAGATAATATTATAGCAGAGGCTGTAACATTAATTTGA
Organism: Meda fulgida; assembly: GCA_030578275.1. Taxonomy (NCBI): domain Eukaryota; kingdom Metazoa; phylum Chordata; class Actinopteri; order Cypriniformes; family Leuciscidae; genus Meda; species Meda fulgida. The sequence continues at coordinate 20,251,840 of CM060636.1, read as the reverse complement.
AGAGGGGGAAAAACAAGAAAGCTAAACTCTTAATGCAGCCAACCTTAAGGATGAGAACACTTTGCAAGATATCTAGTTTAATCAAAAAGCATGTGTAATTCATTGAAATCATGAAACTTTTTATGAAACAACAATTTATTAACAGTTCTTCAGACAGTTCTTCAAAAATTACATTCTTAATGTTTTTTTCTTCAAATTCCATTTTATTTTTACCCAGTTCTGTGCTTTCTGTTTTATTTTGTCTATGGATTAATCAAAAACATTTCTAATTCATTGAATTCATAAAAACAAAGTAATAATAGGGCCCTATGATATAAGAAAAAAAAAGAAAAAAAAAGAAATTCTGTATTGTGTATTTTAATTTTTCTGCATAAAACATTAATTTTTCGTTTATTCAAATGAAAATTAAACAAGCCCTTTAATTGTTTAGCAAACAAGTGCTACAGGCTTACTGTTAAAATTAAAACATGGAAGAAAATTAGTTTTAATAAAAATGTTATTATAGTATTACATTAAGATGTACATTATTCTATACAAGAGTAATATATTTCTATCGCAGTTTCTTTAAGGCAAAGCAAACTTTTATTTTGACGGATTTCCGTATAGGCCTTTTTCTGTTAGTTTTTTTTATTAATGCCAAAAGAAAGAAAATGTAACAAATACATAACAACAGTAACAATAAAACCCAGGACATTAACAGTACAAATAAAATAACATAAAGCCAGAGGGGATAAAAAAAAAAAAAAGATCAATAAAATGATACAAGGTTAAACATTGAAAGTAATCTTTGACTTTTCAAAGATTTTCTGTTTTTATGCCCATCAAAGACAAAACATATGAATTATAGTCGACCAGAAAAATTGACAGTAGCGGGATCTTATCCAAGAATTTGCATTTGTGAATACAACATTTGCCAAGTATCATGAACAGATTAACAATGTACTGGAAATACAAATTTGAATTGTGGTAAAGAAAAATAATATTAAAGGTGTTAATACATATTCTGATTTTTTTTTTCTGAGAGATAGGTACATAACTCATTCCAAAAAGATTTAACACAAACACATTCACAAACAGATGTACACTTGTCTCTTCCACATCACAGAAAGTGCATTTATGTTCAATGTTTTGGATACACTAATTGAGAACACGATTACAAGGGTAGAATCTATGCAACATTTTTAATAGTAATTTCTTTTATTTTGTTTGTTAAAAGATATTTGTGTGGAAGAGACCAGACAAGACTCCAATTAACATTGTATAACGTCATCATCCATTTGAAAGATGATGCTGGAATAGATTTTCTGTTAATATTGAATTTGTCATCAGTAATCAAAATCCCTTCAATTGAAACAGAAGTGTTATACAGAGAAATAGGACTATAGGTTTGCTCCCCTTTCAAGAGTTTTTATAACACTATAGGAATGGCGTTGAATGCAATATTATATTCATTTTATGAAGCTCCAAAATCAATTTTTTTGGGGAGAATTCTGAAAAGGAATAAAACTGACAGTTGTCATCCATCAGGTGATTAACAATATAGATGTTATTTAAATACCATCTCTCAAAAAATATTGATTTATTTCTTATTCTGATTGTTCCAAATAAAACAACGGTGAGGTGAAAAATGATGTTTGTAAACCAGTTACCACGACGAGAAAAACCTGTTGGTGAAATTTTGCTAATTTAATGTGTAGTTTTCCAAGTGAGAAGGGGCACTGTAACAAAAACTCAACATCTCCAATTTTCTTAAAAACAAAATTAGGAAATATGTTCCATATAAAGTCTGGTTTTTTTTTTAACAAATCTTTTTAACCAATTTACTTTTAGCACATGGTTAAATTGGGTAAAGTCAACAACTCCAAGACCTCCATCACTAACCTTATTTCTTAGAACCTCCTTTTTCATTTTGTGGGATTTATTTTTCCATATGAAATTATATGATAATTCAGCCAATAAGGAACATAATGACTTAGGACAATCCATTACAGAAAAGAGATAAGAAACTCTTGATAGACCCTCTGCCTTTGACAATTAAACTCGACCAGAGGCCTTGTGATGTGATGATAGTTTCTCTCAAATGAAATGTTGTCAAAGTGAGAATATTAAACCGAAAAAGGACTATATAAATATGAGTCCTGCATGTTCTGCGTGTCTCCGTGTCAATGAATGGCATCGCGCTTTTGCCATCAAGCCGGCGTGAACTAGTGTTTTTCCTTGATGCCTCGCCACAGCCAATCAGCAGCACTTGATTTGTGCACATCATACATGATGCATGCTTATTGTTTCACTGACGTTGACAAGATTCACCCCTCAGGAATCAAAATTTGGTACCGAACGACAAGACAATTTTTGATGCTCGATGGTATCGAGGCAATTCGGTCGGTGCCTAAAAAGTATGGAAGTCGATACCCAGCAGCCCTAATACAGATTGGTCATATATGAGGCGCTATATAGATAAAGATGACTGATCTTAACTTGACTTTTAAAACAAAGCAAATGAAGCTGTGAAGACTTGATGACTTGTTTCCAGTCTTCAGTCTCTCATGTTCTTGCTCAGACGTGGACAGGCTCTGATCTCTCTGGTGTGGCGCTTGAGTTCCTGTCAGGTTGGGGATGGACTTCAGGCTTCGGGTCGAGTCTCCAGCTCAAGCCCTTCACCAAGGACAGCAAGTGTGTTCTTTCCTATCCGGTACAAAGATTATATGAACAAGTCAACTCATGAATGATATTTTAAGAGCTGTTTTACAACAGAATTTAATTCTGTTTGCAACGATTCTGTTATTTTCCTGTTTACCGTGAAGCCGCTTTGAAACAATCTGTATTGTACAAAGCGCTATATAAATGAAGAAGGTGACTTGACTATAACAAGAACATTGCAATGAACACAAATTTGAAAATCTCACTACAAACAATCCAGAGTTGAACACAAATGATAAAAATCCTACTCTGTTACACTTCCTCACACCTGAAATCACTGATCGAGTCAATCTCCTGAACTTCTCCAATCTACAGTAGATCATTTCTAATCCATTTATGTTGTGACATCTGCTCTAACGTGGGCCGTTTCGTTGGATCCCGGGCTAGGCACTGGCTAATCAGATCACTGCATTCTGTACAAATGTTAATGAGGAGAGAGCTGGTTAGACATGTGACTTGGAATCTATGAAAACAGCATCTAAAACGTGATTAATATAATGTAAAATGTTCCTCATCTTCACTTTAAAAGTGAAGTATGTCGTCTCTGCGACACTAGTGGCACCTTAGCGGAATTACAAAATAAAGCATATTTTCAAACAAACCTCGCAAAGGCCCCTTTCGTGCATCGCGTCTTCCCCAACTTAAACATCACAAACCCAGCTCTTACTGCTTCTTGTGAAGGCATGTTTCAGGTCCAACATATTAGAAATACTTTTAGCTGTGTTGCATTTGTCTTGATGAAAACGTGTCTTTCTGAACGGGTGCATGATGATGCTGTATGGTATTGAAGCATGCTTTGTAGCGCGTAGCATCACAACGCTCTGTTCACTTTGACGGTGTTCATGACCTGTTTAATCTTTGAAGGTATAAATGCAGCGAATTTCGGCTTTCACTTCTGTAACTAAAGCTGGATTTCTTTTCCCATGCTACAGTAACCACGGCCCAAACTCTCGCTACACGTTGAGCTATACATAAAAAATCCTACATACTTCACCTTTAACTGTTTCTGAACAGAGCCTTTACTTTATGTGTGTGTGTGTGTGTGTGTGTGCTTATCAGTGTTTTCAATATTATTCACTCACCTCTGGATAAGTTGGAATTCTGAAATGTAACTTTGGCTTCTATGATTTCCGTTCTACTGCGAAAAGGACGAGATGCGTTCAACATTTCATACAACATCACTCCTAGAGCCCAGACGTTTGCTGGGACGGCGTGGAATCTGGGCTCTGTGAAGACTTCAGGTGGGCAGTGATCCTGTATTCCTGTAAGCAAGACATTCGCACATTGTTGAGCTTTGTTTCTTAAAGCGTCACTACATTCAGGTTTACACACACTCCCAAAATGCTCACCAAGGTATATGTCGCTCTCGTAGCCCTCACTACTGAATAGCTGACCGCAGCCAAAGTCTATCAGCTTGAGGTCTAACGAGTTTCTCTTCAACAGGAAATTCTGCGCGTGAATGTCATTATGAAAAACGCCATGCTGGATGCAGTGTTGTACTGCCAGCACAGCCTGTTGCATGAAGACCCGTGCTACTGTTTCACACACTTCAGGATTACGACGAGTGATGAAGTCCAGCAAGCTCTCGCAGGGTTCGGGGAACTCCATAACGAGAGTGAATTTTCGAGGGTGTTCAAACCACTCGTATAGTTGTATGACGTAGGGGCTTATGGGTTCTCGCCTCATCATTAGCAGCAGCGCCACTTCTGTAATGAGAGGTTCGGGATGTCCAGGCTAGAGAAAAGCAGTAGACAGAAGGTTAGCTGGGTAAAAATCTGACCAAAGCATTTTTTCTTTGATCTTTTTAGATATGTTCAAAAGAGCCTCAAAAGAGCTCAACGTTTTTTCTTTTTTACCTCTAGGCTTATTTGTCAATCACATTCGCACCTAATGCTTCCTATGGGTGTATTAACTACAGCAATTTGCAAATTACCAAATACATATTCAGGTTTTGGCCGACTTACAATGTCAAGATAAAGAAAATTGTCAAACTTGCGCATCCGCTTGATGGCAACCTGCAGCAAACAACAACAAAAAAAACAGTTTCAAGAACAGTAACAGAATTCGAGCACCTGACCTTGCACTAAGTATTAAACCATTTGTAAATTGTTTTGAATATGTTTTGATGCAAACAAAAGCCAAACGTTTGTACAATTCGGGAAGATTTACCTTTTTGCCATCAAATTTGCGTCTTCCGCTGTACACACTGCCAAACGCTCCGCATCCAATCATCTCTCCCGCTTTATAGAGAGACTCAAAGGACTCTGAAAAACAAACATGAGAAAAAATATGAGAAATATATATGAGATTGTTTTATTTAAAAAATATCAGTCCTGGTTGTGTCGTGAAAATAACATTAATATGGGCAAAATGATATAAATATTCTCTGAAAACAAGCCTTAAGATATTTTTAGTGGAAAACAAGACAGCAATACTGTTTAAAATAATGTGGGAGAAACAAGGACTGGCGATTTACCATTATTTGGCTCGACGCCGGAGAGATCTGGTGCAGGTGATGATGGATCAGAATCAGGTGAGGATGGATCAGGATCAGGCTCTGGCTCCAGATCTGCTGGAGGGACAAAAGGCTCCACAACATCCACAGCACAACTGTGGCAACAGCAGCAGAAAGAACCCTTCATAGCCTTCCATAGCCAGTTGAGGAAACGACCAAGACCTTTCCTCTTCCTTGTAGGTTTTTCTGAAATGAAGAGAAACATCCCTGATGTCAAATTAATGATATCATGACATAGCTTACATTTTACTGTTAAATTCTTATCTGTAATGTTACAAGTCCAAAGTAATGGAAATATTTCCAAGCTACCCACCTGACTTCTGCTAAATCCCTGCATAAATGTCCCAAAATCGTATTTCACAATAGTCCTTTTATTTCACAATTTTTATTTGTCACATAAGCGACTCAGTAATCCTCGGCACGACGGCCATTTTGACAATTTTGTGAGTATTTGACAATTCAAGTTTCAGCAAAATTCAGCTGAGCAACAGTAAATGTGACCGGACATTAACATGCTAAGATCTTGAAGCAGTTATGCATGAAATCTCTATCTGTACACTTTACACTGCCCATCCTTATTTCAGTCTCACCTGTTGAGCTCTTGTTCACAGGAGAAGCCTCCATGGCACCCTGAGCAGTTCGGCCACGTGAAGTCTCTGTTGGCTCGACAGGAACTTGACCCGGCAGCGGAGGGCACTGCCACCCTTCCAAGCTGTCGGACCTGGACAAACCGCAGCTGCTGCCACTGTCCTGTTCGCTTGGGCTCTCCGAAATATCACCACTCCACCTCCATTCCACGCTGTACGAGCCTCTGCTGCTCAGCCTCAACAACTCTCTGCATAACCGCATCTCCACATTGTCCTCAGAGAGGGACAAAGATGATGACGAGTCTGGAAAATTTCAGACATCAAAAACTGTTTTTTTCTTTTTGTGTAATGATATTTATAATCAATGTAAGAATTGGTCAAAGCCTATTCTGACCTCTGCGAGAGTGTTTAGATGAAGTGGACGGACGTCCATCATCTGGGCTCTTCTGGCTGCCGCTCTGCCACTCCTTCTTCCTGTGAGCCAGACCTGTGGACACAGAAACAGACAACTCAGAAGACAAAGACTGTGTTAAATATCCACGAAGCTCCTGGATCTGGTCTGGCAGCGGATCCTGGTCACGGTCATCAGAACCGGGTCTCCAAACCTCCTGACCAGCCGTCTGAGAGACAGCAGCTCTCCTGGATCTGGAGCGGCCTGAGGCTGGAATATTTCACATAGTCAGTATTAATGGTTTAATAATAACCAATACTCAATGTCAGTGGTTAATTACAAATTGTTACCATACATAACTTTAGTTACTCAAATTGAAAAGTTGATTTCATATGCAAGGAATCAAATACATGTGTGATCACAGAGCTGGGAAAATTGGGGGATCAAATTGACCTTGCACACGTTTCTTCACATTCATTTACTCAATCATTGTACAACAATATCATACCATAACATACCATTTACAACTAAAGAACTAAAGCACTCACCTCCTCTTCCCCCCATGTGAGCCATTGACATCCTCCAATCTGCAATAAAAAACAATACAAAAAACAATACAAAAAAAAATACAACACTCCTTAGAAACACTAAAAATTTAACAAAATAATAAACTAAAAATTAAATAAAACGCCAAACTCCTTCTAACGTAAGAAACGAACAATTAAATTGAAGTCTCCACAAAAACAATATGAACTCTTTAAAAAATAGAAATATGTAAAGGATATATGCTCCGATCTTCTTCTAGAATAAAAGTCTCTTCTCAGGTTCAGCTTCACAAGATTTGCGTAGAAAATACTTGGCAAAAGTCTCTGAATTGTTCGCCTCGTCTCTCAACCAACTCAGAAAGCGATCAGTTCGAGTGTATGCAGTCAAAATTCACAACACGCGTCACCATAGCAACTAGAATTCAAATCATTCATAACCACGAGGCACGTACACATGAAGTCGCGTGCGTGAGCGCACATCGAATCTCAACACATTTATTTAAAAGTAACAAACTAATTTTAAACTGTTGTTGTTGTTGTTGTTGTTATTATTATTATTATTATTATTATTATTATTATGATAATCCGGGTAATTGTTCTTGCCCAAACTCTTCATTGTCTATTCATAATTGAGCAAATAAGCGCTTACAGTCTAATGGATCCCATAGTCATTGCTTCTCTCCAAAATGCGGGCAAAAAAGCACAAGGGAGGATAAATCGGACATCATCTTATAAAGTCTAGAAGAATTACATTTCCACATATAAACATCAAGCCAATCAGCTTCCAGTATCTCTAATGCGTCATCACACTGGTTAGTAGTAGAGTGGTGTAGAAAAGAAATCCAAATTAATAAAGCCCATTTATGACTTTATTTATCAAGGAGTGGAGGATGACTTCATCATTTATTTTACAACGATCATAAGCATATCTTTCTCAAATAACGTTTTACAGATTATTTAAGTTATTAACAGCTTATCTGCGCTGTCATGTGCCGATTCGGACGGAGGTAGAAGCGTTAAGAATAATGTATGGTAATAAAACAAAATCATAGATACATCGAAATAAAATTAACTTTATGTGAATTAAATAAAATTCTAAACTTTCCATGATTGAATTCACTTTTCCGTCGGACGGCAAAAACAACGGTAATTTGCCTCGATATTTTAATTGACATTAATTCCTACAGTTCTTTTAAATCAAATAACAGAATCCCAATAAAAGAAATACGTCTGAATTAAATACCTATAAAGTGGTGTCAATTGCAATAAACTGTGAATTCATTAAATGATTGTACTCAATTAGCTGTAAAAAGTGCTACACCCACAAAGTAGGTTTTATATACTTTAAATAGTTGTAATCTAGTTTATTTTATTAGTTTTATACTAAAAAGTATCAAAATATCTCCTCTTTACTTAAAATGTTGATGTTTTTTTTATAACCATATATTTTAAATAAAACCAATGCAATTTATTTCGGTAGTTATTTGTATGTGGTTATTGTGTACAAGAAACGTTATAAAAGTGAGTTGACATACACAATTTATTTGAGCAGCTGTCGATGTGGCAGGTGCGTTCATCAAACGTAAATATTTTAATTTTTTTATAAGTTGGAATGCAGTATCTTCCTCGACACTTCAACGGTTTGTTCGCTGCAGCGGATCTGAATAACAAGGTAAGTTGAGCAAATTTTGCCAAATGACTAGTGATGTAAAGTCACGCAAAATCGCTTACTCCAGGGAGCTGAGGCTAGGTTTGCAAATTGTTCTGTAATACCTAGCTATCCTGCACACACGGCAAGCTAAGATGGCTGCACAGTGCTAGGGAGTGTGGTCGATCGGCAGACAACAGCGGTTGAAAGTAAATAAGTGTTGTAGTCGTGCCTACAATGTGTTTTCATGCTTATTTCTAGCAGCGCCTGATAACATCATCGCCACTGTAACAACATTTAGGATGGACGTGTTTAAAAACGCAGATATGTAGGCAATAATTAGTTGCACAAATGCCCTCAGTTATATTTTTAGATTGCAAAGATTAAATTTCGGGATCATATGCGATCGAAACGGTCGCAATTTCAAGCCTTCAGGCAATAGAACGGGCAAATAAGGGAAAATAAGATGGTGTTTTATGGACAGCAGACAAAACAAGATAGCCGTGTGTCTTTGAGAGGACTCTGGAATCAGAGATTATGTACTCTTGCATTACTAAAGCAGATGCACAGATTACACTGCATTGATGTATGTTTAGTAGTCTGTCTGATTTTAGATATTTTATCCACGTATTTTTAATGCTGCATAGTCAATTAATGACAGAGTTTTGGTTGGAAAAAAAAACTAAAATTATTTCTAACCCATTACTTAACTAAACTACATTTACCACTGATTTTTAACCTTATTCCAACATGCATTTTCCTGGTCTTTAGATACCCAAGCGCCTTTGTTACCTGGGGTCTTCAAGCTTCACATCCAGGTAAGAAAAACGTAAGAATTGTTACAATTACAGCTATAACTATTCACAGTTAAGTAAAACAGGTAAAATTGCAAACAATATTGTGGGCTCCATACAATTACATTTCTTTCGACATTATGTACCAACCACCAATAGAAGGCAGAGATCACCTTTCTGTCTCCTCCACACAACAAACAGTAAAAATCACCAAATAGAGCAGTTTCTTATTATCAGTCAGTCTTTCTCTGAGGCAGTTTGGTAAGCTGACAGTTGCCACTAACATTTACTCAACTTTTGTCTGTGATCATTTAAGATCCTAACATGTGATGACTAAAATCCTTAATCTAGTTAAATATACTGTAGAACGTCCTGGTTGCGAATGCAACCCACGTCTGATGTTCTTGACTGTAAGACAACACTCATGCTACTGTAGATTATTATAGTTTAGTCCCCCACACTCTATGGCATTGTCATGGTAGACTTCACTCTGGTCACATGCTCTAGTCACAGTATCCGTGACCACGTCAAGTATCCACCACCTTAAGCAACAAAAGTACAATTTTGACTTTCTGTCTTATGTCTTCTATTCCTCTCATTACCTGTTTTTCTGACCAAACTCTTGATTCTTTTTTGTCTTCACCAATAGAATCGTGCTGAAACAGAGGTGCACGCTGAGCTTGGCAGTTGCCCACTGAAAATTTACATGTGCCATCATCCCGATACGATTGGTATTATGAAAGAAGGACAGCCCGTGGTCAGAGGTGTGCCAAACCTGTCTAAAGCATGCTGCCTCCTGTTTGGACTTACCTATGCTCTCGACCTCAAGTATCTCTCAAAACTGGTCTATACTTTTGATATATATCAGAGGCTTTTTGTGGGATTGGACCCCATGCGTCCTAAGCCATCATCCAAGTATGCTAATCTCCTCACTAAGTTGTCTTAGATGATTTCTCAATGGCATGTGGCATTGTTTGCCATCATTTGAAAAAATTAAATCACTTTGGTAGGTGAGTTTACCAAATACACTTCAACGAACCGACGGAAAATGAAAAGTTGCAATTTTCTAGGAACTATACTCTCATTCCTGCGTAATAATCAAGAAACTTTCCTGCCGTACCATGGGTGAGCAGGCACAATGATATTACGCAGCTGTGGACTATTTCAGGTGCTGCGTTATATCATTGCGCCTGCTGCATACATGGTACGGCAGCAAAGTTCCTTGATTATTAGGCAGGAATGAGAGTATAGTTCCTAGCCACATCGGCCTAGAAAATTGCAACTTTTCATTTTCCGTCGGTGTTGGTACATGATGTAACTACAGAAGAGTCGAGTTTTAAATAGGAAAAATATCTAAACTTATTGGTCATTTTTTTAAGAGAGATGCTAATGGTCTAATCCGATTCAATGATCTGTACTAAGCTATGCTAAAAGTGGTACCGCCAGACCCGGAGATCGGCTGAATGGATTGTAAAACGGTAAAACTCAACTGTTTAACTCTTGGGGAGTTGTAACATGAGCCTATTTCCAAAAAAAGTGGAGTGTTCCTTTTAAGGGTGTTTCCTATTGTTCAGTGCCTTAAAGGAACACTCCACCGTTTTTTCATAATAAACTATGTTATTCCCTTAACTAAGACGAGTTGATGCATACCTCTCTCGTCTCAGTGCGTGCACTCAATCGCTCTGGCGCGCCGCGACAAGACAACACCTCCACGTTTTCCCTATTTAAATACAGTTACACGAGTAGTTACAAGACCAAGTATGGTGACACAAAATAAAACGTGCCGCTTTTCTAAGCGGGTAAAATGGATAACTATAATTTATGGCGGAATAGCACTTGGGAGCACTTCGACTCGGCGCAGCAATATCAACACTCCTGAAAAATCCTCTCCCGATAATATAGTGACGATATTACTGCACCGAGTCGAAGTGCTCCCAAGTGCTATTCCGCCATAAATTATAGTTATCCATTTTACCCGCTTAGAAAAGCGCCACGTTTTATTTTGTGTCACCATACTTGGTCGTGTAACTACTCGTGTAACTGTATTTAAATAGGGAAAACGTGGAGGTGTTTGATCTCTTCTAACGTCATCTCTGTTTGGATCCTAATGAATGAACTGGGCGAAGCTAATTGCTATCAAAGTTTGGCCGCGCGCCAGAGCGATATAGTGCACGCACTGAGACGAGAGAGGTATGCATCAACTCGTCTTAGTTAAGGGAATAACATAGTTTAATATCAAAAAACTGTGGAGTGTTCCTTTAAATAATGTGGACTTTGGACTGTGTTCTGTGCCGATCATTACCTCATGAGGTATATTCTCAAGAGTGTTGTGTGCACAATTTTGTTCAAAATATAGAAAGTCTGTAATAATTTTTGACATTGCAGTTCCAGTGTGATACAATGTGATGTTATGGCTCACATTTACCTTTATCCAAACATTGCAGATTGGTCAGTTTGGATATTTCACTGTACTGGTCAGAACAGGTTGAAAATACACTTACACAGTTTTTGTTTTACATTATACTGTACATGTGGGGATTTATTTCCTTTTTTGTAGTCACTGTTAAAAGTGACACTGCTTAAAATTGAATAAATGTTGTCTTCAATCTATCTTCTCATCTTTTTCTTCTTCAATTGAATTTGTAATTGTTATTGACAAATTCTGTTTATCTAAAGTTAATCACTGTAGTGCTTAGAATATAGACATTTAGATTTATTTTCTGAGGTTATATCCAGGACTCAATTAAAATGTTTATTCACATATGATTAGGTTAATTTTACTAATAAAATAAAGTTCATAAAACCTAATCAAAATGAGTGCAGGTTACTTGTAGCAAACCATAAATACATTACCTGTACCAAGAAAAGTAGGTTTATCTAACTGAGGAATACTAGTATTATTAATTAACTCAACTTGATTTTATTGCGTGTTCAATGTTCAATGTTGTTCAATATACTTAAAAAAAGCTGCAAGTTGACTCAACCTAAAACATCCAATGCAGCCACTTGCCTCACTTTTTATAAGTTAGATCTAGGTATTACTTTTGGGGCTATAGGCCATGATGAATATTTAAGGCTTTGAAAATTAACCTGCGGTGATCTATACTGTAGCCTAGTTATATTCGCCGTAGGTTTTCATACATGACTGTATTCATTTCAGTTAATACAGGTGGAGCTGGGCAAGGTGGTGGGTTTCTGAAAACACAGCAAATGCTAACAAAGTATTTGAACGTTGAGCACCAATCAGCTTTGCCCTATTTGATGATGTGATTTTTGACATGTCAAGAACTCGATAAAACTCCAAAGTAACCATCTGTGACAAATACCAACCACCTAGCAACACCATAGCAACTAGCCAGAACAACCTAGCAACCGAGTGCTGATCTTTGCCACTGCAAGGCCACTCTCATTTTCTTCAGGAAATGTACATTCAACTTATTATTATTATTGTCCACAGGCTCTAGTCTCATTATAGGGTTATGTTTTAGACAGACTCAACAATGCACTGAAGTTTGCAACCATGTCGATTTTTATGTACAGTTTTGTTTCGAGAAGCAGCAGTTTTGTTTCAGTTCAAAGGTTTCTTATATAGGCCGAGACTGTTTAAAAGCATTTGTTCTTTTTTTATTCATTGAAAGCATTTCTTCAGAAGGGTCATAGGGCTGTTTCGATATCGATACCGTTACCACCATGACTTCGACACCGGTTCCTGAACGATACTTTTTTCCATACCAATTTTATGAACAGATAATATTATAGCAGAGGCTGTAACATTAATTTGAAGAGGGGGAAAAACAAGAAAGCTAAACTCTTAATGCAGCCAACCTTAAGGATGAGAACACTTTGCAAGATATCTAGTTTAATCAAAAAGCATGTGTAATTCATTGAAATCATGAAACTTTTTATGAAACAACAATTTATTAACAGTTCTTCAGACAGTTCTTCAAAAATTACATTCTTAATGTTTTTTTCTTCAAATTCCATTTTATTTTTACCCAGTTCTGTGCTTTCTGTTTTATTTTGTCTATGGATTAATCAAAAACATTTCTAATTCATTGAATTCATAAAAACAAAGTAATAATAGGGCCCTATGATATAAGAAAAAAAAAGAAAAAAAAAGAAATTCTGTATTGTGTATTTTAATTTTTCTGCATAAAACATTAATTTTTCGTTTATTCAAATGAAAATTAAACAAGCCCTTTAATTGTTTAGCAAACAAGTGCTACAGGCTTACTGTTAAAATTAAAACATGGAAGAAAATTAGTTTTAATAAAAATGTTATTATAGTATTACATTAAGATGTACATTATTCTATACAAGAGTAATATATTTCTATCGCAGTTTCTTTAAGGCAAAGCAAACTTTTATTTTGACGGATTTCCGTATAGGCCTTTTTCTGTTAGTTTTTTTTATTAATGCCAAAAGAAAGAAAATGTAACAAATACATAACAACAGTAACAATAAAACCCAGGACATTAACAGTACAAATAAAATAACATAAAGCCAGAGGGGAAAAAAAAAAAAAAGATCAATAAAATGATACAAGGTTAAACATTGAAAGTAATCTTTGACTTTTCAAAGATTTTCTGTTTTTATGCCCATCAAAGACAAAACATATGAATTATAGTCGACCAGAAAAATTGACAGTAGCGGGATCTTATCCAAGAATTTGCATTTGTGAATACAACATTTGCCAAGTATCATGAACAGATTAACAATGTACTGGAAATACAAATTTGAATTGTGGTAAAGAAAAATAATATTAAAGGTGTTAATACATATTCTGATTTTTTTTTTTCTGAGAGATAGGTACATAACTCATTCCAAAAAGATTTAACACAAACACATTCACAAACAGATGTACACTTGTCTCTTCCACATCACAGAAAGTGCATTTATGTTCAATGTTTTGGATACACTAATTGAGAACACGATTACAAGGGTAGAATCTATGCAACATTTTTAATAGTAATTTCTTTTATTTTGTTTGTTAAAAGATATTTGTGTGGAAGAGACCAGACAAGACTCCAATTAACATTGTATAACGTCATCATCCATTTGAAAGATGATGCTGGAATAGATTTTCTGTTAATATTGAATTTGTCATCAGTAATCAAAATCCCTTCAATTGAAACAGAAGTGTTATACAGAGAAATAGGACTATAGGTTTGCTCCCCTTTCAAGAGTTTTTATAACACTATAGGAATGGCGTTGAATGCAATATTATATTCATTTTATGAAGCTCCAAAATCAATTTTTTTTGGGAGAATTCTGAAAAGGAATAAAACTGACAGTTGTCATCCATCAGGTGATTAACAATATAGATGTTATTTAAATACCATCTCTCAAAAAATATTGATTTATTTCTTATTCTGATTGTTCCAAATAAAACAACGGTGAGGTGAAAAATGATGTTTGTAAACCAGTTACCACGACGAGAAAAACCTGTTGGTGAAATTTTGCTAATTTAATGTGTAGTTTTCCAAGTGAGAAGGGGCACTGTAACAAAAACTCAACATCTCCAATTTTCTTAAAAACAAAATTAGGAAATATGTTCCATATAAAGTCTGGTTTTTTTTTTAACAAATCTTTTTAACCAATTTACTTTTAGCACATGGTTAAATTGGGTAAAGTCAACAACTCCAAGACCTCCATCACTAACCTTATTTCTTAGAACCTCCTTTTTCATTTTGTGGGATTTATTTTTCCATATGAAATTATATGATAATTCAGCCAATAAGGAACATAATGACTTAGGACAATCCATTACAGAAAAGAGATAAGAAACTCTTGATAGACCCTCTGCCTTTGACAATTAAACTCGACCAGAGGCCTTGTGATGTGATGATAGTTTCTCTCAAATGAAATGTTGTCAAAGTGAGAATATTAAACCGAAAAAGGACTATATAAATATGAGTCCTGCATGTTCTGCGTGTCTCCGTGTCAATGAATGGCATCGCGCTTTTGCCATCAAGCCGGCGTGAACTAGTGTTTTTCCTTGATGCCTCGCCACAGCCAATCAGCAGCACTTGATTTGTGCACATCATACATGATGCATGCTTATTGTTTCACTGACGTTGACAAGATTCACCCCTCAGGAATCAAAATTTGGTACCGAACGACAAGACAATTTTTGATGCTCGATGGTATCGAGGCAATTCGGTCGGTGCCTAAAAAGTATGGAAGTCGATACCCAGCAGCCCTAATACAGATTGGTCATGTATGAGGCGCTATATAGATAAAGATGACTGATCTTAACTTGACTTTTAAAACAAAGCAAATGAAGCTGTGAAGACTTGATGACTTGTTTCCAGTCTTCAGTCTCTCATGTTCTTGCTCAGACGTGGACAGGCTCTGATCTCTCTGGTGTGGCGCTTGAGTTCCTGTCAGGTTGGGGATGGACTTCAGGCTTCGGGTCGAGTCTCCAGCTCAAGCCCTTCACCAAGGACAGCAAGTGTGTTCTTTCCTATCCGGTACAAAGATTATATGAACAAGTCAACTCATGAATGATATTTTAAGAGCTGTTTTACAACAGAATTTAATTCTGTTTGCAACGATTCTGTTATTTTCCTGTTTACCGTGAAGCCGCTTTGAAACAATCTGTATTGTACAAAGCGCTATATAAATGAAGAAGGTGACTTGACTATAACAAGAACATTGCAATGAACACAAATTTGAAAATCTCACTACAAACAATCCAGAGTTGAACACAAATGATAAAAATCCTACTCTGTTACACTTCCTCACACCTGAAATCACTGATCGAGTCAATCTCCTGAACTTCTCCAATCTACAGTAGATCATTTCTAATCCATTTATGTTGTGACATCTGCTCTAACGTGGGCCGTTTCGTTGGATCCCGGGCTAGGCACTGGCTAATCAGATCACTGCATTCTGTACAAATGTTAATGAGGAGAGAGCTGGTTAGACATGTGACTTGGAATCTATGAAAACAGCATCTAAAACGTGATTAATATAATGTAAAATGTTCCTCATCTTCACTTTAAAAGTGAAGTATGTCGTCTCTGCGACACTAGTGGCACCTTAGCGGAATTACAAAATAAAGCATATTTTCAAACAAACCTCGCAAAGGCCCCTTTCGTGCATCGCGTCTTCCCCAACTTAAACATCACAAACCCAGTTCTTACTGCTTCTTGTGAAGGCATGTTTCAGGTCCAACATATTAGAAATACTTTTAGCTGTGTTGCATTTGTCTTGATGAAAACGTGTCTTTCTGAACGGGTGCATGATGATGCTGTATGGTATTGAAGCATGCTTTGTAGCGCGTAGCATCACAACGCTCTGTTCACTTTGACGGTGTTCATGACCTGTTTAATCTTTGAAGGTATAAATGCAGCGAATTTCGGCTTTCACTTCTGTAACTAAAGCTGGATTTCTTTTCCCATGCTACAGTAACCACGGCCCAAACTCTCGCTACACGTTGAGCTATACATAAAAAATCCTACATACTTCACCTTTAACTGTTTCTGAACAGAGCCTTTACTTTATGTGTGTGTGTGTGTGTGTGTGTGCTTATCAGTGTTTTCAATATTATTCACTCACCTCTGGATAAGTTGGAATTCTGAAATGTAACTTTGGCTTCTATGATTTCCGTTCTACTGCGAAAAGGACGAGATGCGTTCAACATTTCATACAACATCACTCCTAGAGCCCAGACGTTTGCTGGGACGGCGTGGAATCTGGGCTCTGTGAAGACTTCAGGTGGGCAGTGATCCTGTATTCCTGTAAGCAAGACATTCGCACATTGTTGAGCTTTGTTTCTTAAAGCGTCACTACATTCAGGTTTACACACACTCCCAAAATGCTCACCAAGGTATATGTCGCTCTCGTAGCCCTCACTACTGAATAGCTGACCGCAGCCAAAGTCTATCAGCTTGAGGTCTAACGAGTTTCTCTTCAACAGGAAATTCTGCGCGTGAATGTCATTATGAAAAACGCCATGCTGGATGCAGTGTTGTACTGCCAGCACAGCCTGTTGCATGAAGACCCGTGCTACTGTTTCACACACTTCAGGATTACGACGAGTGATGAAGTCCAGCAAGCTCTCGCAGGGTTCGGGGAACTCCATAACGAGAGTGAATTTTCGAGGGTGTTCAAACCACTCGTATAGTTGTATGACGTAGGGGCTTATGGGTTCTCGCCTCATCATTAGCAGCAGCGCCACTTCTGTAATGAGAGGTTCGGGATGTCCAGGCTAGAGAAAAGCAGTAGACAGAAGGTTAGCTGGGTAAAAATCTGACCAAAGCATTTTTTCTTTGATCTTTTTAGATATGTTCAAAAGAGCCTCAAAAGAGCTCAACGTTTTTTCTTTTTTACCTCTAGGCTTATTTGTCAATCACATTCGCACCTAATGCTTCCTATGGGTGTATTAACTACAGCAATTTGCAAATTACCAAATACATATTCAGGTTTTGGCCGACTTACAATGTCAAGATAAAGAAAATTGTCAAACTTGCGCATCCGCTTGATGGCAACCTGCAGCAAACAACAACAAAAAAAACAGTTTCAAGAACAGTAACAGAATTCGAGCACCTGACCTTGCACTAAGTATTAAACCATTTGTAAATTGTTTTGAATATGTTTTGATGCAAACAAAAGCCAAACGTTTGTACAATTCGGGAAGATTTACCTTTTTGCCATCAAATTTGCGTCTTCCGCTGTACACACTGCCAAACGCTCCGCATCCAATCATCTCTCCCGCTTTATAGAGAGACTCAAAGGACTCTGAAAAACAAACATGAGAAAAAATATGAGAAATATATATGAGATTGTTTTATTTAAAAAATATCAGTCCTGGTTGTGTCGTGAAAATAACATTAATATGGGCAAAATGATATAAATATTCTCTGAAAACAAGCCTTAAGATATTTTTAGTGGAAAACAAGACAGCAATACTGTTTAAAATAATGTGGGAGAAACAAGGACTGGCGATTTACCATTGTTTGGCTCGACGCCGGAGAGATCTGGTGCAGGTGATGATGGATCAGAATCAGGTGCGGATGGATCAGGATCAGGCTCTGGCTCCAGATCTGCTGGAGGGACAAAAGGCTCCACAACATCCACAGCACAACTGTGGCAACAGCAGCAGAAAGAACCCTTCATAGCCTTCCATAGCCAGTTGAGGAAACGACCAAGACCTTTCCTCTTCCTTGTAGGTTTTTCTGAAATGAAGAGAAACATCCCTGATGTCAAATTAATGATATCATGACATAGCTTACATTTTACTGTTAAATTCTTATCTGTAATGTTACAAGTCCAAAGTAATGGAAATATTTCCAAGCTACCCACCTGACTTCTGCTAAATCCCTGCATAAATGTCCCAAAATCGTATTTCACAATAGTCCTTTTATTTCACAATTTTTATTTGTCACATAAGCGACTCAGTAATCCTCGGCACGACGGCCATTTTGACAATTTTGTGAGTATTTGACAATTCAAGTTTCAGCAAAATTCAGCTGAGCAACAGTAAATGTGACCGGACATTAACATGCTAAGATCTTGAAGCAGTTATGCATGAAATCTCTATCTGTACACTTTACACTGCCCATCCTTATTTCAGTCTCACCTGTTGAGCTCTTGTTCACAGGAGAAGCCTCCATGGCACCCTGAGCAGTTCGGCCACGTGAAGTCTCTGTTGGCTCGACAGGAACTTGACCCGGCAGCGGAGGGCACTGCCACCCTTCCAAGCTGTCGGACCTGGACAAACCGCAGCTGCTGCCACTGTCCTGTTCGCTTGGGCTCTCCGAAATATCACCACTCCACCTCCATTCCACGCTGTACGAGCCTCTGCTGCTCAGCCTCAACAACTCTCTGCATAACCGCATCTCCACATTGTCCTCAGAGAGGGACAAAGATGATGACGAGTCTGGAAAATTTCTGACATCAAAAACTGTTTTTTTCTTTTTGTGTAATGATATTTATAATCAATGTAAGAATTGGTCAAAGCCTATTCTGACCTCTGCGAGAGTGTTTAGATGAAGTGGACGGACGTCCATCATCTGGGCTCTTCTGGCTGCCGCTCTGCCACTCCTTCTTCCTGTGAGCCAGACCTGTGGACACAGAAACAGACAACTCAGAAGACAAAGACTGTGTTAAATATCCACGAAGCTCCTGGATCTGGTCTGGCAGCGGATCCTGGTCACGGTCATCAGAACCGGGTCTCCAAACCTCCTGACCAGCCGTCTGAGAGACAGCAGCTCTCCTGGATCTGGAGCGGCCTGAGGCTGGAATATTTCACATAGTCAGTATTAATGGTTTAATAATAACCAATACTCAATGTCAGTGGTTAATTACAAATTGTTACCATACATAACTTTAGTTACTCAAATTGAAAAGTTGATTTCATATGCAAGGAATCAAATACATGTGTGATCACAGAGCTGGGAAAATTGGGGGATCAAATTGACCTTGCACACGTTTCTTCACATTCATTTACTCAATCATTGTACAACAATATCATACCATAACATACCATTTACAACTAAAGAACTAAAGCACTCACCTCCTCTTCCCCCCATGTGAGCCATTGACATCCTCCAATCTGCAATAAAAAACAATACAAAAAACAATACAAAAAAAATACAACACTCCTTAGAAACACTAAAAATTTAACAAAATAATAAACTAAAAATTAAATAAAACGCCAAACTCCTTCTAACGTAAGAAACGAACAATTAAATTGAAGTCTCCACAAAAACAATATGAACTCTTTAAAAAATAGAAATATGTAAAGGATATATGCTCCGATCTTCTTCTAGAATAAAAGTCTCTTCTCAGGTTCAGCTTCACAAGATTTGCGTAGAAAATACTTGGCAAAAGTCTCTGAATTGTTCGCCTCGTCGCTCAACCAACTCAGAAAGCGATCAGTTCGAGTGTATGCAGTCAAAATTCACAACACGCGTCACCATAGCAACTAGAATTCAAATCATTCATAACCACGAGGCACGTACACATGAAGTCGCGTGCGTGAGCGCACATCGAATCTCAACACATTTATTTAAAAGTAACAACTTTTAACAACTGTTGTTGTTGTTGTTGTTGTTCTTGTTATTATTATTATTATTATTA
The DNA here is from genome assembly GCA_030578275.1 of Meda fulgida. Classification (NCBI taxonomy): domain Eukaryota; kingdom Metazoa; phylum Chordata; class Actinopteri; order Cypriniformes; family Leuciscidae; genus Meda; species Meda fulgida. Next base: position 20,231,572 of record CM060636.1, on the reverse strand, counting down.
TTATTATTATGATAATCCGGGTAATTGTTCTAGCCCAAACTCTTCATTGTCTATTCATAATTGAGCAAATAAGCGCTTACAGTCTAATGGATCCCATAGTCATTGCTTCTCTCCAAAATGCGGGCAAAAAGGCACAAGGGAGGATAAATCGGACATCATCTTATAAAGTCTAGAAGAATTACATTTCCACATATAAACATCAAGCCAATCAGCTTCCAGTATCTCTAATGCGTCATCACACTGGTTAGTAGTAGAGTGGTGTAGAAAAGAAATCCAAATTAATAAAGCCCATTTATGACTTTATTGATCAAGGAGTGGAGGGTGACTTCATCATTTATTTTACAACGATCATAAGCATATCTTTCTCAAATAACGTTTTACAGATTATTTAAGTTATTAACAGCTTATCTGCGCTGTCATGTGCCGATTCGGACGGAGGTAGAAGCGTTAAGAATAATGTATGGTAATAAAACAAAATCATAGATACATCGAAATAAAATTAACTTTATGTGAATTAAATAAAATTCTAAACTTTCCATGATTGAATTCACTTTTCCGTCGGACGGCAAAAACAACGGTAATTTGCCTCGATATTTTAATTGACATTAATTCCTACAGTTCTTTTAAATCAAATAACAGAATCCCAATAAAAGAAATACGTCTGAATTAAATACCTATAAAGTGGTGTCAATTGCAATAAACTGTGAATTCATTAAATGATTGTACTCAATTAGCTGTAAAAAGTGCTACACCCACAAAGTAGGTTTTATATACTTTAAATAGTTGTAATCTAGTTTATTTTATTAGTTTTATACTAAAAAGTATCAAAATATCTCCTCTTTACTTAAAATGTTGATGTTTTTTTTATAACCATATATTTTAAATAAAACCAATGCAATTTATTTCGGTAGTTATTTGTATGTGGTTATTGTGTACAAGAAACGTTATAAAAGTGAGTTGACATACACAATTTATTTGAGCAGCTGTCGATGTGGCAGGTGCGTTCATCAAACGTAAATATTTTAATTTTTTTATAAGTTGGAATGCAGTATCTTCCTCGACACTTCAACGGTTTGTTCGCTGCAGCGGATCTGAATAACAAGGTAAGTTGAGCAAATTTTGCCAAATGACTAGTGATGTAAAGTCACGCAAAATCGCTTACTCCAGGGAGCTGAGGCTAGGTTTGCAAATTGTTCTGTAATACCTAGCTATCCTGCACACACGGCAAGCTAAGATGGCTGCACAGTGCTAGGGAGTGTGGTCGATCGGCAGACAACAGCGGTTGAAAGTAAATAAGTGTTGTAGTCGTGCCTACAATGTGTTTTCATGCTTATTTCTAGCAGCGCCTGATAACATCATCGCCACTGTAACAACATTTAGGATGGACGTGTTTAAAAACGCAGATATGTAGGCAATAATTAGTTGCACAAATGCCCTCAGTTATATTTTTAGATTGCAAAGATTAAATTTCGGGATCATATGCGATCGAAACGGTCGCAATTTCAAGCCTTCAGGCAATAGAACGGGCAAATAAGGGAAAATAAGATGGTGTTTTATGGACAGCAGACAAAACAAGATAGCCGTGTGTCTTTGAGAGGACTCTGGAATCAGAGATTATGTACTTTTGCATTACTAAAGCAGATGCACAGATTACACTGCATTGATGTATGTTTAGTAGTCTGTCTGATTTTAGATATTTTATCCACGTATTTTTAATGCTGCATAGTCAACTAAAATAACTGTTGGAATTAATTTAAATTAAAATATCAAGGCAAATTACCGTTGTTTTTGCCGTCCGAAGGAAAAGTGAATTCAATCATGGAGAGTTTAGAATTTTATTTAATTCACATAAAGTTAATTTTATTTCGATGTATCTATGATTTTGTTTTATTACCATACATTATTCTTAACGCTTCTACCTCCGTCCGAATCGGCACATGACAGCGCAGATAAGCTGTTAATAACTTAAATAATCTGTAAAACGTTATTTGAGAAAGATATGCTTATGATCGTTGTAAAATAAATGATGAAGTCATCCTCCACTCCTTGATAAATAAAGTCATAAATGGGCTTTATTAATTTGGATTTCTTTTCTACACCACTCTACTACTAACCAGTGTGATGACGCATTAGAGATACTGGAAGCTGATTGGCTTGATGTTTATATGTGGAAATGTAATTCTTCTAGACTTTATAAGATGATGTCCGATTTATCCTCCCTTGTGCCTTTTTGCCCGCATTTTGGAGAGAAGCAATGACTATGGGATCCATTAGACTGTAAGCGCTTATTTGCTCAATTATGAATAGACAATGAAGAGTTTGGGCAAGAACAATTACCCGGATTATCATAATAATAATAATAATAACAACAACAACAACAGTTTAAAATTGTTTGTTACTTTTAAATAAATGTGTTGAGATTCGATGTGCGCTCACGCACGCGACTTCATGTGTACGTGCCTCGTGGTTATGAATGATTTGAATTCTAGTTGCTATGGTGACGCGTGTTGTGAATTTTGACTGCATACACTCGAACTGATCGCTTTCTGAGTTGGTTGAGAGACGAGGCGAACAATTCAGAGACTTTTGCCAAGTATTTTCTACGCAAATCTTGTGAAGCTGAAGCTGAGAAGAGACTTTTATTCTAGAAGAAGATCGGAGCATATATCCTTTACATATTTCTATTTTTTAAAGAGTTCATATTGTTTTTGTGGAGACTTCAATTTAATTGTTCGTTTCTTACGTTAGAAGGAGTTTGGCGTTTTATTTAATTTTTAGTTTATTATTTTGTTAAATTTTTAGTGTTTCTAAGGAGTGTTGTATTTTTTTTGTATTGTTTTTTGTATTGTTTTTTATTGCAGATTGGAGGATGTCAATGGCTCACATGGGGGGAAGAGGAGGTGAGTGCTTTAGTTCTTTAGTTGTAAATGGTATGTTATGGTATGATATTGTTGTACAATGATTGAGTAAATGAATGTGAAGAAACGTGTGCAAGGTCAATTTGATCCCCCAATTTTCCCAGCTCTGTGATCACACATGTATTTGATTCCTTGCATATGAAATCAACTTTTCAATTTGAGTAACTAAAGTTATGTATGGTAACAATTTGTAATTAACCACTGACATTGAGTATTGGTTATTATTAAACCATTAATACTGACTATGTGAAATATTCCAGCCTCAGGCCGCTCCAGATCCAGGAGAGCTGCTGTCTCTCAGACGGCTGGTCAGGAGGTTTGGAGACCCGGTTCTGATGACCGTGACCAGGATCCGCTGCCAGACCAGATCCAGGAGCTTCGTGGATATTTAACACAGTCTTTGTCTTCTGAGTTGTCTGTTTCTGTGTCCACAGGTCTGGCTCACAGGAAGAAGGAGTGGCAGAGCGGCAGCCAGAAGAGCCCAGATGATGGACGTCCGTCCACTTCATCTAAACACTCTCGCAGAGGTCAGAATAGGCTTTGACCAATTCTTACATTGATTATAAATATCATTACACAAAAAGAAAAAAACAGTTTTTGATGTCAGAAATTTTCCAGACTCGTCATCATCTTTGTCCCTCTCTGAGGACAATGTGGAGATGCGGTTATGCAGAGAGTTGTTGAGGCTGAGCAGCAGAGGCTCGTACAGCGTGGAATGGAGGTGGAGTGGTGATATTTCGGAGAGCCCAAGCGAACAGGACAGTGGCAGCAGCTGCGGTTTGTCCAGGTCCGACAGCTTGGAAGGGTGGCAGTGCCCTCCGCTGCCGGGTCAAGTTCCTGTCGAGCCAACAGAGACTTCACGTGGCCGAACTGCTCAGGGTGCCATGGAGGCTTCTCCTGTGAACAAGAGCTCAACAGGTGAGACTGAAATAAGGATGGGCAGTGTAAAGTGTACAGATAGAGATTTCATGCATAACTGCTTCAAGATCTTAGCATGTTAATGTCCGGTCACATTTACTGTTGCTCAGCTGAATTTTGCTGAAACTTGAATTGTCAAATACTCACAAAATTGTCAAAATGGCCGTCGTGCCGAGGATTACTGAGTCGCTTATGTGACAAATAAAAATTGTGAAATAAAAGGACTATTGTGAAATACGATTTTGGGACATTTATGCAGGGATTTAGCAGAAGTCAGGTGGGTAGCTTGGAAATATTTCCATTACTTTGGACTTGTAACATTACAGATAAGAATTTAACAGTAAAATGTAAGCTATGTCATGATATCATTAATTTGACATCAGGGATGTTTCTCTTCATTTCAGAAAAACCTACAAGGAAGAGGAAAGGTCTTGGTCGTTTCCTCAACTGGCTATGGAAGGCTATGAAGGGTTCTTTCTGCTGCTGTTGCCACAGTTGTGCTGTGGATGTTGTGGAGCCTTTTGTCCCTCCAGCAGATCTGGAGCCAGAGCCTGATCCTGATCCATCCTCACCTGATTCTGATCCATCATCACCTGCACCAGATCTCTCCGGCGTCGAGCCAAATAATGGTAAATCGCCAGTCCTTGTTTCTCCCACATTATTTTAAACAGTATTGCTGTCTTGTTTTCCACTAAAAATATCTCAAGGCTTGTTTTCAGAGAATATTTATATCATTTTGCCCATATTAATGTTATTTTCACGACACAACCAGGACTGATATTTTTTAAATAAAACAATCTCATATATATTTCTCATATTTTTTCTCATGTTTGTTTTTCAGAGTCCTTTGAGTCTCTCTATAAAGCGGGAGAGATGATTGGATGCGGAGCGTTTGGCAGTGTGTACAGCGGAAGACGCAAATTTGATGGCAAAAAGGTAAATCTTCCCGAATTGTACAAACGTTTGGCTTTTGTTTGCATCAAAACATATTCAAAACAATTTACAAATGGTTTAATACTTAGTGCAAGGTCAGGTGCTCGAATTCTGTTACTGTTCTTGAAACTGTTTTTTTTGTTGTTGTTTGCTGCAGGTTGCCATCAAGCGGATGCGCAAGTTTGACAATTTTCTTTATCTTGACATTGTAAGTCGGCCAAAACCTGAATATGTATTTGGTAATTTGCAAATTGCTGTAGTTAATACACCCATAGGAAGCGTTAGGTGCGAATGTGATTGACAAATAAGCCTAGAGGTAAAAAAGAAAAAACGTTGAGCTCTTTTGAGGCTCTTCTGAACGTATCTAAAAAGATCAAAGAAAAAATGTTTTGGTCAGATTTTTACCCAGCTAACCTTCTGTCTACTGCTTTTCTCTAGCCTGGACATCCCGAACCTCTCATTACAGAAGTGGCGCTGCTGCTAATGATGACGCGAGAACCCATAAGCCCCTACGTCATACAACTATACGAGTGGTTTGAACACCCTCGAAAATTCCCTCTCGTTATGGAGTTCCCCGAACCCTGCGAGAGCTTGCTGGACTTCATCACTCGTCGTAATCCTGAAGTGTGTGAAACAGTAGCACGGGTCTTCATGCAACAGGCTGTGCTGGCAGTACAACACTGCATCCAGCATGGCGTTTTTCATAATGACATTCACGCGCAGAATTTCCTGTTGAAGAGAAACTCGTTAGACCTCAAGCTGATAGACTTTGGCTGCGGTCAGCTATTCAGTAGTGAGGGCTACGAGAGCGACATATACCTTGGTGAGCATTTTGGGAGTGTGTGTAAACCTGAATGTAGTGACGCTTTAAGAAACAAAGCTCAACAATGTGCGAATGTCTTGCTTACAGGAATACAGGATCACTGCCCACCTGAAATCTTCACAGAGCCCAGATTCCACGCCGTCCCAGCAAACGTCTGGGCTCTAGGAGTGATGTTGTATGAAATGTTGAACGCATCTCGTCCTTTTCGCAGTAGAACGGAAATCATAGAAGCCAAAGTTACATTTCAGAATTCCAACTTATCCAGAGGTGAGTGAATAATATTGAAAACACTGATAAGCACACACACACACACACACACATAAAGTAAAGGCTCTGTTCAGAAACAGTTAAAGGTGAAGTATGTAGGATTTTTTATGTATAGCTCAACGTGTAGCGAGAGTTTGGGCCGTGGTTACTGTAGCATGGGAAAAGAAATCCAGCTTTAGTTACAGAAGTGAAAGCCGAAATTCGCTGCATTTATACCTTCAAAGATTAAACAGGTCATGAACACCGTCAAAGTGAACAGAGCGTTGTGATGCTACGCGCTACAAAGCATGCTTCAATACCATACAGCATCATCATGCACCCGTTCAGAAAGACACGTTTTCATCAAGACAAATGCAACACAGCTAAAAGTATTTCTAATATGTTGGACCTGAAACATGCCTTCACAAGAAGCAGTAAGAACTGGGTTTGTGATGTTTAAGTTGGGGAAGACGCGATGCACGAAAGGGGCCTTTGCGAGGTTTGTTTGAAAATATGCTTTATTTTGTAATTCCGCTAAGGTGCCACTAGTGTCGCAGAGACGACATACTTCACTTTTAAAGTGTAGATGAGGAACATTTTACATTATATTAATCATGTTTTAGATGCTGTTTTCATAGATTCCAAGTCACATGTCTAGCCAGCTCTCTCCTCATTAACATTTGTACAGAATGCAGTGATCTGATTAGCCAGTGCCTAGCCCGGGATCCAACGAAACGGCCCACGTTAGAGCAGATGTCACAACATAAATGGATTAGAAATGATCTACTTTAGATTGGAGAAGTTCAGGAGATTGACTCGATCAGTGATTTCAGGTGTGAGGAAGTGTAACAGACAGAGTAGGATTTTTATCATTTGTGTTCAACTCTGGATTGTTTGTAGTGAGATTTTCAAATTTGTGTTCATTGCAATGTTCTTGTTATAGTCAAGTCACCTTCTTCATTTATATAGCGCTTTGTACAATACAGATTGTTTCAAAGCGGCTTCACGGTAAACAGGAAAATAACAGAATCAGTGCAAACAGAATTCAATTCTGTTGTAAAACAGCTCTTAAAATATCATTCATGAGTTGACTTGTTCATATAATCTTTGTACCGGATAGGAAAGAACACACTTGCTGTCCTTGGTGAAGAGCTTGAGCTGGAGACTCGACCCGAAGCCTGAAGTCCATCCCCAACCTGACAGGAACTCAAGCGCCACACCAGAGAGATCAGAGCCTGTCCACGTCTGAGCAAGAACATGAGAGACTGAAGACTGGAAACAAGTCATCAAGTCTTCACAGCTTCATGTGCTTTGTTTTAAAAGTCAAGTTAAATCAAGTAACAGAATCCCAATCAAAGAAATACATCTGAATTAAATAAAATTAAAATATATATTTTAAATTGAAGTGGAGACAATTGCAATAAACTGTGAATTCATTGAATTATTGTAGCTACTCAATAAGCGATAGCTATGAACAGTTAAGGCTTTGAAAATTAATAATTCCACGAATTATTAAAACGTGAAATTATTTGAAAAAAAATCCATTCAATTTACAGTAAAAAAAATCTGGTATCAACATTTTGTTGTATAGAGACAAAAAAAACATTTCATTAACAAATATAATGTTAATTTACCAACATAAAAGTACTAATCTATAGAAGTAGGCTACTAACCATCAAACACAATGGCGATGAATTTCACGTGATGAAACAAGCTCATCACAAGCATCTTTACCAAAAGCTGAGAAATAGCCTATATCTATGATTATATCATATGGTCCTTCTCAAAGAATTAGCATATTGTGATAAAGTTCATTATTTTCCATAATGTCATGATCAAAATTAAACTTTCATATATCTTAGATTCATTGCACACCAACTGAAATATTTCAGGTCTTTTATTGTTTTAATACTGATGATTTTGGCATACAGCTCATGAAAACCCAAAATTCCTATCCAAAAAAATTAGCATATTGTCACGGTTCACTAATCGGCTGTCTCATGCTGAAGTGTCTGCGTGAGTGTAATTGTGTGGGTGTGGTTACTCGTTGTGTTGATTAGTGTCACCAGCTGTCATCAATTCCAGTTCCTTTTTATGCCCAGCATTTTCTCTCTCTTGTTGTCAGATCGTTGTGGTTGTTCCTCGGTGTGTGTCCTGTTCTCGTGCCTCGGCTGTTTCAGTTCGTCTTCTGGATTTTCGTCAGTTCCTCGTGTTGTCTGGATGTTCCACGGTTCCTGGGTTTCACTCGAGCACGCTCATCACAGCACCACCACCGGATCGCCATCTCGTCCCTGCTTCACTTACCACCTGAGTGTTTGCCCCGATCTGTGTCCAACATCTGACTACTCTTCAATAAACTGGATTTTACTTGCATCCTCCTGTTTTTTCCCTCACACATATTTCATCCGACCAATAAAAGAAATGTTTTTAATACAAAAAAAAGTCAACCTTCAAATAATTATGTTCAGTTATGCACTCAATACGTGGTCGGGAATCCTTTTGCAGAAATGACTGCTTCAGTGTGGCGTGGGATGGAGGCAATCAGCCTGTGGCACTGCTGAGGTGTTATGGAGGCCCAGGATGCTTCGATAGCGGCCTTAAGCTCATCCAGAGTGTTGGGTCTTGCGTCTCTCAACTTTCTCTTCACAATATCCCACAGATTCTCTATGGGGTTCAGGTCAGGAGAGTTGGCGGGCCAATTGAGCACAGTAATACCATGGTCAGTAAACCATTTATCAGTGGTTTTGGCACTGTGAGCAGGTGCCAGGTCGTGCTGAAAAATGAAATCGTCATCTCCATAAAGCTTTTCAGCAGGTGGAAGCATGAAGTGCTCCAAAATCTCCTGATAGCTAGCTGCATTGACCCTGCCCTTGATAAAACACAGTGGACCAACACCAGCAGCTGACATGGCACCCCAGACCATCACTGACTGTGGGTACTTGACACTGGACTTCAGGCATTTTGGCATTTCCTTCTCCCCAGTCTTCCTCCAGACTCTGGCACCTTGATTTCCGAATGACATGCAACCACTGAGCAACAGTCCAGTGCTGCTTCTCTGTAGCCCAGGTCAGGCACTTCTGCCGCTGTTTCTGGTTCAAAAGTGTCTTGACCTGGGGAATGCGGCACCTGTAGCCCATTTCCTGCACGAGCCTGTGCACGGTGGCTCTGGATGTTTCTACTCCAGACTCAGTCCACTGCTTCCGCAGGTCCCCCAAGGTCTGGAATCGGTCCTTCTCCACAATCTTCCTCAGGGTTCGGTCACCTCTTCTCGTTGTGCAGCGCTTTTTGCCAGACTTTTTCCTTCCCACAGACTTCCCACTGAGGTGCCTTGATACAGTACTCTGGGAACAGCCTATTTGTTCAGAAATTTCTTTCTGTGTCTTACCCTCTTGCTTGAGGGTGTCAATGATGGCCTTCTGGACAGCAGTCAGGTCGGCAGTCTTACCCATGATTGCGGTTTTGAGTAATGAAACAGGCTGGGAGTTTTTAAAAGCCTCACGAATCTTTTGCAGGTGTTTAGAGTTAATTAGTTGATTCAGATGATTAGGTTAATAGCTCGTTTAGAGAACCTTTTCATGATATGCTAATTTTTTGAGACAGGAATTTTGGGTTTTCATGAGCTGTATGCCAAAATCTGCGTAAATCAGATTTACAGATAGTAAATCTAGTTACTAACAATAAATTATACAACTACACAACTAACCCTTAACTAAACCCAATCGTAACACTAACCCTATAAAGTAGATATATTAATATTACTCAGTACATTGTAACAAGGGCACCTTAATATAAAGTGTTACCATATAACTCGTCTTGCGTTTAAAAATGTGCAATTACACATTTTTAATGAAGTTGCATTTTAGTACATTTACAATGTATACATTTTAAATACACCTAAACCTACTTGATTATAATGTTAACTGTAATGTCAAATAACACACTGCAGCTAACATTATAATCAATGTTAGTCAACAGATCAAAATAAGTGCACTTCCTAAAATTGTACTTAAGTGTGTTAAGAAACATTCTCATGAAAGTGTATTATTTTTATACTTAAGGGGCCTTTTATGCCATTAATATTATATCTGCAAGTACAGTTTTTTAAAATATGCTTTTAAGATTTGATGCATGCTACAAGTGCACATATACAATTACACAAGTTTCAATCATAGTGCACGATACGATATCCTCTAATAAAAGTTATAACTCACTTTTATTAGAGGCTTGTTCTGTATGGGTAAAGTCTCATGACACAAAGAATGCTGATAGCAACATGACACATCACGCTTATACTTCCTAATTAACTATAACTGCCTGCTATCATGGTTCTATACATTATGGTTTGATGTCCTTGTACAAAAGTTATTTGTCTACCCAGTGCATGAGTCCATACAGTATATGCCATGGTATGTGGGAAAGTGTGTGTTTGCATTCATATATTTTCCTTCCAATGGATCTTCTGTCTTTTCCTGTGCCCAGGGCAACAGTAGTGTCACAATGGTGCAAATGACGTGTCATGGCAGCTGCGTTCCTCTCCCTTCACAGTCCGCAAACACCTGAGGCCGGCTCTTTGTTTGATGTGGAGACATCTGCCATTTAGTCTGTCAGTTTGGGGAAATATTTCAAGGAGTTCAGCCAGTTTTCATACTTTAGAGGTATAGTGCTACTGAGAAGAATTTTTGATACAAAGCCAAAATTGTGCCACAGAGATCCACCTGAAAGAGAAGGAGCTATGATAGATTATGCACACATCCTCGTGGACGAGGAACTGTTTTCACAGCTGTTGCAATTTGAAAAGCAGTTGAATTCTATAATTCTATAATTATAATTTAGCTTCTTAAACACACAATAACCAATTAAAAATGCGGTTTGCTTCCTGCTGACCACTAAAAATGTAGAGGACTTAAGTCCAAAAAAAGGCACAAAAGAAAGCCTAAATATTATTGCTTTAAATGTTGAACTATTAGCTTTGTTTGTAAAATTGTTGTATAATTGGCACCGTTTAAAGGAATAGTTCACCAAAAAATGAAAATTGTCATCACTTACTCTTCCTCAAGTTGTTCCAAACCTGTGTAAGTTTCTTTCTTCTGTTGAACACAAAAGAAGATATTTTGAAGAATGCTGGTAATCAGACAGTTGACGGTAGCCATTGACTTCCATATATTTTGTACTACAATGGAGGTCAATGGCTGCCGTGCCGTCAACTGCCTGGTTACCAAATATCTTCTTCTTTTGTGTTCAACAGTAGAAAGAAACCCATACCAGTTTGGAAGAACATGAGGGTGAACTATCACTTTAACTGCATTTGCTCTACTGAAAGATAAGATTTATATCAAAGCTCCATTTTAAACCATGACATACACATACAGCTACAAAATGTATTAAATTTAAATAATATATTAATATAAGATTACTTATATAAATGCTCACAGGACAAATAGTCATGCTAGTCACATTTGTGACCACTGGGAGAGCACAGTCTAATTTTTCTGTCATTGAATAATGAATACAGTTGCCCTTAGATTGTTTATCATTATCTGTTTGTGCAATATTTAACGGACAAATTTTGACTGTCCTTGTTTATTTTGTTTATTTTTTTACAATGAACAAGAATAAACCACATAGAGTAGGCTATTTGCATGTTTTAAAAGCATTTTTTTTTTCATTAGACTATCAGAGAAGTCAAATGCATGTCAATATCTCACTAATTTAGCATTAAATGAGTTAGGGCAGAGGGGAAGCATGAATCTGAGAATATGATATCTGACGCAATAACCCAAATGCAGCGTAGCATGCTCTGATCCTTTGTCAATCCTTTGTGAGTGTGTTATTGTACCTAAATACACTGCCTCAGGGCTGGCTGCTAAGCGTCGTGGCCACGCCCACTCTCGAGACTCCGCCCCCTCCGCTCGAGCCTCGACTGTTAACGGAACTGTAGTGTTTAATGTTTACCTTCGCTCAGCTTAACTGAACTATCTGATCCGGAGGCTTTATCTGATCGCAACATAACAGAGAAAGGACTTGGACGCACTGTGTGCACTGTGAAATAACCCAAGGTAATGTACTGAAACGTAAGGCTTTTCGTTGCTCTTCTCGAAAGCGTATTAATAATCGATGTTTCTTCTCCTGTGATTCCAGCCTGTTATAAACTTGTAATTGCAACTGCGCAAGACAATGAGACATTAAGCGCACATAGATATGTAATCTTATTCAGAAAGGAGTTATATGAAACTCTTTGGACGGCTAATGAATGCTTGATTTCATTGTGTTTCTGCATGCACGTATTAGTATGCTATCTCATATCCCGCTATGTGTGTTGCATAACTTCTTTGGTGCATTCCTGCCAGACTAAACTCAAGGCTGTCACGTACAAACGTCACAATTATTATTTTCTATTGTCTACTGTTATTTTTTTATGACAGTATTGGTTATTTTATCATTTGATTACTTAATTAGTACTATTCGTTACTATTCATCACCTACAGGTATTTATTAATTACATACTTGTAATAAATACTACTATAGGCTAGTAATAATAATAATAATCATTATTGGTATTGTAGTAGTATAGTATTATTATTAATTTAGTGGTATATTTTATTTAGATGATTAATTATATATTTTATTTAGATTATTAAATGATCAAATTAACAGTTATTATTTAATCAAAGTGGTGTCAAAGTTAAAAACTGCAGCGATAAGCTCATTGCACTTTTTCAGCCACTTTGAATTTAACTGCTCATGAAACTCTGAAAAATAAGTAGAAATGACATGCAGAAATTCTAAACATGCAGAGACCACTGTGTTGTAATGTCTCTAGGAAGAAAAGTTTTGGGTCATGAGCTGTCATCTGATTTCTGATATTGTGCAACAGTTTTTGCACAATATCAAAAATAGGCTATATCAGATCACAATATCAAAAAAAGAATTTTTGTTCCATCATTCACTTTTCAAGGGCTCAGATGTCAAACCATTATAGATGTTATACTTGGCCCTTATACTGGACAATAACTTTATTCTACAGCTGCTGTAAAGCCAAAACAATCTCTGTTTCTTTCATTTCTTATTATTACTGTAAAGCTGCTTTGAAACAATCTATATTGTTAAAAGCACTATATAAATGAAGGTGACTTGACATGAGATCATTGTATGAAGTTTACTTAAATGCGAAAGAATTGTAACCAGAGTGAAATGAATGACTTCCCCTTTCACAGTATGTCTCGAGAGCAGAAAGCAGTGGAGCGTGCCAAGAAGGCCTTCCTCACCGGCCGGAGCAAATCACTGGAGTACCGCATTACACAGCTAAAAAACCTGCTGCGTTTTGTCAGAGAACGACAGGATGAAATCGGAGAGGGCCTCAAAAAGGATCTCAGAAGGGTTTGTGACCCATCCACTTGTGTATTGTCCACTTCTAAACTCTGTTTGCTTATGTGATATGTGCTTTATATTTTTGGCGACAGAGTGAGTTTGGAACTCCTTTGTATGAGACTCTGGGTCTGGAGAGTGAGATTAACCTGGCTGTGAGAAAGCTGAAAGATTGGGCAGCTCCTCGACCCGTGAGCAAGAGCATGATGACCATCTCAGACCAGGTCTACATCCAGCCTGAGCCCCTGGGAGTAGTGCTGGTCATTGGGGCCTGGAACTACCCCTGGGCAGTCACCATCGGGCCCCTCATAGGAGCTATAGCAGCAGGTAATCGAGGTCTATCGAAGGACCATCAGAATGTTAATAATAATAAATAATAATAAATTTTATTTGTAAAAGCACTTTACATTTAAAAAAAAAACTCAAAGTGCTACAGGTCTGATCCTAAGAACAATATCTAGACATTTTTAAAATTCATAATATCTGCTAAAAAGTTATGTCTTTAGTCCCTTTTTAAAAGTCTCGATGGTCTGTGGTTACCTCAGATGGTCCGGGAGGGCATTCCAAATCCGGGGAGCGGCAGAGCAAAAAGCACGATCGCCCATTGTGCAGAATTTAGTTTTTGGTATTAAGAGGCGGTTTGAGATTTGTGATCGGAGGGATCGTGCTGTAGAAACAGGGGTAAGTAGTTCTTTCAGGTAGGGGGGTGCATTTCCATAGATGCATTGGTGAGTGAGAAGTGAAACCTTATATTCGATCCTAGCAGACACGGGAAGCAAGTGAAGTGTGTGGAAGATGGGAGTGATGTGCTCATACTTTCGCACTCTCATCAGGATCCTAGCAGCGCTGTTCTGGACGTACTGCAGCTTTTGCAGACTCTTGTTGGGGATCCCGCTGAGAAGAGCGTTACAGTAATCCAGTCTAGAGGAGACGAAGGCGTGGACCAGTTTCTCAGCATCAGCTAAGGTAAGTGTAGAACGGAGTTTTGCGATGTTTCTGAGATGATGAAAGGAGATCTTACAGAGATTTTTGATATGGACTTCAAAGGTGAGTTGTGGATCAAATCTCACACCGAGATTGGTAACTGTTGTGGAAAGGGGGATGTCTTGGCCAGGGATAGTTATACCGGAAATTGAGGATGACTGAATTTGGTGCGAGGTGCCAATGAGAATTGCTTCAGTTTTGGAACTGTTTATTTGGAGAAAATTCTGTTTCATCCATACCTTTATCTCCTCGAGACAGGCAGTCAGTGTTGGAGACGGAGATGATGTTGGCGGTGCTGCAGTCGGTTGTGGATCAGATTTCATGTACAGTTGTGTGTCGTCGGCGTAGCAGTGAAAAGACACTCCATGGCGGCTGATGACATGTCCGAGTGGCAGGATATAAATGATAAAGAGAATGGGGCCAAGAACCGACCCCTGAGGTACTCCGCAGGTAACTGTGTGTTCCCGGAACCTTGATTTTCCAAGCGAAATGTACTCTTTTCTGTCCGTCAGATATGAATTGAACCAGTCCAGGGCAATTTCAGTAAGTCCAGTGGTTTGATTCAACCGGTCGAGTAGAATGCCATGGTCCACAGTGTCGAAAGCAGAGGACAGATCGATCAGTACGAGAAAGGAAGGTGAGCCAGCATCAGCTGCCATTCGTAGGTCATTTGTGACTCTGACGAGCGCTGTGAGCGCTGTTCTGTGCTTTGAGCTGTGCGGAAACCAGATTGGAACTTTTCAAATAGGTGGTTGTTTTTAAGGTGGTCCTGGAGATGAGTGGCAACAACTTTTTCCAAGACTTTTGAGATGAATGGAAGATTTGAAATTGGCCTATAGTTTGATAATATATTAGGAGCAAGAGTGGGTTTTGTCAGAAGTGGTCTGATTATGGCGGTTTTAAGAGCAGATGGAACAATGCCGGACAGGATAGACTGGTTTATTACAGTGGTAATGAGAGGGCTTAGAATAACGGAGTTTGCTTTGACAAGAGCAGTAGGAAAAGGGTCGAGGGCACAGGTGGTGGGTTTCATCCTTTTGATGATCATCTCAACCTCCTGATTCGAGATTTCTGGAAAGCATTTCAGGAGCTGGGCTATTGCAAGCTGTGAGTGTACAGATGGGGCAGATTGGATTGAGGATCCATGAATGGAAGAGCGGATTGAATCTATTTTAGTTTTGAAAAAGTCCAGTAAGTTATTGCAGTGTTCTTCTGTGTTTTCCGTGAATGAGTGGGTCTGTGGTTTTAGAAGATGATTAATGGTGGAGAACAGCTGCTTTGAGTTTCCGGGACTGTTTTTGATGATATTAGAGTAGAATAATGACCGTGCCTTTATTAGCGACTTAGAGTATTTCTTTTGGTGTTTCCGAAAAGCTTGTTGGTGGACAGTGAGACCAGTGGCTTTATATCTCCGCTCAATGGCCCGCCCAGATGCCTTCATTTTCCGTAGCTCATTGGTGTACCAGTGGGCTGTTCGGGAGAAGGTCACTGTTCTAATTTTTACTGGTGCGTGGATATCTAGGAGGCTCTTGAGGGTGTTGTTGTAGTAGTTCACAGGGTCCATGACTGGTGAGCAGTTAACAGAGAGAAGATGCTGAAAGTCGGATGCCAATGAATCTGAGTTGATGTATTTTAGATTTCTAAAGCAGATTTGGCACTTAGGCTTGCTGAGGGCGGATGGTGAAGACAACATCATAGAAATGACCTTGTGGTCAGAGATGCCCAGATCATAAACCCGGAGATTTCTGAGATGGTCAGAGTTTGTAATAACCAGATCGAGTGTGTGTCCCCTAGTGTGAGTGGGGACATCGACAAGTTGAGTTAGATTAAAACAGTCCAGTAATTGAAGGAATTCTGCTGCAAAACGACAGGTGGGGGAGTTTACATGGATATTCATATCTCCAAGAACTATGATATTGGCAGACATAGTACAGAGTGTTGTCAGAAGGTTAGACATTTCTGGGATGAAAGACGGGTTCGGTCTGGGTGGCCGATAAATGAGAAATATTGTTGTGGAGAGAGGAGGCTTGCACTTAAAAGCGAGGTATTCAAAAGAAGATGGCTCGGGCATGGTGATGGGGGACAGGCCCAGATCACTTTGGTGGATGACAGCCAGACCGCCGCCGCGCCCCGTATTACGGGCTTTCTGTAGGTAACAGTAACCAGGAGGACAGGTCTCATTTAAAACAAAGAAAACATCTGGTTTGTGCCAAGTTTCTGTAAGGCACACCAAATCCAGACATTTATCCAGAATATGTTCCTGTATAAGGCAGGATTTATTTGTGATGGATTGTGCATTGAACAATTCAATCGTGATGGTAGATGGAGCAGTGTGTCTCTGTATTGGCCGGAGTAGACCGAAATCCACTCCACGTTTTCCATCCCGATCCGTGCTCAGCGTTGCCGTGGAAACTCCAGCGTTACCTATTCTGGGAAGGGTAGCGCCCTGATGACGTTTTGGAAGTGCGACAGGGCGTGCGCTAGACCAGAGGGATGGAATGCCGTGATCAGACCGGGAGAAAACAAACTTTCTGCCGCAGCTCCTGTGAGTGTAGCGCGGCCGGCGAAGCAATCCAAGTTGTTTAATAACTGGTATGCATGATGGAACATTGCAGTTGTTGAAACTCCTCAGTTGGGTGACGGAATACTTAAACATCGTGCCACTCGCGGAAAACGGCTTGGTGTCCGGCCACAGCGCCCGTGCTGAGCAGAGGAGAGCCGCCAGACTCAACAGAATCCCGCAGACCTCAGCAACAGCCTGGTCAGGAACCTCTCGATGGTAGGAAGTGATGCACGGACACAGGAAAAGCTCCGGGCGAAGGCAGACTGGTAAGTTGACAACAGCTGGAATCGACGAAATCCGAAAACACATCCATAAAGTTTTTACTCGTTATATTTCCTGGACGTAGTAGTGCTGGTCAATAGACAAACTGTACAGCCTGGTTAAATAGCAACAATTGTTGCCACAAGGATTTTCGGACGGAGAAGCGGCAAACAAACAACGCCAGCATCCTCTCCGCCAGCGTCCCCAGACAGATAGACAGACCGGGGATCAACCGGGGAATGTTGGTTAACATTATGACGCTGCAAAGGTATATCCAGCTCCTTTTTTACTTTTAGTGAAGAACGGAAAAAAACGTAGCCATGAGTATATTGGAGCACGTCAAAGTCCCTTTAAGACAAGTCATTTCACTCGGCGGCCATCTTTGAAATGCCTCAATGCATGCAAGTGCAGCTCCTATCTCTTTGAATGGGGAAACATCAAATTCTCCAAAACTTTTTTACATGCTTACGATTAAATGTCATGTTTGAAATCACCAATGAAATCTGACAACAACTGTCTCATAAATTTTGTTTCTAAACGCTCGAATCATGACAGAAAACAACATTTTTCAGGCTGGATCAAGCTAATGCGCGGTGGAAGCCGCCGGACTGTTTTTATGGGAACCGGAGCTTCAAACTTAGAAGGCGCGACTTATTCCACCATATTGAGCATGGCACTTTTCCACATTCAAAACAATACGAGTGACGCGCCTTGTGTAATTCTATAGTCTTTGGGCACGTTCAGTCTCTTGTATGTTATGTGTGAAACAAATTGCTAGCTGCAGTTTACTTAACGGCCACCGGTGTCACTAATAACAAGGGTTTCTGAATTATACATATAGACCCTTTAAAGTTGAGGTAAGCAATATTTGAAAAACACTGTTTGAAAGTTGGTCAGACTGACACAACAACAAACTTGTAGCCTAGCAGCATTAGGAGACCGTGTAGGAGAGAGAATAAGCAAGAGGGAGATTTGAAGAAAGACGATAGAAAGAGGGATGGCTGAGAGACATTACAAAAAATAAAAGCTCATAAGAATATCACTGGAAAATGAAGGGTTATGATCAGGAAAGAGCTTTGGTGTTAATATTAGAAAAGCTGTCCAGCGCTGGAGAGAGCTAAGCAGGAAGGCCTGAAAACAGACGCAGAGGTTGCTTTGATTCTGCTCCATACGTGAGTAACACTGTGTGGCGAACAGGACGGCCGAGGGACGTGAGAGAACGGCGCGAGGCCGGTGGGGCGATTGCTAATGAGCAACACATGTGAGGCACACCGGTCTCGCATCTCTCACGGAGGAGCGGAAGCATAAAGGAGGAGCGACGACGTTGATGATCGAGAGAGGAACAGGCCTGTATTTTAGTTGTGTTTTGTTTTTGTATTTTACTTTAGCCAGCAGCCCCTCGCGGACGACTGCTGGCTACAGAAAATAAATATAACTGCCAGCAGCCCCTCGCGGACGACTGCTGGCTAAAGTAAAATACAAAAACAAAACACAACTAAAATACAGGCCTGTTCCTCTCTCGATCATCAACGTCGTCGCTCCTCCTTTATGCTTCCGCTCCTCCGTGAGAGATGCGAGACCGGTGTGCCTCACATGTGTTGCTCATTAGCAATCGCCCCACCGGCCTCGCGCCGTTCTCTCACGTCCCTCGGCCGTCCTGTTCGCCACACACTGGGTTTGAGTGTCATTGTTTGTCTGGAGCTGCTGTGCTGTTAGCAACTAACAACCAACTCTTGTTTGTATTTACTCTTGTGTATGTATGTTCATTTGTGTCGTTCGTTCATCATCTTCGCTTTATTTTTCGTGAAGAATTATTTTGATGCGCTTCTGCTACGGTAAACAGACATCCACTCTTGCATTGCGTGTGTAAGGAGACCAGCTAGTGAGAGTTGCGCAGGAGGATGCAGTGTTTACTGTTCAGCGTCCTTGTTAGTGCATCGGCCTTGCATGCCGGCGATCAGGGTTTGAGACAGACTCAGAGCAGGGCGGTTAGGATTGGAGGGTGACCTTTAGAGGCGGAGCAATGAAGATAGGGGTGTGTTTGTTTGTGTTGATTTCAAATATCAACAATGTTCAGCAACGACTTTGAGAAATAACATACTGCACCTTTATTAATAGCAGCACTAGAGCTGCATGAACCACAAAAATGTGCAAAACCTGATAGTGTTATTCATCAGCACTCATTAAATGTGCTTATTTAATTAGTGATCTAAATATAATCAAGCATTTTAAATATTCCTTAATTATTTACATCATAATTTTTTATATATTTCAAAAGTGTTTAATGTAGAATACCAGATGTGACCATCTGACCATTGTGATCTGAGACTTTTGAACCCCAGTGAATGTGACTCTACATTCTCCACCCACTTTAAAACATTAAATATGAGGCATTTGTCTGAACAATCCGTGTTACATATTCTCATATAAACATTTTAGTAACATTAATGAAGAGCACATTAAGTATAACTGTTGCACTGTACTTTGTCCTACTTATGTGAAACTGCCCTGTGCCAACAGACCAAAGTACAGTTCTGTCCCTTTCCCTTAGTCACTATCAACGATGTCAGCACTTGCAAAAATAACCCCTAGAAATACCTTAGATTTGAAAACTATTTATTTATTTATTGTCCCATTTTAAGAATAATGCATGAATTAACTTATGCACATTATTTGCAAGTTTAAAAAATATATATTGTAACTCGTTTGAACTCACTATCACTATATACATAGATAACTTCAGCTTTTATCCCTCAGTCTGTTATCTGTCTTGAAGAATGTTGTCACCGTTTACTAAGTAAAAAGTCAGGTTTGCAAAACAGATACATTTTGATAAAAAGTGTTTAATGTTGTATTAAAAGTTATACCATTATTACAGATCCTGTTTTTTTTATAGTCTATAATTTATATAGATCAGTGGGTTTTACTAAGTTAACATGTAGAGATACAAAACGAAAATTGATAATAATATTGTCATATTATAATTAATACTATGTTATTTGACAGGTAATGCAGCTGTGATCAAGCCGTCTGAAGTCAGTTCTCACACTTCTAAAGTAATGGAGGATCTCTTACCACTGTACTTGGACAAAGTAAGATTTCTTTCATACATTTCTAAAAACAAATTGGTTTATAACTTAAATTAACCAAATAAAAAGGATAGTAACCCTAACTATACATTTGAATTAGTATACAGTGTCATTTATTCATACTGATGGGTGCTGATCTCAGGAGTTGTACCCTGTTGTCACCGGTGGGGTGACAGAGACCCAAGAGCTGCTCAAGCAGCGGTTTGATCACATCTTCTACACTGGGAACGGTACAGTGGCTAAAATCATCATGGAGGCTGCTGCAAAACACTTAACCCCGTCCACTCTGGAGCTGGGTGGAAAGAGCCCGTGCTACATCGACAACAACTGTGACCTCGCCGTTGCATGCCGGTCAGTCCATTCACAACAGTTGGACTCCGGAAGTAAAAACTCCATTCGACTCTCCATAGGGAAAATTATTTTTAATGACAACTTAGAAACCTTTAAAGACAGTTTTTCTGTGAGCTATGAGGTTGTTAATAGTATTTGCTTCTGTTGAAGCTGTTAGCCCACATTATTATAAACTTAGTGTTAAAATAATCGTGTTTAAAGGAATAGTTTACTTAAAAATTAAAATTCTGTCATTATTTACTCACCCTCAAGTTGTTTCAAACCTGTATGAATTTATTTTTTCTACTGAACACAAAAGAAGATATTTATACAGTGACCAAAAAGTTGAAAAAAATATATACAGTGACCAAACAGTTGAAACAGATGTAACCCATTGACTTCCATAGTAGGAAAAAAATACTATGGAAGTCAATGTGGTGCATCAACTGTTTGGTTACTGACATTCTTCAAAATATCTTCCTGTGTTCAGCCGAAGAAAGATATTCATACAGGTTTGAAACAACTTGAGGGTGAGTAAATTAGGACAGAATTTTCATTTATAAGTGAATATTCCTTTAACAGCGAAATTCGTGCTAAAGAACTACATTTCCCATGATGCTGTACAGAAAATTCCACTAATCAGAGTCGAAATAAAACGCACCAAAAGGTCTCGTTAGCTCCGCCCACTCCCATGATGGGCGTCCAGTCGTTAAGCACACAGTCTTTTACCTTTAAATTTTTGTCTGATTTTCAAATACTTTTGCTTCAAATCAAAGTTTGAAATGTTATGATTCACCTCAGCTGATTGGCTTGGTTCATGGCTTATAACAGTTTAACGAAGACTTTTGTGAAATGCCTAATTGCCTATGGGAGAAATTAATGGAAAAAATACGTCCGGAACCAAAGCCTCTGAAAATGTGGGCAGGCACTAATGCACTCTGTGAATCTTGAATGTTTGTATGCAATGAATCTGTGAAATGATTGTGAATACATGTTCTCTGTGACATTACAGGCGTATTGCATGGGGGAAGTATTCAAACTGTGGTCAGACCTGCATTGCTCCGGACTACATACTGTGTGACCCCAGTGTGCAAGACAGAGTGATTCAAGAGATCAAGAAGAATATTAAAGTACGTATGTAGGTTATTTGTGAATGACAGTTCATTTATATTGATACATTTCAGCATTTCAATGTGCAAATGTTAACAGTAAATGCATTGTAAACTATCATGAATTAACAATAGCATATTTTTTAAATGAACATTAAATTTGATAACAAATGTTTCATTGAGATAAATTATTTCTCATAGTTAGATGATGAATTTTGAATATTACTGTAAAGTGTTACCAGAAATTCTGTTGATTTAGAAGGCTAATAATGAAAAGTTTGAGGTTTGGATTACTAGTATATATGTTAGGAAAATGTAAAAGATTCTGAAACTGAGTCAAATTATATATATATATACAGGTCCTTCTCAAAAAAATAGCATATTGTGATAAAGTTCATTATTTTCCATAATGTAATGATAAAAATTAAACTTTCATATGTTTTAGATTCATTGCACACCAACTGAAATATTTCAGGTGTTTTATTGTTTTAATACTGATGATTTTGGCATACAGCTCATGAAAACCCAAAATTCCTGTCCCAAAATAGCATATCATGAAAAGCAAATAGGATGTTCCCAGAGTGCTGTATCAAGGCACCTCAGTGGGAAGTCTGTGGGAAGGAAAAAGTGTGGCAAAAAACGCTGCACAACTAGAAGAGGTGACCGAACCCTGAGGAAGATTGTGGAGAAGGACTGATTCCAGACCTTGGGGGACCTGCGGAAGCAGTGGACTGAGTTTGGAGTAGAAACATCCAGAGCCGCCGTGCACAGGCGTGTGCAGGAAATGGGCTACAGGTGCCGCATTCCCCAGGTCAAGCAACTTTTAAACCAGATACAGCGGCAGAAGCGCCTCACCTGGGCTACAGAGAAGCAACACTGGACTGTTGCTCAGTGGTTGCATGTCATTCGGAAATCAATGTGCCAGAGTCTGGAGGAAGACTGGGGAGAAGGAAATTACCCAAAGTCAGTGATGGTCTGGGGTGCCATGTCAGCTGCTGGTGTTGGTCCACTGTGTTTTATCAAGGGCAGGGTCAATGCAGCTAGCTATCAGGAGATTTTGGAGCACTTCATGCTTCCACCTGCTGAAAAGCTTTATGGAGATGAAGATTTCATTTTTCAGCACGACCTGGCACCTACTCACAGTGCCAAAACCACTGGTAAATGGTTTACTGACCATGGTATTACTGTGCTCGATTGGCTTGCCAACTCTCCTGACCTGAACCCCATAGAGAATCTGTGGGACATTGTGAAGACAAAGTTGAGAGACGCAAGACCCAACACTCTGGATGAGCTTAAGGCCGCTCTCGAAGCATCCTGGGCCTCCATAACACCTCAGCAGTGCCACAGGCTGATTGCCTCCACGCCACGCCGCATTGAAGCAGTCATTTCTGCAAAAGGATTCCCGACCAAGTATTGAGTGCATAACTGAACATAATTATTTGAAGGTTGGCTTTTTTTATTTATTAAAAACACTTATTTTATTGGTCGGATGAAATATGCTAATTTTTGGAGACAGGAATTTTGGGTTTATGAGCTGTATGCCAAAATCATCAGTATTAAAACAATAAAAGACCTGAAATATTTCAGTTGGTGCGCAATGAATCTAAAATATATGAAAGATATATGATTTTTTGAGAAGGACCTGTATATATATTCATATGAACGGATTGGCAATTAGTAGCAATTAGTGAAGTGCAAGTAAGCAAATAAAAAGATTTTATTTAGATGAAAATGATGAAATATCATATATATATGAAATCTATCACTATTTAACATTCTATAAATATAAAATGTCAAATGAGCTAATACATGCTTTCATTTGTGATGATCAGGAATTCTATACCGAAGACCCCAAAACATGTCTGGATTATGGACGCATCATCAATGAGCGCCACTTCAAGAGACTTATGGCATTGTTGGAGGGCAGCAGCGTCGCTGTGGGGGGTGAAAACGACGAGTCAGAGTGCTACATTGGTAAACTTTAGCTGCATTGCTAATGCTAAGTCACTAGAATCATTTTTAGAAAATAATGAAACCAATTTATTGTTTTTAATCACAGTGTAAACACTTTTATGATTCTTTGTTATCCATCTTCCGGTGTCATCCGCTTCCTTTATTTAGCCTGACAAACACGGCTGCTTTATATTGCAAACTGGTATTTGTTATCATATTAATTATCATAATCACAAACACACTGGTTTGTGGTACAAATAGTTTTACTGTTTACTCCATATTCTTCTTCTTCTAGATATTTCCCTATAGTGGCTAATGCATCAGAAGTCTCGCACATTTACAGAAAATAGCTCACTACTGCGTTGCAGAAGAAGGTGTTTATTCAACATGCATCTCTTCACAGCTCCTACAGTTTTAAGAGACGTGAAGCCGGATGCCAAGGTGATGCAGGAGGAGATCTTCGGGCCTCTGTTGCCCGTCCTGACAGTGAGCGGTGCAGATGAAGCCATCAAATTCATCAACCAGAGAGAGAAGCCCCTTGCCTTGTACATCTTCTCTTCAGACAACAAGGTTTAAACTGATCATTCATTCATGATATAGAGAAAAATCATGTTCTGCTTAAGACAGTTATACAGATCTGGTCTTTCATTACAGCTGATCAAGCGTATGATAGCGGAAACCTCTAGTGGTGGAGTGCTGGCCAATGACTGTTTGATGCACTTCTCAGTAAGCTCTTTGCCGTTTGGTGGAGTTGGTGAGTTCCTTTTTTCTTTTTTCTTTTTTCTTTAGTTTTTTCGGTCTCTGAGGAATCTGCAGAAGCATGCATGAGATTTGTTGATGTGTGGACTGTTCTGTAGCTCAGCTCTTGGACTCCCCCTGCAGGTAACAGTGGGATGGGCCGCTATCACGGCAAGTATGGGTTTGATCACTTGAGCCACTTGCGGGGCTGTCTGATCAAACAGCTGAAGATGGAGGGGGTGAATAAGATGCGTTATCCACCACATACAGCTGATAAGCTGGCCTGGGCACGCTTTTTCGTCCTCAAGCACGTCAACTTTGGCAGTCTGGGCCGCATGGCGCTGCTGGCTCTGCTGGCGGTCTTTGTTGCAGTGATTTTACAGGTAACAGACCATCATGTGATTTAAGATTTTAAAGACTATCACGATAGATTTTTTATTTAAGTCATTTGATATAATTTAGTATTTTATGGATTTGATTTTGTATATATAAATAAGTATACATGTTTTTTTTTACAGTATACTGAAGCATAATTTTTATTTATTTATACACACACACACACACACACACACACACATATTTTGTAATATTTAATGTACTGTATTATATGTTATATAGATATTATTATACATATAATACTATTAAAAACTTTTTTTTATAAAACAATACTAGTATAATTGAATACACCAATGATCAATAGAATTGATTACAACTAATAATAATCAATATAAGCAAATCTTCCACCAACTGATAATGTTTATTAACATATATTAAATTAATATATATATTATACATATACATATATTATTATATTAGACTATATTATATTATGTTATAGTATATTATTATATTATAATAAGTATATATATTTATATATATTATATTATATTTTTATAAAACGACTATACCAGTTTGATCAAAAACACCAAAGTTCAATGAATAAAATGTATTTATAATTATCAAAATAAATAATTCCTTCTCCAAGTGGTATAGTTTATTAACATCCTGTCACAGTCCTCGTCTGCACCTGTCTGTCCTTGTCTGCACTTCACTTCCCAGTATCCTCCTTGTCTGCACACCTGAACTCACTCCCTCAATCGTCCACCTGTTCATCGTCTTAATCATCTGTCACCTGTCCTCACCTCATTAGTATCTGTATTTAGTTCTCTCTGTTCAGTCTGTCTGTGTCGGTTCTCAGTTTGTATATGCATAGGTGTTTGTGTGTATCCTGCCTGTCTTCCTGCCTGTTCCTGGTTTTGTTTCAAAAGATTAAATCGTTTGTATTGGAGCTCTTTGCCTCAGCCTGCCTTCCTTACTCACCATACCGTGACAGAAGAACCGACCTCGAAAATATGGAATGGGCAGCAATGGACATCCTCCTTCTGGCCCAGGAGGACCAGTCCCTCGAGGCCCACACACAGAGGTTTTTGGACTTGGTTCCCCACGTCCATTACGATGACACCAGCCTCTGTGGGTTTTTCCGGGCAGGTCTTAACGATGAGACCAAAGCACGCCTGCCCGGAGATGGGCCTCGAGGGAACTTCGAGGAATACATTGAGTGGGTGCTGTGGCATAATGGGTCACCTTTTACCATCGGGCACTCCACCAGCCCAGCCGAGTCTTCGCCGCTGGTTCCGTCCAGCCCAGCCGAGTCTTCGCCGCTGGTTCCGTCCAGCCCAGCCGAGTCTTCGCCGCTGGTTCCGTCCAGCCCAGCCGAGTCTTCGCCGCTGGTTCCGTCCAGCCCAGCCGAGTCTTCGCCGCTGGTTCCGTCCAGCCCAGCCGAGTCTTCGCCGCTGGTTCCGTCCAGCCCAGCCGAGTCTTCGCCGCTGGTTCCGTCCAGCCCAGCCGAGTCTTCGCCGCTGGTTCCGTCCAGCCCAGCCGAGTCTTCGCCGCTGGTCCCGTCCAGCACCAAGCCCTCTTCGCCGCTGGTCCCGTCCAGCACCAAGCCCTCTTCGCCGCTGGTCCCGTCCAGCACCAAGCCCTCTTCGCCGCTGGTCCCGTCCAGCACCAAGCCCTCTTCGCCGCTGGTCCCGTCCAGCACCAAGCCCTCTTCGCCGCTGGTCCCGTCCAGCACCAAGCCCTCTTCGCCGCTGGTCCCGTCCAGCACCAAGCCCTCTTCGCCGCTGGTCCCGTCCAGCACCAAGCCCTCTTCGCCGCTGGTCCCGTCCAGCACAGGGCCTTCACCGCTGGTCCCGTCCAGCACAGGGCTTCACGTCAGCCATCCCGAGTCAAGTGAACCGAATCCCGAGTCAAGTGAACCGAATCCCGAGTCAAGTGAACCGAATCCCGAGTCAAGTGAACCGAATCCCGAGTCAAGTGAACCGAATCCCGAGTCAAGTGAACCGAATCCCGAGTCAAGTGAACCGAATCCCGAGTCAAGTGAACCGAATCCCGAGTCAAGTGAACCGAATCCCGAGTCAAGTGAACCGAGTCCCGAGTCAAGTGAACCGAGTCCCGAGTCAAGTGTACCCGTGGATTTCCCCAAGTATTTTTTGGGGGGGGGGCCATAGGCCTTCGCCTCGTCTGGCTCCGCCGTGGCCGCCCGAGGGGTCCTCACCGCCGTGGCCGCCCGAGGGGTCCTCACCGCCGTGGCCGCCCGAGGGGTCCTCACCGCCGTGGCCGCCCGAGGGGTCGTCTGCTCCGCCGTGGCCGCCCGAGGGGTCGTCTGCTCCGCCGTGGCCGCCCGAGGGGTCGTCTGCTCCGCCGTGGCCGCCCGAGGGGTCGTCTGCTCCGCCGTGGCCGCCCGAGGGGTCGTCTGCTCCGCCGTGGCCGCCCGAGGGGTCGTCTGCTCCGCCGTGGCCGCGCCCACATCCTGCTCCGCCGGGGCCGCGCCCACGTCCTGCTCCGCCGTGGCCGCGCCCACGTCCTGCTCCGCCGTGGCCGCGCCCACGTCCTGCTCCGCCGTGGCCGCGCCCACGTCCTGCTCCGCCGTGGCCGCGCCCACGTCCTGCTCCGCCATGGCTGTCTGTTCCATCCTGGAGTCCGTCCTCCTGCACCTGGTCCGCCTTCCCGTCACGGACTCCAGGATGCCCACCCTCCCACCCCTGTTCTACGGCGTGAGGTCACGCCTACCGGGAGGGGGGAGTAATGTCACAGTCCTCGTCTGCACCTGTCTGTCCTTGTCTGCACTTCACTTCCCAGTATCCTCCTTGTCTGCACACCTGAACTCACTCCCTCAATCATCCACCTGTTCATCGTCTTAATCATCTGTGTCACCTGTCCTCACCTCATTAGTATCTGTATTTAGTTCTCTCTGTTCAGTCTGTCTGTGTCGGTTCTCAGTTTGTATATGCATAGGTGTTTGTGTGTATCCTGCCTGTCTTCCTGCCTGTTCCTGGTTTTGTTTCAAAAGATTAAATCGTTTGTATTGGAGCTCTTTGCCTCAGCCTGCCTTCCTTACTCACCATACCGTGACACATCCTGCTATATATAATTATTTAACATGATTTTAAAAATATTTTTATATTATAGTATGTTATTATACAGTACATGTAAAAATGTTTATAATATTAACCTCTTTTTATAAAAAACCGAAACTTTTATAAAACCAAATCACTTGGCTCATCCAATCATATTTCAGAGCTAAAACTGTCAGTTTTTGGTTGAAGTCCCTCATGAACATTTTCTGACAGACTCTTCTTGTTGTTGCTGTTGTTTTTGCAGAGAAACTATACTGATTAAGAATGTGAATGATATGAAGAAACCTCCACTCAGAAGACCTGGGTCAGATGGTGGGAAAACTTCTACTGAAGTGCTGCTTCTCTCCTTTGCCTTCGTTTTATTATCATGGCCATGATTTATTTAGGTCATTTAAACTAACATGCAGTCTCATTACTTATGATATCTGAAGCACTTTAATCAGTGCTTATTTTAGAATACACTATTTTTATGCAGACCTTCGCCATCCTGTCCATGTATGGGCTATTTTTAATGAAGGAAATTAAGGTCACTCATTGTAGATTTAATAATATTTTTTTCTTAATCTTCTTTTTCTTAATAAGATGTCCAGCATTTTAAAGAAATGCACATTTCAAGTCTAAATGTGAGTTTTGTGAACACTTAACAAGCGGTTTGTGCTGCTGTTATGTTGTTGTTTCATATGATGAAAATATTATAATAGGTATAATAATATTTTTTATGATTGTATTAATATAATACAGAATACATAGTTATCCTGAATGTTTCATTTTAAAATGGATAGTTTACTCAATAACATAATTTACTCACTCACATGATGCCCCAAACCAGTTTGTCTTTCCGTTTTCTCTGAAACACAAATGAAGGAATGTTGAATAATAGTTACGCTGCTCTTTTTTCACACAATTCAAGTGAATGGGGACTGCAATATGGGTTTGCACCAGCGTGAGGGTGATTTTGGTGAACTATTTCTTTTAAGAAAGCAGACCAACTGCACCATATATGTAATGTGTTCCTAATAATATTTCTACAATATACCTGACAACCATTTCACTCTAATAATATGCTAATATTTGTATGTTCTGTATATGAAGGATCAAAGCATTTTTAGTACTGATAGTAATGCCATAGATTTTGAGAGACTTTTATGACACAGAAAT
The DNA here is from genome assembly GCA_030578275.1 of Meda fulgida. Classification (NCBI taxonomy): domain Eukaryota; kingdom Metazoa; phylum Chordata; class Actinopteri; order Cypriniformes; family Leuciscidae; genus Meda; species Meda fulgida. Next base: position 20,202,765 of record CM060636.1, on the reverse strand, counting down.
CATTTTTAATGCAACAATAAACTTGTTTGTACACAGCTGCATATGGGCTTTCTGGTTTAACTGTGTAGCTTCTGGCATGTCACTTGCTGGGTAGCAGGTGGAAGAATGTTTGTCATGGCTTCTGTTTGCGTTTTATTCTTCTTTCCTTCATCTCGCTCTTTGTTGTCCTCCTACACAAATACACAAATGCTCACATGTACTTCTTGTGGATGACTCCAATTAAATCAACACACTGACACATTAACTAAAATGAATCATTTTTAAACGCAAACAAAAGCACTTTTCAGTTACTCATCACAGTTTTCTGTGAAGGGTTGTACAAGAGTCACAATAGCTGAGCATAAATGCGTCTTTCACGTGTCTTAACAACGAGGCATTAACATGGAGTTTAACACAGATCAACTGAACACGCTCTGTGCTTTTTACTGCTGATATGGTCTATTCAAAGAGTCTAAGGTCAACCAATATTGCTTTGTGGAACGAGGAAGTAAAACTGGTTCTGCAGCATGTAACCTGTTTCGATGAAACTGCCGAAAAGCTTCTATATTTACACACTCTCTAGTAAGACAAGATTCAGTACTGAAGATGCACTTTAAATAACCCACCCACTGTAAGGGTGTTTGTGGTGTTTTTAAATATGTATAAATAGTAAATCAAAAGCCCGTGTGATAAATTAATACTTCTCACTGTTGAGACACATGTTTTTCATACCATTTGACTTGTGAGCCCTATGGAGATGTTGAGGTATCAAATAACATCAACACTGAGGCTGTAAAACAGGTGAACGGGGGAGGACGAAAGATCTTTTGTTCCTCAGTGTCTTGGTCTCTTGATTTCGTTAAGCATGATAGACTATTTAAATTCGACTTTAATTGGGATTACTATGTTCAGGGTTATTATAAGAAATTAAAACTAAAACCATAAAAAAATATTTAGTTACGTAAACGTTAACTGTGATCTAATTATATATATATATATATATATATATATATATATATATATATATATTAGTGCTGATTAATGTGATTCATTTTATCTAACAAAAAATTTTGTATAAATGTGTGTGTGTACATTTACATTTTTATATATATATATATATATATATACATATATACAACATTTTCACACATATTATATATTTACAGACTTGTATGTTAGATGCGATTAATCGTGATTTGTTATATATATGTGTGTGTGTGTGTACGTTTATTTATATATATATATATATATATATATATATATATATATATATATATATATATATATATATATATATATATATATATATATATATATATATGTCATGTTTCAATGTGTTTGAGTCCTGTTTGTGATCTTGGTTTCCCCTGTCTTTGTGATTTTGGTTCAGTCCTGTTCGTTTTCCCGCCATGTCTGATTAGTATTCCCTTCACCTGTGTTTGGTTAATTATCCCATCAGTCCCTGTTCATTTAAGCCTTGTGTTTTCCCTCAGTGTTTGTTGGTCGTCGTCTTTGTAAGGTTGTGTTTTCCCTGAAGTCCTGGTATCTGTTCTTTTGTTCCTGTATGTTCTAGAAAGTTTAATTTGTAAATAAATCCACTTTATTTCTACGCCTTGTGACCTCGTCTTCAGCTACCTGCACACAACCCTGACAATATATATATATATACAGACACATATTTATTATATATTTACAGACTTTTATGTTAGATGCGATTAATCTTGATTAATCGATTTGACAGCATTAATATATATATGCTATATAGCTTGACTTTAAAAACACTTTAAAAAAACAAGAACTAATAAAAAAAGACTAAACGTTCAAATGAAAACGGAAAGGTTAAAATAAAAACTACATCAAAATATTAATAAAAACAATAGGCTAATAGTATCTCAATAACACCCTCATTTTCTTCTATGTACAAAAATAAGTAAAACTCAAATAAAAATTCAAATATATAGACATATTATATTTAAAATAATTAAAATAATGATGATAATACAAATGACTAAAACTTTAACATAAAAAAAATTATAAATTTAAACTAATTCGAAAAATTTCTAGAACAAAAGGCCACAGTATCAGGAATAATAACAGAGTAACACTGCTCGTGGCTCCTCCCGCTCTCGCTTCTTTGGGCGGGGCAGAAGAGCTGACGGACAGTTGGAAAGAGTCAACGCTCCCTTCTGCTTTCCTGACTGAAGAAGACGGAAATGTCATGATAGATCGATATTTTTTTACTGTGGGATTTGAACCTACCAATAGGATTCTTCATCTTTGCACTTAGATTATTTGTAAAGTTTTATTGCGGCAGTTTATCAGTTTACAGTCTGAAGTTGATATCCGCAAACAAAGGTAGGCTGTTATGCCAGGTTTAGATTTGAAGTTTCTGGAGAGACCGAGGAGGAGGTTGTATTGTCCTCTGTGTGATAAGCCGATGAGGGACCCGGTGCAGGTGTCCACCTGCGGACACAGATTCTGCGACACCTGCCTGCAGGAGTATCTCAGGTAACGCTGCTTCTGAACCGAACTTTCACCTGTCCGACGAAAGAAGGCTCATGCTGTGGCCGCTTGCGTTTCAATCTGCCAAAGTGAAGCGTGATGACGTGACATCTATAAAACACTAAATGGACTTAACATATCGTAATTCAATCTGGGTCATTGATGAATAATGAAAAGAAAACAAAAAAAAATAACAACAGACAATTAAAAAGAGAAATCTTTCTTACAAATGTAATTTTTTTGTTAATTTTTTTTGTATGGGTAAGCGTTATGTATAATGACATTAGTTAAAGAAATTGACATTAAAAAGAATACAATTTGACTCTAAAATGTCTAATATGGTTATGGCTCATCCAATGCAACAAAATATATTTCATACTAATTTAATACATGACTGTTAAGTGTAAATCATTGTTGACTTGAGTAATTCATAATAATTAGGCTAAATAAGAATCTTTCTAATAATTGTTTAAGGTATGTACTGTCAAAACATTTGTGTCAGTAAGAGTTTTATTCAAGGTTGCGTTAAGTTAAACATTTTTAATGCTATGAAATATTTCTATTTCAAATAGATGCTGTTCTTTTGAGTCCTGAAAAAAAGCTACTATGGTTTTCAAAAAATATTTAGCAGGTTCAGAAATTCTGGCGTATTTTCAGTCACCATCTGCATTTTTAATGTATTTTTTAAATAATTTAACAGATCTGGCCATGTTCTTATTAAAAAAAAAATTTCTATATGAAGTGTCACTTAAAAATAATTAGCCTACTCCTATGACAGTCTAGTAATAAACATACATCAAACTGGCCAAGCAAGATGACAGTGACACAAAATCCCTCAGGCTACAGACTCTTAGTCTTTCTGTCAATAGAAATTTTACAAAGTATAATGTTTACATAAAATTACATGTTTTTTCAATATTAAAATGTAAGAGATTATAGCATAATCAAAATACTGGAGAATGCTTCTGATATTTTTGGAGAAGTTTTGTGATGCCCATTTGAACACAGCCAAAAGTATTTAATGTGAAAGTAAAGTATGCAGTGAGTCAGTTTATTTGGTAAGCTGTAAGCTATAGCGCAGTTTTGGGTTATGACCCATTCTTTGCATTCCACGCCTTGTCTTCTCACTTACAATGCAGAGTTGTGTTACTCAAAGGTGTAATGACTGGAACAATCACATACATTGTACTGTGTTATCCTGTGGATGTTATCACAGTAATGGACAGTCTCGTCCATTCACATTCTATCGGACTAACACATGCTTTTCAATTAGACTATTCATTTTAAATGAATTACTTATTCAAATGTAAATCCGTGGATTGAATTTCATGCAGTCAGTGGTTTAAAATGTGACCAAGAAAGAGTCAATGTAAGATCTGCTCTCTTACCTAACCTAGCAATACTGTTAGGAACAGTATGTTTCATACTTGTTTTATAATGTTAAATCGCAAAAATGTTTTAACGTGATATAGCATGCATCTCCCTGAAGGGCATGATGCACCTACTTTTATAGGGTTCTCCATTTGCAGTTCTGACTCATTCAGTGTCCTAGAAAAATAAATATACTAAAATGTATTTTAAATACTTTTTATTTTATGCTAAGTATACTTCAAATACATTTACATATTTATGAACTTAATATAAATTATATTGTACTATATACTATATAGTTATACTAAACTGGTATAGCCTACTTAAAGTCTACTAAATTGGAACAAGTCATTTTGTACTTGATGCACTTTAATTATCCGAAAATAGCGCTGAGGTCCAACTAAAGATATACTTAAAGGGAAAGTTCACCCCAAAATGAAAATTACCCCATGATTGAGCCTACTCACCCTCAAGCCATCCTAGATGTATATGACATTCTTCTTTCAGACGAACACAATCGGAGATATATTAAAAAATGTGATGCATTTGTATAAGAAAAATATCCATGTTTAAAACTTTATAGACTAAAATAACTAGTACTTTAGTGTATTCCTAATACACTCCAATGCACCTACTGTAATACACTTTTACCATTAATATGGCCTGTTGCACTGGACTGCAGCCCTTTGGGCTGTCAAAATATTAGGAATGATTAAAAACAAATGATTAAAATTATCCTGACCAGTCCTCAAAAATTACACAAAAAGTGAAAATGTCAAATAAATTCAGAAACATTAACATTAACAGAAAAATAAACATATATTAAATAATTTCAATTCATGCCTAAACTGAAACAAGCAGTTTTGCGTGACGCGCGTATGTGTGTTGCGCGTGGTATAGACCCGGGTTCGAATCCAGTCCGTAGTGGTTCCCTGCAGTCAATGTACATATAAATCTCTTCCCATTGTCTCACCGATGTTCTCCGCATACATTTTGTTTATATAATAATAATAATAATAAAGTAAAATTACTTTGACTTCTTGGCAGTAATTTAACTAATTCATAATTTTCTGCACATTATTACATTTTACACAATAAATTTGACCAAAATGACTAAATTTCCTTATAAAAAATAGAGGTATTATTTTTTTACTCTAGAATGTCAAAAATGGTATAACCATGAAATGCATATATTTTTGCATATCTAATATGTGAATGTTAAGTGTAAATTATTGTTGATGTGTGAGTACTTAATAACAATTAAATAAGAATTATTCTAATAATCATATTTAAACTTTTGGGTCAATAAGATTTTAATTCAGCAAGGTCGCATTAAGTTAATAGTACAGTAAAGATATTTATAATATAACCATGATGATATATATATATTCCCACTCTACAGATAAAACGTTGTGACTCCGGTTCGCGTACCCACCCCGAAGTGATAAAATAAAACAAAATTCTGTATCAAATTACAGTTACTGTAAATCCGGCCTCTAGTTCATAAACGCCAGAGGAGAACTGGCCCCCGACTGAGCCTGGGTTCTCCCAAGGTTTTTTTTTTCTCCTGTAGGTCACCTGATGGAGTTTTAGGACACCAGTAGGTCACTTGATGGAGTTTTAGGACACCAGTAGGTCACTTGATGGAGTTTTTCGGTTCCTTGCCACTGTTGCCTTTGGCTTGCTCAGTTGGGGATATTCAAAATAATTAACCAAGCATTATTACCATTGATCAGCCCTACCAAACGTGGATGTTTTTTCACTAAGAAACAAACATTGTTATGTTATTTGATTGATACTGTGAAGCTGCTTTGATGCAATTTATATTGTGAAAAGCGCTATATAAATACACTTGACTTGACTTGACTATATACAGTATGAGAGAGAGAGAGAGAGAGAGAGAGAGAGTGAGAGAGAGCATAGTAGGTTCAAAAGAACAGACTTTATTTAACATAGAAATAAATGCTGTTCAACAAAAAAATATGGTTTCCACAAATATATAAAGCAGCACAACTGTTTTCAACATTGATGATAATAATAAGAAATGTTTCTTGATTAGCAAATCATCATATTTGAATGATTTCTGAAGGATCATGTGACACTGAAGACTGGAGTTGTCACGGTGTGGGTTTGTCTTGTCATGTTTAGTGGTTCCCTGTCTGTCTATTAGTCTTCCCAGGTGTTTCCCGTTTACCACGCCCCCTTGTTATCCTGTTTGGATCGTTTGCCCCGGTATTTAAGCCCTGTGTTCAGTCCAGTCTTTGTGAGTTCTTGTATTGTTGTAATGCTGTATTCACGCCGTCCTGTTCCTGAGTCTGGTTACCTTGTCTTTATTAAAACACTGCTGCATGTGGATCCTGCTTCTGTCTCTGCTTCTGTCTCTGCTTCTGTCTCTGCTTCTGTCTCTGCTTCTGTCTCTGCTTCTGTCTCTGCTTCTGTCTCTGCTTCTGTCTCTGCTTCTGTCTCTGCTTCTGTCTCTGCTTCTGTCTCTGCTTCTGTCTCTGCTTCTGTCTCTGCTTCAGCTGCTACATAACAGAAGAACTCACCAAAACTGAATCCAGCAGCATGTTCGCCAGTGTCTCTTCTCCAGCCACTGAGCGGAGGAGGCCACTCTTTTGTGGGGACCCGGTTGGTCAAGTTTCGTGGGACACGTGGAGGCCTCAGTAGAGGAGGTGGTCGAGAGGAGCCCCGACACCACTCTCCACGCTGGCCATTCTTCGACCCTGGGTTGGTGATGTCCAGCCCAGGGCACCATTCGCCGCTGGTCCCGTCCAGCCAGAGCTTCACGTCAGCCACGTCCGGCCAGAGCTTCACGTCAGCCACGTCCGGCCAGAGCTTCACGTCAGCCACGTCCGGCCAGAGCTTCACGTCAGCCACGTCCGGCCAGAGCTTCACGTCAGCCACGTCCGGCCAGAGCTTCACGTCAGCCTTGTCCGGCCAGAGCTTCACGTCAGCCACGTCCGGCCAGAGCTTCACGTCAGCCACGTCCGGCCAGAGCTTCACGTCAGCCACGTCCGGCCAGAGCTTCACGTCAGCCACGTCCGGCCAGAGCTTCACGTCAGCCACGTCCGGCCAGAGCTTCACGTCAGCCACGTCCGGCCAGAGCTTCACGTCAGCCACGTCCGGCCAGAGCTTCACGTCAGCCTTGTCCGGCCAGAGCTTCACGTCAGCCACGTCCGGCCAGAGCTTCACGTCAGCCACGTCCGGCCAGAGCTTCACGTCAGCCACGTCCGGCCAGAGCTTCACGTCAGCCACGTCCGGCCAGAGCTTCACGTCAGCCACGTCCGGCCAGAGCTTCACGTCAGCCACGTCCGGCCAGAGCTTCACGTCGCGCCTGCCGAGCCAGAGCTGGAGCCCTCTTCCCCACTTGTCCCGTCCAGCCCAGAGCTTCCTTCGCCGCTGGTCCCGTCCAGCCCAGAGCTTCCTTCGCCGCTGGTCCCGTCCAGCCCAGAGTTTCCTTCGCCGCTGGTCCCGTCCAGTCCAGCACCCTCTCGGAGACGGAGGAGGAGGAAGAGGACTTCCTGCATCCTGCAATGCCCGGAGGCCCTTCCTGAGCCCGAGCCAGAGTCTGTTCTGTCTGTTCCTGAGCCCGAGCCAGCGTCTGTTTCTGTGTTTATGTCTGTCCTTGTGGCCGTTACTGTTCTAGTGTCTGTTCTCGAGCCAGTGTGTGTGTTGTCTGTTCCTGAGCCCGAGCCAGTGTGTGTGATGGCTGTTCCCGAGCCAGTGTGTGTGATGGCTGTTCCCGAGCCAGTGTGTGTGATGGCTGTTCCCGAGCCAGTGTGTGTGATGGCTGTTCCCGAGCCAGTGTGTGTGATGGCTGTTCCCGAGCCAGTGTGTGTGTTGTCTGTTCCCGAGGCAGTGTGTGTGTTGTTTGTTCCCGAGCCAGTGTGTGAGTTGTCTGTTCCCGAGCCAGTGTGTGAGTTGTCTGTTGTCTGTTCCCGAGCCAGTGAGTGTGTTGTCTGGTCCCGAGCCAGTGAGTGTGTTGTCTGTTCCCGAGCCAGTGCCAGCGTCTGTTCCTGTGTTTATGTCTGTCCTTGTGGCCGTTACTGTTCTAGTGTCTGTTCTCGAGCCAGTGTGTGTGTTGTCTGCTCCCGAGCCAGTGTCTACGGATAAGATGGCCGTCTCCGAGCCGGTGTCTGCTGTTCCTGAGCCGGTGTCTGCTGTTCCTGAGCCGGTGTCTGCTGTTCCTGAGCCGGTGTCTGCACCGCCCTGGCCGCCCGAAGGGTCTGCTCCGCCCTGGCCGCCCGAAGGGTCTGCTCTGCCCTAGCCGCCTGCGCATCCTGCTCCGCCCTGGCCGCCGGCACTGCCTGCTCCAGCCTATGTACCCGTAGCTGGCCCCAAGAAAATTTGGGGGGGGGGCAGTAGGTCCCGCTATGGGACCATGGTGGCCGCGCCGCCATGGCCTCCTGAACTGCCTGGTCCACCATGGCCACCTGAACTGCCTGGTCCACCATGGCCACCTGAACTGCCTGGTCCACCATGGCCACCTGAACTGCCTGGTCCACCATGGCCACCTGAACTGCCTGGTTTACCATGGCCACCTGTACTGCCTGGTCCACCATGGCCACCTGTACTGCCTGGTCCACCATGGCCACCTGTACTGCCTGGTCCACCATGGCCACCTGAACTGCCTGGTCCACCACGGCCACCTGAACTGCCTGGCCCACCACGGCCACCTGAACTGCCTGGCCCACCACGGCCACCTGAACTGCCTGGCCCACCACGGCCACCTGAACTGCCTGGCCCACCACGGCCACCTGAACTGCCTGGCCCACCACGGCCACCTGAACTGCCTGGCCCACCACGGCCACCTGAACTGCCTGGTCCACCACGGCCACCTGAACTGCCTGGTCCACCACGGCCACCTGAACTGCCTGGTCCACCCTGGACCCCTGAACCACCTGCTCCACCCTGGTCGCCTGCACAGCCGGCTTCGCCCACGCTCCACGACCCAGGTCCGCTCATGCTCCATGATGGGACCATTGCATGCCCTGGTCCTGTTCCCCTGCACGGACCTGGCCCTCCATGCCTCCCCCAAGACCACCTCCGCTTCACCACCCTCCTGAACTTTTTGGTGTGTTATGGGCGTCAGGAGCCGCCCATAGGGAGGGGGCTATGTCACGGTGTGGGTTTGTCTTGTCATGTTTAGTGGTTCCCTGTCTGTCTATTAGTCTTCCCAGGTGTTTCCCGTTTACCACGCCCCCTTGTTATCCTGTTTGGATCGTTTGCCCCGGTATTTAAACCCTGTGTTTAGTCCAGTCTTTGTGAGTTCTTGTATTGTTGTTATGCTGTATGCACGCTGTCCTGTTCCTGAGTCTGGTTACCTTGTCTTTATTAAAACAGTGCTGCATGTGGATTCTGCTTCAGCTGCTACGTAACAGGAGTAATGATGCTGAAAATAAAGCCAATTTTATACACTAAAATAGAAAACAGTTATTTTAAATACTCTTTCAATCAAAATAAGGGTTATTTAACAGGGTTCCTACAGGTTTCTTCAAATTAAATTCAAGTCTTTTTAAGACCATTTATATAAAAAATTAATACCTATTTCACGTCCCTACCAGCAAAGAAAAACAAAATCCTTCAACTTGTGTTCATTTATTTTTCAAATGTGGAATGGGTAAAAGATAAGCCAAGCAGGTGTGAAAAATAACATTTCAGTAGGCCACAAGAAAGTTTGCCGAACAATGTTAAGTTGTGTTTTAACATTAGCTAGCTACTTATTCTATGCTGGGAATATGGGGAACTGAGAGACCCCTGAACAATAAACATCGAAAATAATAATAATAATCGTGGTTGACAAATGAAACTTTTGAGGAAAAATACAATACGGAGAAGTTACGTACAGCAGTGTTAATTTTGACAGCAAATTTTGATTTAGTTTTAGTCTCAGTCTTTTGACTAAAAATATGACAAACTAATTTCAGTCATATTTTAGTCATCTGAATTGTTTTAGTCTAGTTTTAGTTGACGAAATACAATAAGATTTTAGTTTTTTTAGATTTCCGAAATCTACTGTAAACTAAATCTACAGTAGATTTAGTCGACTACAATATAATGGGTTTAGGTAAATTGTAATGTGTTGATTTAGAATTTCTCTAAAATTTACTCCCGGAGAAAACATATATTAACCTATTAATATGAATGATTTTTAAGTTTCAACAAGCAATACAGATACAGATTCAACTACTGTGACTTAAAAAAAAACTTAATTAAATTAAATAAAACCACTTTTTATAAAGTAAAACAGTCTTCTTTTCAATGAATGATATATGCATTCTTTATAACAACTTACATAATTCGTTATTCTTTCAAGCAGACAATTATTTGTATGAATTCAATATAATTAATCCTTATTAAAGCTAACAAACAGTAAATGCTTTTCTCGTTTTCTTTTGTTGCTTGATCAAAATGAATGACACAGACCGCATTATGTGTATTGCCACTGTCACTTTAAAGACATCGGTTCATGTCCAATGACATGCGGATACGATTGCACTGATGCACACCCGATACAACTGTTTAAGACATAACTGACATAGTCTACATGAATACTCTCCAAACCGGACATTTAGACATAATGTTGTGTGTATTTGTCCATTCAGACAAGAAAGAGAGCTCAGAGCAGTACCCGCGCGCTGTATAGGTGTGTATGTGCATGGCTCCACGCTTCGGGTTGGTTTACATTTTTAACATTTTATGAGACCGCGGGGTAGATCATCACGTTATAGTACAAATGTGTGCATTTACCACACACGCAGGACATCAGTTCTGACTGGATCGCTTCCCAGATCGACACTATCTAACATTTTCATCTAGTTTTTATTCGTTGACGAAATTGTCAATAGATTTTCGTCATAGTTTATGTCATTCAAATCTAGGTTTTATTTAGGTAGCGTCTCGTTTTCGTCAGTGAAAAATGTCGTTGAAGAAAAGTTATTATTTTAGTCAATGAAATGAACACTGACATACAACACAATTTTTAAGACCCCGACATCAAAATTCAAGACTTTTTAAAGACTTTTTAAGGTATTATTTCCAAATTCATAAATTCAATGCTTTTAAGGCTTTTTAAGACCCCGCGGGAACCCTGATTTAATAGAAGTTGCATCCATTTGATTCAAAAATCTGAGTGGGCACATGCATGACACTTCTGATGTGCCTCAAAAATGCAGCTATCACATTTTCCACCTTCTTATGAAGCTCCCTGGGACTTTTGGGAAAATTCCCCATAGGATTTTGAAATGACGATGTGCTTCTTTGTCACATGTAATGGAAAGATCACAGCTCTATTAATATGGGATGTGTTGATTGTACTGCTTCCCCATATTATGTATGCTGGGGGGTGTCACCATCCCAGATGGATGATTCACTCCCATTCTCCTGAAGGCTCTCCCTCAGTTAGTGGTGTGGGAGGTGATTCTGAAGTTCCTGTCAAATCAGTTTGGCCGTGATTCATTTAGGCTTTCTAACATGGAAGCATCAGTCAGAGGCGGTTGTGAACTGCTTTTCAACCCACAACATATAATATAGAAATATATCGAATGGAAATGAAATTATAACACATTTATGTGTCGCTTTCCGTTATGCAGGGAAGCAAAAACACCTAAACAAGACAAATTCATCATGGTGATTTTTCATTGAATAACATGTAACTTTGCTTTCAATAGTGAAGGTGTGTTCAAGTGCCCAGAGGACCATCTGCCACTGGATTATGCCAAAGTGAGTGTATCATAACATACTACAGTTTCAAATCCCTTCTGATTTTATCCAAGGAGGATCATTCCCCTGATGTTTTAACAGAAATTATTCAATAGACTATACAGACCATATTTTAACATGAAAAAATTACAGGCTTTACCTTATATTAAATATAGAAATGCAATTTATTTTTTATTCTTACATAAGCCAGTACTGAATATATTAAATTAGCATACAACAGTTTTTGTCCTCAAATTTGAGCGCTTATTCATTGTCCAGCTGGGATTTACACTTTTAAATTGTTACACCAGTAGGTGGCAACAAATTATTTTCTTTTTGAGTGAGTCATTGAATCATTTATTCAAGTGATTTGTTCCACTGGTGTGTGTTACAGTTGATTCGGCTTTGAGTTCGTTTGGAAATATTTTATTTGGCAGAGCAAAAATCAACAAAATTACTGGCAATATTGTGTCTAAATTATAAGCTACTGAATTTTAAAAGGATAGTTCATTCATTAATTCACCCCCATGTCATTTCAAACTCTTAAGACTTATGTTCATCTTCCGAACACAAATGAAGATCTTTTTGATGAAATCTGAGAGCTTTCTGTCCCTCCATTGACAGCTTACGCAACTTCCACTTAGATGCTTCAAAAAGCTCATAAAAAGATCGTAATACTAATCCATATGAATCGAGCGGTTTAGTCCAAATTTTCTGAAGAGACATGATCACTTTATATTATGAACAGATTGAATTTAAGCTTTTATTCACATGTAAACTTTGATCAGCGAACATAAACAGAAAAAACCTCATTGGTTCTTGCAGAAGCTCAAACATGCTGCGTAACACGAGAATGAACCTCATTGGTTCTCACACGTCAAGCGAACATGCTTGAGTTTCCGTTTACCACAACTGATGAGTGAGTTGATGAATGTTTATATGTGAATAAAAGCCTGCATTTAATCTGTTCATCATAGAAAGCAATCACATCTCTTCAGAAAATGTGGACTAACCTGCTCGAGTCATATGGGTTAGTTTTACTCATATTTCATCAAAAGATCTTCATTTGTGTTCTGAAGATGAACGAAAGTCTTTAGGGTTTGGAACAACATGAGGGTGAGTAGGCTATATGAAAGAATTTTTATTTTTGGGTAAACTATCCCCTTAACTTCTTGTTTATTGAACAGTTGTATAAAAGCAATTGTTCTAATAATCACAGCAATCTTGCTCGTGTTTTATTTCTTAAATGGCTATGCTTTTCAAATGTTCTTGCATGTTCTACTCCAGTACACTGTTATAAATGTGTAATTCTCACTGCAGATTTTTCCAGATGTGGAACTGGAACAGCAGATTCTGTCTTTGCCCATCCGCTGCATCCACAGTGAGGAGGGCTGCCGCTGGACCGCGCAGAACAAGCTTCTCCAGGTCAACAAAACGCACACAAACTCAAATCTCAGTCGTATTTGTAGATATTTGTACATAAATTTTTGTAGGATTGAAAAGATTTCTTTATGGTTTTTGAAATCCTGTTAAGAATTGCATTTTAGATGCTGCCAGTATGTTGGTAGGCTGCTATTGTACGTTACAGTGTCTATTTATTGCAGTGTACACTACATGCAAATACATACTGACTACCGACTACTGGTCAAAAGATTGGGATCAGTAAGATTTCGTTTTTTGAAGAATCGACAGTTGAAAGAATCTTTAAAAAAAGGTATCATGGTTTTCAGGAAAATTAAGCTGTTTTTAACATTGATAATACAAAGAAATGTTTATTTAGCAGCAAATCAGCGCATTAGATTGATTTCTGAAGGGTCATGTGACACTGAAGACTGGAGTAATGATGCTTTTGCCATCACATGAATCAATTGCATTTTAAATTATTTGAAATATGTTGTTTTAAATTGTAATATTTTACCATTATTATTGTTTTTACTGTATTTTTGATCAAATAAATGCAGCCTTGGTGAGACTTCTTTCAAAAACATTAAAAAGTCTTACCGACCCCAAACGTAGAGACAAGACATGCAATAAACAGACAAATCTCACTCTCACACTGTGTTTCTCACTTCCCCTCCAGGCCCATTTGTCCATGTGTGAGTTTAACGTGGTGTCATGTCCAAACCGTTGCTCTGTGAAGTGTCTGCGACGTGAACTGCCTGAGCACCTGCAGCATGACTGCACTAAGAGAAAACTACACTGTGATCACTGTGGCGACCAGTTCACCGGGGAGGCATATGAGGTCAGACACACTTCTGATGCTTTATCATACAAAACAACCCATTTAAGTGTACTAATATTAGTAATGATTTAGAAATGGTAATGTATTACAACTTAAAAAAAAAACCCATCTGATTTATTATTTTAATGTCTCTTGCATTTTGATGAATTCGGCGGCTAGTAATTCAACACACAAAAGACATGGTTTGCAAAATCCATCTTGTTTCAACGCCTCACAACAGCTCTTACACATCCCTCCCTGTCCTCATTCAGAGTCACCAGGGTGATTGTCCTGAGGAGAGTGTGTACTGTGAGAATAAATGTGGTGCTCGTATGGTGCGGAGACTATTGGCCCAGCACTCTGTGTCAGAGTGTCCCAAACGCAAACTGCCCTGCAGATACTGCAGAAAAGAGTTCCTCTATGACACTATTCAGGTCAACGGACTTTATGCTACCATCCTACATTTTCAACATTTATTTACACATACAGTACACTTTTCAGTTAGTTTTATTCAGTTTGTATTGTTTTGTTTGTGGTAAAGGGAGTGCATTCATAGGTGTGTTTTGTATTCGCAGCCTCATCAGCAGCAGTGTCCACGCTTCCCTGTGCAGTGCCCTAACAGGTGCGGCACACCGGGAATCACTCGAGAGACTTTAATGGCACATGTAAAGGAAGGATGCAACACTGCTATGGTGCTTTGTCCATTTAAGGAGGCTGGCTGCAAACATAGGGTATGATCTACAGTTATGCATATATAATAACTCTGTGATGAATACTAGAAGTCATATTTTGTATGTGAGTAGTACAGGTGACCCAAACTGTATTTGGCACAATGTTTGCTTGTCATCGTATTAGATAACAAAATAACACTGGTGATATTCCTTTAAAGGTGACATATTATGCCCCTTTTCACAAGATGTAATATAAATCTATGGTGTCCGCAGAATGTGTCTGTAAAATGTCAGCTCAAAATACCCCCCAGATCATTTATTATAGCTTCTCAAATTTGCCCCCTTTTGGGTGTGATCAAAAACGCGCCGTTTTGGTGTGTGTCCCTTTAAATGCAATTGAGCTGCTGCTCCCCGTCCCGTGCAGAAGAGAGCCGGTCCTTTACATGAGCTTCGGATACTCAATACGGATACGCAATAACAAAACTTGCGAATCTCACTCATCCAAAATCTCAAAAATAACCAGTAGCGGAGTGCAGCCTGACAGAGACTCAGGAAGAGGTTGCAACTTTTAGACTGAACCTGGACGTTTCTGAATAGTTAGTGGATACATTTATGTAGTTGTTGTGAAGTTACATTGATTCATCTCATCGACTTGCATGTACTGTGATGTTTAACTTTTACACAAGTTGACACAGTTCCCTGAGGTCTGTATAGTGGCGCCTGGTGGCCGAGTTTGGTACTGCCTGCTAATAGTTAACTATTTTCTTTTTTTGTGCACGGAAAAATGATTTATAATAAACACTGCAATATTCAATTAAAAAAAGAAAAATCAATTTTCATTTTATGGTGACTTTATAGCTGTTAAGTAAACAGTCTTGTACGTTTTTCTTTTTGTCTGATTTTCAAATACATTTTTGATTTGTAATTCGGTGATTCATCTCATAGTTGGTTGGTTTGGTTCATGACTGGTAACTCTTTAACAAAGACTTTTTTTTAAATTCCTATGAGAAAAATAAATAGAAAAATGACTCCAGGAACCAAGGCAGCTAAAAAGTGGGCCCAGTCAAGTCACCTTTATAGCGCTTTATACAATACAAATTGTTTCAAATCAATGATAACAGGAAAAAGATTCAATGATGCAAACAGAGTTCCTTTAGTGAATGAATCACAGTGTGATTCAGGCTGAGTACAAGTCAGAAATCAGATTGTGGATCGGTAGCATTTAAATATTTCATCCAGTTCCTTTTGGATGAAGATCGAATTCATCCCGCCAGTATGGAGACAAAGCTGGTCATAGGATCTGTGCAGAGGACTTGTCTGGTTCTTGTGGTCTTTGCTGAGGATCTGGAGGATGGCTGTTGTGTCGACGAGGCCTTCATAGGGGATTGGCTAGTTGACAGTCTGCTGACATTCAAGGCTGCGTTGTGATCGTGTCTAGGTGCAGGTCCATCATCTGATCTGGATATGGCTGACTAAACCTCGGGATAAACCGAGAGACTAATATTTGAGTAGATGCCATTCTTCCGATATAACAAGTACAGCGGGTGTTATGGGAAGTGTTCCCAGTTCCAGTTGACCTCATTTATGCAGCCTAACAATTCTTTAACAGATGTGAATTATAGAAATGTGACAATGTGTTATGTGTATGCCAGGTTAAAGAGATGTGTTTTGAGTCTTGATTTAAACTTACAGAGTGTGTCTGCTTCCCGAAGTAGGCTTGGAAGACTGTTCCAGAGTTTGGGTGCTAAATACTAAAAGGATCTACCGCCTGCAGTTGATTTTGATATTCTAGGTATTATCAACTGGACAGAATTTTGAGATCGCAATAGAGTTGAAAGAATATAAAGCGTTAAGAGCTCGCTCAAGTACTGAGGAGCTAAACCATTTAGTGCTTTGTAAGTAATTATCAAGATTTTAAAATATATAATGTTTAACAGGGAGTCAATGCAGTGTTGATAGAACCGGGCTAATATGGTCATACATCCTTGTTCTAGTAAGAAAACTTGCTGCTGTATTTTGGACAGGCTAGAGTTTTTTAATTAAAGGAATAGTTCACCCAAAAATAATCCTATAACTTACTCACCCTCAAGCCATCCTAGGTATATATGATTTTCTTCTTTCTACCAAACACAATCAGAGCTATATTAATATCCTGGCTCTTCCCAGCTTTGTCATGACATTGCAGAGTTTTTGAAGCTCCAAAAAGCACATCCATCCATCCATCCATCAAAAAAAAATAAACCATATGACTCCAGTGGGTTAATAAATCCTTCTGAAGCGAAGCGATGGGTTTTTATAAGAAAAATATTCATATTTAAAACTTTATAAACTTTAATCCCTGGCTTTGGGCAACATCTGTACGGACGTTCTCAAGAGAGTTACCTGGTTTTCACGAGAGGCGACTAGTCACACCTAAGTCATATGTCGGGTCAGAGGTCACCCTTTCGCCGGAACTTGACTCTCTTGTGAATACATATACTGCCATTGCCGGAAGCCAGTGATTATAGTTTATAAAGTTTTGATTACTTTAATGATGGATAGATGTGTTTTTTGGACCTTCAAAAACTCGGGCACTTTTAAATGCCATTAGAAAGCTGGGAAGAGACAGGATATTATTTAAGATAACTTAAGCTATTTTAGTAACTTAGGCTAAAATAAGAAAGTCATATACACCTAGGCTGGCTTGAGGGTCAGTAAATGTGGGATAATCTTTTATTTTTGGGTGAACTATTCCTTTAAGCGTGCAGGGCAACCACTCAGTAGAGCATTATAATAATCTAGCCTTGAGGTCATGAACTTTTCTGCATTGAGAGCATATTTCGTAATTTAGATATATTTTTAAGATGGAAAAACGTGGTTTTACAGATGCTAGAAATGTGGCTTTCAAAGGAACTTTTGATACCTATCTTCATAACTTACAACAACGACTTGACAGAGCAGCCGTCAAGTGTTAGACAGTAGTCTAAGTCATTACATGCTTTGGGCCAATGATTAAAACCTCTGTTTTATATCAACTATGTATTCCATTTATTTAGTGAATTGGACATGGTATGTTTCATCAGGGTGCGAAGAAATATGGAGTTGAAAGCATCAAAGCAAAAACATTGAAAACGTCTCGGTTACGTATGGTAACCCTCGTTCCCTGAGTAGGGAACGGAGACGTCTCGTCGGAGGAGTTTCCAACGAATTGGGATCACGCTAGGGAGACCAATTGCCTTCGAGTGAACTAAAACGAGCCAATAAGTATTGGCATGCAAGATTTGCATTCCGCGGCCCGCCTACCAGTGCGGGTATAAAGGCGGAAGCAAGCGCATACACAAACGTTTTTCGCTGAGGAGCCGAACGGTGTCCAGTCCTCCGCGAAGGTGCAGCAAGCATGGCGACGGGACGAGACGTCTCCGTTCCCTACTCAGGGAACGAGGGTTACCATACGTAACCGAGACGTTCCCTTTCGTTCGGGAACTCCTACGTCTCGTCGGAGGAGTTTCCAACGAATTGGGATCCCTAACAAAACGCCATGGTGCTGACCCCTTCCAGCGCCCAGCTTAGCTCCCGGCATAGCAGTTTCTTACTTATATGAGGGGAGCTAGCTAGGAAGAATCACACTGCTGTTCCGCAAGACCCGCTCAGTGGATTGGATAACACTGGGAAAGCGTGCCCACCCGAAGGAGGGAACGCTGCGGAAAGCCCGCCTGCCCGAAGGGAGGCACTGGAATACACGTATGAACTAACCCGTAGGGTAGTAAAACATACGGCAGTCCTTGAGGTAGTCCCAGCCCGGGGGGTGGGAGCGTACTCAGCAAGGACGACAGAACGGGTCTGTCGAGGGGAAGACACGGAGCTAACCCGGAGGGTAGCTGGAACGTGGAAGAAATGGGTCGCCGAAGGGACCACTGTTAAGGCCACCCAGTCTAATAACAACTCCTACGAGAGGTAATAGACCTGGCGCCGGGCGATCCGCCTCGCCTGGTGCCGGAGGGGTGATGGAGGAACTCACGAGGTTAGCCGTTTGTTGGGGAACCAACGGAGCAAAAAGACGCACGTATCTGGCCCATGGGGCGGGAATGGCGTAGCAAGCCGACACAACCTAATTCCTCGCGCTACTGGCCGTAGCGAGTACACGGGAGGAAACAGGTTCAACACGGAGGCTATAAAACCTAGCGAACGTGTTAGGTGTCGCCCAGCCCGCAGCTCTACAGATGTCTGTTAGCGAGGCGCCTTGAGCCAAAGCCCAGGAAGAGGCAACACTCCTAGTAGAGTGTGCCGTCAACCTGGGTGGGCAAGGCACGTCCTGGGATTCATAAGCCCGGACAATAGCATCCACTAACCAGTGGGCTAACCTCTGCTTGGAGACAGCCTTCCCCTTCTGCTGTCCTCCGTAACAAACAAAGAGCTGATCTGAGGTCCTGAAGCTTTGCGTTCTGTCCACATAAACCCGCAAGGAGCGGACGGGACAGAGAAAAGCTAGGGCTGGGTCTGCCTCCTCCAAGGGCAGCGCTTGCAGGTTCACTACCTGGTCCACGAAGGGAGTGGTAGGAACCTTGGGCACATATCCGAGCCGGGGTCTCAGGGTAACGTGAGAAAGGCCCGGACCGAACTCTAGGCACGATTCGTCGACCGAAAAAGCCTGCAGATCCCCTACCCTCTTAAAAGAAGCCAAAGCCAACAGGAGAGCTGTCTTCATAGACAAGATATTCAATTCCACTGAAGGCAAGGGCTCAAAAGGGGGACTCTGGAGTGCTCTGAGCACCAGAGATAAGTCCCAAGAGGGTATGGGGTGCAAATTACGAGGAGGATTTAGTCTCCTAGCACCCTTAAGGAATCTGATGACCAGGTCGTGCTTCCCCAACGACTTACCTTCAACTGTGTCGTGATAAGCTGCTATTGCGGCAACATACACCTTGAGGGTGGAGGGAGACAGCCTTCGCTCCAACCCATCTTGCAGAAAGGAAAGCACGACTCTGATCGGGCAAGTTCGGGGGTCTTCCCGGCGGGAAGAACACCAATCGACGAACAGGTTCCACTTCAACGCATAGAGGCGCCTCGTAGAGGGGGCTCTAGCGGAAGTGATGGTGTCTACCACAGCCTGCGGTAAGCCACCTAGAACCTCCGCGTCCCGTCCAGGGACCAAACATGGAGTCTCCAGAGGTCTGGACGCGGGTGCCACAGGGTGCCCCGTCTCTGAGAAAGGAGGTCCTTCCTCAGAGGAATCGGCCAAGGAGGGGCTGTCGCGAGGAGCATGAGTTCCGCGAACAAAGTCCGGTTGGGCCAATACGGCGCAACGAGCAGGACCTGCTCCTCGTCCTCCCTGACCTTGCACAAAGTCTGTGCAAGAAGGCTCACTGGGGGAAACGCATACTTGCGAAGGCCCCGGGGCCAACTGTGTGCCAGTGCATCTGTGCCGAGAGATCCCTCGGTCAGAGAGTAAAACCACTGGCAATGGGTCGTGTCCGGAGAGGCAAACAGATCTATCTGAGCGGCTCCGAAGACTCCCCAAATCAGTTGGACCACCTGGGGATGGAGTCGCCATTCTCCCGGAAGAGGCGGCAGCCGTGAGAGCTCGTCGGCCACACGGTTGAGCACACCCGGGACGTAAATGGCCCGAAGCGACCTCAGATGCTTCTGACTCCATAGGAGGAGATGGCGGGCGAGTCGCGACATACGACGGGAGCGTAGACCACCTTGAAGGTTGATGTACGCAACGGTCGCAGTGCTGTCCGTACGGACCAGTACATGTCTGTGCAGAAGCAGCCCCCTGAAGAGGCACAGAGCTAGACGTACTGCTTGCAACTCTAGGCAGTTGATGTGCCAATGCAGTTGAGGCCCCGTCCACAGACCTGAAACTGCATGCCCGTTGTACGTGGCCCCCCACCCGCTGGCAGAGGCATCTGTGAACACAACAGCATGCCTGGACACCTGGACTAGGGGAACTCCGGCCCGTAGAAACGCAGGGTCTGACCAGGGACTGAAGGTTTGGCGACAGAGCGGGGTAATGTTGACCCGGAACGTGCCGCTCTGCCACGCCCATCTCGGGACTCGATCGTGAAGCCAGCGCTGAAGCGGTCTCATATGAAGCAAGCCGAGCGGCGTCACTGCGGCTGCGGCTGCCATATGCCCCAGGAGCCTCTGAAACTGATTCAGTGGAACCGCTGACCTGCCTTGAAAGGACTTGAGGCAGTTGAGCACTGACTGGACGCGCTCCTCTGAGAGGCGCGCAGCCTGACCGACCGAGTCCAACTCCATACCGAGATAAGAGATCCTCTGCGTGGCCAGAGTTTGCTCTTGTCCCAGTTGACCTGAAGACCCAAACGGCTGAGGTGTTGGAGCACCAAGTCCCTGTGTTCGCACAACTGATCTCGCGAGTGAGCTATAAGCCAGTCGTCGAGATAGTTGAGGATGCGAACGCCATGTTCTCTCATGGGAACAATGGCCGCCTCCACGACTTTCGTGAAGACACGGGGCGACAGGGCCAGGCCGAATGGTAGGACTTGTACTGAAATGCTCGACCCTCGAAAGCAAACCGAAGAAAGGGTCTGTGTCGAGGAAGAATCGAGACATGAAAGCACGCGTACTTCAGGTCGATCGCTGCAAACCAATCCTGGGGACGGATGCATTCGAAGATGCGCTTCTGCGTGATCATTTTGAACGGGAGCTTGTGCAGGGCCCGATTCAAAACTCGCAGGTCCAGGATTGGTCGTAACCCACCGCCTTTCTTGGGTACAATGAAGTAGGGGCTGTAAAACCCAGACTTCATCTCGGCTGGAGGGACCGGCTCGATCGCGTCCTTCGCCAGCAGGACGTCAATCTCTTTCCACAAGACAGGGGCATCGACGCTCCGCACACGAGTGAAGCGGATACCCCTGTACTTGGGAGGCCGGCGGGCAAACTGAATTGCATAGCCGAGCCGAATGGAGCGGATGAGCCAGCGGGACGGCCTCGGAAGCACTAACCAGGCTTCGAGAGACTGTACCAGCGAGCCCACCCGAACCACCGGCGCACCCGCGGAGGGGCAGCGAAGTGGAAGGCAGGGACCTGACTCCGGAGGCATTGCTGCGGCCGAGAGAGAGGTCTGGGTGTGCAGGGCAACACCTACCTGCTTCCACCGAGGGGCAGACGGCAGGGAAGGCCCGGAGGCGTTCGACTGCGGGCTGTCCCGAGGGGAAGGACGGAGGGGAAACGAGGAGCGAGGCATGGAAGCGTCGGGTCCAGGTTTCCGCACCTCCTTGCCCAGCGGGAGACAAGAGTGACGAGGCCGTGGCGGCGACACTGTCGTCTGAGCGCTGGGGTGAGGGGAATGAGAGCGGCGAGGCAACGTGGCGTCGCACACTGCCATTCTGACCCTCTTGGACGGAGGAGACTGATAGTGGCGAGGCAATGGAGCGTCGTCCTGGACTACCAGTCTCGCTCGGACGGAGGAAACTGGTCTTATTGACTGCCAGTCTCGACCGTGAGGGGAAACGAGGAACGAGGCCCGGGGGCATCGAATCCTGATTTCCCCTCACCCAGCGAGAGACGAGAGTGACGAGGCCGTGGCGGCGTCACTGCCATCTGAGCGCTGGGGCCCGTGAACTACTCAGAGGAAGTGGACTGCTCAAACTTTGGGTACCGCTGATTCTGAATAACCAGCGGCGGAACAGAAACGAATTCTCCACCCGGCCCTCCCCGGGGGAAGGAGTGGTGATGACACGCACTCCCAAGAGCAGAACGTCACATACTCTGAGTAGCTCCTCTCAGGGTTGTTTCCCTTTCCTTTTGCTGGGGGAAAACAACTCCGAGCGGGCTGGTTTTGAGGTGCTTCTGGACCACAGTGTGGACATCGTCTAACCGAGGGCCAGCGCTGTGACTTATCACGGTCAGTCACTAAGCACAGCTCAACCCCGAGTTAGAACTACGCACGTGCAGTGGTAGTGAGAGAGGAAAAACTTCTGCAGATTTAGGCATGTTTGGCTTGCCATATTGGCACCAAAATGCTTCCATACTGCCAAAATTCTTCACACACATCCAGGCACTTTAGAACAGCCCAGGAAAGTGTGGCTGTTAAGTCTGAATCTTCAGCATGAGAACACTGGGAACTCAGCATCAAATTCAGAGTATAACAGCCCTCTCTCCGATGTAGCGATCGACATCTGTCCTCCCTGGGGCCCCGAATGAAATGCCTGATCCCTCATGAGAAGGACCAGAGACCCATCCGAAAGCCTAGACGGCACACGGCACGCTGAGCGGCTCAAGCCTTTACGAGAAAGGGGAGACGAACAACGTGCCGACGTGGTCATGCACTCCTGAGAGAACATGAACCACCCACGAACGCAGTCTCAACACACTGATTAGGCATGTGAAACCGTGATCGTGGCCGTCAACCAGGCATGCAAGATAGTGAACGTGGCCATCGCTTTGATGACACACAGCACGCCGGGCGCTCAAGCCTACAGGCAGGCGAACAACGTGCTGACGTGGTCATGCTCTCACAAGAAAGCATAAACCACCCACGAACACAGTCTCAGCATGTTTGCGATGCGCTAGAGGAGTGAGTGGCTCGTGCTCACTGAACCCTCAGATCACCAATGTTATTTGCCAAAGTAGCCCTCCCCTGGTGCACCAGAAGAGAAACTAGATCGGGAAATAAGCAAAGGGACTCACCTCACAGAGGCACACGAGTCTTGATCTTGACCGCGCATCTTGAGCGCCGAATGACGCGCGCTGGGTTGCCGTGACAACCCGCGCTGTCAGCCGGCGCTCGACGGCACACGGCACGCTGAGCGGCTCAAGCCTTTACGAGAAAGGGGAGACGAACAACGTGCCGACGTGGTCATGCACTCCTGAGAGAACATGAACCACCCACGAACGTAGTCTCACACACTGATTAGGCATGTGAAACAATGAACGTGGCCGTCAAATAAGGACAGGAAACGATCGCATCCAGAAATACACGAGTGAAACGTCATCCTGAAAAGGACGCGATCTTCACTCGTGTTGCTCTTTCAGGAAGAAAGTACTCTCTATCGTGCTGAAGCACACAGGGACCCAACGCGGCAACACAGCGGGGAAACTGCAAGCCCGCTGTGCGCACTCAACCGTTTACCAGCTGTGAAAACAGCTTTTGAATTAACAGCATATAGATGCAGCCGGTAGACAGGAAACCGCGCGGTCGCTGAAACGCCATCTCACCAACACAGAGAGATCCCCTCCCGAAACAGCAGACTCGTAGCTCGTAAGAAAAATACATTCTTAAAGCTCATTCACTCAGAGAGGACACAATCGGTCGGCTCCGAAGCTAAAAGCGTTTGTGTATGCGCTTGCTTCCGCCTTTATACCCGCACTGGTAGGCGGGCCGCGGAATGCAAATCTTGCATGCCAATACTTATTGGCTCGTTTTAGTTCACTCGAAGGCAATTGGTCTCCCTAGCGTGATCCCAATTCGTTGGAAACTCCTCCGACGAGACGTAGGAGTTCCCGAACGAAAGGGAACTAACAATATGCTTCCTAATGATATCTCCCAAGGGTAGCATGTACAGGGTGAAAAGCAACAGTCCTAGTACTGAGCCTTGCGGTACTCCATACTTAACTTGTGATCGATATTTATATCCCTGGGAGGGAGGGAGGGGGGCGGATGGGAGGCGAGAGGGAAGCGGGGTGTTGTTAATTTAAGTTCATAAAAAAGAAAAGACATTGTATTCCTGTATGCACTTTATGTCTGTCTCTTGTATTTGATAAACAAAAGCTATAAAAAAAACCTAGGGTTGTGTTCTCTTCTAAGAGAGTTGAAACGTAATCAAATCTAGACGTTTTTAAGGACTTTCTGAATGCAGTAACACTGTCCTTCCACAAAATGCTAAATACCTATAGTTTTGTTTTCTTTCAGCTGTGCTTCACTTTTGGGCTGCTCTCTTGAAGGCGAGTGTGCTCATTTTACCATGGCGTCAGACTATTTTCTTTAATCCATGTCTAAATTTCTGAAAAAGAGACAGTAAATAGTTTCTGTTCCAACATCGAGTTCTTCAAAGCTGTATAGGATGCTGAAATTGAAAATTGGAAATTGATCAGGAAGTTTATTTACAAAGCAAACTTTAGTGGGAATTGCCGCATTCTATAAAGAAATATTTTAGGCAAAAATGTTTTTACAAAAAATAAAGGTTTTGTTTTGGACTCATCAAGGCACTTATTTATTTTTGTGAAAGTGAATAGGAATTGGGGCTGCTCTAAAATGGCATGAAATATGTTTTGGGACCACAATATCTCTAATGTGTTTAGCCATATTTACTAAGAAATGAATATCACAATGTCTAGCACGTCTTTCTCTCTGTTTTACTCATAGTGCCCTAAGACTGGAGTGGCACAACACCTTGAGGAGGGCACCAACACCCACCTCTCTCTTCTGTGTGGTCTGGTGAATCGTCAGAGGCTGGAGCTCAGGGAACTGCGGCGTGGGGTGGAGGAACTCTCTGGAAGTCGAAATGGCACACTACTCTGGAAGCTCACAGACTACAGCCAGCGACTACAAGAAGCTAAGATCAGGACTTCTGGGAGTTTGGAATTCTTTAGTCCTGCCTTCTACTCCCATACCTATGGTTACCGTCTGCAAGTGTCTGCCTTTCCCAATGGGAACGGCAGTGGCGAGGGCTCTCACTTATCAGTCTACATTCGAGTTCTACCAGGAGAATACGATGGGCTGCTGGAGTGGCCTTTCCCTTACCGTGTTTCCTTCTCACTGTTGGATCAGAGTGACCCGGCGCTCACCAAACCCCAGCACATCACAGAGACCTTCAACCCGGATCCCACCTGGAAGAACTTCCAGAGGCCTCGGCCTGGAGCTCTGGGAAGTGTTCGTGGAGGATGTCTGGATGAGAGCATGCTGGGATTCGGCTACCCAAAGTTTGTCACGCATGAGGAGATGAAGAAAAGAAACTATATCAGAGACAACGCTATTTTCATTAAAGCTTCCATAGATGCGGTCCAGAAGATATTGAACTCTTGAATTCTGGAATAAATGTTCAATAATGTGAAAATATATCTCTTGTGGCCCTTTTTGCTCGTATTAAAAATGAAGATGCATATTTTTATGTTAAATCAGGGTTTTACCACAAATGAAGGATATTTAGATACTAAGAAGGTTCATAAATGTTTTGTCTTTTACATGTATATTATCTGTAATATGTTAGTTTTCAAATAAATAAAAAATGTGACATTTAAAATGGCTTATGACTCTTTTTTAATGAATGGTGAATTTTCATGTTCTGTGTGTAGTGCTTATCCCTATGAAAAAATCAATTATGCACCACCCATCTGGTCCATTGAAAAAAAGACAGGGGTGCTTCTCATTTCTTATTTGTGAATCCTCATTTCCTATCCTCACGTCTCAGCTCCACCCCCTTAGATGAGAAGGAAGGATGCGAGGAAACAAAATGAGGATGAGGAATCAAAGGAAATCTGCCTTTATGTTGTTTAGTTTGGTTAAGAAATTCATAATAAAGCAAGATACCCTGCTGAAAAATGTGAGAAGTATGGATTATCTAAACTGCAAAGGTAAAACATAAATTAGGATTATTGTAACCATGCTCTTCAAAGGAATAGTTCACAATCACTTTATATGACGATATTTAACTTTTAGGCTTTTATTTACATCGTTTTAATTAAATGATGATTTAATGCACATAAAGACACATTAAATATGGGAAACCAACACAATCTCAAGGCAACTCGTAACTACCATAAATTTTGGCGAGTTGGTTGCAAATACATTTGGATTTAATTTGCACATTTTCATACAATCATCTTTATATGCCCCAGTGAGTTATGGTTAAGTTCTTAAAATAGTTACGTTCCCTTTCAAAAGGGAACTCGCACTGTGTCGATGACTCTATTGGGGAACGTCCTCCACGTGAACCGGTGTCTGAAAGGTTATCCAATCACGGCAATCGTATTGACCAGCAACAGCCTATGACGTCGCTACGACCCGGAAGTATAAAAGGGAACATTTCATCCTCTTTTCGTCTTCAGGTAAAGTTTTGTTTGTAGCTTTATCCAGAAAACTTCAAAAGGTAATCTATAAGTGATTCCTTCAAGTTGGAACCCTTTTTTTTTGTAGGTTTGGTGGTAAGTGCGCTCTTTCAAGCTCTTTATGGTGATAGGCCTCTTGTAATGTCGTTTAGGCCATCACTCTATGGGCAGCAGGTTGAGTTCTGTAGGTCTCCTCCCTTTTCGAGAGTTTTTAATAAGGTTGTACAGTAGACCTCGGTTCCCTGTTAGTAAGTATTAGCGGTGTGTTAGGTAGGATTTTTATAGGATAGGTAAAAATAGGGCCCTGAAGTTCCCATATATAGGTAGGCTCTGAGGCCATTGCTCTGTCAATCTCCAGATAGAACTAGAAAATTAAGCGTTGGCTCTCATCAGGCCACCTTGATAGCCACCTACAGCAGCAGTTCACCTCTCACTTTAGAGAGTCGTTTTGAGACGATAGCTCTGAACTTCAGAAATATATATATATATATATATATATATATATATATATATATATATATATATATATAAATAAATATAAAAGATTTGTTGTGCCGGTCTGCTAAGCATTCTCGTCTCGAGCCTCTCAGTATCTGAGTGTAGGTTCCATAGACCTTCAGGAGATTTTATTCCTGTAAATCTAGTTTTTCATAGCACTGGCCTCCTCTTACTACAAGAGTTGTTAGTCAAGGCCCACCTCTTTGTGTGTAAATGCTAGTGGTGTTACAGGCTAGATAGCAGCATAGGTAGCAGGCTATCTTCAAAAAGCCTCCCATGCAGATATCTCATGTGCGTTGTCAGGTCTTTCTCCCTAGAGAATAAGAAGCAGTTGCTCAGGCCTTTGCCCTTTATAGCATCAAGTATGGTGGCTGGAATATCCAGCAAGGCCTTTTCCTCTGAGCCCCTTGAATAAGAATTCAAGCCACTTACCGAGGCCTCCATTCTCTTGGGTTTAGTAGAGAATATAAAATCTGTCTAACAAGATTTTAGGCCTGGACCCTGATACATCCCCCTGGGTCATGCAGTAGTGCTCCCCTTGTTAGAGTCATAAATTACAGTACTTTGTTACCCGTAGCTCATATGTTATCACCCTTCACCACCCAGGCTCAGGTAGAGACAGATTAGTCACCAATCATTGAACCAATCAGATAAGAGTAAATCGAGTGTCAGCGAGAAGCTAATTTGATTGGCTACATGATGAAGGTGGACACGCCCTCATCTTCGTGAAACTCAATGAGTGAGAAAATCATGCCAAAAAAGCGCAGGTAAAAGAAAGACGCAACTAAACAAATCGGGTTATTTCAGAAACTTTTTTTTTGCCTTGTGAACACAAGAAGTCATTTAGACATTTGCAACAGTTTATTTTTTTACAGAAAGTTTGATTTTACGCAATTAATTTGTTTTGCAGTTCCTGCCTCTGTTGTTTTCACTTGCAAATTGCTTTTGGCCGCATTTGTGTGGAAAAACCACGCCACAAGTGTAAGCGCGGGAAAATGAAAGTCAGAAGAATACAGATCCTGTTTATTTTGCGTTAGCATGAAGCTGCAGCTTCAAAATACATGAATTACACTTACGAATAACAGTTAATGCTGCAAATATTTTTTTCTTACACTTGAAAGGCGATTTACACTTTTAAAAATCTTCTCTTGCACATCTTATGCATAATTTCACAAATCTTACCCTGCGCATGCAATTCTTAATGGCATCATATTACCTTCATAGATGCCCATCTCTATGATCCGGTCTGTGAACGATTACTGCCACTTTCTGCAGTCCTCCCTACCGGATGCCTCCTCAAGTGAGCAAATAATGTTAGAGACTCTGTTTAGAAAACAGGCAGGTTGTTGACAAGACTAGGTCAAAAAGTGACCAGGTCAGCCTCCCTGGTGGCATGTGGGGTTGACTTTATGTCCCCTTCAAAAATTGACTGGACTGGACTCCTTTCGGAACCCCCTGGCCTTCGTTGTTTCAGAGGCCTCTTTGAGGCTTATAGGCAGTGTATATGGAATACTGTCACTGACAGCCTGTGTGTGACCTGAATGGGGAGTGTTTTTGGCATTTCAGTGAAACGTTTGTCACAGCCATGCACTCCCCTCAGCATGTTGAGATTGTACATCGTTCCCCAATAGCGCCATCGACACAGTGCGAGTTCCCTTTCAAAAGGGAACGTCTAGGTTACGACTGTAACCTCTGTTGCCGAGAACAGGGAACGAGACACTGCGTCGCTTGCCATGCCTCAGGAATGCCTGCTGAACAGTCCCTTCAGACGATAAGTGGATGACAAGTTCTCTAGGCGCCCCTTTTATACTTCCAGGTTGCATTAGTAGTGACGTCAGGTTGTTGCCGGTCAATACGATTGCCTTGATTTGATAAGCTTTCAGACAAGTGGAGGGCGTTTCCCAATAGCGTCATCGACGCAGTGTCGTTTCCTGTTCTCAGGGAACAGAGGTTACAATCATATTTTCTGTGAATGTGTATCTATAGTGGCATTATATATTAAATAACTAGAAGAATAAAAGGTAAAATTCGCCTACAGTCGACAACCGCCATTTTTCTGTAACACTATAATTTGTAAATAGAAATCTCTAGTGAGTTCATGACAATCTCAAAGAATCTCCGCTTCATCAAAAATACAACAGTTTAAATGATAGAAATACAGTACACAGCAAAAAATAACATGACATACTACCCGTGATCATTGTGTTATTTTTCTCGTATTTGATTGGTTCAATCGGTGCAAAACAGTATCCACTTACACTTTCTGTTACCGGATCATCAAAATCAACAAAATCATGAATTTGGTGGTTCTTTGTTCATGGTTGATTATTCAATATATCATGGGACAATTAAATGTAGAAAAACTATCTAGCCAGGATATCTTCAGAGTTTTTTTTAAAACTACAAACTTGGCTAAAAAATACTGCTGATACATTAAACTGGTTTGACCTACAGGTCCTTCTAAAAAAATTAGCATATTGTGATAAAGTTCATTATTTTCCATAATGTAATGATAAAAATTAAACTTTGATATGTTTAAGATTCATTGCACACCAACTGAAATATTTCAGGTGTTTTATTGTTTTAATACTGATGATTTTGGCATACAGCTCATGAAAACCCAAAATTCCTGTCTCAAAAAATTAGCATATCATGAAAAGGTTCTCTAAACGAGCTATTAACCTAATCATCTGAATCAACTAATTAACTCTAAACACCTGCAAAAGATTCCTGAGGCTTTTAAAAACTCCCAGCCTGTTTCATTACTCAAAACCGCAATCATGGGTAAGACTGCCGACCTGACTGCTGTCCAGAAGGTCATCATTGACACCCTCAAGCAAGAGGGTAAGAAACAGAAAGAAATTTCTGAACAAATAGGCTGTTTCCAGAGTGCTGTATCAAGGGACCTCAGTGGGAAGTCTGTGGGAAGGAAAAAGTGTGGCAAAAAAGGCTGCACAATGAGAAGAGGTAACCGGACCCTGAGGAGGATTGTGGAGAAGGACCGATTCCAGACCTTGGGGGACCTGCGGAAGCAGTGGACTGAGTCTGGAGTAGAAACATCCAGAGCCACCGTGCACAGGCGTGTGCAGGAAATGGGCTACAGGTGCCGCATTCGCCAGGTCAAGACACTTTTAAACCAGATACAGCGGCAGAAGCGCCTCACCTGGGCTACAGAGAAGCAGCACTGGACTGTTGCTCAGTGGTTGCATGTCATTCGGAAATCAATGTGCCAGAGTCTGGAGGAAGACTGGGGAGAAGGAAATGCCAAAATGCCTGAAGTCCAGTGTCAAGTACCCACAGTCAGTGATGGTCTGGGGTGCCATGTCAGCTGCTGGTGTTGGTCCACTGTGTTTTATCAAGGGCAGGGTCAATGCAGCTGCTGGACGCTCATCCAGTCAGTCGCGGCTGATAGTGCGAGTATAACGCGTTGCCTGTCAAATTCTGATATAGTTTACAATTGTTTACGTAGCATACGTCAATTATAGGCTAAGTTCTTTTAATCCCGTTTACTGAAGTGGCCATAAACCTCACAATTATTTCTTTCGTCATAAGATCCCATCGTTTAGTGGGGTCGGGTGGATAGGCGATTCAAACAGTCAGATCCCGGCACACACGTGACGTTACAAACAAGTTCATCTAAATATTTAGTTCAATTCATTAATATATATATATATGTAGTTCCCAATATAGTAATTGAATATAATTATATAATTAGTAAAAGTGTTTAACCATTAGGGAACAATAGAGAAAGATTCACTCACTGTTAGGCCTACTCTGTGAATAGATGGATAGGATACAGCGTCCAGCAAGCGTCTGTAAGCTGACAGTCTGATCACGGCCATTTGACTGGTAATATTGGGATAACAGTCCCCAAAACATCAATCATACACAAGAATAAAGGCATGACATTATATTCATAAAAAATAAAATTATTTCCTTGCAGCGAGAGTGTCAGGCAACGCGTTATACTCGCAGTATCAGCCGCGACTGACTGGATGAGCGTCCAGCAAGCGTCTGTAAGCTGACATTCTGATCATGGCCATTTGACTGGTTATATTGGGATAACAGTCCCCAAAACATCAGTCATACTAAAGAACATAATCATATCAACAGATGCATAATAAATGAGCTAGAAAGGGAGGAACACAAAACACAAAAACTGTCAAAAATCAATGGTTTCTGAAACTTGCCAAAGGCAGACTGCCTGACAACTAGCCAGCCAATGACAGGTCACGTGACATGACAGGCTCAGACTGGCAGCTGCCAGCCAGCCACTGACAGGTCACGTGACATGCCAGTGGCGTCTCCTGCCAGCCAGCTGAAGATTGAACTGATTTACCTACTGATTTCAGCTCAAAATACCCCCTTTTTTTTGTGTGTCCCTTTAAATGCAAATGAGCTGCTGCTCCCCTCCCCATTCAGAAGAGGGTCGGTCGATCCTTGACCTTTACACGAGCTTCGGATACTCCGGCAAAAACAAAACATGCGAATCTCATCCAAAATGTAAAAAATAACCTCACGGAGAGACTCAGGAAGAGGTTGCTTTTGGATTGAACCTGGACGTTTCTGAATGGTTAGTGGATACATATAGCCTAACTGATTCATCTCATCGACTTGCATGTACCGTAATGTTTAACATTTACACAATGTTAGTTCTGTCTGTGGTTCCATGAGGTCTTTTTAAAACAGCTGTGACATTTTTTGGTCAAATAGTGTTCTGCAGGCCTACTCAGTTTGTTGGAAATTTTGCCATCGAGTTAGAACTGTTAACTTAACACTTGTGAACCGAATGGCAGCGCTGTAGGTTGAAACGTGCAGAATATACAGGCCATTGCACACTGAGTCCGAAATTCGCATCCGACATTTTCGCACTTTAAAAAATAATTACGACCCCATGTTATGTCAATCACGTTTGCACACTGCCTCCGAAACTTTCGTCCGTCATAAAAAAAAAATCGGATCGGGTTCGATTTTCTGCGTTTTTCGCATCCGTAGCAAGCAGTTTGAATGGTGTTTTGACAATTCAGAGCCACTGAATCACGAATACTAAAAAACGCATACGATTACGCGCGGTAATATTACAGTCAAGTGTGTGAGATAAGATGCAAGTAGCTAACACCGTCAAAAAAGCCCAAATGTAAATTCACCGATTATTTACCGTGAAAATTCCCGTGTTTTCCCTGGAAGCCCACATTCCCTAGAAGGCCACATAAGGAAAGTATAGGTTACAAGAGAACATAAGGAGGATTGAAAATGTTTTTTACTGAAATAGTGTAGTAGATTTTTTTATTTTATTTTAACCTGTGGCCATGAAAAGAATTAGTGTCATGTAAAAGGTGTTAAAAGCTAAACTATTTAAAAATATATAAATATTATTCTATTGTTGCGGGCCAAACGTTGAATGGAAAGGATGTATTAGGCTACTCTATGTATTAAAGTACAATAGTTGCAAGGTTGTGAATGCATTTGTCATTTTATGCATTCACTCCACCCACCCACCCATCCATCAACCACGCACCGGTCCTCTTTTCTGAAAACTAAAATATTGTCACCCTATAATATTATAATAAAATCCTCTTCCTAGTCAGAAGGGGAGTGAAATCTGCAAGCTTATTTTTTTACATGCTTGCAGAGAAAGGCTTACCAAAACAAAGTTACTGGGTCACTTTTCACATTTTCTGGGTTGGTAGATGCACCACGGACCCGATTATAGCACTTAAACATGTTAAAAATGTTAGTTTTAAAATTCCCTCTACACACCAGAGGCCTTGATGTGGGCAGTCACAGGAAGAGATGCTTGAAGACCAGTTTGATGGTATTAGCTGGAAGTATATAGAATAAAACGGCTGAAATACAAAAGATTACTAAATTTTATTTTTCTTAACCAGATGTTTTTAATTTTTAATTATTCAAAATGTCAAGACATTTCCATGACAAAATTGATGTGAAGCTTTCAAATTCAGATCTGAAAAGAGCTACTGCTGTTTATTTTGACTTTAGGAAGATCTTCTACTCGGAGGATGTTGACCAAGGGAAAGGCTTCCATGCCAAATACCACCATTCCATCTTGACCCTCGGGGTTCTCCTTACATTGGACAGAAATCTGAAAGATGCATGCAGGCGTTTGTAGAGATTATCTAAAATCCTAAAATAATCCTCTCTATATGAATTATATACCTGAGATTGACTCAATAATTCATAAGTCAGATCCTCTTCAGTCAAGAGAGTGTTTTTCTCCAAAGGTTGTTCTCGAACAAATTTGCAGCAAGTTTCACCCTAATGTAATGAGAAACATTATTACTATTTTAAAAGGAAAGCAATTTGTACAGTCTAGAATATATAAAACATGTAATGTTTAACCCAAATCTTTGAATTTGTTTTTGAAAGCACTTGTTAGCACAGTGTTAGCACTCAATGCTAGTTTTGCCTTACCATTGTGTTGACAATCTGAGCCAAGCTGTCTAATAAAGATGTTGTATAAAAACAATTAATTACTGAAATATGATGAATAGTTTTTTTTTTTTTTTTGGATTGTCTTTCAACAATCTAATCACTGACCAACTGCATATAAATATTACCCTTCCGCTTCCGGGTAATTACACATGTGATTAAATCGCGACCTTTTGTGGATTCGTACATATGTGAAAATCACCAATGAGTTAAAACCTTCATGTACTTGTCAAAAAAATATGATTTAATGTTTCATCAGCTACTGTACCAAACATATAAAAGCATCAACGGCAAAACAAGGCAAAGCAAGCAATGTTTATTTATGTAATACCGTTTACTTCAAAATGGTATCGAAAGTGCTTTACATAAAATAAATGAAAAATATTTATAAGGTAAATAAAAAAAAAATAAAAAAAAGAAACAAACAGAAAATGTTACAAGTGTCATTGGGCTTTATTGTACCTTCAGCGTCTGACATGCCACGCTGTATTACACTGCATTGCATGTAAATTAAATGGAAACTATTAAAACATACCAGTCATAAGCAACAAGTAGCAAATCCTGGTGATGCAGAACAATTATATTCCTGTTATTGTTAAGCTTTAAAAAAGGAGAAATCCATGGTGGGATTTTTTTTTTTTAAATCACAATAAATTAACCGAGCTTAGTTTGGTGAGTTTGAGCATTTTTCCTTTAGGTATATCATGTCTGGTAGCTCTCATGTCTGTCCCTGGCTTACAGTACATCTTTAAACATAAGGCACTGCACATCCTTTCAATTTATGTAATCAAATAAATAAATTAAGGCCTGTCTCCAGAATTTCAAACATTTCTTTTATTTTCAGTCTTACTTGTTGCTGTTTTTTAAAAATCTTTTTTTTTCCACGGCATTAAATTGCAGTAAAATCATCTTATTAATAGACAATTTAAAACACTGATAGTTCTCCATATCACTGATTAATCAAATCTGCTTAATCAAATCTGCTATTTAATATACAATAATTTGTATGTTCATTTATTTGAGATAGCAAGAGGAAAAAAGAATTTACCTCAAAATCACAGCGTATGCTGTACATTACAGTTGTCTTCTCTGAATTTTAAATAGTAGTCCATTGAGTTCATTTTATATCAAGTCCACATGTTCCAGTAGTGAAATAAGATTTAAAAAAAGGAAAAAGAAATATAAATATACTCTATAAAACAATCAAAATGAAGTCTACAGGACATTCTTCTACGATGACTTGAAATTATTTGAATGTAGGTCTCAAAATCAAACCATGTTACTGTGTATGTTTTATATAACATCACGTTCATCACGATAAGGCAGGAGATCAAGGTTTCTCAGAACTTAAGAAGTGATGATTAATTACAGAAGAAGATATGATCTTCGAAACATGACAAAAGCAACCACAGACAATGTAAAAACACATAAACCCATCACCACAATAACAGAAAACCACAAGCATGCAATCTTGCCAGTCTCTCATTACCTAGAAACTGAGCAGTCATCAATTCTCAGTTCTAGGTAATGGATCAGTTTAAAAACCTGACCAAGTTACATGAACCCAATCTAGAACTAATCACTACAAAGCTTAAAATATTTTTTCTCGACAACACAATTTATATAATCATGGTAAAAATGATATGATCAATGTTGTCATAACGAATATGTTTCTACATTGCTTTAACTCATCAAAATAAGTAAAAATTATTAAAAAAATTGATTAAAATTATTTATAAGTTATACCTTTACAAGATTCAATGAGTCAGTTGAATGTAATTTACATTGAAATTACTTAAAAATTCAAGTTGATTGCTGATTGGCAGCAATTTTTTTTACAGTGTAGAAAAATACCCCTGAAACTGTGAATGAATTGAGTTCATTCTTTTCAACAAACTGTTGGTCCTGTTCACAAACCCATTCGAATGATTCGTTCATGAATCAGACATCACTTAGCCTACTTCTATCATGAACTCTCAAGGAGAGCTCGAGCAGATCATTTTAGAACAGTGACTTAAATTTAAATTTCTGCCTGTTTCTATTGTATGACTTCACAAGACTTGGAATATGACGCATGAGTCTACTATGGTAGGCCTATGATGCTTTTTGAAGTTTGAAAGCTTCAGCATAAAAAAACAACAAAAAACAGCCTAGTCTTCACTTTTATTTTTGTGTTCCACTTTATTCAACTTGCAGGAAGTGGTCAAGTTGAATATAAAATAACTGTAACAGAGACAGGGTGTGCCAGCTGCCACAAAGAGCTGAGAGCCCCAAAAATGTTTTGAACAGTAGCAGCAACTGCTCTGAATGTGCAGACGGAGGCGTAAAAAGGAAGTAACATGATGACGTCAAAAGTTCAGTGTTTATTCCAATAAGCGATAAAAATAAAGGTTTTCCAATAGAGTGCAAATGGTATTTACAGTGCAAATAAAAAAAAGAAGACAAAACAAACCAAAATAAAATAAACTGCTCAAAGTTATTCGCAAACAAACTTTTGGCTATGCAAATAAATTGACACAAAACACAGCAACAACTATAATCCAACTATGAGCTTCCAATCAACTTGAAGGGGTGGTAAAATGGCCTTTTCACAAGATGTAAAATAAGTTTCTGATGTCCCCAGAGTGTGTATGGTAAGTTTTAGCTCAAAATACCCCACAGATATTTCAAAGATCTTCCTTTGCTTTGAACATTGAGTGTTGTAACTTTGCAGATGTTGTATATGCTCAAACAGCAACATTACACACTACCTAAAGTTAGAAAAGTGAAATCATAATCAATAACACTAAACAACAAACAATCAGTCCACACACATATCTGTGTTAACTGTTGTTCAAATAAGCTTTAAAAATAAGCTGTAGAAAGAAAAAAATCATCTTCAGCAAACAGAATAATGTAAGTGGACTTTTTGTAATGACTTTACACGATTTTGAACGATTTTGAACGATTACATAATTGTGGCATGTATAATTGTAATCGCGATTACAAATTCGATTAATTGTGCAGCCCTACATTATAGCTAAATTTATGTTAGAATTTAACATTACATTTAAACAAGCCAAAAATGGTTTGTTACCATGTTCTTATTGACTCTTGGGACAGAATCAGACCTTCAGTTTCACTTCAATGTTGGACTGTTTGAAAGGCACAACGTTTCAGGAAAGAAACAGTCTAGCAATAAATCAGAATTCCTGAGTGGCTCTTTATTTTCCTAATTTATTTTCTAAAGTCATATTAAAGGGACTATAAGTAACTTTTTGGGTAATTTATAATCTAAAATCAATATTTGTATTCATAAATATGTCCCCAATGGTGTACAAATACTTCTGCTAATTATCTGATTTATCCTCGTAAACGAAGAATTTATTATATTTATATACATGGGACGGGTAAGTCCACGGAGGCTTCCATGTAGTTCCGCCATCTTGAAAAACTATAATAGCAGAGAGGGACAAAAAGTACACCAACACGTTTCCACAACACGTTTTCGTTCAGAGCCGCAGCGTGACGTAACTGAAAGCAGCAGAAACGGAGGAGCAGAGCAGTGAGAGGCGCTTGTCACTTTTATTTTTAATGGCGGACCATACCTATGCCAAGCCACTGGATAAGAAATACTCTTCGCTAAAACAGACCAAAAATGATCGTAAAAGGAAACGTGACCGAGGATACAAAAAACACGAGTGAAGGTCGGGATTGATTTTCCCCAGTGGAAAGAGCTAATGCAGGAGAAAGAATTCGAAAGAGACGCGGAAGTTGCCTGCTTTCTCCTCGACAGGTAAATCAATGTTACAGTCTTAATTACAAGTTTTTTTTAATTGCTTGGTTGTTTACTTTATTATACAGACAGAAGAACATTTACAGTTAAAAGGGCTCTTTGATGAATAGCAGATATTGAGTATAAAGAAGGCACTAAAAAAGTTTGTAAGTTTACTTTTGTAAGCTAGAAATTCGATACAAATATATTTTAATAGAGCATATGATTGTTCTTGCATTGTTTGCATAGCTAACTCTACTTCAGTTTTTATGTTATCTGATATTTCCTGTTATTTATCATTTATACTGTGACCTCACATTGAATAATACAGACGCATAAATTCTGTATGTAGCTGTTGTAGCTGCCGGGCATCTTTGACGTCGTTGTATTGACACTCACTCTCCTCCTCTTCCTCGTCGTCCACCTCCTCGCCTAGATCCCACTGATCCACTGCCTCTCTGTCCTCTTACTCTACCTCTAACGTTACTTCTTCCTCTCCCTACTGTTGAATCATCTGATGATGATATCTAACAATGCACATACTTCAAAAAAATATAACGAGTAAACAAGGCATAATTACATTAGTTCATGTTTTTGACACTCATTACTTCGTACTGTAACGTTCATTTGTTCGTTGTGTCAATTTGAAGTTTGTTTGAAAGAACAAACCTGTTCACCCGAGGGAAAACTCGACAAAGTGCTATTAGAAGACATCCTGTCATAGCTTTTTGGTACATAACGGCTACCGTAGATGCAACACCCATTTGAAAACGGGAGGCGCTGGAGAGCACAATTCGTTTGAATGCAAAATACAATTTCACCGCTAGATGGGAGTAATTCTTACTTAGTGTACCTTTAAAGTTAATGCCTTTTAACACCTTTGTATTATTTTTTTCTCATGTAAGACAATAGAGAATTGAAATATTATATCTACTCAATTCTCATAAGGAAATGATACAAAATACAATAATTTCAGTTTCAGCCTCTGCTTGAAATGGGATGTTCAAATGTTTAAAATGGGTTTAGCTGTTAAACTGATATGATTATAATCTAATAAACCTACAGTTAATCCTCCATTTGCTGTTATAAGGTAATTGATTACATGTTAAGTGTTATTTTATGGAAACGTATCAGAAGTAACAGCTCAGATGTTGTTTGCTTGCTGGTTAAATGGGTTGGTGGGTTTTGGTTTTGCTCATCACCACTGCTGAACATCCTGTGTTCTTGATGCCTCATTAGTTTCATTTACAGCTAGATGACCACCACAGATGCATTTCATGGACCAATCAATCTTTTTTTTTTACAATGTTCACATTTGTCACAGTGATCTTGAGACCAAAAATAATGGAAGAAAATTCAGAAGACCCTTGAAGACCAACTAAAGGATTGAAGCCTCTTCCCTCATTGAGTTCAAGAAGAAAAGATTTAAAAATAGCGGCAAACAGTGGTTGGACTGAGTGGAATCGACACAGAAGACGGATCACAGATAAGTTTGATTAAATTAAATGTGCAGCTTTAATTCATTTCTTTATTCTGCCTGTAATAGGCATGTAATAAATGTGTTGTTACACAATTAGACAATATTAGGCTAGTTGTTTTAATAAAAGTTTGTGATTTTATTAAGGAATAACTATAATATATACATTCCTTATATAATTAAACAATATTTGTATAATTTAAAAAGTAGCAAAAGGATTATTTTTTATTTGCCTGTCCTATATTTTAAATTAGTGTCGATTTCTTTTTATTGCTAGTTTTAGTTTTGGAGGACCTTCGTTAGGCGGCGCACTCTCTTGGCGTGATTTGTGAAACAACACCATTGTCATGGTATGTATAACAATTGCTTATGAAATAGTTCATATTTCCATCAAAATCGATTTTATTATTCCATTTTTACTAATAAAGCAGATATTGATAACATTGCGTAATTACTGAAGCTTTTATTGTATGTGACAATGACAGCAGTTTAGGTGACTGCAAAAAGAAAAAAAATCGGTCTGTTGCTACACTATTAGCCTTGTGACTTTTCTACACTGCTGCATGTTACGTGTGTGGTTATGCGTTTAGAGTCAATCTGGCATTATTATTTACTTGCACATTTTTTTTATTCTTTTATTGTTTCTTGGACAATTGTTCATCCTTCAAGGTCATCAAATGGCTTTAGCCACTTAAATAAGGGCCTAGGGATGCCCTCTCAATATTACAGTATTGCTTTTTTATTACTTCACATGCAGTATCAAACATGCTTTTTGTTCAACTTGTGGTGTGAGGGTTTAAGTTCTGGTCTGAAAACTGAAGGTTGGAAACCCACAAGGCCCGATGCACAAGCTATCGCCATCACAAAAGATACATTAAATAATATTATAATAATTATTACTTGAGCAACGTGTTTTTAAGTCTTAATTACCTTATAAACGACCATATGGTTTGAATTTGGGTCCTGCTAACTATAACTGTGTTTCATTTGTATTTGTCTGCAGGGTTTGAAATTCAGTAAACGCCATCCACCCACAGTGCGTCAAATTAAGGTACTTGAACCTTTACAGTATAGTGATTGTTTGTGAAATGGTTCATGTTTTTATATGGAGTAAGCAAAATGGCAAAAATCATATATATATATATATATATATATATATAACAGATCTGGCAACTGTTGCACCCCTTATTAGTAATAATGTTATTATTATAGAAACCATAAAACCATGGCAATGAGGTAATGTCATACAACTCTGGATTTTATATAAGAACTATGGTTACTTTTCATTAGGGCAACTGTATGAGATTTTATAAACTTTTTAGTCTCTATCCCATTAATTAAGGATGAAGCTATGATATTTTCTTCTCTGTAGATATGTTCAGTTTAAAAATTTTTTTTTTCAGAAATCAAATAAAGTAAATTATTAATTCAGAAATGAAGAGCCTTCAATATTAATATAATTTAACACATTTACAGTATATTCAAGAATATAGTTTATTTTAATTATATTTATTACTTATTCCAACTGAAAGGCGGTGGCCGAGAGAGCTCAACACACTGCAACTGAAGAAAATGCAAATAGAAAAAACACCAGCAAACCGAAAACATCTTCAACAGTTTGACAACACATGTTGCAAATACTCACGACACAACTAAATACAGAAACGCATTGCAAATAAATACTCACAAAGCAACTAAATACAGAAACGTGCTGCAAATACTCACAACGCAACCTTTCACAACTCATGCACTGCAAATACTCACGACACAACTAAATACAGAAACGCATTGCAAATAAATACTCACAACTCAATCAAATACAGAAACACGCTGCAATTATTCACAACACAACTAAATAGAGAAACACACCGCAAATACTCACAACGCAACAAAATACAGAAACACACTGCAAATAGCACAGACCACAACGCAAATGTTTCAAGGTGACCCCAACAACATGTGACGAACCTGATTAGGATCTGGTTATTGTTCAATGTCTACTCGTCAGTTGTGTTGTCGATGACCTGAAAGGTGAGTTTTTTTGTTTATTTTAACATCCTGATTCTGTATTTGATTGTGTTGTGAGTATTTGCAGAGTGTTTATGTATTTGATTGTGTTGTGAGTATTTGCAGAGTGTTTCTGTATTTGATTGTGTTGTGAGTATTTGCAGAGTGTTTCTGTATTTGATTGTGTTGTGAGTATTTGCAGTGTGTTTCTGTATTTGGTTACATTGTGAGTATTTACAGCACATGTGTTGTCAAACTGATGAAGATGTTTTCTTCATTTGCTGGTGTTTTTTTTTCTTTTTCTATTTGCATGTGTTTTCTTCAGTTGCAGAACGTTGAGCTTTCTCGGCCACTCTACCTAAACATATTAAAACATTAATGGGCAAACATGTAAGCCAGATGGGTTGAAATGTACCCCCAGTCCAGCCCTGATTCTCCTCTTCTAGGGCCAGCATGAAAACTAATGATAAAACGATTTAAAGAAAACTCCTTGTATGCACAAAAATTGTTGCTGTGTCTGGAAAAACTGTTTGCTTTTATTCTTTTTTTAAATACCAATTATTCCTGTGGTAGAAAATTTTGTGGCACCAAAATAGGCTACAATGAAGGGGGCCCTTGGGTTTGCTATAGCCTCAGGGCCCTATGTGTTCTTAATCAGGGGCCTGTGAATTAACTCACAATTAAATCATAATTTGGATTTCTATCGTACTTGTTTTGTAACTTTGCATTATATTTAATGTTTTACATTAACAAATAAAACTGTATATTTAGACCCATGTCCAGAGTGTGGACAACCCTTTAGGACTGGGTGGAGTGATAATATATGATCAAGAGACATTCACCATTAACAAGCCACACTTGGTAGGTTAACATGCGTAACTGTTTTCACTCCTAATATTGAATGACTCGCGACTTATTAAAAGACTTGTTTTGTCTTCTGCAGGTGGCAGTTCCTGATCAAGCCATGATTAGGTGAGATATTTTATATATCGTATCTCTTTTTAATATATATATTCAGCAGTTTTCTCAATAACAATGTTAAATTTTATATGAATTTGGTTCAATTTGAGGCTTGTAATCATACAACTTTACTAGTGAATAAAAAAAATCTTCCCTTAGGAGAACAGCTCTGTGAGACCAGGTCTGTTTTAAAGGCAAGTGAAGACAAGCGAGAATAAATGCCTTCCAAGACATGAAGATCTCCGCTTCCTTTATACTTCGAATAAAATAATTTCATCTTCACCTGTGTCTGTTAATAGTAATTTCCCACTGAATTTAAACTGTCCATATTTGTCATTCAGGAGGTAGTGACGTAACAGTTTTTCTCAACTGGTGGGTCGTTTCACATAATACTTCATCTTCACTGTACAAATCCTGCACTTTCTTTAACCCTTTTTCAGCCCATATCCGAAATCCTGCATCACATTTCCCTGGTTTGAAATTAGTATTACCCCAAATAGGACTGAAACATGACAAGGAGGAGTTAAAATTCAAATATTTACATGAATTAAACCAAATATTGATCATGTTCAATACAATAGGATTATCTGTTTTTTTTTTCTCAGGTATTTGTGGTCTGCTGAATACAGGTATAGGTGCAATGGTAATCTTGGTGTAATAGAACAAGATTACCAAATCCAACCAAGCAGGAGGGCTTTCAGATGAAAAATAAAACATAATTGTACGCAGCTGAGCTGCCCAGTAATACCATTGGATGTTTGGACATTTAAGGCCTCCTCGGTCAAATGGTAGGTATAATAAAGATAGACGTAGTCTGGGACGTTTATTATGCCAAATAAAGTTGGTAAACAATTTCTTAATTCTAGTAAATAAAGATGAGGGAGGGGGTAGGGGAATATTCTGGAACAAATAGAGAAATTTAGGGAGTATATTCATTTTTATAATATTTATCCTGCCAATCATTGAGATGGGTAAAGATGTCCAACGTTCTATTGATGAGGTGGTATCTTTCAGAATTAGGTCATAATTTATCTGGGCAATCTTATTCACCTCGGGGACAATTTTTATACCCAGATATGTAAAATTATCTGTTGAGGTGAAGGTAGAAGCATAATCCTGGCAATTTTCCCTCTCTGATTCATTAAGTAACATTATGGATGATTTTGAGTGATTAACTTTGTATCTAGAAATTTTCCCAAAAGTTTCAATGAGATCTAGGAGTGCAGGGATAGATCTGCTCAGGTTGTTCAGGAACAAAATTAGGTCATCTGCAAATAGTGCTATTTTATGTTCCAGGTGACTTTCTCGGATTCCATAAATGTCACTATGCATCCTCACCCTTATAGCAAAAGGTTCTATTGCAAGGATAAATAATAAAGGTGATAAGGGACTTCCTTGCGGGCAACTTCTAGAGATGTTAAAAGGTTTAGAGACCACATTATTGTCAAAACTTCTGCGGAAAGCCCAGTACAAAGCAATCTAACCCATTTACAAAAAGTGTCCCCAAAGCCAAAACGAGTGAGCACCTCAAATAAGTAGTGCCACTCGACGTGGTCAAAGGCCTTTTCTGCATCAAGAGAGAGTAAGGCCGTGTCTTTTGCCCCTCTCTGGTAATGTAAAATATTGAGCACTCGCCTGACATTATGAAAGCCCTGTCTACCTTGGATAAATCCGTTTTGGTCCTCTCCCACCACCAGAGGTAGCAGGCCCTCCAATCTTCTTGCAAGAACTTTGCTAAGTATTTTTGTTTCTGAGTTTAAAAGGCTGATTGGGGGCATGTTTTCACATTTTGTGTTAGGTTTTCCTGGTTTTGGGAGTAAAGTTATTAGGGCTCTCCTCATGGATGTAGGGAGAAGGCCATTCCTGAAAGATTCCTGGAACATCTCCAGTAGGGGTGAAATTAATTTGGACTGAAATTTTTTATAAATATATCTATAGGTATGCCATCTGGACCTGCTGCTTTTCCAGCCTGCATACAGCTAATTGCATCTACAATTTCTAATTTTGTTATTTCTCCATCTAATGCTCTACTTTCATTTTCTGAAATTCTAGGAATATTAAGGTTGTTAAGTAATAGTGTTTGTTTATTGAGATTACGAGTACTCTCAGAGCTATACAGTTTCTCATAAAATACCCTGAAGGGCTCGATAATTTCTGTAAGGTCTACTAGGTTCTACCGTTTGGATCTTCAATGCAGTTAATAGACCTTTCTGTTTGTTGTTGTTTAATGCGCCATGCTAAAAGTTTCCCAGGTTTTTCCCCTTGATCATAAAAGGATTGTTTAAGTCTCATTAAATTAACTGCTGCTTTGTTAGCTGACAATTCATTGTACTTTGCTCTAAGTAGAAGTAATTGTACATGTACATCGTTAGAGTTAGGTTTCTTATTGTAGAGATCTATTTCAAGTTTTTTAATTTTCTCGTCTTATGTCTTTATTTCCAAATGTGAACTCTTTTTTTTTTTTGAGCTGGTAAAGCTAATTATTTGACCCCTAAGAAAGGCCTTAAATGCCTCCCATCTTATGCTAGCAGACGTTTGAGAAGTATTACATACAAAGTACATGTCAATTTGTTCTCTAAAAAATCTATAAATCTGGGTCTGTAAGCCATCCTGGTTGAAGGCGCCATTTCAGGGGATCACTCGCAAGTTTAGTATCTGTATAAGTGAGTGAAATAGCTGCATGGTCAGATATTACTATACTACTATACTGACAGTTGTCAATTTTTGAAACAAGTAGTGCTGAGACCAAAAAATAATCTATACGTGAGTGAGTTTTATAAGTGCTGGAATAACAGGAGTATTCTACTGCATTGGGCTTGCCATGTCTCCATATATCCAACAAGTTTAATTCTTTCATAAAATGGCTTATTGTCTTCCTCGAACTAGTGTGAGTATTATCCAAGCCTGATGATCTATCTCTTACTGGATCTAACGTGCAATTAAAGTCGCTAGCTATTATGTATTGCCCAGAGAGATTTGAGACAGTCAGAAACAGATTATTATAGAATTTAGGGTCATCATCATTTGGGCCATACACATTTATCAGATTTATAACATACCCTGAATTATGATATATCTACCAGCAGGGTCCTTAATTATATTTTTTATTTGTAGTGGGACAGATTTATGAATTAATATCATCACTCCTCTAGCATGAGAG
Organism: Meda fulgida; assembly: GCA_030578275.1. Classification (NCBI taxonomy): domain Eukaryota; kingdom Metazoa; phylum Chordata; class Actinopteri; order Cypriniformes; family Leuciscidae; genus Meda; species Meda fulgida. The sequence continues at coordinate 20,158,020 of CM060636.1, read as the reverse complement.
GGGTGTAAGGAGCACTAATAACACTTGACCCTGCCATCTTCTTCTTATTTTAGAAATATCCCCAGCCATTAGATGGGTTTCTTGCTGAGTTGAACCAACTCCGAACCAATTTTGAACCAGGACCAGTTCCGAACCAGTTCTTTTTTGGTGGAAAAGGGGTATATTAGGCTGTGAGTCATGTCCGTGTGTTCCCCTGCATCCATGAAAATAAACTTCTTTTGGTCACGAGAGTGTAAAAGAAACCGAGACAGTCATAAGCTATGTGCCGCATTTTAATTTTGTCTGTATCATTTTATTTAATAGTTCTTTAAATTACAATTCTAATGTTGCCTTTCTTTATGAAACTTACCAACATTCAAGTGTTGATAAAAAAGAATGCATGAAGCTAATGAAATGTCTTTAAAATTAAAGTACAGTTAAAGGTATTTTTAATACAAAAAATCTACATTTGAACATAATAGTATACTGCAAGTACAAAAATAATACATAAATAGTGAACTATAACAAGTATAAGTTTATGTTCACTTAAAGAAAATGTGCAAGTATACTTGCAGTATAAACTACTAAACTAGTAGTTTACTGAGAGTACACTTCAGTGTGTACTTTCATAAACAAAAAAAGTACTAATTGCATTAAAATAATAAACTACTACTAGTATACTTATAAGTTCACTTGTAGTACAGATGCATTACAAATGAGAAACCTAGTTGTGTACTTAAAGTTTACTACTCTTACACATATAATACATTTAAACGAATAATACTTCTTCATAAAATAAACTTGAAGTATACTTCTTTTTTGTAAGGGTATAGCCAGAAACATTAGTTTTATCCCACTGCACTGAATACTTTCCTTGTTTATCAGGTGTTGTTTTCTCTAAGGATAACCAATAAGCATTAACATAAAATGTATGTGTGACTTGTTTTGTGTTATTAGTTTGTAGTAAATTTACACTTTGATTTGATTAAATGGTTTTGTAGAGGGTAGCAAAGATGAACTGCAGACTGGGGAGGGGCGAGGAGCCAGCAGCAGCTGTGCCAGGATCAGACATGGAAACTGGTAAGAAATAAGCAGTCATTTTACTTTGGAGAAAGCTAAAAGTGAAACATTGTTTATCCCAATGCTCCTAATGAAAAGTTTTTGACAGATGTACATCAGTTCGATGTAAATGAACGTAGACTAAAGTCATTCATGTATTGCTTTAACTTAGGATCTCATACATCATTTTGACTATTTATGTAAAAAAATAAAAATTATTTATATTAAAGGGCCCCTATTATGGCATTTAAAATGTTCCTAATATTGTTTTGGGAGTCCCCAACAACAGTTTTACATTTATGCAATGACAAAAAACACTTTTGTTTAATAATACCCATTTATTTTTACCTGGTTTGCTCAGCGACTCCTTATAGATCGTTCAAAGATACATTTTTCCAAGCCCCTTCTTTGCGTGACGCCAATCTGCGGTGATTGGTCAGTTTGATTTATGTTAGACCATAGCCCAAAGTTTAGTGGTAAACATCCAATCAGTCCTTTTAAACAAATATAGAAGGACACACCAGGGGCCTGTACCATGAAGGTACCTGAACAAACTCGGAGTTACAGGATTAGTTTTGAGTTGACAAAACCAAACCGATGCAATCAGGCTTTATTGGTACCATGACCCAGTTCATCAACTTTCTCTGTCAACTCAGGCTTTGATCTAAAGCTATGATTACTCCACGAGCGCGACGAGCGCGTGCACATACCAAAGAGACGTTGGCACCGAACAACCAATCACGTTCGATATGGATATAGCTAGAGCGATATTTTCTTTTCGCTGAGGAGCAAGAGATAATCATACAGAATTACGATGAATTTAAATATATATTACAAGCTCGAAACAATACGGTCTCTGCTGCCAAAGCAAGAGAAGACTGTTGGAGAAAGATTGCTGATTGTGTTAATGTGTGAGCTAAATAAATACGTTCTTTATTCATGTAAAATTATGTATAGGCTATGAATGTGTGTGTGTGTGAAATATAGCATGTGTGTAAAAAATGAGCATGTATATACTAATAAAGATTAATATTCATTGATTTTTAGATGCAACTCCAAACGTTCTTGCCAACTGATAAAGACAAAATATAAAAATATAATTCAAAGTAGCCTAGTAAGTATTTACACACACAACCTATTATTTTTTTTTATTAACACTTGTTTTAGGCAAACCGAAAAAAGAGTGAAATTCAAAAAACCAGTGGAGGGCCACTCCTCCAGAATACACTGAGTTGGCTCTGATAGGAATAAGGGACGGCCGATTATGTATGGGATTACAGGTGCTGTACAATCTGACCCTGGTGCTGGCTCCTCTAAGCAAGTAACACTGGGTACGCGTGCGATACATTACTATTTTAAGTTTTAAATATGGCTGACTGTATGTTCTGCAGTAGAGGGAAATGCAGTGTCCCTGTTGAAGCCAGCACACACACACAGTCTCCCACACAGAGGTCAGTATGCAGCAGACAGAACACCAGAAACATATTGGCCTACTTTTATTTATCAGGGAGGAGGAAATGATGAAGACACTGTCTGTTTTCTGGGGCAGTTGCTGAGGTGAATGCACTGGGCTTTTTATTAAGGCAAACATTTGAATGTGTGGCATAAAACAGGGACTGGCCCAAGTTACACATCTATTTTATTGTAGGATTTTTCACAACCTGTCCCAGAAACGTCTCGGTTACGTATGTAACCCTTGTTCCCTGAGTAGGGAACGGAGACGTTACGTCGGATGACGACGAATGGGGTTTCGCTTAGAACACCTATCGACTTCGAGCATACAAAAACGAGCCAATGGCAAAGAAATGCCATGGGTCTGCGGAATTTGCATGGCGTAACTCCGCCCCACCTCATGGGTATATAAGGAGGACGCCGGCAACATGCAGTTGTGTTTCCTCGCTGAGGAGCCAAGACTGAACTCAGGCGATCCCCGCGGCACAGCGGAAGTGGCAGGAAGACGTAACGTCTCCGTTCCCTACTCAGGGAACGAGGGTTACATACGTAACCGAGATGTTCCCTTTCGTTGTCACTCCGAGTTACGTCGGATGACGACGAATGGGGTTACCAGTCTAATCACGCCACCTTCACAGCTGTCTTCCAGTGCCCTGCGTAAATCTGAGCCCTTGAGAGTCTTTGGACGAAGGACTCCTATTTATCACAGGAATACCAAGGTACACTGGGAAGCATATCCCATAACTTTAGAGGAAATATGCAATTAACACCAACCCAGAGGGGGGGGGCATTTGGAAATACACATATGACCCGAAGGAAACATATGGAGAAACTCTGAGGTGTCCAGCCGCAGGTGGAATATTTCAACCTCAGGGGTGGCAAGGTGGCTTGCCAAGGGAAAGACACATGCTCAGAGAGGCTTACAGTGGAAATACACGTGTGGGGGTAGCTCCGGGGAGGGACCATGCACACGGGAGGCACCTAGCCGACGCCCAGGCAATAGACACTGGCGCTAGCATCAGGGGTGCTGGAGGAACTCAGGGCTTGCAGAGAAGGTCACCTGAGCAAAATATCGCACGTATCCAGTCCGTGGAGTGGAATGGCGAGCAAGCGAAGACACCTGAGCGGGTCCGGTACTAGCTAGTTGAAGCGAGTACATGAGAGGACACAGGCTCCACTCGGAGATTGTAGAATCTGGCGAATGTGTTCGGTGTCGCCCAGCCTGCAGCTCTGCAGATGTCTGTTAGCGAGGTGCCATGCGCTAGAGCCCAAGAGGATGCCACACTCCGGGTGGAGTGGGCAGTCACACCAAGGGGGCACGGTCGACCTTGCTGCTAGTATGCCAAAGCAATGGTGTCCACTATCCAGTGAGACAACCTCTGCTTTGAGAGAGCCTTTCCCTTCAGCTTCCCACCATAACAGACAAAGAGCTGGTCTGAGGTCCTTAAACCCTGCGTCCTGTCTACATAGGCGCGGAGAGCGCGTACTGGACAGAGCAGTGCCAAGGCTGGGTCTGCCTCCTCCGAGGGCAGCGCTTGCAGGTTCACCACCTGGTCCCGGAAGGGAGTGGTAGGAACCTTGGGCACATATCCAAGCCGGGGTCTCAGGATCACGTGAGAGTAAGCCGGCCCAAATTCCAGGCACGCTTCGTCAACGTAGAATGCGTGCAGGTCCCCGACCCTCTTGAGAGAGGCCAATGCAACCAGGAGCGCTGTCTTCATTGACAGGAACTTAAGCTCCACTGATTGCAGAGGCTCAAAGGGAGCACTCTGCAGGGCACTTAAGACCACTGAGAGGTCCCAAGAGGGAACGAGAGGAGAACGAGGAGGATTCAGCCTCCTCGCCCCCCTCAGGAACCTGACGATCAGGTCGTGCTTCCCTATGGACTTACCTTCCACTAAGTCGTGGTGTGTGGCAATAGCGGCAACATAAACTTTGAGGGTGGAGGGAGACAGCCTTCGCTCCAACTCATCTTGAAGGAAGGAAAGCACGAAACTGATCGAACACCTCCGGGGTCTTCTCGGCGAGAAGAGCACCAGTTGACGAAGAGGTTCCACTTCAACGCTTAGGCGTGCCTAGTGGACGACGCTCTAGCGGAAGTGATGGTAGCCACCACCGTAAGTGGTAGGGTACTCAAACCTGCCTCGTCCCGTCCAGGAGCCACACGTGGAGGTTCCAGAGATCGGGACGAGGGTGCCACAGGGTGCCCCGTCCCTGAGAAAGGAGGTCCTTCCTCAGAGGAATTGGCCAAGGAGGTGCTGTCGCGAGGAGCACTAGTTCGGAGAACCAAGTCCGGGTGGGCCAGTACGGCGCAACCAGAAGGACCTGCTCCTCGTCCTCCCTGACCTTGCGCAAGACCTGCGCAAGAAGGCTCACTGGGGGAAACGCATATTTGCGGCCCCGCGGCCAGCTGTGCGCCAGAGCATCCGTGCCGAGCGTGCCCTCGGTCAGAGAATAATACTGGGCGCAATGAGTCGAGTCGTGGGACGTAAACAGATCTATCTGTGCGTCCCCGAACTGGTCCCAAATCAGCTGGACCGACGGGGGATGGAGTCGCCATTCTCCAGGGAGGGGCTGAAGCCGTGACAGGTCGTCGGCAGCACGGTTCAGGGCTCCGGGAATGTAAATGGCTCGAAGGGACCTCAGACGCCTCTGACTCCATAAGAGGAGGTGGCGAGCGAGTTGCGACATACGGCGGGAGCGTAGACCACCTTGATGGTTGATGTACGCTACAGTGGCGGTATAGTCTGATCGGACTAGTACGTGTTGACCCATGAGCAGCGCTCGGAACCGGTGCAGGGCAAGGCGTACTGCCAGCAACTCGAGGCAATTGACATGCCATAGGCGCTGGGGTCCTGTCCAGGAGCCCGCGGCAGCATGTCCATTGCACATGGCGCCCCAGCCCGTGGTGGAGGCATCTGTTGAGGCAACAACATGCCTGTAAACTCTTTCCAGGGGGACACCAGCCCTGATAAAACTGAGGTTCAACCACGGGGTGAAGGTCTGACGGCAGGTCGGAGTAACTGGTACTCGTTGCGTGCCTTTTTGCCATGCCCACCTCGGGACTCGATCGCGAAGCCAAAGCTGAAGCGGTCTCATATGAAGCAATCCGAGCGGCGTCACCGCGGCTGCAGATGCCATATGCCCCAGGAGCCTCTGAAAATGTTTCAGTGGAACCGCACTCTTGCCCTGAATTTGTCTCAGACAAGTCAGCAGTGACTGCGCGCGCTCGCTCGTAAGCTGCGCGGACATGGTGACCGAGTCGATGTCCATACCGAGAAAAGAGATCCTCTGCACGGGGCAAAGTTTGCTCTTCTCCCAGTTGACCCGAAGGCCTAGACGAGCTAGGTGCCGGAGCACAAGGTCCCTGTGTTCGCAAACCTGATCTCGAGAGTGAGCTAGGATCAGCCAGTCGTCGACATAGTTCAGGATGCGAACCCCGTGAACCCGAAGGGGAACAAGGGCTGCCTCGACGGCCTTCGTGAAGACGCGAGGAGACAGGGCTAGCCCGAAACGGACGTGGACAGCTTAGCGATCCGGTGTGGGGGCGCAGTTAACATCCGCGCCCTGACAGAGGAGGCCAGGGAAGGACTAGCGTTCCACGGGGGCCTGCTCTGCCAGGGGTCTGGCGACAGAGTGGGACAGGGACGAAACGGTGCGTGGACGGCACGCCTTGTCAACCAACTCTGGGACAGAGGGGGACGAGGAGAGCACGGCTTGTGGGCGGCGCTCTGTGTCGTCCGAGAACTCTGTGTGCTCAGAGACGAGAGAGTCAGTTCTTTCTGAATAAGGATTCTTCCCCAGCCCTCCACCGGGGAAAGGAGTGGCCCTGCTACCAACTCCTGGAAAGAACTGAGTCCCATCTCTGAGCAGCCCATCTCAAAAGCGCCGCTTAACCCGGCGTTTAGCGGGGGCGGGGCTGGAGAGGGCTGAGGCATCCCCCCCACGGTCTTCCAAGCCAGCCCGGGTGAATGGGCGGGGTTGGAACCGTGGGAGGGCGCCTTCGGCGGTTGGCAGACTGAGGGACCTGAGCGGACGGCGGGGCCGTCAGCAGAATAACCTCAATCTGCTCCCGGGCGGTTAAGAACTATTGGGCAGAAGAACTCAACCGCACCGCAGAAGAGGCCGACCTGGGATGTGGGGGTGTCGAGCAGACGAGTCTGCCGACATCCAGCACATCAGACCGGTCAGCCCCAGAGTGGTAAACATCACCTGACTCGGAGAGCGCACGGCCACCTTCGTCGCTCGGAGAGCAAGGTCAGTGGCGGCGCGCTTTTTGGTAGCTCATTAAAGAGCCTCGAGTCAGTCCCGCCCTCATGCATAACCATGAGCATCTGGGCCAGGTAGACCACAGAACGGTCACGGGATGCAGTGAGGCGGCTGCCTGTCCTGTGGCACTATAGGATTTCGCCACAGATTAGTGTAGACGAAAAGAACTACAGGCTTCGGACGGGTGCTTAGAATTGCGCCGGGAAGCACTCTGAGGACACAGTAGCATCGCAACAGAGCGTTCAACCGGGGGGACCCCAATGTACCCATGGGCAGCGGCCCCGTGAGGGGGGAAAGGTGGATGAGACCAACGAGTGGTCCTGAGAAGACACGAGGGTCTTTCAGGACATCGAGATCTCATCATGCACGTCCGGGAAGGAAGATACTGGGGTTTGCCGTGGACGCGGGTCGGCGGCCTTACCCAAAAACCAATCGTCCCAGGAAAGCATGGCCGTCATCTCCGGATCAGACTCAGGCACAGCATAACACACCAGAAGGTGGCAGCTGTGACGAGTCGTCACTTCCAAAAGAACCAAGCCCACCTTGTGATGCTGCTACAGACATAGCATCTTCCTCTGTAGCTGTCACTGGTACTACTTCTTCAGCATCGATGTCTCCTTGATCTTCTTCCGACGATTGATGAAAGCAGTGGTTTTCATCTATAGTTTGATTAGTTTTTATGACCGATACCTCGTCGTCGAGTCCGCTCGCCCAAGAACCACAAGACCATGCTTCCAGTTGATCGCTATTCCAATCCGTCATATCATTATGCTTTCCGGTCGAACCTATTGTGTAGAAAAATAACAAAATCATAATCATCTTGTTCAATTTAGATTTTTAAACTTCCGATAATGTAGTTAGTCTTACCGTAAAACACTGTCGTATCAGGACTGAGGTGATAGTTGCATGGCCAACTGGTAGATGGACCAGCAGACTGGTTGATAGCCAAGGTACCAGGGGTAATGGCAGGCGGAGTAGCCGGTGGGGTGTTAGGTAGAATGGCCAGAGGGACGGAAGGAGAACCGGCATGCGGGGTGATAGGACTGGGGGGTGGTACGGCAAGCGGTGTGGATGGCGTGGTATCGGACGTGCTGGAACCGTCGGTCTTTCTGACCTTTCTCAAAGGTTCATCGCACGGTCCTGCACTCTCACCGTCATTATCAACATGTGTAAGATCCACGACATCTAATACTGCGAATTAAAAATTATGTTAAAATAAAATTATTCATTTTAATTTGTAAAACAATATAAAAGTTCTCACATGTGTCATTAATGGCTTGGAAGACAACCAATTCGATGTTCGGGGTATTTGTGCCTGAAAAATATAAAACCTGTTTATGCATGAAAGACAAATTGGTGAGATGATTTTATACACATCAACTCTGAATAATAAAACACATACGCATGTAATGTAATGTAACCCGCATCTACAACCTTCAGCCTCGAGAGGGTAACTGACGCTAGAATCTAAATGGCTGTTCTTTTAACAAATTTGGCCAACACACACACACACACACACACACACAGAGATCAGTGATGCGCGGGTCAATGTATAAACAACCCGCACCCGACCGACGTTTTCAACTAACCCGCCCGCAACTCGGACCGCAAAAAAAAAAAGAAAGAAAATATTGTACCCGACCCGCTTCCTGATCCGCATTTTTTAAAAGTAGTAAATGCTCATCGTAGCGTCATTGGGCCATAGACGTCTAACACAAATGTGTAAACAGCATCGCAAGAAGTACACATGACAAAGCCAGCACTTTGGTCATCATCTTTCATTATTTCTGCAAATGTCTCCCACACTTTGCTCTTTCTATGTGTGTAGCTATTTGCGGAGCTTCCACTCCTCAGTCTTCACCTTTTCTCTTGCAGCCTCCATCTCTCCTGCAGACTGTAGTGATGGCTGGTTCATGAACGAATCGTTCTTTTGAACCGGTTCTTTTTAGTGAACCGGTCGAACCGGACTGAATCGTTCGAAACAGTTCGTGTCTTGCGTCAGTGCTTAATCCACAAGTTACTAAAGTTACTCACTTTCAGACATGCCTGACAGTCTCTCCGAATCGAAATAAACCAATATCCCGGAGTATATTTTACTCCAGTAACTCCAACAGTTCACTAAACTGAGACATGTTGGTGCCACTGCTGAGAGAAGTGATGAGCACGAGCAGCTGATACTGCGCATCCGCGTGCTTCCGAACGCACAGGTACAGTTCTCGTATCCCACCAGTACTGAACCGAGACTGAGCTCGTGCGTTATCTTCGTGGCAGTTATTCAGCCAATAAAGTGTAGGCCTTTGTATTACATAGAAAATTGTGTCTAGTACTATATACAAAGGTTTAATTGGCATCTTTATTTCAAACGACCCGACCGACCGCGACCCGAATATCATTAAAACTATTTTTGACTCGTAACTGCGGGTAACCGCGGGTGACCGCAGGCACCCGCTCATTTTGGATCAACCCGCGCATCACTGACACAGATACAAAAATAACAAATAAAAAATATATAATAATAATAAATAAATAAAAATAAAAAAATGAAAAAAATTAAAATAATTAAGTTAAAAAAGCTTATCGATCCTAAAATCAAATCAGCATGTCATAACTTACAACCACTAGATGGAGCTATTTCACAAATCAGCATGTCATACCAGTTACAACCACTAGATGGAACTATTTCACAAATCAGCATGTCATACCAGTTACAACCATTAGATGGAGCTATTTCACAAATCAGGACGAAGTACACACATGCCCGTGGCTAGGGGTGTTATGTGACGCCAGTTTTAAAACACTAACAACAACAATAACAACTTTCAGACAGTGTTAAAACAGGCTTTTAGGTTTTAAAACATTGCGAAAACAAACCGATCTAACTTCAGAACCATGTAGACTGCAGAAAAACTAGTTTGTCATACAACGACTCATAGAATCAATAGAACATAAACCACAGTTAGCATACAGATGATATAAGTCATGCCAAGAACTATAATAGGACATCGAAATGAGATCGGTCTACACCCGCGATAGTATACGGGAAACGATTAAGGTGAGAAAAAATGTTTGTCTCTGTTTATTGTCGAACATAGAAAAACATTGTATCATGCTAACTATACAGTCAACCTACATTAAGGAAGGCCTAGTCTTTTCATAATAAAAGCCATGGGTATGTATAAAATTAATATCGTAACAATGATGCGTTGGATAAAAATAACAGATAGCAGATAATGGCTGCAATAGCAGATAAAGCAGTTAAAAACATCAGACAGCGGATAAAAATAACAGATAGCCGATACAAATAACAGATAAAAGGTAACATTAGCATAGAATACAGTTAAAAACATCAGATAAAAATAATAGTTAAAACAATCTTTTTAGATAAAACAATTCTATAACTCCAACAACTACTCAACCAATGATTAAACCAGTAATGAATTATTCCTAATGTATAAAAACAGTATATTAATATAACATATAAAACAATTACTTTTTTGCATCTTGACTAAGGTGAACGCTGATGGTCGGCAGACAAGGGTAGTTGACAAATGTTTTTAGTGTTTGGCTGGAATCCGAGCTTTATTTATGTACCTGTGGCACGTGGTGAAAAACAGAACTCTTTCGCCACTAGATGGAGGTATTGCATAAGGAATAACTTCGCATCCAGGATGTCGCTATCGCTATCGTGATGGAACAGATCGCAACCATAGTGTCATAATTTAATCAAACCTGTCAAACGGACTGGTAAATGTCCACATTAGTGTTTTTAAACAAATACCTATTCAACCGTGTGTATCAGAGATAGATTGTTTACTCTGCTTTGACACCCTGACACACACACACACACACACACACACACACACACACACACACACACACACACACACACACACACACACACACACACACACACACTGATAAGCATACATAGAGACACGGTGCTTTTACTTTTATAGACACTGTAGTCACGACTGTTTACTATTATAGACATTGTAAACTCATTCGTGAGAAACACTGTTTTTTGTTTTACAACTTTTAACTGCATGTTTCAACCATACAGTTAAATTATTTTATAACCAATTCATTTATACTCTTTTAACTGTATGTTTTCAACTTTAGTTAAATTATTTTATAAACATTTCATTTACACCATTTTAACTATATGTTTTCAACTATAGTTAAATTATTTTATAAACATTTCATTTATACATTTATAAAGATCAGTATGTTTTTCAACTCTACTTTCATTTGAATAATATTTTAAACGATAGACCCTGTTTATGTAACATTGTTTCAGATATCAGAGCAGACATGGAGAGGTAGGCAAGAACTCCTGTGACACACATGCAGAGGGAGGAGAGGGACGCCCTGTGACACTGACTTTTTTCGTCTCACATTACAGAGGAAACCACAATGGTCTCTGGAATGCCAGTGATACATGTTCTATAACAACCGCTTCAAACTTTCTACCATAAAAACGCACAATGCTTATGTCAAAACAGTTGATTGATCAGATAGCTCAACACCACAACCCTTATCAATAGAGGCCAGATGGTCAAAACATTTCATTGATCGGGTAGGCGGGGTCAACTGCTTGACCCTTAACAATAGAGGCCGGATGCACAACCTGTCAAAACACATAATCGATTGGATGGGTGGGGTCTATAGGTCAATCCTTATCTATAGATACCGGATGCACACCCGGAAAAGGCGGGACCGGAAAAGGTCAAAGGTCAACTGGAAGTCATCAATCATTTTGACACATGGTGTCCGGTAATAACTACTATGAAAAACTATTTGTTTTCATGTATCACTGCAGTTTCCACTGCTAGTGCTTGGAAAAGACTGACAGATTTCAATTATATCCCAACCCAATGATCTGGAAGCAAACAGGACTCCTCCCAAAGATTCAGTAATTCATTGGCATGAAGTTTATACTTGCTCCAGAAAGCCAACAATTTCCTTTCGAAAGTTATGAGAACCAAGAAATTGCATGACATCAGTTCAAATGTCCTAGTTTCATCGAATCATTATGACTCCACTTATGTTTTTTTTTTTTTTGTCAAAGTCCCTCTTTTCATAATTTTGAAAGACAGAACAACTTCCTAAGGAACAAACAAGAACAAAAAGTTATATTTCCCTTTTTAGAAAGCTATTATGGGAATGGCGTAATTGGGAATTTTTATTTATTATTTTACCATGATGAAACTGCCTTCCCATGAAAATGTTTACAGCAGTAGTCACTGATTCACAATGATGTGGCAAAATTACAAAAGACCTTACCATGCTAACCAAATGAAGCAACAAAAGTATGTGATTGTAGTGAACAGAGGTCTTATCCTTGTGAAAAAGTGGTGTGCTTAGTTGTATTGTTATAAAATGATTCCTCCATACATCATTTATTTATTTATTTTTAAATCATGTGTCCTTATCATCTCTAATCAAAATAATTTCCCCTCCCTCCTACAGTGGCATCTCTACCTTGATGATGTGTTTACTGGTGCAAGGGCGGGACAACCTGTCACTCACAGGAAATCAACCAATAGCAAACCACAACCATCCATTCAATACCCGATGAACAAAATCAAGTCCCGCCCTACATTTTCTTGGTCAAAAATGACGGATATACACCACAAAGTAGAGGTCGACCGATTAATCGGCCGTTTTTTGCCATTTTTAACATAATCGGCAAATATCCAAGTACATCAAGCCGATTATTAGGCAGGCGCATCTGTGGGCAGCCTAGTGTTGTCGTGGAACACGTGTTTGATGCACGCTGCCGCTAGAGTCATAGACATAATAAATACATAGACGCATAGAACGTTGCTGCGATACGTCAAGGGGTCCGCCATTTTGTGGAGGGCAAGACTGCACTGTAATCAAATGCAAGTAAACGGGTGAGATGCATTTTTTTCTGGATAAAAACAAAAACTGTTTTTACATTTATCAACCGATTTCAGTGGTTTGTATGTGGTGTACAAAAAGTTCCATCTCTTGTTGTTTAAAATCTCGATAGTTAGACTTGTAAAATATATATTTTTTTAAATAATGGTCAAAGCTCAGGCTTGTCATGTAGGCCTATCTGGCTCTTTATTCTTGGATAAGAATGGGGAAGACCCCAATACTGAGATATAATTTAAGTTTTCTCATTGTGGAGAAAAGCATTTTCTGTGATTGACCTGATTTTAGCAATAACAAAGATAACTGATGGATCCTTTATGATAATACATAATGTTATGGCACAAATAGTAAATATAACATAAAGTGAGAAGTAATAGTAAATAGTTTAGTCAAAAAATAAACTAATAGTATACAGCAAATAAAATAGTAATGAATAGTATAATTATAATATCATAAGTACAATAATACAATCATAAAATATTGATAATAGCATTTAGTTTATTAATAATACTATAATAATAGCAATAGAATAAGAAATCTAAATTACAGAATATACACAATAAAAAAAGAATTTAAATAGTGACTTATATTTAATATTTAACTCTTTGTTAAATGTCAGTTTCATTGATCAGTAATAGCCATTATAACAGAAGTAGCTTCAGTCAAACATACAGCAGGATACAACGTTAAAATAGCCTAAATATAAAGTTATGAAGCTTCACTTTCTTCACTTTGCCCTCAGCCAAAACGATTTACCAGGGAACCATTTATAGATTAATGAGACCAAAGATTGCCCGTTAGATATACACAAGACAAATTATATCTCATGTTTAACCACTAGACTAGAGACATCCGAGCCAGCGGCAAACGTCAGAAGCACTGGCCGAGGTACGGCAGTTCCAGGCGGTGTAGACGAGCGCTGAGCGCCCGGTGATCGCATCTTACAACTCCGAAAACCTCAGATCAAATTTTTAAATAGGCGCTATCTTTATAAACAAACCATATATTTGAGCTTTAAAAAACTACATTGTAGAGTGAAAAACTATTAAAACTACATTTCGTGACACAATAACAGTAGTATTTTTAAATGTATCCTCTGAATGTTGCTATTACTAATTAAATCATGACCAAACAGAACCAAAAACAAACGTTTGTTCTTGCTTGGGAAAGGTAATTCCTCGAAAGCTGTTTTCAATTGTGTGGCGATTTGTAGGCCTACAGCCGCAGGCAGCACACGAAACAGGCATTTTTCTCAATTCCCGGTATGAAAGGATGGGAAAGTTGCCATCTCCAATATCGCGGCGCCGTTGACGTACGCTCCAGCGGCCAATAGGGAGTCTATGTATTTATTATGTCTATGGCTAGAGTCATTTTCCAGCCGAGTGACCAGACCTCATCCAGTGCCTAAGGAGCTAACGGTAAGGATTCAATTCTTATAACTCCTTTATATTTACTTAAAAACTTTTGATATGTTACTGCCAACTTCGAGAAAAAACCTGAATAAGCGACATGACATTCGGCTACTTTGGATCATAGTTGAAGTTGCATTATCACAGAAGAGTTGCTATCATGTCACAAAAAGTAAGCAATAATTTTGCAATTACAGAGTGAATCTGAGACTTTTATTTGTTCCGTTTGTGTGTCTTATATTTGAGAGGGTTGTCACTCAATGCAGAGAAAAAAGTAATAAAAAAAAGAGACCAACGCACTATAGGCTAGTGACAGACTGGCTTTGCTTTGTTAGCGGGTAATGTTAGCTACAGACAGACCCGGTGCTAATATGGCACTGGAACCTTAACGACCGTTATCTACTGCACCGAATATCAACGCGGATTTCTGTGCTTCAGTTCGGTGCTACTGTTATGCCAGTGCTTCTCTTGGATGCCCAGAAAACGGACGTTAGAAGAAACATCGTTTCGCTGCACGTGACGCTAGTCAGCACTCAGCAGCGAACTTTAACAGACCGTTAGTTAGTAGCTGGATTTAACATGGTTAAAATGCTGACCAAACAGTGTGAAGTGTGACTATTTCACTGTAGATTAAAAGGTCCAACAGCGGGATGCTGTTGTCTGAAGAACAACAGACGGACGGTGCGTTGTGGTGTATTTTAAAGTTTTTGTAAAATATAATTTTCTCATCTGGTGGTTGTTTTTGCCAAGCACATATCGGCCAAACATCAGCCAAAATAAATCGGCAGCTTTAATCGGCCGTAGGCCGACCCGGATTTCGAAAGATCGGTATCGGCGTGAAAAAAAAACGTATCGTCGACCTCTACCACAAAGTGAAAAAATACTATCACAACTTCCATTTCATACCATCTTTAAGTATATTGTTTCTGTAATAATAGATAGAGAGGACTAATTACCTTAAAATATAAAGCCTGACTTTTTCTTTTTTTTTCCTTTTTTTAACATCAACTGCAAACTATTGCATGTTCCTCAAAAATAGTAGACTATAGCTTAGTGTTCAGAAAGCTCTAGGCCTGTTTATTGTCATTCTTGCAGCTATGAATTTTCCAAGGCTTACCATTAAAAATGAGTATACTAGCGTCCCTTAGAGTAAGGTAATAATAATAATAGTACATTTATTTATAGAGCGCTTTCAATCAAAGTGCTTTACAAAAAGAATATAGTTAAAATACAAACAATACAATAAAAATTTAAAATCGAGACATCCATACATCCCTCCCACCCTGCGGGGCAGGGGGCTGCAGCCAATCCCATCCCACATTAAAGAAAAAGGTGAGGTACACTCCAGACAGGTTACCAGTCCCTTGCAGTACATCAAGACAGTAAAAAGTAATACCACTATACAAAAACATCAAAGATAACTGAACATTTAGGACTCATACGAAGCAGTGAATAAGTAGGTCTTAAGCTTAGATTTAAAAACCTCAATCGAACATGCCAGCCTAATCTCTGCCGGAAGACTGTTCCATAGTGTTGGAACCCGAAACGAAAAGGCTCGCTCACCAACCGTTTTCTTCCTAACCTTAGGTACAGTCAGAAGTCCTCTCCCGTGGGAGCGCAGCAACCGTGTAGGCACATAAGAATTTAAAAGATCAGACAGATATAATGGTGCAAGACCATTCACTATTTTGTATGTTATCAACAAAACCTTGAAATCAGCTCTAACTTGAACAGGGAACCAATGCAGTGAGGCCAGCACAGGAGTTATATGCATGCATTTAGATGATCCAGTCAGAATACGAGCTGCAGCATTCTGGACCATCTGCAGACCTCGCAAACTTTTCTTAGGCAGCCCCGAGAACATTACATTACAATAATCCAGCCTAGATGTAACAAAGGCATGAATAAGGGTTTTAGCATCTTTCAGTGCCAATATTGATCTAATCTTTGCGATTTTTCGGAGATGAAAGAAGGCTACTTTGGTCACCTCTTTAATATGCAAATCAAATGACAGTGACCGATTGAAAACTACCCCAAGATTCTTTACTCTATCCTTACATTGAATGACCGAATCATCAATGGACAGAGTAAAATTGTCATACAAATGTAAGGTAAGTGGGTTAATGAAGAGTGTTAGCATGTAGCAAGCAGGAATCTCTGCTTCTTGGTAAATTTTGTAGTGTAGCTATCTATTTCTCTTTATTTTTGTGTGCATTGGACTAGTGTACTGATAGTGTAGTTTGTGGTTTGATTTACTGTTCCTTCATTTGGAAGGGGACATTTCATATATTTTATGTCAGTGGTTCTCAATTGGTTTGGCGTGGGACCCACTTTTTTTTTTTCCATGGTCAAAGTTGTGAACCAAATTTTTGGGACTTTTTAGAAATTTTTAGAGACCAAACTAATTTATTTCTCAAAAACTGCGACACACACAAGTACCATCCCACTTTATTTAAACATAAATTGAAAGATTATCACTAAAACTGAGAAATAAACAGTATAAGGTTAAGTTATTAAACAGCAGTCCCAAAGTAGTTTTTATTATTACAATTAAGCTGGTATGATCCACCACAGTCATAAAAAATATAGAAAATCACTCAGTTAAAATAAAGTGGTATTTTGGGTTAACGTTATGGAAACTACTAACATGAAATTATGTGGACTTCCGGTTATGGTGAGGTGCTAAAAGGTCGCAACTTTTTAGCTCTAATTATTCCTACAATACCAACCAGAAGTGTACATAACGCTAAGCAACAAGTACATAAGAGAACAGGGAATTAAAATGACACGTAAAGGTGGCAAAAAAGACAAGAAAAAAAAGCATGAAACAAAGCCGAACACTCTGAGGGTGAAGAAATTAGCGACGCCATGACAAATATGGAAGACGGTCTTGACGAAAGAGATGGTGAAGTAGCAACTTTGGCCAAAACAATCGGGATATAATGAAAACCATAATGTCTCTGAAAAGTGGCCTTTATAAGAAGATAGATGGTGTGCAAACAACAATTACGGAGATAAGAAAGGAGATACAGGAATGCACAGGGCGCATAGCGCACGCGGAACAACGTATTTCTGATGCTGAAGACAACGTTAATGGGCTAATATCCAAAGTGAGAACATTGGAGAGCACCGTTAAAACTCTTTCAAACAAAGTGGAAGATTTAGAATGTAGAAGCCGACGGAACAGTCTGAGACTGGTGGGCCTACCGGAGAAAGCAGAGGGCCTGGACACGGTTACATTTCTTGAGAAGTGGATACCAGAGGCTTTAGGAATGGAACCGCGGGAGACATTGGTATTCGAGCGGGCTCACAGAATCGGCACTCTGACAAATAACGTCTCGTGCATGACACGCCAGAGGACACTGATTATGAAGTTCTTGAATTTCAAAGACAAGGAGCGAGTATTAAAGGCAACCAGAATCAAAGGGAATGTTCTTTACAATAACGAACAAGTCCGTTTTCATCAAGACCTCTCCGCTGGTGTTCACAAGATGTAGCACGACTATGATGACGTGCGAAAGAAGCTGCGAGACAAGGGTATTCATAAGCACAGAATCATCTTTCCAGCATGGCTCCTGCTGACACATGAGGAGAGGTCCTACACTTTGCAAACGCCGGCTGAAGTAGACAAATTTGTCCAGTCTCTTTGAAGGATCAAGGCAAACCTATGGCAGTGGCTACTTTATCAGGAAAATGTGCCTAACGGCAATAGCTGCCTATAGGCGTATATTGTTTTTACACAAGAGAAAATTTGCTTGCCCTTTTCCGTCAAATAGGACTGTCTTGGTTTCTGTTACACTCTCGTGGCCAAAAGAAGTTTATTTTCATGGATGCAGGGGAAAACACGGACATGACTCACAGCCTAATAGACTACCAGATAGTTTAAAATGACGCATATGGGACGTTCAACCCATCACATACTCTACATGGCATCCTCCCTTCAGTGCAGTCCTCAGGTAATATTATGTTATTATCTGGTATGTGCGTAATCGTATAACCTTTTAATGGTTATTTTAACACATTTTGCATTGTTCATTGCAATAATATTATTGGTTGGTTTCTTTAATAGCAGAGAGAGCTAAAGAGAAGGAAATAACTAAAAGCGAGATAGACGGCTGCGTGGACCCGTCTCGGTCATAAGCGGTTGGTATAAGTAGTGTGAGTTTTTTTTTTTCTTTTCTTTTTTCTTTTCTTTTTTTCCAATTTTTTCTTTTTGTTTACTGGTGTCCTGCTATCAATTTATTTTATTTTATCATAACGAATCTTAAGGATATTTTATATAACTAATGTCCAGTAGTTTGAAGGTGAACTGTACCTCATGGAACTGTTGGGGTTTAAATAAAAATCACAAAGGTCAAACAAGTGATTAACAGGATAAAATTCTTGCAATCAAAAATTATTTTCTTGCAAGAAACCCATCTAATGGCTGGGGATATTTCTAAAATAGGAAGATGGCAGGGTCAAGTGTTGTCAGCTCCTTATACCACAAATGCTAGAGGAGTGATGATATTAATTCATAAATCTGTCCCACTACAAATAAAAATTATAGCTGCGAGCAGCGATCGCGGGCCCAAGCCGTTGGCGAGTTCGCGCGCGCGATCATTGGTAACTAAGCAACAGTGGTGACTCAGACTGTCAGCCGATGACGGTACTGTGTGGTGTCCTGATATTATGATATTCTATGACATTATGATATGATGTTGCTTAGTTACCAATGATCGCGCACGCAAACTTGACAATTGACTACTGTGGACTTCGACAGAAAACAGGAAGTAAATACAGGTATGTGAGCTGGCTGAATTAACATCATTTTTATTAATATCTTTCACATCTACTGCAGTCAGATTGACCGTGGTCACTCTTAACACCACTCATATGGCTCTGCACTTGTAATGACAAATCAAGGATGTTAAGAGGCTAAAAACAGGTTTAGAACTTGCCCCATTGAAGTCAACAGAGTGTGAATTTTAAAAAGAGGCAACACCGATTTTTGTCGTTTTTGTCTGTACTGACAGCACTCCAAATGTACAAAAAAATGAGCTCAATGTTAAAATTGACCGGAGTTCTCCTTTAACCTAATCATCTGAATCAACTAATTAACTCTAAACACCTGCAAAAGATTCCTGAGGCTTTTAAAAACTTCCAGCCCGTTTCATTACTCAAAACCGCAATCATGGGTAAGACTGCCGACCTGACTGCTGTCCAGAAGGCCATCATTGACACCCTCAAGCAAGAGGGTAAGACACAGAAAGAAATTTCTGAACAAATAGGCTGTTCCCAGAGTGCTGTATCAAGGCACCTCAGCGGGAAGTCTGTGGGAAGGAAAAAGTGTGGCAAAAAACGCTGCACGAGAAGAGGTGACCGGACCCTGAGGAAGATTGTGGAGAAGGACCGATTCCAGACCTTGGGGGACCTGCGGAAGCAGTGGACTGAGTCTGGAGTAGAAACATCCAGAGCCACCGTGCACAGGAGTGTGCAGGAAATGGGCTACAGGTGCCGCATTCCCCAGGTCAAGCCACTTTTGAACCAGAAACAGCGGCAGAAGCGCCTGACCTGGGCTACAGAGAAGCAGCACTGGACTGTTGCTCAGTGGTCCAAAGTACTTTTTTCGGATGAAAGCAAATTTTGTATGTCATTCAGAAATCAAGGTGCCAGAGTCTGGAGGAAGACTGGGGAGAAGGAAATGCCAAAATGCCTGAAGTCCAGTGTCAAGTACCCACAGTCAGTGATGGTCTGGGGTGCCATGTCAGCTGCTGGTGTTGGTCCACTGTTTTATCAAGGGCAGGGTCAATGCAGCTAGCTATCAGGAGATTTTGGAGCACTTCGTGCTTCCATCTGCTGAAAAGCTTTATGGAGATGACGACTTCATTTTTCAGCACGACCTGGCACCTGCTCACAGTGCCAAAACCACTGGTAAATGGTTTACTGACCATGGTATTACTGTGCTCAATTGGCCTGCCAACTCTCCTGACCTGAACCCCATAGAGAATCTGTGGGTTAATTGTGTTATGTTCCGGGTCAATTTGACCCGTTTAGATTTTCTAGTTGTTGGAAATACTGGTTAACCTTTGTTTATTTTTTCTTGATATTTTGTGACTTTTTCTCAATCATGATGAACATGCATGCAAAGTTTCAACATGCTGATGTGTTTTGACATATACAAACAAAATTACTATTACCTTCGTCAAGTTTGCGGGTCAATTTGACCCTCATAGGCAGCCATTCAAAAGCAACTGTACAGACACAAAATAAAAACATTTTATGTCAGGGCACTTCAACTCCAGTTCTAACGTGCAAGTGTATCTAAAAGTGCTCTAACCCTAACCAAACACACTTGAAAAAGCAAAAATCACAGTGTTCAGAATTATTTGCAAATTACAGATGAAAATCTGTCAGACACAGATAGTAAAATAAGGTCTCACTTCAATATTTAAGATATATAAAATACCTAGCTTTTAACCAAAACTTTTATGTAGGATTTTCAAAGGCAGCTTCACAGAGCCAAAAAAAAATATATATAAAAAACATTTATTTGATGTATGCTTTTGTTATGTTTGGTTTCTCACTTCCCTGTGAGTGAATAATAGAACTAGGTCTTATGGAACTAGGGAAAGCTAACTTAGGAAAATTAAACATTTTCTTTATACAGCAACATTTAATTGTTCAGTTACGATGTTCAAAGCATAAAATGTAAAAAAAAAATGTATATGCAAAAAGTCACTATACTGTTTATTTTCAAATTTTGTCAAAACAAAACTGTTTTAAAAAATGGTTAAAAAACATTTTCATAAATCATTTTTTCAGATATAATTTTTTTGTAATGTTTGACAAATGTTGATATTAAAAGTTTACAGTTTGCATCTAAATCTTTGTTTTTCATAGTGTGATTTTTGAGGAATTGTATTGAATCCAATTAGGGTCAATTTGACCCGCTCCATAAAGGGTGTACACAGAAATCGAACAGTGCGCTTAATAAAGTTATTAATCAGATACAATGTGGTTTTAGTTACAATGATTTACAGTTTTATATGCTTTCATTGAACAGGGTCCTAATGGACACATGAATGCAATGAAAAGTTCACGGTTCTAAACCCCACTCAACATGATTGGCTGTGCTGCACACAGAAATATTACTGGATGCTTAAACGTGCCATACATAGCTATGACGAAATCGATATAGTCTCTGAATCAAGTATGAAAAATCAGAGATAGACATTACCCCGTTTCACAGTCCCAGACTGAAATGCATGTTTGAGCTGTTTTAACTGAAATAAACTTGCACTGACATATCTTTTGCACACCAGTAATGTTTTTTTTAATAAGGCATGTTTATCAAAGCTACTTAAATATTTTAATTAAACTAAGAATTAATCTAAGACCTGTCTGTGAAACCAGGCCTATGACTCTGGCCTGTCCCATCTGATAAAAACAAATCATTCTGAATGGACCCTCTTCCAGTACCTCATGGAAATGTTTTAAGTGCTGTAAACTGGAGGAGTAGTACAGGTTTCACTAAGCTCTGTTCCAACTGTAGAATGTCAAGATCTTCACACACACTGATACACATTCATTTTATTAAAGACAATAAAGCAGTCTGTATGGTGTGTCACATCAACTGTTAGAAACAACTTCGGATGCTTCGCCTTTTGCTTCTGCTTCTTTGTCTGCAACTTTTCTTTTTTTCCTGAAAATGAACAGTGAAAGTAAAAGAAACAAAACCCACCATTATAATTAATTCAATTACATTCTGGTCCTGTTCTTTTCATTCTGTAAGACTAAAACAAACTCTGATCCTGAACAAACCTTTTTCCCTTGCCGATCTTTTTCTCAAAGAGCATGCGAGGCGTTGTGCGAATAGTTGACCGTCTGGGTGGTTTTGTCACGAGCTGACGTTTCAATTTGCTGTGTGGTGAAAAAAGAGTCCTTATAATGTGACATTTGATGGCAACAATAGTGCCCATAAAGCATTTTATGAATCTAAACATGCTAGCCATGCTTTTATCTCCATCCAAACCACAGTCATGAATAAGGAACTGATAGTAGACAGATTCTTGAAAGTGGTATAAATAAACTGAAAAACACACGCCTATAGACTATAATATAACGGCGAAACCACACCGTTTGATTTTCTTCAACCCGATCATGTAGTCAGGGACAGGACATCCAGCCTTCTTTATGACAGTAGCAATGCTAATCCATAACAACAACAAAAAAGTGAGCAGAAGTTATTGCAATCATTTGACCATAAGAAAACTGATGCCCTGAAATGTCAAATGATGATTTAACCTTGTAACAACTAGTTCAACAGTGCTGTTACCTGCGAAGGAGAGGCTTGTCATCCTCTGTGAAGAAAGTTATTGCCTTTCCTTTGTGTCCTGCTCTTCCCGTTCGGCCTACAAAGAAAACAAAGCACTAAGCTTAGTGTAATAAAGTTCCACGACATGAATTCATATCCTCTACTCAGACTAACCGATCCGGTGAATGTAGTCCACAGCAGTGGTAGGAAAGTCGTAGTTGACAACCAGGTTGATGCCCTTGAAGTCGATTCCACGAGCCAGCAGAGCCGTGCAGATCAGCACCCAGATCTTCCCCGAACGGAAACTGCTCACAACATTGTCCCTCTAATGAGAGACACAAGGAAACATAAGAATGGGCATGAACTAAATAGAGAAATTCAAATGTATATATCATAGTAACAAAGTAGAATGAGTTAATTTCAATGAAAAATAATTCTAAAGCATTTATTCATTTTAACATTTATTAATACATTATTAACTTTAAAAAAAGCATAATGGGGCACTTTAATTCATTACTTAGGTGACATAGGTCTATTTTTGTTACCACACACAAAAAATCTGATTACTCTATTAATCATCAAAATATCGATTACCAAAATAAGTTAGTGACAGCCCCAGGTAACACTTTATTTTATAGTGTCCCTGTTACATTTACTTCCAATAGTAGCAACAGAAAATTATGCATAATTAATGTTAACATTTTAAATTGATAATGACTTTATTTGAATGGAAATCTGGTTCGGTTTAATCACCTGCTGTTGTGTGCGATCCGCATGGACCACGTCCACGTTTATCCCCTCGTACACCAGCTCATGGAAGAGCTCTCGGGCACGGTCAATAGACTGAACAAAGATCAACACTGGCGGCAAAAAACCCTGAAAGGAAAAGATGTGAGGTTATGACGATTGTAGTGCTAAAAACTCACTTCTCCTTATGATGCGGCTGACTGAAGAAATTCAGGATTTCTTTTTTGCTATGAGGCAAGACCTGATATTTGCTAATCCGAATAACTGAAGAGAGGACTTCACTGACCTGCTTTATAAGGTTTCTCATGGCAAGTAGCTTTCCATTTTCTGAACCCACAAACAGCAGCTGCTGCTCCACAGTATCAACTGCAGAGTTTCTGTGGACGGAGACAATCAGGTATGTGTTGAATTCAACCCTTCTAGAGCAGTGTTTCATTTCAACATGTTATTTATTGATGTTTTTTGTCCTATTGCCGACTTTACAAGCTTCCAACCAAAATAGTTATAACTTTTATTACAAAATAAGCATTAAATTTTAGCTCTTAACTCAACGCAAATGACATGATGTGTTTCGATACCTGGGTCCAATGTTGACAGACACGAGGTTGTCTAGGTTTAGTTTGCACCATTTCTCTACGTCTGTGGCAAAGGTTGCGCTGAAGAGAACCCGGCAGATTTTGGGAGAAGAGCAGGCCAAGAAGATGGTGGCAAGTTGCTCTCTGAAACCCCTCTTCCCATCCTCAAAGAGCTTATCAGACTCATCCACCACCAGCCACTCAACACTACAGAAGGCAAACACACATTCATGCTAGAGAGGAAGCTACTGACTTTCTGTGTACGATGGTGAACTTGAAAAATCAACACACAATTAATACTTTATTAATGTACTTATCTAGAAGAGATTTACTTATACTAAACTACAGAGCTTTTGCAAATCACTCACCAACTTAAGTTGATCGCAGGAGGGTCTTGATTTAATAAATATATCAATCTGTTAGGAGTCGTCACCAATATATCTAGAAAACAAAATGATTATAAAAAAGGATTAAAAAGGAAAATTAAAGATAAAAAAAAATCTCTCAGCTAAAGCTGTAAACTATTTAGGGAGCACATTTACTTGCAGATGACTATAATAAAGGCTACAATTAACAACAAAGCCCAACTATTACATTTAATTATTTGTTTTTAGATATAATAATCAACACTCAAAAAACTGATCAATAATAATAATTTTTACATTTAAACAATCTGTATTGTACAAAGCACTATATTAATAAAGATGACTTGACACTTGACTTAACTCTTCCGAAAGTTATAATGATAGAAATATACCATAAATATGAGCAGTCATAGAGCCTTTGTGCCAAAACATTTACCAAATTTCTTAGCTGACTTGGGCCCATATTTTTTCACAGCATCAATTCCTTTATTGATCATGTGAACTCTGAAGCCCACTCCTTCTGACAGTTTGAGCAACTCTCTGTGAGTCTAGAGACAAAGAAACATGCAAGTCTTTATTGCAGTCAGTATGTCAGTCAATGCGTTTAAACACTCAGCAACATGCAGATTATTTGATGTGGTATACAGCAATTATTAACCTATTGAACGTTTACCTGGGTGGCCAGCTCTCTGGTGGGGGAGATGATGAGGGCTCTGAAACCCTTGTTGAGGGGCTGGCGAAGGTGGGCCAGCAGGGGCAGACAGAAGGCCATAGTCTTACCAGAGCCTGTAGGAGCACAAGCCAGGATCTCTCTTTTCTAAACCAAAGAGATCAATGGAATCAAAACACTCAAGTTAGGATCAGGAAAACAAAGACATTTATATCTGACCCAACAGACACGTGTCATACATGCATCATGAGGGGAATGGCCTGCATCTGAATGGGTGTGGGGGTTTGGAAACCCGCTGTCTTGATGTTTTGAATGACTCGTGGGTCTAGATCATACTCCTTCTGCAGCTCCTCAAAAGAGGAAACGGGATCTGGAAGGTCTGTCCCGTGCACGTTAATCCGGTTCTGGTTACGTACCCGATTCACCTAAAACACACACACACACACAGCCAGTTCAAAACAATAATAGGTTTTAATTTAATCATCAAATCAGTGGCATAGAACCTATAAGACACATCCTCTATTTGCAGGCGGGAAAAGTCAATATATACTTGACAGATTTTTTATTAAAGATTTTTTTTAATTGATCTAGATTGGCTTGTATTAATATTGCTTTTAAAAAAAGATATAATTGTGATGTTCATTCTCCATATTTCGCAAAGTAAATATTTCTCTACTCTACTATATAATAATAATAATAATACTGCTTCATTATTTAAAGCCACTGTTAAATGCAAATATCAAAATGAAAATCCATTTTTAATACTGCACACTATAATGTTGTGATGTCTAAATACACCTGTAGCATTTAAAAATTATTTTAGATTTCAGTGTTTTAATTTATTTAGACAAAAGAGTATCAAATTTAAATACTGTCCATATTAAGAAAATGATTAGCATCGGTCAGAATTTTAATCAGCCGTATTAAACAAAAATATTTAACTGTGGCTGACCACAGAAGAATAATATTAACACGTTATACCTTCTCCTGGTGAAGCTGCTTTAGTCTTTTCAAAGAGAGCTTGTCTTTAGACTCTTTCTTGGGGTCTTTCGCATTGTCTTGGGATGACATCCACTGGATCCCATCTTCCTCACTCTTTTCAGGTTCTGTGTCTGTTTCACAAAAGTAGGAAGAGAGAACTGTTTGAAAACCATAATAGACCTGCAAGCAATCTGAAGAGATTGAAAGATGACTTGCCTTCAGATTTTCTCTTAGCCCCTTTCTTTTTCTTCCCTGCAGCCTTCACTGGCTCATCCACTTCAGTACGTTTCCGTTTACCTGAAGCCTGCTCATCACTCCCTTCTTTCTCTTCTTCACCATCATCTTCACTCAGTCTGGACTCAAGAGAAGCGTTCTCTTGTGTCTCTGTGCCAAAAAAGCTGGTTTCAGACAGCTGTTGTGAGCTGTACTTGCTCTGAGACTTCACTACCTGAGAGGAGAGTAACACAAGAATTAATAGTGATCAAATTAACATGTTTATTTAGTACTGTCGTACATAACCAACGTTTCAGTTGGTTATGCAACGCAGTAACCAAACTTTAGTGTTTAAAATGTGGAAAATGTCTATTACTATCATACTACTTGTTAAAGCACTCTATTAGCATTGTTTGGGTTCAATCGGATTAGCACTAGCACTTCCAGAGACATTCAATGGGAAATGGAAACGCATGTTAGCCATGTGGCAGCATTTCAAGTCGATATTTACGTATTTCTTTCGTTTTATAAACCAGTAGCCCAGCATACGTTAAATTTATTATGTACTTTGCATCAAAACTTACCTTAAACCTCTCTGCATCTTTAGCAAACCTTTTCAGATCAAACTTTGCTCCAGACCCAAGCTTTCTAAACAAGTCTACGGCGTCCATTGATACAGTTTAAGACGTGAATAATCGATTCTTGATTTAACCATGGGATTTAAATGACACGATCTCGGCGTTCAACTATTAGGCCTTTTTTGTTTCTTTTGTCTATCACAAGAGGGCGCTGTTTCTTTTTTAACGTTTTTTTTAAACATCCATTTTTTTTGTAAATCTTCTATAAATTCCTGTCTATGATAAATTCCTGCCTCTTTTTCTCCTGCATTTATTGTACAATTATAATCAATTTCAATGTAACATGAATCAGTATCAACCAATAAATAAAATAAAAAAATTAAGAATATGCATATTCATTTATAAAAAATGTTTTTTTTTCTTTTTTTTACAAATAATAAATTGACAATATAATATGTGAGTTCTTATTATTATAATAGTACAAAGATAACTTTAACAGTATTAATAGGCCTAGATGTCTGCATTTGTTTTACAATTCTTTTGGTGGTAAAATTGTGTGATCTTGTAACAAAATCATTGAAGCATTGAACAGGTGATTTTGTTATCTTTGGAGATCCTCTTATCTAAAATTAGGCTAAACATAGACTAATTTAATATTGCTGAGTCACATCCTGTGTGTCTACTATAGGCTAAACTTACGTTGCTAGGCACCAAAACCAAAGGTGTGTTGCAATACCAAAAGACGATTTTATTGAAATGATCGTTAAGAAGAGTGTGAGCAAAACAGTGGGAGCAAGAGAGAGTTTACACACAACATTCCAAAGCAATAAATCATTAACTTAAATAAAACTCTTCCTATGACAGGAGGAAATAGAGTAGAGAGAACAACTTCTCATGTGATTGAGATAAGGAATCTTACTCACTTCACTGTCAATGTGGCTCATTGTCTTTAATTTGGTCACTTACAAAGGAGAATTAAAACTTAATTTCGTGAGCACAGAATGACAACAGAGATATCACATGATAATACTGGCTGTGGGGTATCCCATAAGACAACACAGAAGCACACAAACCTGTACATGCTCAAATGATATTAAACACGTGTCTGATTAGAATCAGTTTAGGTTCATATGTTGCATTTGGTGTGAAGCTACAAGGTTTGTGGATGTATTCAGGTTTTACTTCAGCTTTTTTTTCCACCTTCAGATAACTTCACTTCCTGCTATACAACACAACACACAATACCATGCATGTTGTTTTCCTGGGTTTTAGCAGACAAGAACTCAATGAAGAGGTGAACCTATGAGTGAGTAACATGTTTTATTTCTGTAATTCAGTGGTTGGAATGTTTGTAAGTTTTCTATTCTATTTAGTTGTTTTCTATTCTATTCTATTAACCTTCATAGGAATAAATGAAGGCATTGATTTTATAGATTATAATGATTCCGTCTATCAATAATATCCAATGATTCCAATAATGATTTTGGTAAGTAAATGATATTCCATGTGGCTATATATTTATCACACACTGGTGTGTTTTTGATAAGAACTGTAGTTATTTTGCAGGAAAACGGCAGGAATCAGAGAATTATTCTCTCTTGTGTTTATACTGATGGAATGAAGTATTGTAGGTTGTGTTTCTCTATTATATTTGCGAGAGGTTCAGATTCCCTCGCCATTTTACAGCAAATAGGATAACATCAACTTTTGGATATATAATTTGATAGATTGAGGTTCACTTCAGTGTAATTTCTCATTATTATCGCAATTGATCGCATCTAACATAACAGTTTGTGTTTACATAATATGTATATACAGTCAAACCCAACATTTATTCAGATATTTCTATAAAATATCAGTTTATTCGCTTTAGTTTAGAAATTGTAATAAAATATGACAAGAACTCAGAGTTATCAAATCGGTTGATATTTCACTTGTCAACAAATTACCTAGCAATGCTTCTTTTTGTTCAGTCTGTGGTGTAAAAAAATCGCATTAGCAATTAAAGAAAAAACTCAAAACATGGTCAGGTCAAAGTGTCTGAATATTTTTTGGTCTCAAATTTGTATAAATATTACTGGATAGTCCACTGTATGATTTTTTTTGTGCAAATAATATATCATGGTTTACTTTATTTTGCTATCCTCACTTCCATAAATTAACTATAGTGTCCTGCACCCACTATAAAAAAAATTCTGGTGTCTGAATAATTTTTGGTTTGACTGTATATTATTATATTTATACATTATATAATATAATATATATTTATATATATGCCTCTTTGTGTGTGTATGTGTGTGTGTGTGTATATGTGTATATACACAGACACGCGCACACACACAGACATATACATAATATAATAATATATATACACACATACATTTTTGTATACACATACAAAAACTTTTATGTTAGAAGCGATTAATTGCAATTCATCGATTTGACAGCACCAATTGTTTTTTCTTTTTAAATGTAGTAATTTTAAATAATTAATTTGATCATTTTTTATTTGTAGGAAATTCAAAGCCAAACACTGCTGCGTGAAGATCACAGAATAAATACATTTCAAAGAGAGAAAAAAATCAAGTCGAATCCTATGTATCTCCTGTTTGACATGGAAAAAGAATCAAGAAAAAACATGGGAACACTTAAGCAAATCTTATTATATATTGCCTTCTGTGGTTTCATTTCCCCATTTAGTGCATTTTCCTTAAAGAACTGCACTATCAGTACTCCCCTTAAAGACACGCAGCCGAAAGTGCTTTGCTACAAAATGGGCTTTTTCAGTATTCCGTGGGTACCCAGAAATACCCGGATTTTAGATATTTCCTTCAATGCTTTTGCACAGATCCAGATTGGAGACTTCAGGCATTTGTCAAACTTGCAGGACTTGAACATATCCAACAACAAGATCTCACAAATTCAAGAGGGCGCACTTGACCATCTTTCCAACTTGACCCATCTCAATCTGGCCCGCAACAGACTGAAAGCAGTCTCAAGCGGGATGCTACACGGTCTAAACAACCTGCTAGTGCTACTTCTGGATGACAACAATATCAAAGACATTGAAGAGTCAGCTTTCAGCACGCTTCAGAATTTAAAGGTGTTAAACCTAACACAAAACCACCTCCATTACATAGACCGAGTGAAGCCGGTTCTTGCACCACCATGTTTGGAGGAACTCTACATCGGAAGCAACAATTTTGATGTTTTCAACTCGTATGAGATGGCAACAAAGCCCTTGTCGTTAAAAAGGCTTGATTTGTCCAACAACCCTTTGGCAACATTTCAGCTCACTGACAATATATTTCCATCCCTCGATCACCTTGATTTATCCTATTGCGGTCAAAATGGAACCATGACATGGAATGTTACAGAAAAGACATATTTGACCTCAGTGCAAACTTTATACTTCATGGATGTTCATATGTCACCCCAGAGTGTTGCTGATGTGCTTCCGAGCTTCAAGAATTCATTGAATAAAATCAGGCTTAATGGAAACGTTGAGCTCAACAAGACCAAGCTTCTGCTGAACGCATGTTCTCCAACGCTAAGAGTTGTACGGCTAAATGGTAACAAAATAAAACACCTCGCCGACCACATGTTTGATCCCTGTTCTAACCTGACGGAATTAGATTTAGGAGAAAATGAAATATCCAAGTTATCGCAGAGTATGTTCAGAGGTTTTACGCAACTAAAAAAACTACTTCTGAAAATCAATAAATTGACTCGAATAACAAACTCCTTTCAAACTCTCTCCACTCTTGAGTTCCTAGATCTCAGTATAAACAGCATCAAAGAGCTCACCTGTGATGACTTTGCCAATTTAACACAGGTGAAGACTCTGTACTTGTATGGTAACAAAATTTCACTCATTAATTCCTGTTTGTTCAAGGACCTCACAAGTCTTGAAGTCCTAAAGCTCGGAACAAATAATCTGTTAAGGATCGACGATGCTTTCAGCAATGGGCCACATTCCCTGAAGGATCTGCAAATTAATTTTAATAAGCTAAGCAAAATAGAAAAATACACTTTTAGAAATTTGTCACAGTTAACCAGTTTGACCTTACAAGACAATCAAATTTCGGAGATTGAGGCCCATGCTTTTGAAGAACTGAAGAACCTGACCTCTCTGCTTCTGTCATCAAACAAAATAACAGCTAGAACTTTAACCAGACACCTGAATGTGTTCTCAGGCATGCCCAACCTCCAAAATTTGGATTTGTACGCCAACAGCATTTCATTTACAGATGATAAATTGAGAGACCCTCCTTTTAAGGAGCTGAAGCAACTCAAAGTATTGACCCTTCACAGTCAACGCCGTGGAATCGGCAACATACCCTCAAATCTGCTTCAAGGTTTATCCTCCTTGGAAATGTTTTACGCTGGAAACACAAATCTTGGTCATCTAAATCCTGATACATTCAAGTTCAGCCCCCAGCTCTGGTTCTTGGATCTCTCTAAGAACGCACTGTCTGAAGAGAACTCCATCCCGGCCGAGACCTTCCACCCCATTTCGAGGCTAACCAAACTCATCCTTTCGAGAACGCAGCTTCGCTCACTGAACTTCCTGTTGAATGCAAACCTCTCCAAACTCTCCACCTTAAAAGCCCCGGGCAATGAGATTGACACGATCAACAAAACTCTGATTCAGTCACTGCCTCGACTAGAACTCCTCGACTTGCAGAAAAACACGTTCACTTGCGACTGTCACAACGAGTTCTTCATTGAGTGGGCCGTGAAAAGTAATTCTACTCAGGTGTTTTATTTCAACAAATACATGTGCAGCTATCCACGTTCCTTACGAGGCATGAACTTGTCCGCTTTCAACACCGAATCCTGCACCTTGAAAATTGACTTCGTCTGTTTTCTTTGCAGCAGTATTGTGGTTGTTCTCACACTCCTCTGTTCATTTTTCTGGCAGTTTCTGCGCCATCAGGGGATTTATGCCTACTACCTCCTCTTAGCCTTCCTTTACGACAGCAAGAAGAAGCAGAGCGGTTCAACGTTCCAGTACGACGCCTTCATTTCCTACAATACCCAAGATGAGCCTTGGGTAATGGAGGAACTCATTCCCAAATTAGAAGGAGAACAAGGCTGGAGATTGTGCCTTCACCACCGAGACTTTGAACCAGGAAGGCCAATAATAGACAACATCATTGATGGCATATACAGCAGCCGCAAGACCATCTGCCTGATCACAAGTAACTACCTGAAGAGCAACTGGTGTTCAAGCGAGGTCCAGGTGGCGAGCTTCAGACTCTTCGATGAGCAGAAGGATGTGCTGGTCCTGGTGTTCCTGGAGGATATTCCCGCACATCAGCTCTCTCCGTACCACAGGATGCGGAAGCTGGTGAAGAAACAAACTTACCTTCGCTGGCCCAAACCTGGAGAAGATACTAAGATCTTCTGGCAAAAGCTAAAAATTGCTTTAGAGACCAAACAGGGTCATAAATCAGAGACTGCAATGTTGTGAGGATATTATAACAATATGGTACTGTACAGTATCACCAAAAACTATGGGGATTTAACTGCAAATTTTTATTTTTTCTCCCAAAAGACTCTGTGGAGCGAATTCAATGGAATATTAACATTTTGTTAAATAGAAGTGTAAATGCATCCATTACATGTAAAGTAGACTTTTAGTAGATTATCATGCATTTTATTCACCATATTCTGGTCTATTTGCTTGATGGAATGAGCAATGCTCTATTACTGACTACATCTGCTCAAAAGTTTGGGGCTGATAAGAATTGTTTGTGTTTTTGAAGTCTCTTATGCTCACCAAGGCTACATTAATTTGATAAAAAATACAGTCAAAACAGTAGTATTTTGAACTCAGTCTAATATGCTGATATGCTGCTCTATATTTTTTTGTTATTAATATCAATGTTGAAAGCAGTTGTGCTGCTTAATATTTTGTGGAAAATGTAATTTTTTCAGGATTTTCGGATGAATAGAAAGTACACGAGAACAGCATTTGACATAGAAATCTTTTGTAATGTAAATGCCTTTACTGTCAGTTTTGATCAATTTAATTTGTCCTTGCAGAATAAAAGTAAAAATTTCTCTAAATAAATAAATCGCACCAACCCCAACTTTTGAACAGTGTATATATATTAGCTTTTTTTTCATGAATACATGACCTTAAAACATTTGATGAATGAACAATATCCCTAGTCAGCATGTTTAAAACTCAAGTCAAGTCAACAAGTCAAGAAGATCTCTGTATGGGGTCACTGTGGGCTGATGTTCTGCCCACACACTGACCCCTGGTAGCTGGACACGGGGCTGGAAATGGTCAAGGGATAATGGCCCTTTCTCTAATTTCACCAAGCCAACATCATATTTGACCCTCTGTGATGTCCATGTTAAGCAGGTGAAGTCTGTAACTTTTGCATGACAGGAGCAAAAATACAAGAAATGGTCTGTTTAGAGAAAAATACTTATGTTGGTATGCATTACCCGAAATAGAACACAATTGAAGCCTTACAGCTCAAACAAAATACATTTTTAAACAGAAGAAGCTATATCAGTTTGTCAACAAAGACACAAATACGCATCATGTTTTTACACCCTCTAGAATGTCTTGCCTCATGTTTAGGCTATGTTTGTTTCTACAAACGAATGATTCAAACATTATTTTTCTGTGGTAATCTGTTGATAAAGCAACTTGTCTTGGATCTGGAACATTCCTTTAACACAAGCTATGGCAGTGTAGGGAGAGAACAGAGGGTTACAGGAGAAAAGTCAGCTTTTCTGTCTCCTGTCTTTCTGACCTATGACCCCAGCAGTAGCCGACATAAGATCACTTCTGCTGACCTGCTCCGAAGGACGTCTGCACATTCATTGCTCCACGCCTCCACGTTGTCCTCTATTGTCCACTTCCCAGCATGTGTCCTCTGCTGGCTCTGGAATTTTACAGAAGCTAGTATGCTAATTGCTAATGTGTGTTACAATTACAATGTTGATTCTGTTCATGAACAGACCAGCCCAGAACTTTAACATTAACACAGCTATTTTCAATAAACTTGTTACAAATAATATGTTTGTTGTTGATATATTGTTAAATGAAGGAGCCAGAACAGGAGGGCTTCAGAACATCTCAGTCTCAACATTTATCTAAACATACATGGACCGATATAATTGTAGGCTTTGTTTTTGTGGTTTTTAGACTTTATTGAGGGAATGTACAGTATGTCACTGTTATTTTTATGTAATGACTGATCCATAACTTAACCTTTACTTGCTATCTTCTATTCTTCCCTCACTGTACTCCATTTGAAATCGGATACTTATAGAGCAGTTCAAATGTCTGCTCTAGTGAAAATACAGTACATTTGTATTTTTTTCTAAATCATTTTATTACAAACTACATTGGAATCATAATATTTTTATTTAAAAGTTAAATTAAAAAAAGCAAAAACTATTTGATTAGCGGCCTAGCACTGCAGATTTGTTTTGTGTGTATATATATATATATTAAATAAAAATAATGTTTATTTAATAAACAAAAATAGTAAAAATAATACAAAATATTTCACATTACTGTTTTTATTGTATTTTTAATCGAATAAATTCAAATATTATAAGGCTGAATTTATTCTATCAAAAATACAATAAAAACTAATTTTGTGAAATATTTTTTACAATTTAAAATAACTCTTTTCTATTTAAATATATTTTAAAATGTAATTTATTCCTGTGATGGTAAAGCTGAATTTTTAGCATCATTACTCCAGTCTTCAGTGTCACATGATCCTTCAGAAATCATTCTAATATGCTGATTTGCCGCTTAAGAATTTTTTTTTAATCTTCACTTTGCGTTCAAGTGATCCAATACTCTGCAATAATTTACATATTACATACATTTAATTCTTGCATATTTTCTTATTATTTCATTTCTGAACCTAAACAGGACTTTGTAAATATTCCGAACCACTGCTAATGTCAGTAATAAATCAGTACTTGTTTTCTTCTGATACACCGATACAGTTCACTTTTGCAGTCATGCAATTGCATCATTAAGAAACAAATCCCCAGGGTGCTATTTTAATTAGTTTAGTTTAGTTTCCAAGGGGAAAAAATGTAATCACATGCTAGAGAAGTCATGTGAGAAAAGGAAAGGAAATGACTTCACCTGTTCACTTCCTAAAAGTGAACTCAGATGATACTTTCATGCCCTTTGACCAGTGAGACAACAAGGGAAATAGACCTAATGGGGCATGGAAAACAAATACACACCCTTTTATTGCCCATCTCTGTCCTGTCTCCACACCTCCTTCACACCTCTGACTTTCCATTAGTGTGTGAACACATTATAAATGCAAAGTGTGGCCCTGCTTCCTCCAATGGCACATTACCTGACAAAACAATTCTCAAAGAAATAAACACATCATTGTCATAAACTAATAAAAATGAGCACTAAAGCCAGGAGGTATTCTTCAAAAATGTATTATTTATCGATTTACACAAATATAAATATGATTGATGTGATTCCAAAACTTATATAAAAAAATAGCAAAGCCTTTAGGCAGTTATACACATTATCATAATATTAGCTACAATGGAGTAGTGTGAAATCAATCCCTGAGAAGCAATTATATTTGTAGCGTCTTTTGGGATTACTTTTATGTGCAAGTCCATGCGTTGAAATGGAAAGACCACTCTGATGTTGTGAATTTCATGAGTAATGTGATGATTTTCTTTTAGAATATGGGATATATTTCAAATCTCAAACGTGCATGTGGAAAACAAAATCTCATCCGTGATCGACTGACTAATTTTGTTGTTGTTGTTGTTCCTTTGCCTGGAAACTTGACCTTGTATTTAATAACAAACCATATTTCCTCATTAAATCGTATGTACAGTATCATTGAAGATTTCACCACCTAAAACCGATGGGTGTGAAAGCTTCGGCTCAGTATTCAATCGTCTTAGCAAGTTCCGCCACTTTGTTCTGTCATATGGGTTAAAGCTGTAATATTTCAATCATTATTCTTCATTTGTTGCAGAATCCAGAGGCAGTTCTGCTCCTATTGGTTCTCCATGCTGACAGGTTACCAGCGTAACTGAGAAACGCAGAGGTCACGGACCGCTGTTGCTAAGCTGCCGAGGAAGTTCTCGCTTCGTTGCGTTTGTTCACCAGGCCTGCAATGGACACTGCAGTGACAACAGAGAGTAACGATTATCCATCAGGACCGCAAATACAGATAGGCACTGTTTATGTACAGAGAGAGAAATATCAACATTGACCACTTTATAAAAATGTATACACCTGATTTTGCAATTCGGAAGTAAGTTACTTTCTGTTCAGATTCAGTAGCCCTGTTTACACCTGGTATTAAGATGCGTTTTGGTTGATCGTTTCACAAGTAGATGAGGGACACATACCCGTTCACACCTGGTGTTTTAATCCGTCTCTTTTGTCCACTTTTAACTACTTCTGTCCTGATTTCTTTGAGGCGAGGGTCTATGTGTTTTTTTTAGATCTTTCGATCTAATGGACAAAATAAGCTCACGCAATTTACATATGAATGTGACCGGAGACGATGGAAAAACATACGGAGAGCATCAGCTTTCGTTTCTGCTCTGACAGCCGCAAGACACGACAAATGCTGTAAGTGTGTGTAAGAAATCAGGAATGGTGAGAGAGAACATTGTGCTTGGTACATTTTTCATCTTCAAACCTAACTCTGGTCTAAGCGGAGTGTAGACGTTCTTTTGTGGCTGTTCGAATGCATTCAACCACATGAGTGTTTACACTGCGATAGCAATCGGGTCGAATGTCTTTTTGACTACCTCTGGAAGTGGTCAAAAGTAGACAAGCTCAAAACTATTTAAAGACCCCGTTTACACCTGTATTTAGCGTCGCCCACTTCTGATCCGATCGACCAAAACATCTTAATACCAGCTGTAAACAGGGCCTATCGGTAAATAACTAGAAAAATAACAAAGTGCAATAAACGGTACAACTATTTGCACTACAAACCACTGTTTATGTATAAAATAAGTAAATCATTAGCAAATCACCCGCTCTTACATTAGAAGTAAGGTGGATAGAAAGCATAAGAAATTGAAGTTTGACCTGCTTGCTGGAGCCCAGGTGTGTGATAGTGCTGGTGTCCATGGTCGTATATCGAGATGGATGGGAAAACTGGGTGGCTTCCTGTTTGGTCGAGTACACTGAAAAAGACAAGCGGAATGTGAGTTTTGCACATTGTGTTCAGAATCACAGTGCGTTCTGCATTAATGAGCAGGGGTTATTACTGTGTGACTGTGTGAAGGGCTGCTGGGAGAGGTGAGCCGTGGTCAGCTGCGTCAGGCTGGTGTTCTGTGGGAACTGCATCGGCTGCAGGGTGGCTAGGCCCGACACGCTGTTGATGACGGGCACGCTCTGAGACTGAGGCGATGCCAGACCTGGCAAAGCGTAAAAACCGTTTCAAAGTCAGAGCTTGTTGTTCAAATTGTTCTAAAAGATTTGAAAATGAAAAGAATTTAAATAATAATAATCCTTACTATACTAGACTGTATATATTATTTAAAATCACACACACACAAGCACGCACGCACACACACACACACACATTGGTTATTATAGTAAACAAAAACTAAAACCATAAAAGAAAAGTTACTTTTTTTTAACCTTGAGATAAAATAAACGTCAACAAAAGTCAAATAAAAAATTTAAACTGTTTTCATTTTTTCTTATTTTTATTTAGATGTACTTGATGTACTAAAAAGAACTAAACCTAAAACTGAAATAAAAATTATATATATACACTATAGACCATATTTTAAATATAGATTATACAGAAATTTAGAAAAAAATAATTGGCAAAAATACACAACTAAATTACTACAAATTTAGCACTAAAGTAACATAATAAAAAATAATTGAATACAACTACAATAGTGTCTCAGTTATACTAAAATAACAATGATATTTATGACCCTACACACAGTACTTTTCACATATATGGAGATAATATGGAATTTCTTTGAAATGTTCGTCTTTCAATGTTTGTTTTGTCCGGTTAGAATTCTTTTACATTCTCTAATATTTCTGTAAAAAAATGTGTTACGTTGCAATAAAACAATTAAAGAATTAAAGGAGCCACATCCTACACAAGTCTACAAAAATGTTCTTTTTGTGCCAGAACTGTCAAATTTTAGTTTTACATGATGATTTGAATGTGATCCTTAGAATTAAACAGGATGATTTTGCTATTGGACCTTCAAGGCTTGTAAATGAACCTGTAAATGAACTCTGTTAGGATTGGCTGTTGTCCGTTT
This sequence comes from Meda fulgida, assembly GCA_030578275.1. Taxonomy (NCBI): domain Eukaryota; kingdom Metazoa; phylum Chordata; class Actinopteri; order Cypriniformes; family Leuciscidae; genus Meda; species Meda fulgida. The sequence continues at coordinate 20,120,231 of CM060636.1, read as the reverse complement.
ACTGGCTTAGGCAAGTGTGCAAACAAGGACTCAAATGCTTTACCTATTCATCAAATGTTCTTGTGTTACTGTGGCAGTCAGACACTCCAGCACTCAAGAGGGCGATAAAGTGACCTTTAAATGTCATTAAACCAGATGTGTTATCACTCAGATAGCTAGCTATAAACGTTTTTTTGAATGATCTAACTAGATCAGCAAGATGCAGTTGCTCCTGCTATCAAAACAAGAATCCCTAACAGTAATGCAGTGTCTCAACCAATCACATGAGTTTGGGGGCGTGGGTATCTGTTTGTCTGACCAATAGAAAGAGGAGGGAGTGTTGAGAGATCCTGTTTGAATTATTTTTGAAATTCCATTTGATAAAAAAATGAATGACAGTGTAGGTTAGTGGTTTTTAAACGTTTCAGGCCAAATACCACCTTTCATTACATCAGAAAAATATAATAGTTTTAATAATACCGCAGATGTCAAAATGTGTGATAAAAAATGAATAAATAAATGCTACAGTAAAACTGTATTCTTAACTGTAATATACCTTACATATACAATTAAAAAACGGTAAATGGTTTAACATAGCAATTATATGTAAATACTGCATTTGAGTTTTTGCCAGAAAACTATGTACTGTACAATTACAGTGGAAAAATTAGAACAGTCACCAATATGCCATCCACAAATACCTGAAATGTAGTCACTGTATTCATTTTTGGCAACCACAGCAGCAGTTTTTATCGTAAATTTAATAGGATATTTTTACAGTGTACAGTACGTACCACAGTTTACAATGTAAGATATGAAGAAGAAGAAGGAGGAGGAAAAAAAAATGGTGATACACTCACTTTGAGCGGCCAGGCTCATAATGAGGCTCTGTGCTTGCTGATGATGATGATGAGACGACTGAGACAGACTATGAATGTTGGTCAAAGTGCTCACAGGAGGCAAGACTCCACCAGAGACCGAGATCTGGACACACACACACACACACACGCGCACACACACACACACACACACACACACACACGCGCGCGCGCACACACACACACAATGTCAAAACATATAAGGTACACAAACAGTTTGCAAGTAAGGACGTGGTTTCTTTCCTCTGATGAAAAACAGAGGAACTTTTGGACTGTGAGAGCGCACTAACATAAACGTGAATGAAAGTGAATAAAGGCAGGGTTTCTGTGTTAAGCATACTGCCTTCACATGCTAGATCAATGCTCGCTTTGACCTAGTTGAGTCAGTTTCCAAATAAAGGCGACTTTATCAATCATGTCTGTAAAATGTACATTGATCTCTGCGACAACACGGTTGAAAAAAAGGGCTGGCAGACCCGTACTTGTCAAAGCGTGCACGTCATGACGGTTTTTTCTTTACCATTTTGGCGTCCGGCGATAACAAGCCGTGGCAGTGGTCCAGGCTACCCGGAGACACCTGTTGCAATACTGATTGGCTGCTGCCATGGTGACTGATGGTTGTGGAGGAAGTGACCTCACTGGTTCCTTGTTGACTGTACCTGAGTTCTGCACCGAAAAACACAAGAAATACTTCTGTAGTATTGTGCAGTTAATGCTTTGACGACAAAAATGTGCAATTTGTTGTGTTGTCACACTGGGAAAAAGAGAAAGCTGCTAGTAGGCACATGCTGACCTGATTCTGTCTATCTTTATTTGACCTAGTTGCATAGCTGTAAATGCAGCTCGAATGATAAGAATCTGCAGTCCAAACACTGAAAGGACTTTATGAGGCTGTCTATTCCTTAAACGCATTCTCGTAAAAAATACCTGAAAACTGATTATGCTAAATGTTGTGCATTTTCTTGCTCCGGGGCAAACAAATACAATCAAAGAGCTTTTGAACCGTTGGAGGTCAGTGACTGTAGCAGAACACACAGCTTGAGCAAACACGCTGTCCTCTGACTCACTCTCTTGACGTAATATTAATCCATTTGTAAACATTCTGCGGAATTCGGTCCATTTCACAGGCTGACAGTTTTACGGCTTTTCCACAGAAAAGTGCCCTTTTGTAGTTGCCAAAAGTTAAGCTGAAGCATTTTGATTTTATTATATGATCGTTTTAAGCCACTGCATGATCCTTCTGGGTTTAAAATACCTTTTTTCCAACAAGCTATCGATCTTCTGAGGGAGCAAAACACACCCTCCCAGACACAAAGCTCGAACCTTGACTTGACCCTGGTTTGACCCTAAAGATTTCATGTCCTTGTATCTCACATGTGTCTGCGGGTGTGGCTGTGTGTTTTGTTCACACCAATGGGACGGAAGAATTCCAATGAAACAAACACACTCTTACTGCTTTTGTGACCCTACTTACACCTGATCCTAACACTCATCTTACCCCGGTTTAACAGACAAGGCTTAAGCCTAGTCCCAGACTAAAATACATGTTTGAGCTGTTTTAACTGAAAGCAACTTGCATTGGCGTATCTTAAACTGTGTTCGAATATGTCAGTGCCATTGTTTTGTCACAAGATTAACACCAGTAATGTTTTTTTTTCTAAGGCATGTTTATTAAACTGCTTAAATGTCCTAATTTAACTAAGGCTAAATCCTGGCTTAATCTAAGCCCTGTCTGTGAAACCAGGCCATAACACTAAAATACAGCGGTTAACCAGGGTTATTATCATTAACTAAAACTAATACAAATATTTGTGTTCATTGAAATAAATATTAGATGAAAAAGTTTAAGCAAAAATCAGAAATGCTGTCTTAAGTTTAAGTTGAAACACTGAAATTAGTGACTGCAAAAATAAATAAATAAAAACAAAATCTGACCTAAAATCTTTAACCTTTAAATAATATTAAAAATAATAAAAAGTGACAAAAGCACATAACATAAATCGCGATTAATCGCATCCAAAATAAAAGTTTGTGTTTACATAATAGCCTATATGTGTGTGCACTGTATAATTATTTTTTTATATAAATATACACATATGCATGTATATATTTAAGAAAGATTTGCATGTATATACCGTATATATACTCATACATAATTTATATTATATATAAAATACAAATATTTTATATTTAAATAACATATTTTCTTAAATATATACATGCATATGTGTGTATTTATTTATACAAAATAATTATACACAATACACACACCTATATTATTTAAACACAAACTTTTATTTTGGATGCGATTTCATAAAAACTATAATAGCATATAAATAATATTAAAATAACACTTCCAACTTTTCCGGTTTGCATGACATCGGATCATCTGAGAGGTGTAAACAGAGTCTGCGCTTCTGTTTTCTGTGTGATTGTTATATGCACTTACTTGAATCGGAGGCACTGTGATGGTGCTGGGTGTGTGCTGGCACATGGGACAGCAGAGGGTTCATGCTGTGGGGTGGATATGTGTCCATAGCCAGCTTCTGTCTGAAGGCTTCCTCCTTCCGCCGGTTTGCAAACCAGTTGTACACACGAACCTCTGTGACCAGGTTAGATCCAAGTCCATGAGCTTTAGAGGGCGACACACCCCTCTGCACACACTCTGCCCTGAGAACACCCCCACAAATAACCAACCGCTATTTACAATAGATCAAATGTGTTCAAATAAATGTATATCTTATATTGTCAAACAGAAAAAAGAAACAAATTATTTAATATTAATGAAATGTAATTTAACAGATATATTAAACATATGTTTAATTAAACTAAAACGAATGCATGAGTGCCACAGTGTTTTAAAGCATAAATAATATAAATAAGTATCGTATCAAAGTCGTAGAAACAAGAGATATAAAAATTGATCAAAAATAAAAACAAAAGACTTTATATGTAGATTTCATAAACATTAAAATAAATGTGGTGTCAGTAATTTAAAAAAGAGATAATATATATTGTATGTTATATAATAAAATGCAAAACATAAAAATAGATCATACAAATTAAAATAATATTATACATAATATATATATATATATATATATATATATATATATATATAAATACAAATAAATATATTCATAGTAGATCTTTGTTATATATAAATATATATATCATCTTAGATCATCTTTGTTATATTTATATATAACAAAGATGATTGATGAAAAGATGAGCACTACTTTTTTTATTAAAGTATAATTAAATATATTTATTCGTATTTATTTTAAACATATTTTTACTAAAACTAAAACTAATATAATAACTGTATATAATTTTTTTTTTAAAATAAATCTAAATTGCCGTTGCATGTCTGTGAATGCAGTTGTTCACGTTGTAATTTCACTGAAACGGACAGCAGAAGAGAGAGAGCATTACCTGTTGCATTCCTCCACCAGCGCCTCCCTCTCTTCTTTGCTGGGGTTCTTCTGGCGTTCATAAGCCTGATAAAGTATCTCTTGAGATGCCGGACCCCATTTGAAACGGTTTCGTCTCATCCTCTTAGAGCATGGCTCCCCCTCGTCTCCGATTGGTCCTCCAGAACCTCCCGGAGCGCCCGAACTGTGTCCGGTATGATTGAATTCTGGGAAAAAAAACAGGACCTGATCCTGACTGCCTGAGTCACTGAGGTCAGAGCCCTGAACACGGTCGAACTCTGCGGAAATAAGAGGGGGACACCATTGGGGCAGAGTAAGGCAGAATCATGATAGATAGTGCTTGGATGGGGAGGCCCATAATGAAGATGCAATTTTGAGGGTGATAATAATAATAATAATAGATCCAAGAATGGGGCTTACAGAACGGAGTATGTATATATACACACACACACACACACACACACACACACACACACACACACACACACACACACACACACACACACACACACACACACTATATATATATATATATATATATATATATATATATATATATATATATATATATACACACACAGAAATATATATAGCCTATATACAGGTCCTTCTAAAAAAATTAGCATATTGTGATAAAGTTCATTATTTTCCATAATGTAATGAGAAAAATTTAACTTTATATATTTTAGATTCATTGCACACCAACTGAAATATTTCAGGTCTGTTATTGTTTTAATACTGATGATTTTGGCATACAGCTCATGAAAACCCAAAATTCCTATCTCAAAAAATTAGCATATTTCATCCTATCAATAAAATAAGTGTTTTTAATACAAAAAAAAGTCAACCTTCAAATAATTATGTCCATTTATGCACTCAATACGTGGTCGAGAATCCTTTTGCAGAAAAGACTGCTTCAGTGTGGCGTGGCATGGAGGCAATCAGCCTGTGGCACTGCTGAGGTGTTATGGAGGCCCAGGATGCTTCAATAGCGGCCTTAAGCTCATCCAGAGTGCTTGGGTCTTGCGTCTCTCAACTTTCTCTTCACAATATCCCACAGATTCTCTATGGGGTTCAGGTCAGGAGAGTTGGCAGGCCAATTGAGCACAGTAATACCATGGTCAGTAAACCATTTATCAGTGGTTTTGGCACTGTGAGCAGGTGCCAGGTCGTGCTGAAAAATGAAATTGTCATCTCCATAAAGCTTTTCAGCAGATGGAACCATGAAGTGCTCCAAAATCTCCTGATAGCTAGCTGCATTGACCCTGCCCTTGATAAAACACAGTGGACCAACACCAGCAGCTGACATGGCACCCCAGACCATCACTGACTGTGGGTACTTGACACCGGACTTCAGGCATTTTGGCATTTCCTTCTCCCTAGTCTTCCTCCAGACTCTGGCACCTTGATTTCCGAATGACATGCCGAAAAAAGTACTTTGGACCACTGAGCAACAGTCCAGTGCTGCTTCTCTGTAGCCCAGGTCAGGCGCTTCTGCAGCTGTTTCTGGTTTAAAAGTGGCTTGACCTGGGGAATGCGGCACCTGTAGCCCATTTCCTGCACACGCCTGTGCACGGTGGCTCTGGATGTTTCTACTCCAGACTCAGTCCACTGCTTCCGCAGGTCCCCCAAGGTCTGGAATCGGTCCTTCTCCACAATCTTCCTCAGGGTCCGGTCACCTCTTCTCGTTGTGCAGCGTTTTTTGCCAGACTTTTTCCTTCCCACAGACTTCCCACTGAGGTGCCTTGATACAGCACTCTGGGAACAGCCTATTTGTTCAGAAATTTCTTTCTGTGTCTTACCCTCTTGCTTGAGGGTGTCAATGATGGCCTTCTGGACAGCAGTCAGGTCGGCAGTCTTACCCATGATTGCGGTTTTGAGTAATGAAACAGGCTGGGAGTTTTTAAAAGCCTCAGGAATCTTTGGCAGGTGTTTAGAGTTAATTAGTTGATTCAGATGATTAGGTTAATAGCTCGTTTAGAGAACCTTTTCATGATATGCTAATTCTTTGAGATAGGAATTTTGGGTTTTCATGAGCTGTATGCCAAAATCATCAGTATTAAAACAATAAAAGACCTGAAATATTTCAGTTGGTGTGCAATGACTCTAAAACATATGAAAGTTTAATTTTTCTCATTACATCATGGAAAATAATGAACTTCATCACAATATGCTAATTTTTTGAGAAGGACCTGTATATATATATACACACATTCATACGTAATTTGCACGAATTTGTATGAAAATCAACATGTTGACCTTGAAAAATGAATGTCCTTCATAAATGTAGGCTATTCAGAGCAAGTAAAGAACATGTATTATGCAGTCTACAAATATGAATAAATTATCTTCTAAATTATCTGACCAAAGTTTGAGAAACAAGAGTATAACAAATGACCAAATATAAAAAAAATCACAAAAGAGGCTTTTTATATAGATTTAATTAAATGTGCTGTAGGTCATTTATAATAGACACAGTGTAGGGGTGAGCGGGGCACAAACTAACATGAGGGCAGTTGTAACACATGGTTTAAAACTTTCCACACATGCCATAAATGTCATTGCCACATCAACACTACTGGTATATAGATCTTTTTTTTTTGCCAACATTTTAAAATCTTTGGAAGATATCACTGAACATTATTTTAACCCTTGGAATGAACTTTATCACAATATGCTTATTTTTTTAGAAGGACCTGTGTGTGTGTGTGATATACATATATACATACATACATATATATATATATCTTTACATATACATAATATATATATATATATATATATATATATATATATATATATATATATATATATATATATCTTTAATGCTTCTCTAACCAGCACTAGCCGGGTTTAAATCCCAGTTGCGCAGATGGGGGATGTTGTAACTGCGTTCCTATTAGAACTAAGCTATTCTATTCTTTACTTTTATGAATTCTATTGAGAAACCATGAGAAAAAGGTGAATAAAGACTGAGAGTCAATGTTAATAAATCATTAATTATGATCATGTTTTGAACTATGCTGTATAACTGTGTTTTGTGGTGTGTTTGTTGTCAAACTAAGAAATTACACCACAAAAAAATGCCATTATTTTATATGAAAAAGTTAAGAATTGTATTTTATTGACAAAATATTTTAGTTTGTCTTGTATATTTTTTGATTAGATCAGATAACATTTGAAGCATGGGGCATGCTGTCACATTTCACTTCCATTACTTCCAGGTAAATCAAGAAAAAAGTATACATTGTATTTGTATTTAATGAAACAAAACTACATAATTGTACAAGACATGTGTGAAATTAATTGAGGGGGTAAAATAAATACTTGGAACCCCAAGTAAATTTACACAAACTGAGAAAGTCAAAAAGTGTTAGGTTGTGCCCCGCTCTCCCCTATTTTGTACGTACTGTAATAAAATACAATATATAAACACCAAAAGGCTACAATACATGTTTAACAAGTATGTAATATAATTTGTTAACAAATTTAATAATATATGAAATAATTATTCACTGCATTGTTTTATATAACAAAACATCAATACCAGATGCGAAAATAAATAAATAAATAAATAAATAAATGTCACTTGTAACTTTTAAGCTTGCAAAGGGAACAAGCCAGATAGCAAATATGAACGTTGTATTGAGATGTTGACTTACGTCTGTCGATCTCGCGCTGTTTCTGGACATACCAGGTGTAAAGCGCGGCTCGCTTGGCCGTCTTCATCGGCGTGCCTTTATTGAGGTGCTGGGACAGGTGCGACTGGTTGAGGCCCGTCACGTCCACCACCTCGCGCTGAGGGATATTGTGCTGCTGCATGTAGCCTTTCACAGTGCGAGCCACGCGCCACGGGTCCTCACTGACAACGACACACACACCGGCAGATTCACAAGCAAATCCACATTATTTTTATGTCTCGAAGTGTTATGTTAGGTAGTGTAAAAGTACGCCGTTTGTTTTGAAAAGCCAATATGAAACAATAATAAATAAAACGTCTAAATTGACATCACATGCAATAACATTTAATATTAATTGAAAACATGCAGAAATATTTCAAAAGTAACTCAGACATAATAAAAAACAATTAATGTTGTCTAATGAGTGTTAGTCTCAAAGGTTAATTTTGTTTAGCTAATTTCCCAAAGAAAAAAAATATTTCCCTCCTATCGATACTGAGTTGATTATTTTTTGGGATTAATAACTGCATGATAATAATTGTATATAGACGAACTGTATATAGTTATCCAATAAAATAATAAATAAATAATAATAATAGGCCCCATATTTGCATGACATTGGTTGTAGCCTATATCATTTAAAATGCCTCTAATTTGACGTAGCCGACAAATGCCTTAATAAATCTGTTAATTTTCGGCCTCTTGTGAAAATAAAAACCCCGCAATCAGCATACAACAAGTAAAACGCCTGTGATCAGTTCAACAAGTTTAAACAACAAAAAAAAAAAAAGAAAAGAAAATGTCTGACGGATCCGCTAATGTTTGTTTGGGGAAATAACCCCTCACATTAGAGTGTGCTCGAGGATGTTGATTTAAGACTATAACTTTGGACAATGAATAACTAGATATCTTTTCCCTCTATTCATACGATATTGTGTATCTTTCTGTTGATGATTTATAGAAATAAATTAATAACAACTACACGTGGTTTCGTTTTGACTTTACGTCAAAATGCATATCTTGTCCTCTTTATACTTTTGCACAGGAAAATTTCGATATTTTTTTTTTTTTGCCGAAAGTTAAAATGTAGCCTATTCGATTTTTTTTGCCTAAAGTTGCATACTTAAGTAGGCTAATTAAAACAATATTAAAACAATACTGAAATAAGAAATAAATTGCTTCATCACAATAGGCTAATTTTGGTGGTTTCGTTAGATCATTTTAGGCTAGGCCTATATTTAAAAAATTGGGCAAGCAAAAACAAAAAAAATCATTAATAAAAGAAAATAAATAAATTATATAGGATACAAGTAGACGTTCCTATTCTATCTATTCTATTCTATCTATTCTATTTTATCTAAAGTTTCTACAGAGAATTTAGAAGAACTAGCCTACAGGCTCACGGTTATTTGATAGAGTTGCTCATTATTGAGCACTGTTATTATTGCGACTGAAATAAAAAAAAGCATGTAGGCTTACATTGTAATGTAACATGTCTCATTGTTTGCATATAATATTTTAATAAGGTGACATTAAGTTAATGAACTGAAAAGTCAAGTATCCGTATGTGAATAACTCACGATAACATGCGCTCCACCTGCGCGCGCTGCTGCGCCGCCTCCTCCGTGTTGAGAGACTGCAGCTCGCGCAGGATCGGTGGCGTGTCGAAGTCATCCCCGTCATCAGACCCTTCATCCCCGGACAGTTTACCGCCTTTCCCCTGCGCGCTGGTCAGAGTCAGAAACACCGGCTTTGAATCATTGGAGTCGCTGCCGCCGTTGATACTCGCCGGGGACAAGGGTTTTTCCATTTTTATTCCGAATTCGGCGGAACACGGGCATAAATCCTCCAGCGCCTGGACCAGCACATCCTTAGTGACCCCCGAGTCCAACAAGGCGCTCAGGAGCTCCTGCTGAAGCGACGTCAACTTGGACACCATGTCAGTAAACATCAATCCGGTCTCGTTGAAAATCCTCGCGGCCTCGGTAAATAGACGTGTGAAATTAACTGAAACGAAGAGTGTTTTTAAGGACGGAAGCACATGAGACTAAAGTGTCTTAACGCAAAGTTTTGCAGTTGTCCAGTGCACGAGCGCACCTGCTGAAGGAAGTAGTTCCACGTTCCCGATGGGCGGAGCTGACTGCATGGTCATTGGCTGTTGCACCTTATGCAAATTATATTTACTGTTTATGAATAATGCTAATATAAATTAGAAATTTAGAGGAATCCAATTTTGTATTAGTCTACTTTTAGATCACACTTTAGATTAGGGTCCAATTCTTACTATTAACTACGACTTTTGCCTCAATAAACTCCTTATTAGCCTATAGCTTATTAATTGTAGACTGTAAAAATTATATAATCAATAAGTTATGACAATATATGTTTTTATATTGCTGTAACTAATCAAAATAAGTTAAGCAAATTTCAGGTTTTATATAAGTTATACAAGATTCAACTCATTTTTAAAATCAGTTCAATGTAATTTAAGTTGAAATTACTTAAACATCCTAGTTGATTGTAATTCAACATTTATAAATAAATACATAAATACTGCATTATAAACAATAACAATAGGCTAATACATTTTTTTCTGAAAAGTTGTTTAATGATTTAAATAGTCACAAATTTATTTGTATTTCTTCATTTAATTTATTTTTCTATGTTTCTTTGACATTGTTATAAGCTTAAATTACTGTGTTTTTTACTTGAGAATAAAAGGCATCACCCTCCTCTGAAAAAAAAGATAATTGATTAATCATTAGGCTATATTATTATTGGTTTGTTTTTGTTCTGTTCCTATAATGCATTCATTTTATGATAATCATTACTCAAATATGAGTAATACAATTATATGATGAATAAGTTACGACAACATGTCTTTACATTGCTTTAACTCATCAAAATAGGTTAAGCAATTTTCACATTTATAGTAAATTATACAAGATTCAAATGTTTTTTTTAAAGTCAGTTTAATGTAATTTCCGTTGAAATGACTTAAACATTTAAGTTGGTTGTACTTTTCAACTTTTGCAAAGCAACTTTTTTTTACAGTGATAGAAAAACACCCCATTTTCCATCATTCGTAGATCCCTTGTTCTTATAATCATTTTCTCATTTATTTGATTCTGAAAAGTGACTTTTTAACGAGCAAAAATCTTGATCAGTGATAAGCGGCATATCAACAGTGTGAAAATTCAGCATTAATGTTTTTCATAAATAGACTGGAGTCAAAATGCTGCAATCATTATGAAAATGTAAAATCGTAGACACAATATGAGTAATTCACAATATCAAATCTGCTGCTGGAACAGAATTTTAATGCGCGCTGCATTTCAACCTTTCTCACACATTTTAGGGACTGGTCAGTTCTCAATCATTAACAGCAGTTAATAACAAACTTACAGAAATTACATATTTTTTTCCAGGATGTGAAACTACTTCTGTTGTGAAAGCTGCACTGGAGTGTGACTGTATCGGATGAATAATTTGTTAGTTTTCTCTCTCTCTCTTCTGACCAGGAGGTTTTGTTTGTGGTTTATTGACACTATCAATGGCTCTGCTGTCTGTGTAACAAAGCCCCTTCCCTTTCCACCGC